>LR990105.1:21650000-22900000 GCA_905147225.2 Euproctis similis | reverse complement strand
AATATGGAATACAATTCAATCATTTTGAATGTGGAATAATTTCATATTTGGAACGTGCAATTTCACCCAATCAGCAGCGCCTGATCGGAATTCAATTTGAGGCAAATGTGACACAATTTAGGGCTCAGACACATTAGAATAGCTGGTGAATGATTAATAATTTACTTGGTATTGTTATATTAGGTAAATAATATGTAAGTTGCACTGTTTGCACTGTTGCACTACTAGGTATTATTTTGATAAAATCTCTAACCGTACAGTATCAGGCTATGTAATGTATAAAAATAGCATAATTGGTTCAAACTTCTTATGATTATGCCTATATTGACATATTTTCCCTCTAAGTATTATTGCAAACCCTTTGCGAGTACAAGTTTCCTTTTAATACCGTTATAAATCCATTTCCTTAATCTTTTTTTCCTGACAGGGGTGCGAAATGCTAATATTCTCTTTTAGCAATCGGCCTACGGCATGTTTATTGTTAAAATAAATTAAATATTTATATAAGATTGGAGTCAATGCAACAAAGCCCTAACAAAGACAGGCTGAATGAGATTTTTTCTGTAGCAGTGTTAAATTAAAAAAAATTAAAAAGCGCGCGCTATGAAACTTTGGCTGCGTTCAAATACCCATTATAGATGCTTTAAAAAATTGGTGTACCCAGCAGATTCAGGTGTCGGTGGTGTGAAGACAGTAGATGATATCTTGTTAGAGTTGTTTGATCGCTGTAAAGATTAATAATATATTCAGATATCGATACCCTAATGTGCAAACCTAATAACACCACTTTTTTTCGAAAATGGCATCTCGATACCGGCAGAAACTAGACATTATCTAGATTCTATAAGTATAAAAATTTTCGAAAAAAAGTGGCGTTAGTAGGTTTGCAAATTAAGGTATCGATATAAATAATGATTAATGATATTGGCTTGTCTAGATATTGGCAAGTTTGTTCTTTTTTTATGGAATAGGAGGGCAAACGACGTGAGATTTAGCAACTACCGCTGCTCATTGACAGCTGCAACACAGATAGTGTCAAAGTTGCGTCAGCAGCCTTTAAGAGGGTAGGATGGGAAGATCTGGGCCTCGGATTCTTCCCTTACCGAAGGAAACGCGTTACGAGACACTTTACGTCGATATTCTGAGAGGCCGTGGCATTTCACCGGTAAACCCGGCCATTCATGCAGCGGTCTGCTGCGGGGCTCTATCACTGTTCTCCTACTCGAATAAGTTAAAAATTACGTACAAAATAAGCGACTAAGTACCTTCTACAATTTAATTTTAAAGTTAATTGGACTCTAACTGGGGATGCCTTAATCAGGGCATTAAGGTATCCCCAGTTAGAGTCCACATATGTACTTCAAAAACCATTTGGAAATTATGAGTGAGAAATACGAATCGTTGATATATATATATATATTATTAATAAATATTTCATACATCATGTCAAGATCTTTAGGATCAAAGTGCATATAAATAAGTTAAAAAATAATAAATATTAACCTGACTGTGAGCGCTTACATTAGCAGACCTCTGCTTGCTGATCCTCGCTGGAGTTACTAAACTCGACTGATACTGTTGAACCTGAGGTCAAAAGTTATCACTGTACTTCAGATAGGGATTCCCCTATTACCAATTTTACATTAATTTATTACATTTTTTTATTGGTATCTTATCAATATTCTATTAATTGAAAAACAATTCTGTTGTTTAGCATTACTATTTTAATTTAGATGACTTTTCGACGCCTTTTTCTACCTGAAGGTGTAGGCAGAGGTTGTAAATCCTCGACTCGCTGAATCTTATGTTACGTCCCAATAGATAACATAACATCCGAAAACAAATCCAAGAAATCATTGTCGTGAGCCAGGAAACGATCTCACGACTTCTGAATCACTCTTCATAACAATATTCATTAGAAAATTGCAAGTAACTGTGATTTTTGTTGTTACATATTTACTTAATTTGCAAAATTTGAAGGTTCTTACCGAAAATGGCGTGCTTTTGGCGGGTCGTTTGTATGTCGGCGTGGTTTGTATGAAGCTCGACGATATGTTGTTCCCGGGCGATATGGCGACATTGAACGGGGACATTTGTTCTGTACACGTTGTAAAATTACATACTTATACATAACTTCGCGCCTAGTCCCTTGATGAGTAGGCAGAGAGCGCCATAAGGCACGATTCTTACACGCCCCACTCGGTTCTTTGACTTTCATAACTCTTGTTATACACGTACTTTTTTATGAGATAGGGAGGTAAACGAGCAGATGTCACCTGATGGTAACTAACGCCGCCCATGGACACCTGCAGCACAGATAGTGTTACAGTTGCGTTGCCAGCCTTTAAAATAGGATAGAGAAAGGGGTCGGAAGTGCGATAAGTAGGCAAGGAACTGAGTCTCCAGATACCTCTATTACCGAGCGAAACGTGGCATGAGCCATGTTGCGTCGATATCTGAGAGATCGTGGTATTTCACCGGTCGCGCCCATTGATGCAACGAACTGCGTGGCTCTACCACTTTTAATAGATTATTTTGTATTAGACGAATCATTAGTTGATGATAATTTAGCAGAATACTAAAATATGATGTTTTTGAAAACACTCTCTTACTTGTTTGATTTCCCAGTCGCGCTTCTAGATTATTTATAATTATTTTGTACTCCTTCAGCTGCTCGTGTTGCTTCTGGCATAATTGGGTCATCCGTTTTAATTCGGTCCGCGCCGTATAGAATTTTTTGGTCTAAAATGGATAAGCAATAATTTCCACTAATGTCACAAATGTTAATATAAACTAACGTAACTTTATTTGGTACGCGTTCAGACCAGAACTGCTCAGCCGCTTATCATGAAATCATTTCAATTGGAATATGATTTTAGATGCCAGTGGTGCAAACTTTAAAAGCAAGTTTCAAAAAAAATGTATCTGTTTCAGTTTTGTGAAAAATGTAAACGATTTTCAGGAACTTTTACGTGATAATAAACGATATAGAAAATACGCCCGTTGTATTGCTCAGCAATTTTTTGCAGGGAGCAAATACTTAATTTTGCTAGACTAGCTAACCTTGCCCACCCCTTTTGGTATTAAAGGTGCCAAGATATATGTCAAAAAGTTCACTATACCATAAAAATGCTAATATTAAATAAACTTAGCAAAGTTAAAAATATATTTTGCTTCAACAAAATTAAATAAAATAAGTTAGGAATATGAAAAATCACAAACCGATTGTAATAAGTAGGATATTAAACGCCGTCTGTGTTTCCTTTGAAACTCTAACACCTCGCAAGACTTTTTAATTAATTCCTCGGGATCTGTAAAGTAATCTTGAACTTCTTGCTTCATCTAAAAATTTAATGAATTTTACGTAAGTACATATTTACTTTTGAAGATTTACATTAAGATAAATACGTACGTCCGGAACAAGTTTCATGACTGAACACGGCGTTCGGCATAATAAACAAGTCTCTTGGCCACCTGAAATGATTTTAATAAGATAATTATTCTAATATTATTGAGAAAGTATACCACAATTTAAATTTGAAGTAACCTTTGTCTAAACAATTACTACAAAACATGTGACCACATGATGTTAAAAACAATGTGGTGCCTGGTTCTAACTGAGTAAAACAGTTATTACAATGAATCCAGTCCATAACTTTTATCTAGTTCATAAATACAAATTGGTTATTCTGAAGGCAATTCTTGGCGATTTATTATTTAGGTAAATATAAACTTAAATTAAAGTAATATCCATAACCACAGACTTATACTTATTTCTATTGATTTGACATTAACTTTTTTTTTCTTATTTGATAATAACATGCACAGGAAAACAAGATCAGCCAATTAAACATGGGTAAGAATGTAGAATCTCCTTGTACAATATATGACTACCTATTTGAAATGTATTATATATTTAAAGAAACAAAAAAGAAACAGAACCGTTGAAAATAAATATACCAAGATTTGTCGATTCTTGTTTTTTTTTTAATCTAGTTTATTGGAGTAGTCAGTAGTGGCGGAAATGTCAAACTATTCATAATTATCAAACAAGCAAATCTAAAGCTGTGTTTTCACCAGAGATGTGCGAGGATGTGTAAAAACTCATTATTTTTATTTATTTTTATTTGTTAGGGACGCAAACGAGTAAGCAGGAGCCACCAAAGGTTACCAACAGGTAAGCACTAAGATACCGTCGCTCCTGGAGCCACTCCATTCATACAGCGAACTGCGAGTCTCTACCACTGCCAAAGATTGAATAGCAAAAGAATCACATCATTATCTAAATTTGTTCGGCACAGTATTACTGGAAACGGATCAGCGGAGGGAGGTTTTTTATCTGGAAGACCTGGCTTGATCTGGCCTCGCTACGCATACTCGCACCACCCAGCTAGCTCATACATATCCCGTGAAAACACAGTCTTATCGTATTTTTATTATCTATAGTTGATATTATTTAAGCAATTATTTTAAAGTTTTCCTTATTTTGAAATCAAATTTCAAAACTTTACAAAGCTAATTCATACACAAATTGAATTTTAATATTTAACTTGGAAGTACGAGAATCTGATCTCGTTTTGTTGAATTGTAGCTACCTAATTCTTTTTGAAATGATATTGACCTTGATTGTTTTAATTATTACATTTTTTATTTTTATTACAGCGTCTACTTCTAATTACATAATCACGCGAATATCCCCAGCACGTTGAACTGACGCTACTAGTGATGTATCCGGTGTAGGTACAACTGTGTGCCAAGTATTATGGCCTGTTTATTAAGTATAATATGTTGGTACTTTATATTTTCGTATGTAAAGTTAAGGGATTCTTCACTTTCGTTGCTATTCAACGAAAGTGAAGAATCCCATAACATACATTAAATTCAATTTACTTTTATGCCTCAACTAAATCTGTAGAGAAGTACGTAAATGATTTTATTATACAATTTTCCCGTTGACAACAGTCTTCGTCTAGTGAACCACACAAACCAATTGTAAACAAAGTGGCTGTGGCCAAGTTTTTTATACTACATGTATTGTCAATACATATAATCGCAGCCTGATAACGTGTGAATATAAAAGAAGTTTCGTAGACGAAACGATGTAGTTTTAAACAGATTGTCGCATGGTCGCCACGCCATGTTTTTAAAATATGTGTGTTTGTTAGCTCTGGCGTGTGTTTGTGTCCAGGGAAATACTTCATGTATGTTCATTTTTCAAATTATTTTTGCATCAAATGCACATATATAATATAAAAAATTCATACTTTTAAAAATAGAAATCAATTTTTGGCAAGAAAATCCACAAACAATAAATAATTCGCAATTTAAAATAAAAATTACTGTCCATTTAGACGCCGGCGTTTAAATCCCGATGCCTAAATACTGATGTAAAAAAAAAACAAATTCTAATTTGGAATTTCTAATTTGAATATTCTATTGCCGCTTATTACAAAACTTTTTGTATTCAAAACCGAAAGCATTTACGTGTTGTGAAATTTAATAATATTTTAATTTCGTTTAACAAATTAACAATAGTAATTTCGCATAATATTAGTTCTTTTCTTTCAACAACACCACAAGAAATGTATGTATTTGAACAAAAAAATTATAAATAAGTATTATGACAATGCTCTAATTATTTATGTAAGACTAATAAAAACTTCACAAATGGATATTTAATCTCGTTCTTTACGAATGTTATAAACACAAACAGTTCAAAATGATTATACCTATTGCAATACACACAAAATAGCTCATAAATCGGGATCAGATTAATCTCTAGCAATACAGATGAGTTATTTTGAATTAAATCCTAGATTTTCTAGAATCGATTGCCAATCGGGCTAATCGATGTATTTGTTAGATATCGTTATGCAATCCGTATAATATCTGTATAGTAACAATATTTAACCGAGAGAAAGTTCTTTATAGTTACTATCTACATGTTACCATCGAAACTGGTTTTATTTCTGTTTGTGATTTGAGATATGTCGTAATAATGTTATTGTTATTATTTGATAACGGAACAGATATTATCAACCAAACAACCATAGAGGTCATGAATTGTTTTTTTTATTTTAATTGAGAAAAGATTGTACTATCATGTAACATATTGATTTGTTTTTTTTTAATTTTTTTACCGCACTCCGATCCATCTCGTTTAGTAAGAATTCTTATATTATTTTTACAGCGGCATTTGTAGGTTAACTTGCGAATTTTGTCAGTCCCAAATATTACCATAGTTTTGTCAGTCATCATTATCACAAAACACGCAAATTCTTTGATCAAATTCAAGATTCGAACCCGAGACGTCTTGGCTCAAAAGTGAGTTGCTAAACCTGCAAGCCACTGAGACAACTAAAAAGATGGATGTTTTATATGATATGCATATAATTTACGAATTTAATCCTTTTGTAGATAAAATATGTGTTCCCGCTAAATATCTGAAGGCATGCGAGGAGATGTTGGAAATTCCTACCAAGTCCAAGGCACATCTGGAATGCATAGCGGCTAGAGACAGGTGAACATATTAATATTCCATTGAAGAAAATGGATACTTATATTTCTTTCCTTCAATGGAAAAGTGCTTAATACTTAGGAATCAAAATTCGAATAGATAATCCGAATAAAATCCCATAAATTTTATTCACAGGTAGAAATAAGCACTATATTTCATTGGTTAGTTTAAGGTTTAACTACGAATAACTGCCCCATTTTGATCATGAGTAAAATCACTGTGCCCCATCGTACCCCATGTTTTTTTTTATGGTATTGGGAGGCAAACTAGCAGGCGTGTCACCTGATGGTGAGCAACAAACGCCATGGATAGCTGAACACAAATAGTGTTCGAGGATACATAATGGGATATAGGAGGGTCGGAAGTGGGATGGGAAGGGGATAGGGAAAGGGGTTGAGCCTCCGGGTACCTCTCTTCGTGCGTCGATATTCTGAGAGATCGTAGTATTTTACCGGTTGAGCCGCCCCATTCATGCAGCGAACTGCGTGGCTCTACCACTAATAAAAAAATAATTGAATTTTAAAAAATCATTTAATAAATGATTCATTCATTCATGAAAAGAGCATACTCCCACTTAAAAGGCCGGCAACGCTATTTCGACGCCCCTGGTGTTGAGGATGTCTATGGGCGGCGGTGGTCACTTTCCGTCAGGTGACCCGCACGCTCGTTTGCCCCTTTTTCTCATAAAAAAAAATCACGCTCATTAAAATTATTGGACGCAGGGTGGAATGTCTCAGCTATGTACAGCAAAGACAAGCCGATATAGTGCCTGTGGACCCTGAGGACATGTACGTTGCCTCTAAAATACCCAATCAGGACTTTGTAGTGATACAAGAATATAGGACCAAAGACGAACCCGACGGTAAGTGATAACCTAATAACTACTTCACGCCCATCATAGTTGAAGATGTAGACAGTGGCATTTATACCTGGATTGGTCGGATGAGCCATATCGAAATAAAACTTTGGAAAATATTTGCGAAAAGTCATTTAGAGTGTGTACGGATTCAAACACGAGTCTTCCGATTTAACATTAGGCGATCGAAATTGTGAAACTTTGTGAGACCAATTTTTTTATCCATAATTTATATTACTATAATAATAATAATATTCTTATTATCAAGACCTAATTATATTATGTAAATGAGTATTGAGAAAAGAATACCATTATTCCAAACGTTATTAACAAAGAAAAGCCATAACGCATTTCATTTAAAAAAAAACATAAAAATAGGTTCTTAAATAATAAATTTATTGTATTGTATATAAATCCTTTTTCAGAAGAATCAAAAGTGTTTTAAAACTTTCATTTTAAGTTTAAGTATATTTTCCGCAAAGACAAGACAGGCCACCTAATTAAGCCGACTTATAGAACAGCCCCTTTTTTAATTTTCCTTTTACAATAAGAAAGAGGACGAAGCTGAAAGAAGCCCCTTTAGTTGGAAACCTTTATAACTTTGTAATAGTTTTGCTTCTTGGAAGTTTCAAGACGCCATTTTAATTAAAGTCTCTTCTTGTTCAAGTTCTCGAATGATAAGTCACAAATTTATTGGAGCATTCCCTTTGTTTTATTCATTTGGAATAAAAATTTACGTTTATTTTTTTACTATTATTTTCACACAATTAGGTTGACATATTTCTATATTCGAAGATTCGTTAGATCGAATAGGCCAGATCGACCGGTGACAAAATAAAATAAAAAATGGTAAAATCGACGTAAAGTGCCTCATGCTATGTCTATAATAGAGGTATCCGAAGAACTGAGTTGGAGATATTTTGTTAATAACATGTTGTTTAAGATGATTAATTGAACCGATAACAACAAAAGATAGTTTAAATGTCCACGCGTATGTCAATATTATGCTTTACATAACTATTAATTGAGAGAAAGTTTTAAGTTACATTGCCCTTGGCTATATTGAAACTGCCTTATGTTATATTATATCGCAGAGAGACTTAATTGCATTCAAAAATTTTATCAGAATTTTATCTGTTTCATGGATATATACCACACAAAAAAAAATACAAATCATGTAACGCCCTCTAGTGATAAACTAAAGTTTTACCCAAGCAAGTCGTGGTATTTTACCGGACGACACATTCATGCAGCGATCTACGTAGTATATGAAAATTAATATACGCTACAAAACGCTGCAAATAAAAATGGAAATTAAAGAACCTTTTACGAATGTAAACACGGCATTCGTATATAAAATATATGGTCATATGGGTCACGCAAAAATAACATTGCCAAGTAGTTAATGTCACAATATTTATTCAATATTGACAAATACATCGGCTGACGGTAATAAATAAGATTTTACGAGCCGCTATTTCATTAAATTAATCGTCGGTGAGTTTTGGTCAACCGCGTAGAGACATGCGGCTTTTGGACTCGACCACAGCAATCTACATTGACGTATATATAGAACTATGGCCAAATAACTACGCAGATTACCAGCAATGTATATAACATGAGCTTTATTGTTTGTTATATAATTTATATTTTTGCTGATTGAGAGAACTTTCATTTCGCAATGTTATAGGAATACTTTTACGAGTAAAATGGCCAGTGCTCCACTCCTAATGGTATTAGCGTAACGATATATATCCTGTAACATTTGCTAATAAATAATCGGGAAAGTAATTCATTTAGTTTGTCGCGTATTACCAAATAAACATAATTTTCAGCTTACCAATATTTAAAGGTGTTATTAATATACAACAATTAATTATGTACTTAAATAGCGAAATTTTAAATTTGTCCGTTTTCTCCTTTTTCTTTTTTTTATGGGATAGGAGGGCAAACGAGCAGGCGTGTCACCTAATGGTAACGCCGCCCATGTACACCAGCAACACATATAGTGTTACTGTTGCGTCGCCGACCTTTAAGGGATAGGGGACAGGAAAGGATGGGGAAGGGGGGTGGGCCTCCGGGTACCTCTCTCACCGAACGAAACGCGGCATGAGCCACTTTACGTCGGTCTTCTGAGAGCTCGTGGTATTTCTTCGATATATAAATCTATGCATTCACTTTGCTTTCAAAGTAATAGGTTATAAAACAGGGGAATATGATCATAATCATGGTTCTGACCTGCTCTTATTATTTGTGATCGGCACAACAGGTTTATCTTTTCCACATGATTCGTATCCACTAAACACCCTTCATGTCGTCTTTCACACAACACATCCATGTTTTCTTAGATCTTCCTGTTCTCTTATTAACCGACTTCGAAAAAAGGAGGAGGTTCTCAATTCGTCTGTATGTATTTTTTTTTTTTTCATTCTCAGGTCAGAGTTTATCATTTTTCTTTCAACATGTGTATCATCCCTCCTCATTACATGCCAATACCACGAAAGGAGATTTACTTTTTCCTCTAAATTATTGGCTAAACTTACAAACTAGAGTCTGCTTCCAAAATGAATGTGTCTTATGGCGCCTTATACTCTCTAATAACTGTGATATTATAAAAGCTTTAAGCTTAATGAAATATGGAGATGAAAGGATTTAGTGAACGTGATATAACCATCTTGGTGTAGATTTTATCTTCAAGATCAAAATAGCAATTAAGTCGGATCCAATCCATTAATGGATTTCAAGTGGAAATCTTGAATCTAATCCATCAATGGATTATATGGATTATATCAATAGATTAGAGTGGAGAAAGCTTGGCACTCAATAAGCTGCCTCTAAAGCAAACGACTTATTAATTAAATATTGTAAATCCAATTTTAAGACTAATTTTAAGATTGTTTCAGCACCATTCAGATACGAAGCTGTCATCGTGGTCCATAATGATCTGCCAATAAATAATTTGGACCAACTGAAAGGTCTCAAGTCTTGTCATACTGGAGTTAACAGAAATGTTGGATACAAGGTAATTACCCTATTTTTTAATGGCTGGCTACGTTTCTGGAACAATAGCAACAATAGATTTCTCTCGATAATCAATGTGCTTTTAGGTGAATCGCGTAGAAAAATATTGACCCCCGACAGTTAATAGTTCTAACTACTGTTTTTCTATCTAGTTAATAAAAAGCTAGTAAAGTAGCCTAGTTTCTCCATATCACATCAGTTATCTGCAGATTAAAGTCCCGTAAAAATGAGTCGAGTCGTTTTTGAGATTAACCAGAACAAACAGATAAAATGTGATAAAAATATCTTGATATATGAATGCCGGCTACACATCAACTCAGAGACAACCAAATTTTATATATTACTGCATATTATATAGTGCCATTCGTGTTAATATTTGTAATTTTTTTGAATGGGCAATGAGAACATTTTTATATATTTTTTTAAACTAATCCAATTGTCTGTTGAAATTGCTTGAAGCCTATTTCCAAGTCGATGTTAACATTTTATCGACATCGTGTTTCGTTAGTAAACGATTCTGGACACGTGCCAATATCGATACGAGAACATTGTTTTTTAAACAAATATAACATCACGTTCTATCGATAAATGATCAACTCAACATATTACATATTTATAATGAACATTTATAAATTATTTACCAAGTTCTTTGTTCAAACCTAAAAGTGAAGTGACATCATTTTAGGAATAAATTATTTATTTTTAAAATATTTTATTTAACTTGCACTGTATGTATATAAGTATGTATGTTGGAGTGGAATCTTTGAACGCAATTTCGAAGTAAATACCATCAAATGATTGAGTTGAAATATTGTATAGACGTTTAGTTTGGATGACAATGCGCGGTATGGTGACATCATTCTAAATACAATATCGCGGACCATCCAAGGTGGCTAAAAAAAGCTTTTTTTGTGGTATAGGAGGGCAAACGAGCAGGCGTGTCGATGGTAAGCAATCAACGCCGCCCATGGACACCAGCAACACATATATTGTTACTGTTGCGTTGCCGACCTTTGAGGGATAGGTGATACGAAAGGATGGGCAAGAGGGGTGGGCCTCCGGGTACCTCTCTCACCAAACGAAACGCGGCATGAGCCACTTTACGTCGGTCTTCTGGAACATAGTGTTATTTCACCGGTCGAGCCAGCCCATTCATGCAGCGAACTGCTTGGCTCTACCACTGCTAAAAGCTTTTATTTAAATGCTCTAATATAGAAGAAAGTATGTTTTCCCTTGATAATTCTAAACTTATCATCTTATAGTCTCATTAAGTACAATTTATATATTACGATTTCAAATTACTTTATTTACAATAATAAGAACAAATAAATTAATTACATTATTTACAATATATACAATTAAAAAACTACCTGAAATCAAATTTCTCCGCATCTCGGTCTACTGGCAGCGTGCCCAGAAGACTGGCCGCATTGCCACGCTGAATGGCAATGCTAATCCTCTGTGCGAAGAATAGACTAGCCCTCTGGTCGCGAGAGGCTTCAATCAGCCTTTTTGCAGGATCTTTGTAAAGTGCACGAGCACTTGGACCCCATGTCCCCAAAGTCTCGACCCCAAACGGCTCAAATACATAATTACCTACAAGGTTTCTGTATTTGTGCCGCTTGAGATTTTCTGCCGAAGCAGCAGCAGCACCGGCCACCTCTACCGTGCCTGGAAGATGCGATGGCGCAAGGGTGTCGACGCAAGTAGCGTCCCACACCAAAGGCCTACCCATCCTCCAAGGCACAAGAGACATCCCGTCCGGTCTCTTGCCATCATCGCGCACCAAACCGTTGCAAGAGCACGACGGATAATGTCGTTGATGTTGGCGTGACGGGAAATGCGGCCGGCGCTCCTGGCGCATGAGAGGCCATGATGTCCCTTGCTGTCGACAATTATACAGATTATTATTACAATTGTACAGAAAAATACTAACTACTTGTCTTTAGTACTATGGGAAATCATAAAGAAATATTTTATGATATTTATTTACAGAATGTAATTCAATTTTTGTTTGAACAAATATTAATATACAGCACTGTGGATAGATTAATTTATCTGTGTTATGCTAATATTATAAAATCCAGGAGTCGTAGGAATTGTTAAAAGTTTAAATTTAAGTGTTTTTAAGTTGCTTATTAGAAGCTGGGTACGTAAATGAGCTCTCTGAAACTTATACCACAGTAAAAGTAGCATTAGTTAGCTTAGCTTAGACTTAAATTCCAACAGACTAGTGTTTTAATATTCCCCTTCTGATGAAGTGTTCCTGTTGAATTTAATCATTATACTTACCTTGGAATTGGGGAAGTTGTGTGTTTAACAATATTTACTGTACCTGCTGTATGGCCTAAAATACCCTGGGACCAAATAATGACTTGAGATTGTCTACATTGCCGCTGCCTACACTGTCAGCAATTAAACGCGTGTATCTACCATATAAATGGATTGAATTTGTAATGACCACAATTATTAACATTCCTAACTCATTGCTGATTCCATTTCTGTCTGATAGCTTGTATTAAAATTTATAAGGGCTATGATACCGATCTTCCCAAAATAACAAGTCATTACAAAATTCCAATATTTATGTTACATAAAATTGGAGTTTAAATAAATTCTATCAATCGGAATATTATATAAGCTTTCCACAAATTATCCTGTATTAAAGGTATTAATTATATTTAATAATAATAATATCTTGGACATAATTAATACAGCACCCCCTAGTTTCAAGCTAAGCAACTAAATGATTGTGTTCTGGAATACTAGATAACGATTTTTTTGTAAATAGTATTTTTTTTAAAATAAATAGAAAAACACCCGCGCCTTAAAAATATTAATGATTGTTATAAATATTTTTGGATGGGTCCAAAACAGGTTGGACAGGTATCAAACCTGTCGTCCTCGATTTCGCGGTTGCTTTTTACCAATCAGGCCTATTATTTATTTAAGGTAATTATTTGGTATTAAGAAGTATTTATTTCCACAGATACCATTAACTATGCTCATGAAACGGTCAATATTTCCGAAAATGAACGATCACAGCATATCCCCTAAGGAGAACGAGCTTAGGGCATTCTCCACGTTCTTCACAAAGTCTTGTATCGTCGGGAAATGGTCGCCAGATCCCAAAACTAATTCTGCTTGGAGTAAGTTTTTGTTAATACTCTTCTATTTATATTTGCTTCTGTATCGATATTAAAAAGAGGAAAGCTTTGTTTGTGAGTTTCTTATGGTTAAACACAGAAACTAATAAGCTATTTTAATCATTCTTTCCCTATTAGAAAGCTACTATAATTCGAAGTAACATGGACTATATTTTGTTGTTGCTTTTTAAGAGTTCCGCACAAAAAAATTAAAAGCATCTAAAATTTTGTTTAATTTTGACAACGAACGATGGCTGGACAAGTGCTATTTTTACTTATTTTGCAGGCAAAGACCAGTACATTTATATAAACAACGATATAGATGACATAGTGCTTTGGCAGATGGACATGATTTTTGGTCTAAAAGGCTTTAATTAAAACTGGTAGTCACACACCGTCAACGTTAAAAGCCTGGTTTTGGACACAATATTCTTTTTCACAAATACTTTTATGGATAAAATGTCTGTCCACGTATTTTTATAGATAAATCATGTAGTCAGACTCGATGATCCAGTGATCGAAGTCTTAGCACCTGATTCAGAAGTCATGGGATCGATTCCGGACTTACACCAATGATTTCTCGGAATTCTTTACGGATTCGGAAGTTATATGTGATAAATATCGATGACTAACAACTTTATGCCCCGTGTATGGAAATAGGTTCCACTACATATTACATTTGGGACGTACAGCGAGTTGAGACTAAGCAGCCGCTGCCAACGCCTTCGCGTTACAAAAACGCGTAAATTTATGTTATTTTAATCTTTGCAGAGGCCCAATATAGTCAGTTGTGTGCAATGTGTGAGAAGCCAGCTCAATGTGACTATCCGGACAATTACAGTGGTTACGAAGGTGCTTTAAGATGCTTGGCAACCAATGGTGGTCAAGTCGCCTTCACCAAGGTCATATATGTTAGGAAATTCTTTGGGGTGAGTTTGAAAACCAACCTATTTATTAATGCTCATTTTGGAAAAGCTCAGTTTTTCAAAGCTATGTTCGTGCGATTATAATACATGAATTGTAATAATAAATTTATCTAGCTATGTACGCAGAAGTTTTTTTTATGGGATTGGAGGGGCAAACGAGTTAGTGGGTCACCTGATGGAAAGCAACTACTCACCGCCCATGAATACCGTAGCGTTGCCGTCCTTTAAGGGAGTAGGAGGGAAAAGGAAGGGGAAAGGGGATCGGGCAGGCCGAATACCTCTCTTACTGAACGAAACGCAGTACGAGCCAGTTCACACCGATATTCCGAGAGGTTGTGGTATTTCACCGGTCGAGCCGGCCCATTCATTCAGCGAACTGCAAGACTCTACCACGGTTAAGGCTAGGACGGCTAGGAGTTTTGGTTACATGAGCTATACACAAATATCTTTACACCAATAAGTACAATAATGGCAAATTTAAATGTTGTAGTATTATTATATAAAATTCATTATTAAAACGCTGTCAGAATACAAAAGATTCTCATTTGAATAAAGTCTAGCTTTATACTGATCTTTAGGTATATTCTACATCATTGTGTTCAGAAAAATACGAAGTTACTCGTTCAATAAGAATTTAATATTCAGACATTTATAAAGCAAGGGGTAGGTAGGTACTTTATTGAAGTTCCAAGTATCGGGGGAAATCAGAATTCTTTTGCAAACTTAACTGACGAATAATCAAACAATTCTGAATTGTTATATTTCAGCTATCGATTAGAAGTTAAATGAATTAAAAAATTATTTTAAATATAATCTTTGTCTAATTAGAGGTCGAAGATAGCCTAGTGGTTTAGCCGGAGCGCCTATAAACAGCTTTAAAGGGCCCTGAATTGTGATCCTGGGCGACACCTATGACAATAGAGACATTTACCAAGCTCGTTAGGATCACACATTATATATTTTTATTCATATTGCACGCCTCATTAGCGGAGCGTGAGGTAGTGCTCTACACTCGACATGCCAAAAAATCCGGTCTTTCGAAACTCAAATGACTGTTCTTTCACTAATATAACACTTACAGGATAATATGAGTGCACTAATATCAAGTTAAATAATCTGTCTAGCACATATGATATATTTTATAAACAATTATTTTGTTTAACATAGTAAATAATAACATTAAAATCAATCATTCTTGGACGTCCGTTAGTCTGTGGTTATGGATCCATGTATGTGGCAGAGAAATTGGTCGAAAAATTCATCATACCGGAATACTTTTTTTTTTATTATATGAAGTTATACCCCGGGCTGATTCCTAGTTAATATTAGCGTTCTAAGTACTGTCGTTTAATTATAATTTGTAAAAAACTAAAATACGACTGTGTATTTGTATATCTATATATACATTTTTTTGTTTAGTATTAGATTTTTTTTTTAAATGTGAATGACCGCTATGAGGCGTGCACTTTTGGATTTTCCAAATTTTTTACTTTTTATTCATTTGTATTTACGTAATAAGTACCTATTACGTAATAAGTTACATTGCATTCAGCGATATCCAGTTTCAAAGAAATCGCTTAAACCAGCCACAAAATTTTACATTTTTGTGTCAAAACTCAACTTTAATGTATAGAAAAAGATGGACGCCATGCTAGTAACCACCAACCCTGACCAAACCTGAGCTGACGTGTGAAGCCGGTACTAGCTCATCAATACATAGTATAAAACAAAGTCGCTTTCTTTCTTTCGTTCGCGTCTTTAAAACTACGCAACGGATTTTGATGCGGTTTATTTTAATAGATTGAGTGATTGAAGAAGAAGGTTTACCTATGGTGGAGAAATACTGTAACTTTTGAGACTGCTCATGTAATATCGTGTGAAGCCGGGACAAGTCACTAGTACTCAAACCAGATCGATATTAAGCCAGATCTTTTTTGTGTAGCTCCCAGTGGGTACAATACCAGCTGGAACTGCCGAGCAGAGTCCCGATGGATTCAGTTACCTTTGTGTGGACGGTACCAAAGTCCCAGTAAGAGAGAAAGCTTGTTCATGGGCAGCCAGGCCTTGGCAAGGAATACTGGCTCACAATGATGTATTAGCCAAACTGACTCCGCTGAGAGAAAAGATGAAGCAGCTTGCCGAAGCTGGTAAGTAGTTTTTATTTACGTGATTACAATAACTCTAAAGCTTGCTCGTGAATAGTAAATTAAAGATGGTCACTTCCGAAAAAGAAAATACCTTGGATTCTCTCACCATTTGTTTTTTTTATTATACAGACCAGTGCTTTACGACACTTCACCTGGTGGCAAGTAAAAATCGAGGTCGTTGGTAGTAGGTCGCACTGGCCTGGCCACAGGTTGAACATGTACTTCATATGGCTTATCATCCTTTTTTGAAGACGTCCTCATTATAATTGTTTGGTAACACCGACGCAGACAGTTTGTTCACAACATAAGCAATAAGTGCGTCGGGTTGTTCGCCGATGGGAAGGCTACGGAGGTATTAAGTCGTGCAGTTCCTGTGTACACTCTCCAGAGGGTCGCCTGTAGCAAACTGGGACGCTAGCTACCTTTCGACAGTTCCTAAAGCTTTCCAGGCTTAAGTCGAACGAGTTGGGATTGCCAATTAGTGTCGCAGCACTGAATCCAATAATGTAAGATGGCACTTAGCATTACCAGCCCATACGTGATAGCAATAACTTTAGGAATTATTTTGAGGTACCTGGTACAAGGTACGCACTTACATACCTATGCCTCCCCGTAACTAACACTACCGATACTTCGGGATATAAAAGTATATATTCGGGAGTGTAGTTACTTAATACGAAAAAAGAGAACTTAAATGTATAGAACATAGACATATATAGATATAAATCGCAATATCCTGAGAACGACCGGTCGGGAATAAAAATGTCTACCAAAGACCCCAAGATACGCTCCAAAGTAGAAAGTTTTATCTTGGTTCTCAAAGTTTGTAATCTCTTGAGTATCTTTATAAGAAGTATGATAAATCACTATTGTTCGCTCTTTTTTTCTCATTTTGTATAAGACAAAAAAGATTTTCATGTTTTTTTAAATATCGGAAATTATTTACAAACAGATGACTTGAACAGTGATTCTCATTAACAAACGCTAACCAGAAAAAGAGACACTAATAAGCAGGATAATTACATAGCGTATCCTAAACAAGCGCTTTACTCAAGTGTGCTAATACACCATCAGAAAGTTGAACTATTTTTCGGTTTTCTATAAAGCTGATGACAGGATCTAAATCAAGGAGGGGTAGGAGCATCTAGATAAGTTTTGCTGAGCTTTCCTTCATCACAGAAATACTTGTCCTGAACAATGCCTTCTAGACACTACATCACAACACGGCAGACCTATTTAGATTTTTGGATAGAATTAAGGCCAGGTCTCTTCTCAATTAAAACCGTATTTTATAGGCTCATGAATTTTCATAAAACTATAATCTTCTCATAAATAGGTGCATCCAGTAAACCGGAATGGTTCACGGGGGTGTTGGGTCTATCAGAGAAAATATACCATGTCGCAGACAACATTCCCATACAGCCAAAAGACTATTTGAGTAAAGCCAACTACACTGAAGTCATCGAGAGAGGCCATGGACCTCCAGAACTAGTCGTTAGGTAAATATTAGTTTAGTTATCAAATATTTGCGTTTCAGGACTAGTCCAAAGGTAATATTAGATGGTGGTACATATCAACGGCCATATTTGGCGTTAAGTAAGTGTGCCCGGTATGGCAATAGGTTCGCCACCTATTGTCATACCGCGACGGCGAGTCGTGGCTGGCGTCAGTTAGAAAAAGGAGTGCAGTTATGTTATGTGAAGTAAGTAAGGAGGTTCTATGGTCTGGTGAGTGGAGTACTACTGGAATACCACTTTTATTCTATGGATTTGTCGATACTGAGAAAATAGGTCAGTCCTATTGCTTGGGACCAGGATGTTTTTAATTCAACACATGCACAATAATTATGTAAAAGT
The DNA here is from genome assembly GCA_905147225.2 of Euproctis similis. Taxonomy (NCBI): domain Eukaryota; kingdom Metazoa; phylum Arthropoda; class Insecta; order Lepidoptera; family Erebidae; genus Euproctis; species Euproctis similis. The sequence goes on along the minus strand of LR990105.1, from coordinate 22,881,531 downwards.
TGACCCTTGGGAGCACTTTTTACGCACACATTGATAAGTCACTCACACATCTACAACTCATTTTTGGTCTCGTTGTTTGGGTGACTATTGCCGATCTATTATTCTTATATCTAGGCTTGAGACAAAATATTTATATCTCTTTTGCGCGAATTCAAAGAAATGTTACACCTTTGTGTGTGTATAATACAAAATTCAGGATATAACTTTAGCTTTTATGTATTTTGTTTCGAGCCGTGACCTCTTTTTTAAAGTAGCATTTGTTTTACATCCAATACCGACTTGCAAATGGTAATCTATAATGCTTAATGCTCTTTAAGAGATTATCCAGAGTAACAAACGTTCAAACATACAATATTTTGTTTATTAGTGTCTAATGTGTCTATATATGCTTTAAAAAAAGCTGTCATTAATCAGCAACTTTAATCAACTTGTATTTATCTTAAAAATCCATGGTCTGCGATACATAAGGAAAAACCTTTTACTCTTCTGCCAGGTTACCATTTGAAACACTATTTCCTTAATAGGTTAACACATATAACTTCTTATATGATACAATTCATTATTTTCCTGCCATTATCTCACTCAAAAGGGATCAAAAGGGAACGTGTCACCCTTTTGAACTATCCTGTTGCCAAAAGTTTTGGCTGTTATGACCGACTGCATGCCTCCCGTTAACTCTCATTAGGAATGTTTTTCGTGGTTTATTCTCCACCAGAAATAATTAATTACAATTAATTACCACTATTACCACTTAATAGTCTCGGTGGTCCAGTGGTCGAACACACAGTTTCTGATCCAGAGGTCCGGGTTCGAATCCTAACACTGGCTCGCCCCCAAATAGTTTTCACAAAGTCTTCCAAAAAACTTTGTGCCCGGTATGGCAATTGGTAGCCACCTATTCCATTTGAGACGTAAACATAACGGCGAGACGAGGCTTAACAGCCTCTGCCTACACCTTCGGGTAACAAAGGCATGAAGTTATGTTTTGTGTTAATTACCACTATTTAAATTTTACACACACACGTAACATGTACAGAATTAGGGCAAGCGTAATTCAATGAAGCTGCTTAACCCAAATCAAACATTCCCTTTTAGAACTTCAAAGGGTTATTACGGGCTCGGTCAATATAGCTTACATAATTAATTTTGTCCTGGGGGTTTGTAACCAATTTGAACCTTGGTTTTATACGCATTTATGCGAGCTCGGTAACACGATCACCCACAAAGTGATATTATTGTAAATGGCGTATATGAAAATACATAATTATGTACATACATAACTTCACGGCAAATCCCTAGCGGGGTAGGGAGAAAGAACAGAGCACTATAAGGCACTATACTTACATACCTTACTCGCTTCATTGACTTTCATAACTCTTTTCATACACGCACGTCGATATTTAAGACTCCTAACGTCACCTTCCATCAGAACTCTTTCAATTTGGTCATGAAAGGTGTGTCGTGGCTGCCTTCGACTGTTACATCCATTCGCTTTGCATCAAAACCTACAAATATAGACAAACTTTATTTACAAAAAATCGGCGTGTCGTGCATCTCCAGATATAAATGCCGTGAAGTTACGACTGTTATCTCAAGTTAGTGATGTTCCATATAAGAAGTAATTTCAAACTGAATACATAGCCCTTCTCGAGGCAGACATTAGTTGGATGGCTGCCCTATTTAACATGAAAGGCTTGTTGACATATTTACACTGCCTACCGCCTCGTAAACATAGGCTGCTTGACGTCACATTACACACGACCTACGCTATTGACTAATGAGACAATACTCTCAGTCACCACAGTAGTGAGAGAAAATATTAAGAAATTGCTTAAACGAATTAATTCCGACTCTTTCCATTGTTAGACATCTAAATAATACTAATGTCCAAACTATTTATTATATCAGGGGATGTCTAATAGGTGCTCTAGTGGTCGAGTACACGGTTTATGAATCCAGAGGTCGCGGGTTCGAATGCTGGCACACCAATGACTTTTCGAAATTAAATAATTGCGAAGGTTCACCAACTATTTCCATTTGGGACGTAAACATAACGGCGAGTCGAGGCTTAACAGCCATTTACAATAATGACAATCAATTTTACTTTCCAAAGATAAATCAGTTTTAAACTTTCAGCTCTTTATAAGCTGATTTTTACCAATATAATTAAGCAAATAGTGTGTTTGTTCAAACCCGCTAATATCATAAAGGACTGGTTCCGATTGAACAAATCTTTTGTATTGGAGATCCCATTTATTGAGGAAGGCTTTAGTAGTCCAGCATTAATCTTTTTAGTGTTACAAATATATAATGTGTGTGGTAAAGCCAAGCAGTTCGCTGCATGAATGGGCCGGCTCGACCGGTGAAATACCACGACCTCTCAGAAGACCGACGTAAAGTGGCTCATGCCGCGTTTCGTTCGGTGAGAGAAGTACCCGGAGGCCCACTCCCTTCCCCATCCTTCCCCATCCCCTATCCCTTAAAGGTCGGCAACGCAACAGTAACACTATATGTGTTGCTGGTGTCCATGGGCGGCGTTGGTTGCTTACCATCAGGTGACACGCCTGCTCGTTTGCTTTCCCATCCCATAAATAAAAAAATCCTACTCCCTTAAAGGTCGGCAAAGTGTTACCGTTGCGTTGCCGACCTTTATTGGCGGTACGAATGTCAGCTAGTCATATAAGATCATTGAAGGCATGATGATATTCAAAAAAATTTTTTCAGAATGTGCGTCACTTCCAACGTGGCTTTAGCGAAATGTCGCGCGATGGCTGTGTTCGCGTTCAGCAGAGACATCCGACCGAAGCTTGATTGTGTACAGGAAGCGTCGGAGACCAACTGCCTGAAAAGTGTATGTACATTTATAATATACTTATTACTAACTCAACAAGAAGATACATGACAAGAAAGATGAAAAAGCGAGTGAGGTATGTTAGAATCATGACTCGTGTATTAATATCTGTTTACCCCGTAAGAGACTTGGCGTGAAGTTGCGTGTATATGTAATATATGTATGGATTACTAACTGAATATTAGTTGATATCATAAAGTTTTTACTAATTCCTTCTGTCCCTAACCAGTTCGGAAAGTGCATAGATTATTGGGAAATCCTCTGTTTATTTTACACTATTATTTACACTCCTGTCTATATTTGACATACGCACTGAGTGAATGAACGTCTAAATTACTGAGATCATTGTGATGATATTATGTTTTTGAGTAGAATATGTGTTGGTTGAAGTCGTGACAAACGTCCAAATGGGTATATAGTAATATGCAAAAAATAAGATACCTTTTGTTCTGGTGGGATTTTCGGAAAAAAATGATGGCAAAGAGTTAAGATACATAGACGTTTAGACTACATAACATGCCAAAGAAATATGGGTACCAACATACCTAAACACTGAAATCCATAACATTCCGTTTACCTCAGTCGGGTTAAACCCTGTTCCAAACATAACGAGATTACGTTGGAAGCCTTTTAATTGAGTTTTGTTACGGAGAACTCGGCGCACAACCGGACTTTAGATATTCAATTTCCAATGATATAAATGCCCCCCCACTTGCCAAACGAAAACGGCTGTTAGAATTCCCCCCCAATATTGCGTTAAGCGAGCTTGTTTGTTATTGTTAACAAACACGTATTTGGGTACGCGAACATTAATTTGATAATACCGGTCAAATGGATTTTTGGGTGTTCGTGAAACAATGTTTATTTTTGCGGAATTACATTGTTGGTAAATTATATGAATTATATATAATTACTATGACTAACTCTTTACACACATCGCGTAGTGAGCCGTCCCCCCACTAGGTGGAACAACGACCTTATAAAAACCGCAGAAAGCCAATGGATGCGACTGGCACAGAACCTTAAATTTTTAAAGTGAAACTTTTATTACATCGTCTCAAACTTTTTCGTCTGCGTGTTGCATGTCGCGTGACGGTGACGTGAAGGCGCTCGTCAGAGTGCCTTTCACGTCTATTATCGTTTATTTATATTAATTAATTACCCAAATATACACTTTATTTTTGTAAATAAATACCGTAAAAACATGTAGAAAAAACATGTAGAAAACACCCCCAGACGAGGGATCGAACCCGCCCCGACCTTGTGTTATCGGTAGTGCGGTTTACCGATGCACCACGAGGGCCGTATGTATAATCGTCTAATTACCGTCCTCTTTACCAATTTCGACACATTTTCTAGGATCGGGTTTGTTTGTTTGTTTGTTTTTTACTTACATACATATACGTACGTACGTATTGCAGGCGGAGAAAAAAAAAATTATATTATTTATAAATTGTGTTTTTATAAATTGTGTTTTTTGAAAATTATATTTAAGTACGAATTACATACTATTTGAAAATTATATTTAAGTACGAATTACATACTAATAAAATAATGAAATATCAATAATATTTTTCGATCTTACCGACAGAATAATAAATATATACTAATATATACTATGTACTAACATATTATATTAGAAACATATACTTAATTTTTTGCAGTGATAAACTGTAATAAAAGCAAAGCAAACACACATTGACTTCGTGTTAGTTAACAACGCCATCTGCTGGAATAGAAATTTCATGAAAATCGTTGGAGCCGATTCCGAGATTCCAATTTTATATTTATACAAGAATTGCTCGTTTAAAGATATAAGATAAGATAGTGCTCTTTATATATGTATTTGTCACATTTTCATAATAAATCGAAATATCATATTTACTGGAGGAAAAAATATCGTTTTGTTTTGTAAAGATCCTTTGTTGTAATGTTGTTAACGTTTAATAGGTGTCGCGTTATCCCTAGTGCCGTAGCTAGTGCCCTAGTGTCGATTCGGGCGACATCTATCGATATAATACGATATTACGGCAGAATCATCAATAGTAGCAACCTAGTAGCGCCATCTAGGAATTATTGTCGTGACCACGTAAAATAAAAAACATTTATTAAACCCTATTAACAAATACAAGATGGCAAGTAAATTAAAATAGTAACCAATATTTTATGGTAACTAAAATACGTGAACAGTGACTTACATTCGATTTTCGAAAAAAATAATATTTCGAAAATTTTTAGTTAAATGTCTATAATGTGAAAAAAAGTTTCACTTTTACGGTGGTTTCATAAAACCACACAAGTTTTTTTTTTTTACGCTAATTTTGGTAGTTAGTATCCCGTGTCGTCCGTAAAGCTTTTGAGAATTAGTGTACAGAATTTCATGATAATCGGTTGAGTGATTTCGACGTGAAAGTATAATATCCATATCTACATTCAGATATGTAGGAGTCGAGGACGACCAAGAGACACATTCCATGACAAAATAGAACGTGTTCTGAAGGAAGGTAATGTTAGGAGCCTCAAAAAACGACGCGCGTGCATGAAAACAGTTATGAAAGTCAACGAAGCGAGTGAGGTGTGTAAGAATCGTGCCTTGTGGCGCCCCGTTCCCTCTGCCTACCCCGCAAGGGATTTGGCGTGAAGTTATGTATGTATGTACATTCACATATGAAATAGCACTTTTTTTAGTGTAATAATTAAAACAAAATAATCACTCTACAATTATTATTATCAAATGAATTCGTTGCAGGTGCAAGACAACGGTTCAGATTTGGCAAGTGTCGACGATATAAGGGTTGCTTCAGCTTCTAAGAAATACAACCTACATCCAGTCTTCCACGAAGTGTACGGTCCCAACAAGACCCTCAACTACGCGGTGGCTGTTGTCAAGAAAGGCACCTCGTATACGAACATCAATGATTTAAAGGGCAAAAGGTAAGTAACTTATTTTTTTATGGAATAGGAGGGCAACTACCGCCGCCCATGGACACCTGCAACACAAATAGTGTTACAGTTGCTGACCGTTAAAGGGATTAGGATGGAAAAGGGATGGGAAGGGGTGTGAGCCTCCGGAAACCTCCCTCGCTAAGCGAAACGCGGCATGAGCCACTTTACGTCAATATTCTGAGGCCGTGGTATTTTACCGGTCGAGATATTATTATAAATAAATAATATTTCACTGATTTAATATGCTGAGGTGTAGACAGAGCTTCCTTCCAAAAAAAACGAGTTTCTATTTAATAATTATTTTATATTGTGCTATGTAAAAGCAGTCATTCATTAACAGTTCAATAGGTGAGTAACAATATGAAAGTGAACAGAATGTAAAAAATATCACAAGGAATCGTTATTTAAAAGATAAGTACATTTTAAAAAGCATTTTCATATATTTCTTGAAAAAAAAACTTTTAAATCGACGCAATATCACGACCGGATATTCATTTTATTAATACAGGTGAAATCAAATATCCAAAAAAAAACCTTTGTGAACGGAAGTGACGATACATCTTCATAGAAATATCAATACAATACACCCAAACGAACATCTCTCGTAATCAGGAAGATAAATCCAATAAAATTGTCAAACATCTGCTCCATATTGATTTACTTATGGTACCATGAAAATATAATAATACCATTTTGCCCGGCGAAGGTTTAACATGATAATAAGGGTGAACATTTAAGGGTATCTGTACGTTTTCATGACGAACCATAAAGAAATAGTTATGACCAGTCTTACCTGGGTAAAAATAATAGAAAATACCAACTTATTGTCAAAATTAACAGACTAGCGCAAATGTTTTCGTAAGAAACGGTCAAGCCGTTTCAAAGGAATTTGGCAACAAACAGTATGACACGAGAATTTGATTTTTATTACATGTTTTTGGACCAAAACACTCGTGTTGATGAATGATTATATTTTATATTCTTACATATTTTATCCTCAATATTTATGAGTGGCCATCGAACTCACCAAACTTTTACGAAGCAACGGGTAGTTTCATCCACGAAACACCGTCCTTGTACATAGTGAATAGTCAAGTACACACAAGTTTTCATTTGTAAACATTTTATAAAAAATCGCTAAATCTGCATGCTCGATGGTTCGTACATGTAGAAAGAATGGAAGATTCAAGATTGACTAAGCAGATATACAAGAGCGGATGGATGTAGGAGTCAAGGACGGCCTAGACGCACATTAAATGACCATGAAGAACGTGATCTGGAGGAAGGTGATGTTAGGAGCCTCTAAAGTCGACGCGCGTGCATGAAAAGAGTTATAAAAGTCAAGGAAGCGAGTGAGCATACAAGAATCATGCCTTATGGCGCTCTGTTCTCTCTGCCTACCCCACAAGGGATTTGGCGTGTAGTTATGTATGTATGTATAAGTTTTGTAAAATAAATAAATAGACCTGTAATAATTGTAAAATAATACATACTTATTATTTGTCCCAGATCCTGTCACGAAAGTTACGGCTCCTTCAGTGGATTGAATGCGCCGCTTTACTATCTAATCAATAAACATCTCATTAATTCCGACAAAGTGAGTAAAAGTTATGTCCTAATTAGAGATACAGAAAGCCAAAGGGGGGCCCAAGAGGCGAAGCTTGTCACCTGACGATAAGCAACTACCGCCGCCAATGGACACCTACAACACAGATAGTATTATAATTGAGTTGCCAAAATTTAAAATAGGATAGGGAGGGAGTCTGTTGTTAGATGGGGAGGGGAGAGGTTCAGCGAACCGCGGCATGAGCTACTTTATGTCGATATTCTAGGAAATAGTAATATTTCACGAGTCAAGCCGCGAACTGGAACTGAATAATGAAATGAAATTAAATGCATCTCAGTTGTGGAGCCCTACGCAGTGCTTTTTTATGGTATAGGAAAGAAAACGAGCATGCGTGTCACCTGATGGTAAGTGACCAGCGCCGCCCATAGACACCTGCAACACATATAGTATTACAGTTGCGTTGTCGATCTATAAGGGAGTAGGATAGGAAAGGATGGGGAAGGGAGGCGGGCCTCCGGGTACCACTCTCACCGAACGAAACACGGCATCAGCCACTTTACGACGATCTTCTGAGACGTCGTGTTATTTCACCGGTCGAGCCGGCTCATTCATACAGCGAACTACTTGGCTCTACCACTGTTTACCTCTAATAAATAAAATAATAAAGTGCATAAAACATTCTCCACGAAACACACCTATACCAGCATTTCCAGCTTTTATACGAGGTCTATATTTATATGTATCTACAAACCTATTACAGTGCATCCAGAACTTGGGCAGTTTCTTCTCGGGCGGCTCTTGCTTGCCGGGAGTCGATAAGTTAGAAAACAATCCCAAAGGTATCTAATATTTATTGACTATTATTGTATCAGAACTTGTAGTTACTTTTATGTTAGTTACTATTACTTGTTACTATATTGTAAATTATTCCTCTTTAGATCAAAAACAATGTAAAAAGGCTATTTTCGAAATTGATTCAAACATAACATACATAACACGACGCCTTTTTCTAACCGAAGGTGTAGGCAGCGGCTGTTAAGCCTCGACTCCCCGAATCGTTACGTAACGTCCCAAATCGAATAGGTGGCAAACCTATTGCCATATTGGGCACCAGGTTGTTAGTCATCGATATTTATCACATATAATTTCCGAAACGAATTCCGTGAAATCATTGGTGTCACGACTTCTGAATCAGAAGCGGTGAGCTCGACCACTGGACCACCGAGACATATTTAAACTAATTTACTGCAATGGTTTTAATAATATTAATAAGGAAAAAACGTTATGTAATATTTTAAAATACTTTTCATCGAGTGTAGCGACATTAAACAAACATAACATAACTTCACGCCTTTTTCTACCCGAAGGTGTAGGCAGTGGCTATTAAGCTTCGACTCGGCTTTATACTTACGTCTCAAATGAAATATGTGGTGAACATGTTGCCATACCGGGCACAAGACGTTAAGATTAGGTTTTAAACCGCTATATCGGATAGGTAGACTAAGGTCATCCAGTAGCTATTAAAAATCAGCGTCTATTAATACATGACAATCAATAGCAAGATATTCTGTTGAACAGGAGATGACGTGTCCCAGTTGAAGAAGCAATGTTCTGGTGCGAGTAATCCATTGCAGTGTCTCCAAGAAGACCGCGGTGATGTTGCTTTCGTTTCAAGTAAGTACATTTACATTATACTCTACCTTATAGTTTAATAATCTAAGTCTAATTTTAAAAATCCAATTTATTGTTTAAATTGTACTTATGCATTTTTTTAAAGATTTCTTTTTTCTTCATACGCCTATTTTGGACAGGCTAAAGCTTAGAAATGGTACTGTCTGTTTTTTAAATGTGATTTATATATAACACGTGTTTTATTTTTACATTATCAGGTGCAAGTTTGCCAGCACTAGATTCGTCACAATACGAGCTGCTCTGCTTGAACCGCGAGGGAGGCGGACGTGCCGCGTTGAGCGAATACGCCACATGCAATGTAGCGGCAGCACCGTCGCGAACGTGGCTCGCCGCCAAAGACTTTTTGTCCGATGTTTCCATCGCGCACACCCCACTCAGTCTTGCAGACTTGTTGGGCAAGAGGAAAGACCTTTTTAATATATATGGCGAATTCTTGAAGAATAATAACGTCATCTTTAATGTGAGTATACCCCCACTGACAGACCTGATGGTGCATTGGTTAAACAACCGACCGCTAAATAATAATGGGCAGATTCTATCCCCAGTCAAGTACATAATATAACATAACTGTACTCCACTTATATATTGCTTGTTTAAAAATTTGCAGAATGCAGCAACTGGGCTGGCAACTACAGAAAAACTGGACTTTGAAAAGTTCAAACAAATCCATGATGTCATTTCTTCGTGCGGTATCTAGATCTAAGCTTAGATTTTCCTATGTATTCAATAGCCTTAGTTGAATAAAATTTGTAGCTATATTAATAAAATAAGGATTCATGTAATAAATAAAATTTTGTTTAAATACGTACATAAGAACTAAGGTTTAAATTATTAAAACTTTACGTACAATAGTTGATCAAAAGCAATTATTTTTCAGTTTCAGATTCTATAGCAAGCTGGTAGGTAGGTCACATAATCATCTTGGAAAAGCTTTGTTTGTTGAATTAATTACTGCCTCTTAAATTCTCATTCTCTCTCTTGATTGACTTGATTAAGAAGAAACTAAATATTCAATTAACATAAAAGCAATAATAAGTTTGTAAGGAGCTGGTTTAAACTCTGGAATTTTACTGAACAAAACATATGGCATATGTTTATTAATGGGCTTGTGACCCTGTGACTTTAGTTAGCAAGATACATAATATTGCTTGTACCTGTAGATATTAAGGGTGTAAATATATGAAATAAACAATAAGAGCAGTTTTGACAATAAATTTATTACATCATATTAAATTACAACAATAAATATGGATCACCAATTTTTCCTAAAACATTATGTTCTTGTAAGAATGGGATTTATAAAGAAGCTAACGCAGCAGTGATGAGGACAGACAAACCCAGCATGATATAACCAGTAGAATAAACTTCTTTAATCGACAGACCCTTAGAAGTGTCCCAGTAAAGATGCCTGATGCCATTAGCAAAATGGTAGCCAAGTGGTGAAGCCAATATGAGTTTTGCAAGGAATATTGTTGCTGGTGATAGGTTCATGCCCTCTACAATTGCAATGTAATGTGAAATATCATGTGGCAACATTAAAGCTCCAATGCCCAATGCACTCATATATGTTGATAGAATCATACCTAAAACAAAGAGAATAAAATCCATGAACCAAAAATGTATTTTTTACTTCTCAACTTCTACTTATCAACTGTAGCTAAGGATCAAGTTAAATCTATCCCGTGAATTTGGGTGAAAGTCTCCTCAAAGTAATGAAGTATTTTTGAAGTGTAACTTCTAATGGCTCGTGCTACCATTTAACGCTTTTAACGCCCCCTTGCGGCCGCTATATATATTATATAGTTATATAAAAGGCGAAACTGAACCGGTCTATATATAAATCCACGAAGCAAATTGCTTAAGCCTGATTATTCGCAGTATATAGACATCTAGTAGCGCATAGTGGTACTATTAGCGCATAATTGATAGGTATAAATTATTAGTGGAATAGTACCACCATCCGCTGCTAGATGCTGCCACAGCCGCAGCTCCAACCACTAAGATGATAAAAGTTATTATATTGTGAAAATATTTATGATTACATTATAGCTAAAGTCATTAAAAAACAAAAAATCCTTTCGACTTTAAACCGGCGAATAATTTATATTCGCCGAATTAAGAACGAACATTATTTTGTTCATTATTAGACATGTGGCGGGTGGTGTTAATTATATAGCAAATATAATTAACTCAGTTATGTTTGATCCTAGTAACTCACGGGATTCGTACAGTTGCCTTATTGTAGGTACTATGCGTTTCCATACTAATATTAAAGATAAAAATTAATTTAAAATGTGCTAAAATATAATAATATCTGTTTTCAAAGACATCGTTCAAAACATACCTTGCAATCAGAAAACATTATGTAGTCAATATTTTTTATATTGTGATGTTGCTAGAAGCTACATGTTGCCACGCCCGCTGCTACCACGATTAAGATAAAGTAAAAGTTATTATATTGTGAAAATATATATGATTGCATTATACATCATATTACAAAAGTCACCGAAATGAAACTCAGCAGTTTTATATAATAAAGTTTCAAATATTGACGCAGGGCGCTATCTACCGTTCAACGCTATCAACTGTAGTTAACTGTAGCCGTTTATCATTTTAGGTAATTGATTTATTATACATAATTACATGTTGATATTTATGAGAATATATTACTAAAATCTAATATGGACATCGGTGAAATACACTACATTTATAATTATGAGGTTAAAGTCATTTTCAAGATATATAGTCACTGTTTTGATGATATTCCACAGCACTGGGATTTGTAATAGATACTTCACTCGCTTCGTTGTAGTACCACTAGTTTCCAATAGATGTCCTTGCTATTAATACTTTTTATCTAATTTTCTTTTCTAAACATTTACATAAAACACATAGAAAAGCACCTAGACACCAAACGAACAATAATGATTATCATAAATATTTGTTAAGTCAGATGTTTCCAAATATGTATGTAATTCAATTTGCAAAAAAAAATGTTAGTTGTTTCTTTTGACGGCAGAACCAATGACATATAATAGATACAATGATATATATATAACTTTAAAAACATCTTAGGGCAGAACATTACAAAACGAGAGGAAAAGAGAAAGAATGATAAAGGTTAGAGAAGAGGAAAGAGATAGAGTGAGTCAATATCACTCAAAAATATTGTTTTTTGTGATTTTTCGCGAAGCGAAGTTAGCAGTGTGTAATTAGTTTGTTTACGTGTTTATAATATTTATATCATCGCCTAATTGTTTTTTTTAAATTTAATTTAATACTTATAATTTAATAGTGGAGTGATTTTATTTTCGAATTTAGTGGATAAGATTTATAAATAATGAGTGATAACAATCCAAGAGATAATGCGACGGATTTATAGTTACAATGCCAAGGTACGTGTCTTGAAGATTTATTTGATTGTTTTTTAATTTGAAAATATATATTGACGGATTCACATACATCTACAATGTACAAATAAGCAGAGATGTGACTTATTTGAAATACTTCTATTTAAAATACAAATTACCTATTTTGTATTTAAATACCTTTTTGTTGAAAGCATTTTGATAAAGTTATTTTATTTGAAATACCTCTCGAGAGGTATTTTGAATAGTCATTTCAAAATACAAAATACTTTCTGATTAATTTGAGCCAAATTCATGCCATTTCTTTTTGTAAGTACAATTTTAGTATAGTTTGTTATTTATCGTATGTATTAAAATTTTAAAGTTTTTATAGGTTATTATAATTTTATAGGTAAAATTTACTAGGTGGTCCAGTGGTCGAGCACACCGCTTTTGAATCAATTTTTTAATGATATAAGGAGGCAAAGGAGCTTGCGGGTCACCTTATGGAAAGCGACTACCTACTAGCGACTACTACTACGCTCATGGACATCTGCAACACCAGGGTTATCACATCAGCGTTGCCAGCCTTTAAGGTGGGAATAGGCTCGTTTCTTGAAGGTGCCTAGGTCGTAGCGGTCCGGAAATACCGTTGCCGACAACTCGTTCCACAACGGAACAGTGTGAAATGGGGTAAGCTGGTACTCATCTTTTAGCAGAGTCACCCCCCCCCAAAGATGAGAGATTCCATGTGAGGTCGGAAATGCGCTTTATATAGCTGCAAGCGATTACATGACGTGAAATACCGTCTTTTTTCTAAGCCAATTTCGCTTTGCCCTCCAGATAACCGCGAAACTGGACAAGTCGACCCCAAAAATTCCGATATCGGTTAAGGCGGGTAACCGAGTGCCCTCAAAAAAGGGAGGCAACAAAGTGTGCATTTTCAGCGGGAAACGCGCAGACCTGTGTCTTCTTAGGGTGGAATTAGCTAAGTTGAGTCGGCCTTAGTCCGAAATCTGACTAGGCAGAGTTTCGATTGTAGACACAGTTTATTCCGGTACGAATCTACGTTTTCCCGAGAAATCCGCGGGTGGCCAGTATATATGGCATCCGCCGTACCGCATAGCCCCGTACCGTATCGTGAAATACCACGACCTCTCAGAAGACCAACGTAAAGTGGCTCATGTCGCGTTTCGTTCGGTGAGAGAGGTACCCAGAGGCCCACCCCCCTTTCCCCATCCTTTCCTTTCCCCTATCCCTTAAGGTCGGCAACGCAACAGTAAAACACTATATGTGTTGCTTGTGTCTATGGGCGGCGTTGGTTTCTTACCTTCAGGTGACATGCATGCTCGTTTGCGTTTGCGTTAGTATTTTGCACTTGAAATAGTAAATCTGAAAAGTATTTTGTATTTAAATGCTTTTTTAAATCCATTTTGTACATCTCTGCAAATAAGTAACTGAATGTGTTAGTAAGTACAAAACTCGAGAAAAACTGAACCGATTTCGCTAATTTTTTTTTAATATTTCTTGAAATACGAGGTTGGTCCATAAACAGGGATGATGAATATTATTATTATTATTACTCAAACAAAAAAATGGCAAAATAGAATAAAATATAATGATATGTGTGTTTTTTATAGTTTGATATATTAATATTAAGTCAAACAATAAAATTATTGTAGGATTGTTATTTCTTTTCTAATATGCAGTTCTCGAATTGTAGAATAAGTATTAAAAAAGAAAGAATATACTTTTAGTGGGTACGAAGATCGCAGGGTCAGCTAGTTATTAAGATAGATACATTTTTACGGGCGAGACGATGAGGCAAGCACTTCCACTGGTTTAAGAGGTCCCAGGAGTAAATGCAAATTTTTTTTACAATAATATGAAGTTACACTTCTTTCGCGCGGAGGGACTCCACGTACGGTTTTTTTTTTATCGGATAGGGGGGTAAACAAGCAAGAGTGTCACCTGATAGTAAGTAACTAACTCCGCCCATGGGTCCATGGTCGCGTTGCCGCCTTTTAAAGTTGTGTGATATTCGATATTCTAAGAGGTTGTGGTAATTCACTGGTCAAGTCAAGTCAATATATTAACAGACAAAACATAAAATAACACACATGAAGAGAAAGGTGAGATCTTAAAAATTGTTTTTAAGTTTGTGAATTTGGGTGTGAAAGTCTCCTCAAAGTAATGAAGTATTTTTATTTATCGGATAGTGGGGTAAACAAGCAAGTGTCACCTGATGGTAAGTAACTAACGCCGCCCATGGGTCCATGGTTGCGTTGCCGCCTTTTAAGTTTGTGTGATATTTGATATTCTAAGAGGTTGTGGTAATTCACTGGTCAAGCCAAGTCAATAAATTAACAGTCAAACCATAAAATGAGCCCCTTGATGAGATTTGGTAAACATAATATTGGAATGACAAGAAATGTTTATAATTGACGATAAAAAATAGTATTAAAAGTGTTGATCTACTATTTATAAGCCTAATATGTGCAAAACTAATTTTCTTAGTTGCTCTTTGAAACTTAAACTATAAAATTGATTATAAGAATACAAAAGAGATATTATCACAGATACCATTCTAAAATATATAAAAAGCCCTCTTTTTTCTCCGAGATCTTACTTCAACACTCAAACTAGTTTAATTAAAACTTTGCTGTTATTAGATAAAGAGGAGGTAACTGCATAAAGCTAATCGTTGAAACATTCATCATACTGTCACGTTGAGTGACAATGTCAATTTACATCATAATAAATTTAGGCTTCAAAGACACGGTTTCCGGGTCATAAATAAAAATACAACTGTAGGTAGTATACGAAAATTAATAAATAAAATCATATTCTATAAAGTAGGTAGGTAATTATTTAATATGACAGACTGACCAGACATTTTGAAATTGGACCGGATATTCGGCCATTTCATTTGAGACTATTACCAAGAAAGGAGCCAGAATAATCTAAACCTTCAACTAAACTTTTGATTTTATTGGTGAGTGGTTTAACCAATTTATTTCACCCTAATAGCTAAGATATTATTGCCTGCAGCGCCGTGAACTTGATGTGCCCAATTTATTAAAATTATTTCATGTAGTTTACTTTATCATGGAAAAGAGTATAATCACATATCTCATCTTAAAGTTTATCATGTTCAGATTCTCCTAATAGCAGCATATTATTTTTATATATATTACAGTAATTTCCTATATAAATTATTCTGTACAATTAAGATAATTTTACAAATCAAGTAGGTAGTGGTAACCTACCTACATTATTAATTATGTTGCTTAATAGTTTGATAATCTAACTCTTTTCCAAATTTAAATTCATGTTTATATATTGTAGGGTTATATGCTTGATCCACCCTGGGCATTTTCCAAATTACTGGCATGTAACACCACTGTCTACCCATTCTGAGAAATGGGGGTCGGTGGTGGCACTGATTGTCGATGCCAGTGAATGGGGATGCTCAGGGGCTGTTACTGGCTGTTTTCCAGATTGGCTGCCCTCAACTTCACCTCAACTTCATCTCAACTTCACCTCGACTTCATCTCTACTTTCACCTCAACTTTCACATCTACTTTCTTCCTCTTTTCCTGTCAACCAACTGACAGTGCAAAGGCAGCCTGGCAACATCTGGGAGGAGACTTCGGTGGAGCACCGGGACACCCCTGCAGTGAGCCTTCGCGGGTCACTCAGCATCAGGTCGTACCTGCTCCCCTCTTAAGATTTGGTAGCCACAAATTGAGGAGCAACTCGACGTTAAAATAAATAAAAATTCTAATTGTCGAGAGAATTTTTTCTTATGAACCCCCGACCGCGTTACAATACATACATAACTACACGCCATTTTGTACCCAAAGGTGTAGGCAGCAATTGCTAAGCTGTTATGTTTACGTCCCAAATGGTATAGGTTGCGAGCCTATTGCCAAACTGGGCATAAAATTTTAGTCCTCGATATTTATCCGAAAATGATTTCGAAAAGTCAGTGATGTAAGCCAGGATTCGAACTCAGGACTTCTTGATTCAGAACCGGGGTACTCAGCCACTGGCCCACCGAGACTGAATTAATCATGCATCATATTATTAAATAGTGTGACCAATGAGCCTATATTTAACAATATACACTATACCTACTATATAAATATTGTTCTAACTATTTATCTTATTTATTTGTTTTGTATATTAAAAATAAAAAAAAGTAAATGTCTTGAAGATTTACAATACCTGTAGCTCTATGAGTAATTGAGAGTGTACTGGTCAATTGGACTGCATAGATAGTAAGATGAGGTGACATTGGTCGTTTAAGTCTTTCATTCCTAGCTTCAAAATTTTCTGGTTTCGGCTCTTCATATTTCTTTACCACCATTTTTGGCGCACTTGCAAATGATGCTGTAGAGTTTACATTACTAAGCACTGCAGGAAATTTGTTTAAGGTTGTTAACATCGATTTGTTACCCAATCTAAAACATGAATTTTACATTTAAAAAAGCCATATATTCACTACAATAATATAAATCACATTTTAGTAAGCAATAAGGCATTATTTGAATCAAGATCTGAAAGCAATAACGGAATCTTATTGGAAATCATATATTAACTAAAGGCACCAGGCTGAACTAGGTAGTTATTGTGGGGAAAACATAAGAAATGCAGGTTACATAATTTGTCAACATACCTCGTACAAAAGAATAATGCCATGATTTTTGAATACTTGGATTGATTAAACTATCGTAGGCTTCTGAAACAATCACAGAGAAACCTTATTAAAAGTATTTTAGTCAAAATACGATAAAAAATTACAAACAAAATACGTTTTGCTCACCACTGAGTCTCACGACTTTTACTGATTTGACAACTAGAGCAGCTACACTGTCATCTGTCATTACTAAATTGATAAATTTACAAAAAGAGTTTTTGTGTGAATGTAAAAGAGAATGTCATATAGAAACTTACATTTCAATGGACATTAACGCATGATCAATTTTCTAGCGTTATACAAGTTCGATTATTACATCGAAGACACATTAAACAGACTGTTATTACAACACAAAAGGCAGCATGGCGTTAAATCTTTCGCCTGCTCGAAATGGCCAAATGAATATAAATAAAAATGTAAACAAAATGATATGTCAAATTGTAAATTTCTATTTTCTGAAATCTCTCCTTACCACTACAAGGGCCGTTTAAAATCATAAATGTTAAAACATGTCATAATATTTATATTTGCAGTAACCTTTGTTTGCAAGGTAAATCTTGTGGCAATGGCAACTGCCCAAATCAAACAAGTCGATTTTGAAGTTTTTGGAAAGGTGCAAGGTGTGTTCTTTCGAAAGGTTTGTACTTTTGTGGTATACTTAAAGTTTGTACACAAAAATCGTAATTGTCAAATAATAATGAGTAATATCGAACCGAACCTAATATACCGAATATACTCCTCGATATCTTTCCAGTTAGAAGATAATTTTGACCACTTTTTTCAGTATTATTTAAACAATCAGGCTTAATTTAAATTTGAACATCATACATATTCAAATCGTGGTAGCTTTAGTTGAATTAAGATAGTTTTTTTGATCTACTCACTCTTAAATTTTGATTCATGATTTATCTAATTACTAAATACTATTTGATGACTCCATTGAGGCTGTAGAAGCATTTATATACTTATATTTTTTTGTCCAAATATCAACTTTGTGCCATATCATTATAGTTTATTTGCATTAGTTGAAATTGCTAGCCCGTCACCGCTAGCCGCATTGGCAGGCTGAATGGCAATGCTAATCCTAGTGATGGTCAACTTGAGTTACTAACTCGAGTCAACTCGAGTTGGGCCTGACTCGAGTCAACTAGAGTTGATTACCTCCAACTCGAGTTCAAATACTTCATTCAACCGACATGGAACAATGTTAGTGATACCTTTATTTGAGTCTCTGCCTACCCCTATAGGATACAGGCGTGAGCTTATGTATTGTAAATTTTCGTTCCTATTTATTATAATTTCACGCAAAATCTCTTGCAATGTAGTCAGAGAGAAACATTTTATAACTCTCTTGTTAAACACGCTTATCTATTTTTAAATCTTCTGACATCACCTTCCTCCAGGACTCTTTCTATTAGGTCAGGGAAGGTGTATCATGGTCGTCCTCGATACCTGCATCCATCCGCTTTTGCATTGCATATCTGCATAGTCAATCTTGCGTCATTCTAATGTCCAATGTCTGAACCATCCATACATACAAAATTTTTTTATGTTTATTTATAGATAATTTTAACTACAGATAAGACAAATAACGCTTGATACAATGACTTTTCAATATCGCTTCAAACTGTTCAATATCGGAGGACGAAATTTTTTTTAAAAATTTACTTCAAATTTATCCTAACTCAAGTTACGTGCATTTTAACTCGAGTTAGGATTTGGCACATTACTAGGTAATCCTCTGCGTGAAGTATAAACCGGCTCTCTGGATGCAAGAGGCCCCAATCAGTTGCTTTGCAATATCTTTACAAAGCGAAGAAGCATTTGGACCCCATGTCCCTAAAGTCGCAACTCCAAAGGGCTATAAAACATAGTCACCCTCAGTGTTTTTCCGTGAGCTTTTTTGCTGAAGCGGCATCAGCATCTCTACCATGGCTCCTTTTGTATACATTAGTGTATACAAATATATATAAAAAAAATCTTACATACCATCTAAATGTCTATTGTATATTTACAGTGCAATGTACATAAACAATAAAATTGTGCCTATGACATATTACACCAGGAGGAAAGTTATCAAATCTACCCACTAAATATTTGTTTATTTTGTGAGCATGAGGTCTTCCTTTTGTTTTCAATTCCAAACAGCGTAAAATAATTCGCCTCTTTCACAGTTATAATTTTTGTGCCCCTTTCTAGATTCAGCTGACAAGTGACAATGCAATGACAAAAATAAAACTCTTCTCTTTAAATCAATGGCATTACCCAATGACAAATTGACAACTAAAATTGTCTCTGTCTAAGGGGGCGTCGATAAATTACGTGAGACGTTTAAGGGGGGAGGGTGTCGAGTCAAATCTTATATTCATAAGTTAGAGAGAGGGGGGTCATTTTTTATTGGATAGGAGGGCAAACGAGCGTACGTGTCACCTGATGGTAAGAGTGACCAGCGCCGCCCATGGACACCTGTAGCACATATAATTTTACAGTTGCGTTGCCGACCTTTAAAGGAGTAGGACGGGGAAGGGCGATGTGCCCCCGGCTACCTCTCTCACCGATCGAAACGCGGCATGAGCCACCTTACGTCGATCTTCTGAGCGGTCATGCTATTTCACCTGTCGAGCCGGCCCATACATGCAGCGTACTGCTTGGCTCTACCGCTGTGTATGTGTGTGTCTCCGCAAATATCACGCAATTCTTTTTCTGATTAAAACGAAAATACTATTCAACGGCCAACGGCTAAGACTGGCTAGATCAAAACGGAGTTCACAGTCAATCATATGGACACGTTGTTTTTAAAAGTCTCCCTTTAAACCGCGACTCAGTCTCCAATCTCCAAGTACTGAATTAAACTTCTAGATATATGTTTTTTTCTTTTTTTTACAGTAGGTGGTACGATTAAAGTATTAAAATTTATTAAATTTTGATGACACTTATAAATAAAAATAACGTTTATTTTATGTTATAACATAACATAACTTCACGCCTTTTTCTACCCGAAGGTGTAAACAGCGGCTGTTAAGCCTCGTCTCGCCATTATGTTTACGTCCCAAATGGAATAGGTGGCGAACCTATTGCCATACCGGGCACAAAGTTGTCAGTCATCAATATTTATCACACGTAACTTCCGAAAATTTGGTTTGAAAAGTCATTGGTGTGTGCCAGGATTTGAGCCCACTACTTCTTGAATCAGAAGCGGGGTGCTAGCCACTGCGCTACCGAGTCACTAGACACCGAGAGATTACACTTATAATTAAAATTTACGAGAGAATTTAGATATTAGTAATCAATATTGATTACTAATTTCAAAAGTCTCTCGTAAATCAAACCACGAAGCATTTTTTTACAATAACAATCCAACGTGTAAGAAAAACACATTTTGAAAAATCTGAGAATTGAAGAATCTGAGATTGGAGGGTGGGAGAGTGGGTTGAATAAAATCTCGCTACATGTCACCAGGGACAGAAAATTTAAAAAAAATCGCCTCACATAATTAATGGACGCTCCCTAAGTCGTATCAGTTGGGATACGCGGCCAGAAACAAGAAGTGGGTGACAACTAGTCTCAAATATTGAATTGTCAACTTGATAATTGTTAATAATACCGCTACACGCCAGCCTTCTTCAGTGGCGGTCCATCCGATGGAATAATTTAAATACGGGTTGTTTTGGAAGCAGACGAATGGCCCCAGCGCCATCATTTTTAGATATACATCTTTCCCAATTCAAACCGGAAACTAGCCGTTTTGGTTTGGTGTCACATCACAATATTGTTAAACGTATTTTGGCGGTGAATTTTCAAGTATTTGATAAAGTACAAAGCGATTATTGCGAGGTATTATTGCCAATTTACCTTTTACCAATAAATTTTTGTAGTGACAAAGATCTTTACAAACATGTCACATCTCATCATCGTCATCCGACTGCTATAACCCTTTGTATTTTTATTCTGCCATTCACTTTGCTATCTCGCGTACCGTGGAATTTCTTGTATGTATGTACCACGTATGCAATAACCACCTCACTCGCTTCGTTGACTTTCATAACTCTTTTCAAGCACGCGCTTCGATTTTTGAGGCTCCTAACATCACCTTCCTCCAGAACCCTTGTAGATAGTTTTCGATTCAGTTTAGATTCTCGTCAACGCAATCTATCTGGCGAATTCGAGGTCACCCTCTAGGTATTTTCACTTATTGTAATATAAATTATGCGTATACAAATGGATTGATCTAATATACAATAGCTGTTATGGATCAAAAATTCTTAAGTCACTTCCTAACATTACACGAAATGTTATTTTTATTTATATATTTTGATTACTTTGCTCAATATTTACTGTTTCTCTAGTAGAAATACCGCTTTAAATGTCTCCATAACACTAATATCCAATCAAATCAAAGTATCTATAAATATTTTTTTGGAAATTAAATATTGGATTGATAGCCTCGGTGGTCCAGTGGTCGAGCATACGGTTTCTGAGTCCAGAGGTGCGGGTTTGAATCCTGGCTCACACCAATTATTGAATCTTTTGGGCTCGGTTTGGCAATAGGTTCGCCACCTATTCCATTTTTGACGTAAGCATAACGGCGAGTCGAGGCTTAACAGCCACTGCCTACACCCTGGTAGAAAAAGGCGTGAAGTTATGTTATGTTTTAAATATTGGATAGATGAATTCCCAATTTCTTTCTAATTTAAATATCTAATACCAAAAGTACGCCGAGTGCAAAGAAATATATAGGTAACCTGTTCTAGTATTATATGAATGTTTTATTCCCTGGTCTCTGGTATCATTAACGAATCGTTCGCAGCACACAAGAGCTGAAGCTGAGAAATTGAACATTCGTGGATGGTGTCAGAATACTTTTGAGGGCACAGTCAGAGGACATCTAGAAGGACCGTCAGATAAAATCGAAACCATGTAAGTGTCAATCTATCTTCTTTCTGGGCATCTTAATAGCACAGTGGCTAAGCAAAAGTATCTACATTTTTATGTCAGGTCCCAGGTTCGTGTCCTTGGTTAAATAATGACATCTCGGATTTTTTGATATATATGCAAGTTATTTTATTTTTATTTTTTTGTGGAATAGGAGGGCAAAAGAGCAGGCGTGTCACCTGATGGTAAGTGACCAGCGCCGCCCATGGACTCCTGCAAAACATATAGTGCTACAGTTGCGTTGGGGAAGGGGGTGGGCCTCCGGGTACCTCTCTCACCGAACGAAACGCTGCATGAGCCACTTTACGTCGATCGTCTGAGAGGTCGTATTTCACCGGTCGAGCCGGCCCATTCATGTAGCGAACTGCTTGGTTCTACCACTGAGTTATCGATGACAAAAAATGTCCATGGCTAACTACTTTTACATCGGACTAAATAGTTCATTTGGTCAATAGTAGGAAATGCTGCCTACACTTTAATTCGGATGCTAATGGTGTGAAGGTATGAAAACATAACTTTGTGTGAAGAGTGAAACCGAGTTATAAAAGTGATTAATGATTGTAGAGGAAATACGCCATCAACGGATCCAGGTATTATAATTTTATCCATAATTTCTCTTTAAATTTACAAGATTTATTTGTGGTCCAGTGGTCGAGCACCCCGCTTCTGAATCAAGAGGTCTCAGGTTCGAATCCTGGCTCATACCAATGACTTTATGAAATTAATTTCGAATGTTATGTGTAGTACATATCGATGACTGAAAAACTTTGTGCCCGTTATGGCAATAGGTTCGCCACCTATTCCGTTTGGGACGTAAACATAACAGCAAGTCGAAACTTAACAGCCACTGCCTTCCGGTAGAAAAAAGCGTGAAGTTATGTGTTATTTCAGGATGCAGTGGTTAAGGACAAAAGGCAGTCCTCGCAGTGTGATAGAGCGAGTTGAATTTACCAATCAGAAGGAAATACCCGCGTACAATTATCAAGATTTCAAAATTCATCAGGACGGGTAGACGAATTATCTACATCTTGATATTGCAACGTGGTGATGTTAAAATTTATAAAATACTAAAATGAGATCTCGAGCTGTGAACCCGTGACCACTTCCTCACCAGTATTACAATTTATGTTTGTAATATTTATTACAAAGTTATATGTTACTTTGTTGTTTTTTTTCATGAAATACCCAACATGCATATATTAAATTATGAAGGTAGTTATTGTCGTTACAACATGGAGGATGAAACAGAAAGTGGACGGGAATTTTTAATTATATTTGACCCTCCCGTCAACCTTCATCTCATTACTGTGCCGAAAACACAGAAGCTTATCTCCCGACATCTCAATAAAAGCTTCCCAACTTATTTAATTTAGTAATCAATAAATTTTCACGGCTAATTCTATTTTATGAGATGTATACCGGCTGTAGAGAATCTCGTCTCCGCTAGAGATAAGTCCGACCTTCAAGAATCGCATACAAAAAGTTTTATCTAAATAAATAAATTTGTAAACAGAGTCCATTGCCAACGCTCAATTTCTTGGAATATGCAATTGCCATAAAGTATTATTCTGTATCGTTTTCGACAACAACTCCAACCTGTAATCAACCACAGGTGGTTTTTTTCCATAGTTTGCCAGGTATATTATTTGTACGATTGGGTTATTTTTATGCATAAAGCTACAGGTATCAACTTGTAGCTCCTCGACGATCGTTACAATTCCGCTTGTTTGGAAAACTCAAAAAAAACTATTTGAAATAATTAGCAAGTTTATTTGGCAAGTACAAAAATTCGCCTGAAAATATGTACCTCGGGACTAATCCCATTACCACATAAGGGACTCGCGAGACTGCTAAATTTTGTAGGAACTTTATTTGGGTACCACACCGCACCGAACAAGTCATGTTGTTAATATTTCATCAAAATTTCATTAATATCTTCACGGTGATTATGTACCTGAGGAAACTAACTAACTTTAAAGTACAAAAGTAATTAAAAGTTAGTTTTTAAATATATACTAAATTTACTCTCATTTGGAGTGTTAAGGCATAATTGCCTCTACCTACACATTGTGCTCTAAATCAAGTGCATAAAGGTACAAAAAGGTTATCTATATTATTTGGATATATCTATAATAAATGGTATTACATATTTTGTAAAGCAAATCACTTCCCGCCGAATTAAAGTATTGTATGTCATCTGTGTGCTAACAATAGACATCGACCTTGAAGGCTTTTGCGGAGGAGTTTTTCTTCGAAAGGGTAGGAAATAATTACGTTCAAGTCAGTAACCCGGGTGTGCGTTATTGATGGGCTCGCGCGGAGGCGGCGGCGGCGGCGCTGAGACGTGCCGCGGTAAGTGGGTCAGGGAGGGGGCGAGGGACGCGCAGTCGCCCCGTCACTGCGCGCTCAACCCTCCACAATGGCGGACGCGCCGCCCGAAGTTCTCGAGCTCAACGTGGGCGGCGTGCATTACGCCACTACACGCTTCACGCTCCTCCGCGAACCCGACTCGCTACCCGCCTTCGCGCTTCAAGATCCCGATTATCCGCGCGACGCCCGGGGACGAATCTTCTTCGACCGTGACGGCGTTCTATTCCGTTATGTTTTGGATTATCTCCGAGATGGCGGGCTCGTGCTTCCTGAGTGTTTTAGAGAACACAAACGACTGGTACGCGAGGCGAAGCATTACAGACTGACCGGACTGGAGAATGCCGTTCGTGATGCAGATCCACGTCCTCCGAACCGTGAACGAGGTTGTATCACCGTCGGGTATCGAGGCAGTTTCGCTTTCGGCCGTGATGGTCTCGCCGATGTCAAATTCCGCAAGTTGTCCCGTATACTCGTCTGTGGGAAGGTGAATCTTTGCCGCGACGTATTCGGTGATACGCTGAACGAGTCACGAGATCCTGACCATGGATTGGCGGACAGGTACACGTCTCGTTTTTTCTTAAAGCATTCGTTCATTGAACAAGCTTTTGACATGCTTCAAGAGAACGGTTTCAAGCTGACCGCGAGCTGTGGAAGCGGCACCGCTGGCGGAGTCGCTGAGCTCAAGCCAGGAATGGATTCCGAAGAAAACCGCTGGAATCATTACAATGAATTTGTATTTGTGCGCGAATAAATAGAGCGTTTGATATCAGTATGGCTTATCATCTGTTGATCGGTACAACGCGGAAACAAACAACGTTTTTATCATGAGAGAAAATTGTGGGCAATTGGCTTAAGTTTGTTTCTGCGAGCAAAAAATAATTTAATAATAAGGTTCGCAATATTTGCGAAAGGAAGGTTACAGATAAAATTGTTTAGAATTAAACAATAAATTTAAAATCTAGCCAACAGTGTTCGGTGAACATACGACAGAAATTTAATTCGTCTATGTATAAATTCGTACAATTTAAATTAATAATATAAATAAAATATTAATATTATTTATGAATAACCAGTCATTGATGAAATTTGAAACAAATATAAAAGTATCTAATTAATATGTAGATATCGACTTCTAAGTTGTAATCATGTACTAAATTAAATATTTAGCGTATAAATGTAAAAATATAAAAATTGTACCTAGCGGTTAATGTTAGTTAGTTATTTCCTCTAGAACTAATTCGTGAACGACATGTATATCTGTAAAAGTAGTTTTTTAATTAATTTCCAAAGAAATTAAACCAAATAACATTGAAAATGTACGGGCCAGGTATGCCAAATTATAATATTACAATAATTCCTATATATTAAATATGAGTTAAATTGGTATTACCAACTTTAATTTTCTTATAAATTTGTACATTGTTGAGTTTCGATTTATATTTTATTATTAGTGTAAGTTATTTGGAATAGTTGTTAGTGAGATTTGAGCGCGTGTGAAATGTACCTCTTTATAAAATAGTCTGTTGATAAAAGAAAGTATAATATTCTATGATAGATATTTAAATCTTAGAGACATTCATTTTATTACTAAAACTTTTATTTTATATAGAAAGTTTGAGCAGTTTTCCTAATTGGAAGTATCAGAACTATTGGCGAACTTGGGATCTGTTGTCATCTTTTGGCATAGGTTTGTGAAACGAATCCAATTTATGTAGGTATAAACAATAGACTCTAAACCTAACAAACCTTTATAGACAGTTTTTTTTCATACTTTGTCTCTTCACTATTTTTTACTAATGGCAACACATTTTCTTTTTCTGCTGTTCGATATTTGAAATCGTTATTGAGATATATTTAGATAGGTAGTTGTCAGAGTGTGCATGTTAATGTTTTGGGAGAGATTCTTGACAAAAATAATTAAATGTAGGTTTAATCAATAATTTGTTTTATTCTTTGAATTAGACGAATCGGTGGTATACCCAAAAATATAGCTTTATTTTTTTTATCTAACTAAAATTTTTTACACATATTTTTTCTAATATCTATTCTCGTATACAGCTAAATACTTAGATAAAATTATGATTCAGAAAATAAAAAAAGTAAATAATCAATAGGAAGTTTTAAAAATGTCTAGAAATGTAGTTAGGAGTAGTAGGCGAATCATAACATAATAATCTACCTAATAGATAGTGCGTATGAATTTCTAATGGCTATATTAATTATTATTAGATTATTTGGTACTCAAGTTTGTGTAATAGTCCGCTATAATACATAGAGAGAATTAAGATATTTTATTATTTTAATTCATATGAAAAGTTGATCGCTATTTCTGAAAATTATAAATTCAGTCAAATCAATAATAGGTACTATATATTTAAGTACTAGCCCGTAATATTTACGTTTGTCCATAACTGAAATCTTTATGGTTTTTTGCCTTTTCACGAAGGAATGTCTTTTTGAGTTCGTTTTTTATAAGTTACTAAATATCCTCATATGAAAAGATTTTTTTATGAGCTGTAAGTAATATAAAATAAATGACCGCTATAAACCTATCGGGTACTTAATGCATTTAATTTATATATTTTTGATTCAGACCTTGTCGTAGGTTCAAAATTGCAATAAATAGAACTCTACTATTATTTTTTCTTTGTAAAGAACTAATAATACTTATTATAAACAGTATTGCATTGGTTTACGCCGAAAGTAAACTGTATAATTTACTGTAACGAATATTCTCAGATCGCTGTGAAATACCAACGATTATTTACTTGTTTTTTTTAATTAGGCATATTAATAAAACAGTTCTTTTGGGACGATTGATGTTTTTGTTCTAAGTATATTGAGTACTTATAAATATACTAAGTATATTTCTCAATATATTGAGAGTATTTTAGGTAATAATAGTCTGCGTGGTGGATATCACTTACGCAAAAAGTCGTGTATTCGATATCCTTTCCTTCATTATTCCCACAGAAAAAGTTCGAATTACTTGCGCACCTTATTGACTTAGGTAGGAATACCTCCAGCCTTCAAGTTATTTACGGGATAGGCAGAGACAACAGAATGCGGCCTTAATTAAATTGTTCTTTTATTTTGACGACTTTATTTTAATCTTTACATGCTGATTCGGTTGTTATGGCATATATTTGCATCTGCCTAAGAGTACCTAGTTAAGAGTTAGTTTTATGGGAGAAGCTGGATGGGTATTTTAATTTAACTATGGTAATCTAAATCGTGGTTTTAGCCCAAAAGCTGACAGATTCTCTTCGCCATTCTCTCTTGATTCAAACACCTCAGCCCCCTGGATCTGCCAGTGGCGCTAACATAAAACTCTGCAGATAAATAATAAAACTTTTTCACCTTACATGTTTCCCCAAATTATGGTAATATCCATCCGGCACTGCGGAGTTATTTTAATTTTCATAAACTTTGATGATAATATTCTCTTGAAGCTGTTGAAGAATTTGCGAAAGCTTCGAGGTAATGCTATCTCTGCACATTATAATCAACAGGTAAATGTTGATTATAACCCACAGAGATAAAATAGCAACTGGAGGTAGGTATACCAAAAAATAACATAACCTCACGCCATTGTTACCCGAAGGTGTAGGCAGCGGCTATTAAGCCTCGTCTCGCCGTTATGTTTATTACGTCCCAAATGGAATAGGTGGCGAACCTGTTGCCATACCGGGCACAAAGTTTTCAGTCATCGATATTTATCACACATAACTTTCTGAAAACAATTTCGAAAAGTCATTGGTGTGAGCCAGTGTCAGGATTCGAACCACGACCTCTGGATTCAGAAACTGTGTGCTCGACCACTAGACCACCGAGACTATAATACCTATAATAATAATTATATTTTTTCGAGAAGTCTTAATATTTACCCGATCGAGCCGGCCTATTCATGCAGCCCACTACATGGCTCTACTACCAAACAGTTATATACAAACCAACCTATTGTTATACCTCGGACACAACTTTGTCAGTCATCGATATTTATCACACTATAACTTCCAAAATGTCATTGGTGGTAACAGGATTTGAACCTGAGACTTCTTGATTCAGGTGCTGTAGGTACTATGTACCATCAAGCCAGAGAGAAGATAACATAAGTAGTTACGATACGCAGAGTTGATACACGCAAAGTTTTGTGGTCTGGTGAGGATCGAACCTGCTGACCAATCAATCAAGAGGCTCGTCATGTTTGATCTATAATTCCTTACTGTTCCAACATTGTACCTTTTCATTCATTAATCATCTGAGAGTGGATACCGGACTATTTCTGTAAGTAGGAACTAGAAAGATATTTACTTGCCAGCCACATATTTCCTGCCTAAACAAAACATATATTTAACAATGTTGATAATATTTGGTAATCTGAATTTTTATACGCACTTGTTAATTGTAGCACAAATACTATAGATATGTAACATAGAAATACAATATTAGTAGAGAACTAGTTGTTGCCCGCAGATCCGCACCCGGTACTTTTCTAATGCATTTAATTTACATAGGAAGTTACAGTGAATGAAATAAAGTTGATACTTCCCGCTGTTGGGACTTATGACAAATGCATGAGATTCTGTATAGTACCTACTTATTATTCATCATCATCATCATTAGCCTATTGCAGTCCACTGCTGGACATAGGCCTCTCCCAATTTGCGCCACAACATCCGATTCTCTGCCTTCCGCATCCAGTCTTTTCCAGCAGCCTTTCTGAGGTCGTCTGACCATCGGGCTGGTGGGCGTCCTACACTACGCTTACCAAGTCGCGGTCTCCACTCAATGACCTTCTTGCTCCATCTACCATCGGTCCTTCGGCAGATGTGACCAGCCCACCACTTATTATTAGAGATCGGATCTTCCCGGGGAACAATTAACGGCCGAAACCTATAATCAATCTCCAATCTTAGATTGAAGCTAATCTAAGATTATTGTGTATCTGACGATCGACTCCCCAAACAAAATCAATCCATGGATTGATTATGGGCACGCTTATTAGTAGAAATGGATTGAAATATTGACCTTAGATAGCAAAATTCGGATTGGGATTGACTATTGGTTTTGGCCGATAGTCGTTCGTAGAGCGAAGCCAAGATCAAATTTAATGAAATAAATACTTTTCACAATGCGCCTACGATCATACAGACCGACTGACAAACATATATAACCTATTAATATCGTGATGCCGTTTTATGTTTTTCTCCAATATCTTGAAAAGTCCACACCATTCCATTTGACATATTTTTATTAGCTTTTTATTAGCTTCACCTGTATGTTTGTTTGTAGGTTTGTATGTTTGTATGTTTGTAGGTTTGTATGTTTGTATGTTTGTATGTTTGTTTGTAACCGACTTCTTTTTTAGTTTCCGGTGATTGCCACTAGATGGTGCGATTTGTGAACTATGAAAGTTCTAGACTAGAAAACCGAACTAAAAAATAGAAAATAAATAATAGTTTAAAAAAACTAAAAAACACGCTTTTTATAGCAGCTATACTCTAAGTGTGTTCCGCGGAACCCTAGGGTTCCGTGATACCTCTGTCGGGGTTCCGCAAGAATTTAGAAATAAAAAAATCAAAACACCTCTCTCTGGTCGCTCCGCGGCTGTGCGGACTCCGCGGCCGCGCGGAGACAAAACGCTATGAATGTTATTTAATTATTTATTTGTATTTGTATAAGCTTGTGTTACATTAGCTGGTACAATCTATACTTATATTATAAAGCGGAAAAGTTTGTTTGTTTGTTTGTTTGAACGAGGTAATCTCGAAAGCCACCAGTCTGATTTCAAAAATTCTTTTAATGGCGTATAGTCCATTTATCGAGGAAGGTTTTAGGCTATATTATATTTTCAAATAAATTAGGGATCCCTACTATAAAACCAATAATGTAACCCAAGGTGTAAGTACGTGACCCTTACATTGCGAACGCTGCGAAAACTATTGAGTACAGAACAA
This sequence comes from Euproctis similis, assembly GCA_905147225.2. Taxonomy (NCBI): domain Eukaryota; kingdom Metazoa; phylum Arthropoda; class Insecta; order Lepidoptera; family Erebidae; genus Euproctis; species Euproctis similis. The sequence goes on along the minus strand of LR990105.1, from coordinate 22,851,164 downwards.
AACAATGTACTACACTTTTATAGAGCGTATAATTGTCTACGAAAAAGGTCGCGAGAGCATATATCTAACTATTATAGTTATCGCACAATAAGGGTATTTTGATTTTTTAAAATTAATTAAAATGATGTCGTTTTTCAAATTCTTTTTTTGTACCTTGGTATTAACTCTCCACAAAATAATTTGCTTCATTAAAAAGATAAATTTAAGGCCTTTCTAGAACTTTTTGAATGATCACATTTGGACATTTAATTCAAAAGATATTCACCGTGTACAAAATTTAAGTATTCAATTTCTAACACAAATATGTTGCGCGGGGTCATGAGTGGATTTTTTTTACCTTTTTTAGGCGATACGAAGTTCGCGCGGTCTGCTAGTATCTCATAAGTTTGGTCTCAACAATTTTATACTTGTACAACGCGTTCGCTCTAAGTTTGCCGGTCTGTGGAATGCGCGTACCCTCCCCCACGTGACAACAAAACTTATAATGTGTCATAGTTTTACCCAAATATCTAACGTACACAATTTTTATTGTTACAATTAAATAAAAAATTTCGAACGTCATACACTCATACCTATCGCCAGCGGCAAACTTAAAACGAGCGGGTAGTATACTTGTAAGCGCTCAGTCTCTTTGATAAAAGCCGCCTCTGAATTAGACGCTATAGTTGTCAACAAGCGACTTTCGTCTCTAACTTCAAAGGATAAAGTCGATATATTTTCAAATTTCTGTTTTTATTTTTGCTTTTTGTTTATGAAAGTTGCCGACTCGAGTATTTACGAGAATATTTGAGATCGAGTCTAGGACTAAGTATAAAAGCGGCGATCGCGCGTTGGCGTCGTCAGTTGATGATTAGCATTCGGAGCGATAAGTTACTACCTACTTACAAGCTCGCTAGCGAGAAACTAGTGTCCATTGTTTTACTGCCTGCTGTATTCTGTTGTCTCAGTTTTATACATTTCTTCCCTGTAGGTTCTAAATTTAGTCTCTTATACGCAGTAACGATTGTGCATTATTTAAACCCCACTATCCTGACTTGTAACATTATAAATAAAGAAGAATGGAACGTTGGCTTAAAGGTGTTAAACGTGTCCCAACAACATCTTCTAATGACGCTGAATGTTCAAAAGCAATGCGCGCGGAGAATTTAGCAATCACCGATCCAGAAGATGATGCCACGAGTGCCACGACGTCAAGCTCGACGGTTTCAAAGAAAAAAAGGAAGTATGATGAATCTTATATCAGTTTCGGATTTGTTGATTCCAACGGCTCACCTCTCTGCATGCTCTGTAGTAAACTGCTTCCTAATAGTTCCATGGCACCTGCCAAATTGCGTCGACATTTAGAAACCGTACACCCCGAGACTAAAGACAAGAATAAAGAATTTTTTGTTCGCAAAAAAGATCAGTTATTAGAAAGTCAAAAAAATATGATGCATGTAACACAAACTACCAACGAAAAGGCCACGGAGGCATCATATGTATTTAGTTAGCTATCGCATTGCACAAGCAGGTGAAGCGCACACTATCGCTGAGAAATTAATAAAACCATGTGTATTAGACATAACAAAATGTATGCTTGATGAAAAATCTGCAAAGCATCTTTCTACTGTTCCGCTATCAAACGATACTGTTTCACGACGAATCCATGATCTGGCAAGCTATGTCAAACAAGAACTAGTTACACGTCTACAAAATACACGATTCGCTTTGCAAATGGACGAGTCGACTGATGTCGCTGGTTTGGCTATCCTGCTGGTTATTGTGAGATATCCATATAAAAGTTCTTTTGAAGAAGACATGCTTATGTGTTCATCGCTGCTTACAAACACTACCGGGGAAGAAATTTTTAATAAAATAAATATATTTTTTGAAGAACATAATCTCAGTTGGAACAATTGCATTGACATTTGTACAGATGGGGCCAAGGCGATGACAGGTAAAACAACAGGAGCAGTGTCACGAATGAAAAATAAAGCGCCTAATTGTAGTTCCAGTCATTGTATTCTGCATAGACAAGCACTTGCGATGAAGCAAATGCCGTTTAATCTAAAATTAGTTATGGATGAAGCGGTAAAAATAATTAATTTTATCAAATCACGACCACTACAATGCCGATTGTTCTCATTATTGTGTGAAGATTATGGCAGCAAACATAAAACACTGCTGCTCCATACAGAAGTGCGATGGCTGTCTCGGGGAAAAACTTTAACAAGGCTATTTGAACTTAGAGCCGAGTTACAAATGTTTTTTTCAGCAGATACTTCTTTTAATTTGAAGGACCGTTTGTATGATAAAACTTGGTTGTTCCGATTGTCTTTTATGGCGGATATCTTTTAAAAACTTAACGAATTAAATTTATCGTTGCAAGGTAAACAGACAACAGTGTTTCAGGCCTATAATAAAATAACTGCTTTTAAAAGAAAATTAGATTTTTGGATCATTTGCATTGGTAAGAAAGAAATAGAAAGTTTTACGTTACTCAGTGAGTTTGTTAGCGAAAACGACTCAGAAATGTTTGAAGATAATGTGTTTGAAGAATTGGTCCAATATCTCAGTTCGATGCGCGCATCTTTTGAAAAGTATTTTCCCGAAGAACACAATACAAAAATTAAAGTGAACTCCTGGATTCATAATCCTTTTTTACCCAACTTGTAAAAGCCTGAAAACATGTCAAATGAGATATATGAATCTCTTTTAGAAATGTCATCAGACACAAGTATGGAGTCATTTTTCAAAACGACGCCTCTTAATGATTTTTGGTGCAGAATCCAAGATGAATATGCAATGCTTGGCCAAATGGCTCTGGATATTCTTCTCCCGTTCCCAACTACATATTTGTGCGAAACAGGATTCTCTACCTACGCAGCCACGAAAACAAAATATCGCAATAGACTGGACGCCGAAGCTGATATGAGACTCCAACTTTCTTCCATCAAACCTGATATCAAGCAATTGATGAAAAATAAAAAACAGTTTCATACCTCCCACTAGTTAGATTTTTTCTTTTTTAATGTTTTCTATTATTGTCCTTACCAAGTGGTGAAGTAAACAATAATTAGTAACTGATACATTGTACTTTTATTATGCTGATTAATAAAGAATACACTTATAAAAATAATTGTTTTATTGTAGGGTTCCATCAAGTATTTTGCTTCCCAAAAGGGTTCCGTCATTTAAAAAGTTTGAGAACCACTGTTTTATAGAATACCGAACTAAAAAATAGAAAAATAAAAAAAAATATTTTATTTTAAAAAAAGCGTGGGGTGCATGGTGTCAATAGTTATAAATATTTTATTGACAGATATGAGTAGAGTGATTATCATTTCGTTAATATCTAAAAAGCACCCCACGCTTTTTTTAAAATAAAATATTTTTTTTTATTTTTCTATTTTTTAGTTCGGTATTCTATAAAAAGCGTGTTTTTTAGTTTTTTTAAACTATTATTTATTAATTATAATTAATTCTACCCAAGAATAAATTATTAGTATTACTTTTATACTTAGCACATATAATACCCATTAATAATAAATGTATTTAAAAAGGTTAGGGATATAAAAGTTTTCATGTTTAAAGGCTATTATTAAATATTCAGTGTTTCATATTTTTAACTGTCCTTGGTGGCCTTCACGCCAGAAAAGCCAGTGGCCTCTCAAAAGGTGCTTACCGTTTATGAATATCAAATAGCTGAATGCCTGAAGGCTGTATGCGAGCACCGATAGAATCGTTCATATTCCTGTAATGCTGGTGAAAATATTTTTATGAAATATATTAAATATATTCGTGAAATATATGAATAAATAACTTTGACTGTTCAGATATATTTCATAATATTCAATAACATTCGATTTCAAACTAACATAAGAGTGGTAGAGTTACGCAGTACGCTGCATGAACGGGCAGACTAAACCTGCAAAATACCACGACCACTTAGAATATCGACGTAAAGTGGGACATGTCGCGTTTCGTTTGGTGACAGAGGTTCCATAAAATAGCACCAAAATTGTTTTATTTTCTTAGGAGCTACGTTGCTACAGATAGGTCACAGACACATTAGTCTTATAATAACACCCCTCGAATTGGTCGTGCATAGAGAATAATAGCTTTTAGGAACCTACCTACCTACCCAAAAACATAATCTTCCTTCTGATCCAGTCGGGTAATTTATGCAAGATTAACCCTATTCATGAACGTCGTATGGTTATTATCAAAATGCTTTAACAATATTCTTAAACATTATGTAAATACGCCCTCTCAGTTTTATTAGTATTTGTTTTGAAGAAATTTCTGTAGGTACCTATTCCGTTTACTTGGCCCTTGCTGTACTTAGTCAAAATGGAATCGATACTGAGAGGGTTTCCAATTCATGGATATATGTACGAAAACCTAACCCTCTTTCGGCAGTAGGGTATAATAGGGTTAATAGGTGCATGCATGTACTTACTGCAACCGTGAATTAAATTAAAGTTACTAATAAAAACTAAAGTAAATAAAACAACCACTATTTCTAAGTTGTATTAATGGGCCGGCTCGATCGGTGAAATCCACGATCTCTGACAATAAAGATGTAAAGTGGCTCATGCCACGTTTTAATTGGTGAGAGAGGAATACTACGAAACAACACATATCTCCCCCTCTCCATCGCACTTCAGATCCATTCTCTACCCCATCATAATGGCCTACAATGCAACTCAAACACTATGTGTGTTGCAGGTATCCGTGAGCAGGGTTAGTGGCTTACCATCAGGTCATAAAAATAAACATACTCAAAGTTATACATACCTTTGTGAACAAATTGAAGTAAATATATGGCTTGTATTGTAAATTCACTTTATGTCTTACCTGTAAGAAAAACCTCGTTATAAAGAACGTCTATGTAGGTGATATATTTCAAAGGTCATTTGTCAAATGACCTTTTCGTGAAATATGACCCGGCTATTAAAGTTTTGTGTACAAATGTCTGACTTGAGATTTATATTCGATATATAATATTAAGATAAGTAGGATAGGATAAGTAGGCCAGTGGTAGAGCTCTCCGCTTCTAAATCAAGAAGTTATGAGGTCGATTCCGTGCTCACTTCTCGGTTTTTTTCAGAAGTTATGCTTGACAACTATCGATGATATTGTGCCCGGCATATGGCAATAACTACCGCCATCTTCCATATAAGGCTTAAAAATTCGGCGAGTCGAGGCTTAACAGCCTCTGCCTAAACTTTGGAGTAAAAAAGGCGTGTAGTAATGTATGTATATTAATCCATTACAGGCTTTTAAATAAGCTACGAGATGTGATAACATTGAAACAACTTTTATGGATTATATTGCGTTTATTTAGAAACTAATTTTATATATTTATTTCCCGACGTTTCTAACAGAGATACAGAGATCATTTTCACGAGTGATGAACAAAAAGATGGTAGTCGTTCAGTGAAATAAATAGACAACTTCTAAATAAACGCTATATAATCATAAAAATTTGTTTTAATGTTATGAATGTGATCCGCGAAAATCTAAGAAATAACTACGAGATGTGTTTCCATGGCAACTAATTGTGGAGTTATCGTTCCATCACTTTAGGTAGGTATCCAGGGATAACTTACGGACCATTGAATTGAGGATTTGATCAAAATGATCAGTGAATTAGATTACTTCAATAGATCTATCGAGACACTATCTTGTGATAAACTCGTCAGAAGCGGCTAGACAATATTATAGTAGCTAGATACCTACATTATTTTTTCGTGCTATTAACTAACAGTAAAAATGTGCAAAGTCTCGGTGGTCCAGTGACCCAGCTCCCCACTTCTGATTCAAATGTCGTGGGATCGATCCCAAGCTCAAAGCAATGATTTCTCGGAATTCTTTTCGATAGATATGTGTGATGAATACCGATGACTAACAACTTTGTGGTTCTACGATTTGAATTGTAGTTCCGAAGTCCTGAGTTTGTTTACAAGCTTGCACTAATCGTTAAGCAACTAACGCCGCCCATGAATATCTGCAACACAAATAATCTTAAACTTGCGTTGTCGGCCTTTAAAATGGAAGAGGGAATGGTTCGGAATTTGCATGAGTGGTAAGAGGGGAAGGGGCGTTACTTCCAGATACCTTTATTACAGTGCGAAAAGCGACATAAGCCACTTTACTACGATATTCTGAAAAGTCGTTATATTTCACCGGTCGAGCTAACCCATTCACGCAGCGATCAGCGTGGCTCTACCACTGCAAATAATTTAACCCACTGGACTGTATTAGGAACTAGAAAATTAATCCAACTGTCGTAGCCGTCGAAAAGTTTAAAGAGCGTGCAGTTACGACTATGGTTATCCAAAAAAACGCCAATTCCCTTGCTGGGTATGCTCGCTTCTTTGAATTCCTTAACTCTTGTCATATATGCTCATCGATTTTAGAGGCTCCTGACACCTCATTTCTCCAGGACACGTTCTATTTGGTCATAGAAGGTGTGTCGTGGCCGTCCTCAACTCTCTAATCATCCGCTTTAACATTGTATATCTGCTTAGTCAATCTTGCATAATATTTCTAAATGTCCGAACCGTCGCAGCATACACTTTCTTTCACCAAAGTAAAAGAAAAATAAAATAGATATTATAAAATAGATATATTTATTCTTGTAGAGTCTGTCAACCCATTTCATTTTATCAGGAAAAAATATGCCATTCGGCATGTCCAAGGAAACAGTGGTGTGGGGGATTTCACCCACTAAACTTAACGCCGACGAGTACCACTTGCTGGAGGGTGGCCGCCGGAACTTGGCGTAACCACATCACCGTTTCCCCAGCCAAGAATCTGTCCTGCAAGGTTCAGTGAACATTAAAAAACCCCTTTGATCTTTAGTGAACCTATGGGAATGTTTACCTGATATATATAGGTATCTGACCCGTTAAACGTCCCGTATACTTCAATAAGCAATCCCTTTGTTGTAATAATAGAGGCTATATGTAGACCAAACTAGATAGCTTTTTATGTGACAAGACATCTATATAAAAGCTATAACTTAAGCTAATAAATTGTAGAAGTACTTAGTTGATTTTCTGAGTACTTTGGAGTAATTCTCAGATAGAAAATTAGTTTTTAATAACTTAGCAGTAGGTAAGTAAAACGTTTTGAGTAGCTACGGACTTTGCTCAAAAAATAATAATATGGTACATGATGAATGATGTTATAAGATTAAGAATTAATTAATTAAGATCATTATTTTTGTTATTAACTATCTTATTATTATTATTATTAAGTATATGAAAGATTTTCCTCAAATGTTAACTTTTCGCAAACCATGCCCAACCTACAGTGGCTCTACGCCACGCAGGTCTCCGCATGGATGTACCTGCTGGACCAGTGAAATGCTCTCAGAATATCCACGTAAAGTGGCTAATTTTCGCCAGCGTTTCGTTCGGTAAGACAGGTATCTGGAGAGCCAACCCGTCTCTCTCACATTCCGATTCCCTTTCTCTCCAAACTTAAAGGCCGGCATTGCCACTTATACCTAACTCTATCTGTGTGACTTCTTCTTTTTCTTCTTACGCTCAGTTGACTTGCATGATCGATTGGTTCTTATCCCTTATTATAATATACAGGTTATTTTAAAGATAGGTACTGCGGTTTCTAACCATTTTATTGATTGTATTTTCTGAAATTATCGCTGCAAAAGAAAGAAATAAGAGGTAACACATAATAATAGGAATTATTAAAACTACGTGGGAACTCAAAATATGTACGGGTATATAATAATATTGAATAATATAGCTGTGCCTGCGTGGAAATGTGGTTTATTAAAAAACATTAGAACATAAAAATGTCCTAATATACTGCTTGTTATATTAGCTGTCTATCAGTGAAAGTCCTGTCAAAATAGGTCCAGCCGTTTCAAAAATTAGCCGAATGAAACAGAAAAAATTGTGACAAATGAATGTTATTTTAGTACATTGCCGTGTATATATCTATATAAGTACACTTAGTAAAAATTACTTTAAAAAAAGTTGTAAATGAACAAAAAGCCATGTAAATGAACTAACTCCTATTGAAGTTCACAACTCATTAATATCACTAAAAATCGTGAAAAAAATTACTTTAAAAAAAAAAAGTTAAACCGACTTCTAGAAACGTAAACAACAAAATCTTGTAAGTATATGAAAACAGTACCTCTATATGTACTGTTTTCATATACTTAAAGATTTTGTGGTTTACGTTTCTAAAAGTCGGTTGTATTTTTTTTCACGAGTTTTAGTGATATTAATGAGGTGTGTGAACTTCAATAGAAGTTAGTTCATTTACATGGTTTTCAGTTTATTAAATATATTATCACTAATTACAAGTTCGTTTGTTTAAATGGTTCATATTTTTAGGGAGCTATAATTGTCATATATAGGTACTTCGATAAAAAAAGTTTAATAATACTTAGCAAAAGTATTTATATTTTTGGCCGAGCTAACCCAAAGAGTTCAAAACGTCGGGAAATAAATAGAAAATAAGTTCTAAATAAACGCGATATAATCCATAAAAGGTTGTGTCAATGTTATGAATGTGATTCGCGAAGATCTAAGAAATAAACATTACAAACGGACTTCGATATTCCGGGGTTCGATTCCAGACACTGGCTCACACCAATGACTTTTCGAAATTGTTTTCGGAAGTTATGTGTGATAAATACCGATGACTGACAAACTTTGTGCCCGGTATGGCAATAGGTTCGCCACCTATTCCATTTGGGACGTAAACATAACGGCGAGACGAGGCTTAACAGCCGCTGCCTACACCCTCGGGTAACAAAAGGCGTGAAGTTATGTTATGTTATAATATTTACAAATGTCACTTATTTTTGGAGTCGGTGCAAGCCCAGGTAACGTACTCTATTGTGTTGCACCGACTTCAATAAAGAGTGACAATAGTAAATATTATAACAGTTAAAGATGACTTCTTTAAAGTATTACGTTTTGTATATTGTATTAAGTATACAAATTAGTAAGTTTCGTTATTTATCGCCTTTGGAATACCTGAATAACATAATGCATATGTATTGTTATGTATGTAGACGTCATTGTCATTTACTTTTGTCGGCCTCACTTCTGAATCAATAATTCGTGGGTTCGAATCAGGACTCACACTAATTACTTTACGAAATTATCTTCGTAAGTTATGTGTCACAAATATCCATGATTGACAACATTACCCGTGTATAGCAATAACTTCGCCACCTATTCTGTTTAGGTCGTTAATATTGGAATCGAGGCTAATAGCTAATGCCTGGTAGAAAAGAAGTGAAGCTAGAAAAAAATGCATCTACCAATAATTATGCGCAAATATGTACGCTCTTATTTCAGGATGAGCTGGATCTTATGAAGAGCTATTCAGATATCAGAAAGGAACGACGGTTTCCTAGAATTATTCTCGCCTTCTGTATACGCCTTCTGAATATGTAATAGCTTTTATGAACCTTTGTAGGGGTAAGTTGTTTTTTTTTGTTCTTAGTGTAATGTAGGCAGAACTATTTTTTACAGGGCCATCAGTTTAATCAGCTTAGCAGCGAAAGTGTATGGGAAAATTATTGAACGAAAAATGAGGGTGATATCTGATGGAGAGTTGTGGGAGGCTCAGGGTGGTTTCAGAAGCGGACGAGGGGGCATGGATCAGATTATTTCACTCCTCAATATCGTGGTGAAACAACTGGCTGTTAGCCGGAAGGTTTTCTGCAGTTTTGTGGATCTGGAAGAAGCGTTTGACAGGGAAAGGATCTGTGGGATATACTCCCGGGATACGGGATGGGCGGCGCACTGCTGCGTGCTGTGCAGTCCACTTATGAGGGCTGCACAGCGTGTGTGCGTGTTGACGGCGGCTTGTCCCCCTGGTTTGACGTCAATATCGGCGTCAAACAGAATTGCGTGGTGTCCGCTCGACTGTTCATCCTGTACCTGGACAGTTGTTTCCAGAGAGTGAGATCGATGAATGTAGGGATGCGAATGGGTGACCTAGTTGTGAGCTGCCTGCTTTACGCAGATGACGCCGTGCTTCTAGCCGAATCGCCGTCGGACCTACAAACACTAGTCACTACTATGACACATGATTGCATGATTAAAGGCTTGCAGATGAATGCGACGAAAACGAAAGTTATGGTGTTTGAAAGGGAGGAATCCAGAACGGATGCAAGGATAATCCAGCTAGCAATCCACAATGCATGCATGATCCCAACGCTAACTTATGGAAGCTAGAGCTGGGTATGACAGAGTGTGCATGAAAGTAGAATAAACGCGGTAGAAATGAGGGCACTGCGCAAAATCTGCGGAGTGACTCTCGGTGACCGCGTCGAAAACAAGGAAGGAAGTTGGATTGAAAGAGGATGTCGGTATAAAAGTAAGAAAGGGCATAATTCGATGGTTCGGACATGTAGAAAGGATGTATAATGTAAGATTGACTAAGCTGATTTACAATGCAAAATCGGATGGATGTAGGAGTCGAGGACGGCCAAATAGAACGTGTTCTAGAGGAAGGCGATGTTAGGAGCCTCAAAAATCGACGCGCGTGCATGAAAAGAGTTATGAAAGTCAACAAAGCCAGTGAGGCGTGTAAGAATCGTGCCTTAAAATATGGCGCTCTGTTCTCTCTGCCTACCCCGCAAGGGATTTGGCGTGAAGTTATGTATGTACCATTTGTATTTTGTTCAGTCGTTCTTTTATTATTGATCGTATATTATACTAGCCCTTTTTTAGATTTCTATTCTTGGAGAATAGCAAACAGTGACCACACGAAAAAGAAGGGCTATTACGGGGAAAAGCGGGATATCTCTAGAGACACACTGAAACTATAAAAAGACCTAGAAATGGGGTCAAGGTATTCTTTGATCAGATACTTGATTTGGATGTTTGATGAACAGCTATTATTTGAACAGTTTATTTAATTTGTTTAATATGATATACCACGGCCTCTCGGGATATCGATGTTTATAAAGTGATATAGGTACCGCTTTTCGTTTGGTGAGAGAGGTATTGGGAGCGGGAGGGAAACCCCTCCTCTCCTATCCTACTTCCTTAAAGACCGACAACGCAACTGTAGCACTGTCTGTTTTACACGTGTCCATGGGTGACGGTAGTTGCTTGCCATCAGGTGACTCGCTTGCTAGTTTTCCCTTCTATTCCATTAAAAGTGCGGATTTTCACGCCACCCAAGCATTCCCATCCCTCTGGATACCTATTATTGTTATACAATTGTATTCACGAAGAGTGTCGAGGCAGAAAAAAAATCATTTATAAACTTTTCCACAGAACCTTGCCACGTACAATGCCGTTCCGTTCTGAGGCTCCATTGTGACATGCGTCTGGTATTCATCTTTTATCTTCATTTAATATTTATTAAACGAAATAGGAAACACGGAATGCTTGAATTTTTTAAATTCGCCGAAACGAGTCTTTGATAAATATATAATGTTATATTTTTAGTTCATAAATTGCTTTGTTACGATTCTGTTTTATTGCACTACAGATTCGAATACAAGATAGATACAAGCGTACAATTGTTTATCTTTAATCAACCTCAACTGTTTTGTGATAGAGTTTAAAATAAATCGAATATGCTTTTCATGAAACGAGTAAATGGATTCTTGATAGACGTTGAAAAATATCAGACTTCAAATGTCTACATAACTAAAATTGTTTGGATTGCTTCTTTTTTTATATATATTGATATTTTTGAGGCTAACCAGAAGGGTGCTAGCATTACTCATTTTTCGTCGGATAGCATATTCAGTCCTGTGGAAATAGTGGTAGTTCAGTTAACGGATTCGAACTCGGATACTTCTGCACAAATATATATAAGAAACTAGCTTATTATGAAATTGAGTGAAAATATGCCGGACGCGGCATTTACGTTAGGTAGGTTATATCTCGGCACAAATTAATTACTTGGGCTTACATAATTACCTTTATCGGTACCTCAGCCAGTATGAAACAAGTTTTTATGGATTATATCGCGTTTATTTTGAACTTATTTTCTATTTATTTCCCGACGTTTCGAACTTCGATTTTTTAACAACAATAATAGATAAACTCTGATTTCAACTAACTTAGAAAAATTATTATCTAATAATTAAAAATAACAACTCTTACCTATTAAATCATACAACAAAGGATCTTTACAAACAAAATTTTTCTATAATAAATAAATTTTATAAATAAATATTTAATTTTGTTTCATGGTCTGATGTCGGTTACCAATAGTAAAAATCATATTTTAACCTCAACTTATTGATTTTTATTTCCAAAAAGTGGGTACTCTCTTTATCAATGAAAATAGCTTCTGAACGACTACCATCTTTTTCTTCATTACTCGTGAAAATGATCTCTGTAAAGAGTTCGAAACGTCGGGAAATAAATATTAACATAATAACATAAAATTATCATAACATTTTATAAATTTTAAAAGGCAAACAAAGTAAAACCAAATCGCGTGCTCATGTCGAAACTTCAACCGATTCGCATAAAACTAAACTAAAATTACTAGAACTTAATCTCCAGAAGTCATGTAAGTTGGCACCGTCAATCTTGGCAACACACGAATTTGTTTTATTTTGCCGTGACTACAAAGTATTATATATGATGTCTAAGAACTATAGGTACTTGTATATCTGAGTGCTGGTGAACACGCGAAGGCAAAACCAACGATTTTCATACTGAACGTGTTATATTTACAACGTAATCATCATAACTCACCGCTTTCGGTTCACCTAACTCAACATATATTGCCAATCAAAATAACATTTTGCGTTATATGAATAAACAAAATTTATATTTGAGGTCTATTTAGTAAATATATACAATGATAATAATGAATCTTGGAAGCTTCATCAAGCTTCTTTATATCTTCTATGGGATAGGAGGAAAAAACGAGTCATCTGATGGTGGACCAGCGTTGTCTATGGACATTTGCAACATAGATAGTGTTATATAATATAGTCTCGGTGGCGCAGTGGTCGAGCACACAGCTTCTGATCCAGAGGTCCGGGTTCGATTCCTGACACTGGCTCACACCAATGACTTTGTGAAATTGTTTTCGCAAGTTATGTGTGATAAATATCGATGACTGAAAACTTTGTGCCCGGTATGGCAATAGGTTTGCCACCTATTCCATTTGGGACGTAAACATAACGGCGAGACGAGGCTTAACAGCCGCTGCCTACTCCTTCGGGTAACAAAGGCGTGAACTTATGTTATAATAGTATGGCATCTATGCAAAGACCGCTTAGTAAAAGATCGCTAGATAACTTTAATATGAGAAAGAAGGGTCGGTAGTCGAAAAGGATTAGGCCTCCGGCACTTCTCTCACCCATATTAACGCGGCATGAGCTACTTTTTCTCGATACTCTGTGAGGTGATGCAGCGAACTGAGAACTGATCTTATTTTGATGGCAATTTTTTTTATTCATATCAAAGCGTTAATTACGCGTAGCCTATACATGTACCCCATTTAATTAAATTGAGTTTATTGTAAATTGTAATTAATTCATTAACACTAAGTGATTAGGAAGGGCAGCTAACAGCTGTATTATTGCGCCGTGAAGGTGATTGAGCGAGTAGGCATCTCGTAAAAATCAATATTTAAATATTTCGTGTAGCTTTTGATTACGTCTAAGACACAACGGGACTCCAAGGGTTCATTCTCAATCATTTTGATCAAGGATAAAATAACACACAAAATAACCTCACGCTACTTTCCACCCGAATATATAGGCAGTGGCTGATAAGTCTCGACACGCTGAATCGTTACGTCCTAAATGAAATACCTAGGTGGTGTTCGGCGGAACCTCTTGCCTTATTTATCTCACTTAACTACCAAAAATAATTGCGACAAATCAGCCCAGAATCAATCCTACAAGCTCTACCGCTGGACCACCAAAACTGTTAAATAATTAAGGATCCCTAAAAAATTTTGAGGTTATAACAGTGGTAGAGACAAAAGTTCGTTGCATGAAGGGGCCTGCTCGACCGGTGAAATGCCACGACTTCTCAGAAGATTGACTCGTTCGTAAAGTGGCTCATGTCGCATTTCGTTCGGTGAGAGAGTTACTCGGAGGCCCACCTCCCTTCCTCCATCCTCTCCCATCCAGTAGGACATAGCTCCTAAAATCATCATCCAGAACACGTTCTATTTGGTCATGGAATGTGTGTCTTGACCGTCCTCGACTCCTACATTCATCCGCTTTTACATTGTATATCTGCTTAGTCAATCTTGCATCAAGACTTTGATTTGCATCTCAATTTGACATGAGTTAATAAATAAATAAAACTGAAATATATTTTAGCGAACCGCGTTTGAAAGGACATTAAACTATTAAAAACAAAAAATAGGGAAAAAAGATAATTAAGGAACTTATCTAGTGGAAAAATCGTTTTTTTTTTAAAGTTGTATGAAAATTTAAAAGCTAAACTTTAATACACGATTAGGTACCACCGAAATCGAAGAAGGGATATTTATGACCATAAATTATACATATAACGTAACATAACTTCACGGCTTTGTTACCTGAAGGTGTAGGCATTACGTACATCCTACACATAACCTACTCAGCCAATAGGTAGTTGAACTTTCTTTAAAATAAATAACATAATTTACGCCTTTTTCTATCCGCAGGTGTAGGCAGTGGCTGTTGAGCCTCGACTAGCCCTTATGTTTACGTCGCAAATGGAATAGGTGGCGAAACTATTGCCATACCGGGCACAAAGTTTTCAGTCATCGATATGTACCTATCAGACATAACTTTCGGAAGTAATTTCGAAAAGTCATTGGTGTAAGCCAGGATTTGAACCATTAAACATATGTCGGTAAATAAGTGCGTATAAACAAATTCAATTACCTTAACGCCATAGAACACCTCAAGAGGTGAAAGTGTTTCAGTAAAGTTCCAATTATTATCGCTTTGGCGTCTCCTTTGCCGGGTAATATATCATTATAATCAAATTTGATTGCGTGTCCCAAGACAATTTCGTTATCCCAATGCTTAGAGCATTACTTTACTCAAGGTTAATTTGCGGTCGAGCTGTGACTTTGCCTGATTCGACCCCATTGTATAATTGTGAATTCATTATTAATTCAACATACGTAAATAAAGTTGTGTATTTCGTGAATTGTCACGAAACTTTTATTACCTGGTCTGTATCTGGTCTTTGCGACTCTTTTCCCTTCACTGTATTCTAAGAAATTATTCACAGGAACAGTATTTATTACATTCAAAACCTATATACTACACCTATAACTCGTAAAACACATTATCACATACGTAACTTCACGGCTTTTGTTACGCGAAGGTGTAGGCAGCGGCTGTTAAGCCTCGTCTCGCCGTTATGTTAACGTCCCAAATGGAATAGGTGGTGAACCTATTGCCATACCGGTCATAATGATTTCAGTCATCGATATTTATCACACATAACTTCCGAAAACAATTTCGAAAAGTCTTTGGTGTGAGCCAGAGTCAGGAATCGAACCCGGACCTCTGGATCAGAAGCCGTGTGCTTGACCACTAGGCCACCGCGACTTTGTCATTTGATGTAAAACCCAAGGCATGAATATGAATATTATCATCAATTTTGTGAAACTGCAACAAACCACGATCAATATCTGCATGCCATACCTAGATTGCATATTATAGTAGGTACCTAGTTACCTTTTTTTTAAAGTGAAACTTTTATTACATCGTCTCAAACTTTTTCGTCTGTGTGTTGCATGTCGCGTGACGGTCGGCCGCGGAGTAGGGATAAAGTGAAAGGCGCTCGTCAGAGCGCCTTTCACTTTATCCGAGGCCAATATGGCGGCCATGTTGTTGTTTATGGATTTATTTCAATTTTGAGTGCTTGAATTTATTAATTAATTTGTATGAATTATTTATTAATTTGTATGAATATTAAATTAAGTCTTTTTATTTATATTCGGTCCATTCAATATATTTAATTTTATTTAACATTTATTTTTAGTTAAATGTCTATAATGTGAAAAAAAGTTTCACTTTTACGGTGGTTTCATAAAACCACACAATCTTTTTTTTTTTTTACGCGAGGAAATGCTTTATGCACACCCTTCGCCTGGGGACGGCAAGGGGTAGTGTGGGAGTCCCAAAACAGTAAACTGAAATCCGATCCTAGGGTTACACACTAAAACCTCGCGGCGGCCCTCCTCCGGCGTTGGGGTGGTCCAGGATTCGGATAAACCCCTCTGGTCCACCCCGCCGTCGCCCCCCCGTCCGTCACGAGGGGGTGCTCATCCTCGGGGAGCCTCGGCGAGGCTCCCCCGGGCGGGGCGGCTCGGACCGCGCGCTGTAAAGAGGCGCGCGGCCGGCGGCGCCCCCGACGACCCTCCCTGGCCGCACCCGGGGGTCATCCATCCCGGGCCGCCACCCGGGCGCACCCGCGGGGTGTACGCCCTCGCGGCCCATCGACGGCGGCGATCACTGAGCTCGCCGCCGCCGCCTTCGAGCGGGATCGGCTCTCTCCCGACCCCGCTCGGCGGCCTCCTTCTGGAGCATCACTGCTTCGCAGAAGGAGACCACAGGCCTCCACTCCTCCTCGCCCGCCAGCATTGCCGCGACCAACGCCGGCGGGGACAAGTCTCGCCCGATCCCGTCGACCAGGACTCGGCGTTCGGCCGCCCAGGCCGGGCAGACCTCCAGCGTGTGCTGGGCCGAGTCCAGGTCGGATGCGCAATGGTGGCATCTCGCCGTCTCTTCTCGTTTTATTCGACTCAGATACTCACCGAAGCACCCGTGCCCGGTGAGTATCTGAGTCAAGGTACCTAGTTACCTACCTACTAGCTCACCGTGTAAACGTTATCTTGCCAAAAGGAAAGTTTTTTTTTTATTAATAAACAGAAATTTACTTTTCGAAAGTTATGTGTGATACCTATTAATGACTGAAAACTTTGCCCGGTATGGCAATAGGTGCGCCACATATTTCATTTGGGACGTAAACATAACGGCGAGTCCAGGCTTAACAGCCATTGCCTTCACCTTCGAGTAAAAAAAGGCGTGATGTTATTTTATGTAAACAGATAATAAGTGTTGATCGTAGAGGGGTGAAATTGTAGGATTGTATCATTTTTGTAAGATATTACAAAAAAAGTTTTAAAAATTTTAGGGGGACTACCCTTACTTAACATTTAGTGGGATGAAAAATATATGTGGTCCGATTCTCAGACCTACCCCTATATACGACCAAGATATTGTGTAGGCATATCGCCTACAAATTTTATGCGATACGGTCAAGTCGAAAAGCAAGACAATAAATGTAATAAATTGTTCTCCATCTCTTAGATTTGCTTGCAAATAACAAATATAATAGACAAATAATTAGCAAAAACATAAATGCCAAAAGATATCGCCATCTGTTAGAAAAGTTTGGAGTTATATAATAAAATAGACTATCAATTTGCAATAAAATAAAATCGCGGCTATAAATCGAGATATGAACTATCCTCTTATAAGTTAGATCAAACTGCATACGTACTTGCTTAAGATGCTATTAGATGTTTATCATACAAAATCTATAAATAGCACACAACATCCGAAAAGCTAATCGAACTCGAGACCTCTTGACAAGCAAGTTGCTTCACTACCATACTAGCAGAGATATGGAAACACAGCTCGATACAATAACAATATTAGTTTAACAATAACAATTTGACGGGCCTCGTGGCGCATTGGTAAAACTACCAGCTGCAGCAATGAGGTCGGGGGTTCGATTTCCACCCGAGCACAAATATTTGTGAAAAACATGAATATTTGTTTGGCGTCTGGGTGTTTTTCTATGTATTATAAGTATGTATTTACAAAAATAAAGTATATATGTATTAATATCCGTTATCTATTATCCATAACACAAGCATTTAATTGCTTAGCTTGGAACTAGAGGGCGCTGTGTGTATTGTATCCAAGATATATATATGTATATTAGTAGTAATTTAGGAGTTAATACTAAAATAAATAGAAGAGAAATATGATTTAAATATATTTGCTTTATAATATTTTAGTTCTTCAATACTTTCATATATATCATCAATTGATCTGTGCGAAAATTTCTTAAACGGTATATTTGAATATTCTTTTGGATACCAACGTCTCGCCAGTTCCTTAACTATACTAACGTCTACTAATCGATAGTGCAGGTAATCGTCTAAGGCTGGCATATATTTTCTTAAAAACATTCGATCCATATAAACAGTACTACCACCTAAAGGACACGTCTTCTCCGGAACATGAGATCTAACAAACTGGAGTACTTCTCTTTCTGCTGTTTTCAATGTAATGTTTGATTTACGACTAGCCTCTGTCAATCCACTCTGAAAGGCAAGAAAGAAAGTAGTTCAAATTACTTACACTCATGCAGCTCTTATTTCTTATAATTTAAGCACAATAACATAACTTCACGCCTTTTTCTACCTGAAGGTGTAGGCAGTGGCTGTTAAACCTCGACTCGCCGTTATGTTTACGTCCCAAATGCAATAGGTTGCGAACCTATTGCCATACCGGGCACAAAGTTTTTAGTCATCGATGTTTATCACAAATAACTTTCGCAATTAATTTCGAAAAATCATTGGTGTGTGCCAGTATTCGAACCCGCGACATCTGGATTCAGAAGCTGTGTGCTCGACCACTGGACCACCGAGACCATTTAAGCACAATTTCTCTAAATAACATGGCAATGATTTTTTTTATATAGCCTAAGGCGGCAGCGTTGATCCCTCGTCTTCAGACTGCTATATGCAGACACTGCTGGAGCACTGATGCTTTGGCAAATAATATACATACAGTGACTGGAATATAGACATGTTCTAACTGCCACTACAAATATAGGTTAGAGCTGTGTCCTGCGTCGCGAACTCGAAGCGGTGGACTTACATGCGGTGGCTACAAATCTTGTTAGTACCTGCTGGAGAGTAACTTATCTTAGAGATGAGATAATGAGAGAAATGGACGGCGGAACTAAGGAGGAGAATTTTCTGGATGACGAAAGGGGGCAAGATAAGATTGAGGCAGCTATAGGGATAGTTACGAGGGGACGAATCAGGGATTGCAAATCGCACAGTCTCAAGAGAACGAGACGTAACCATCGCGTGGGACAACCAATGACATAAATAATTTTCGCATTTATAATATTAGTAAGATGCCTATTGAAATGAAAAGAATGTATTTGGATTAATAAATTTATTTCTTTAGTCATATTTTTATTTAAACAACAAATACAATTTAAAATCAAATCTTTTGTAGAGTAGGCATGCTCAACACTTTGGTTCCTAATGGCATTTTCCTTTAGGACCAGGATAACCAGAATCAGGTTTTCAATGAGCTGAGCTATCTTGCTCTCTCTATTTATGATTTAAATATATTTGTTTTGTAAAATTTTAATTCCTTGATACTTTCAAGGATATCATCCATTGAGCGATGTCCCAATTTTTTAGGGGGTGCATTTGAAAACTCCTTTGGATACCAACGTCTTGCAAGTTCCTTCACTGTGCTCACATCAACTATTCTATAATGTAAATATTCATCTAAAGTTGGCATATATTTTCTTATGAACAAGCGATCCATGTAAACACTATTGCCACCTAATGGGCAAGTCTTCTCTGGTGCATGTGATTTAACAAATTTAAGTACTTCATTTTCAGCATTTTTCAAAGTAATTTCCGATTTACGACTAGCCTCTGTTAGTCCACTCTAAAATTCATTAAGATTAATATATACAAAGATGTTTTATTAACAACACACACAGTTTTATAAATCAATCAAAGAATTAAATGCAAAGTAAATCAAGAAGAGGATAGCAGACTATTATTTTGTTTACCTGATAATCCTTTAACATGATGGTAATTATAAAAAAAACTTGTGTTTTACTAAAAACTAAAACGTTTGCATCTATAATACAGGGCTAGTGGGAAGACTGAAAGGGCAAAGCCATTTGAATTAGTTCATTAAAGTGCAAGTTATAGTGCAATGAATGTGAACTATAAAGAAAACAAAAACAAAGTGACTTCCC
Source organism: Euproctis similis (assembly GCA_905147225.2). Taxonomy (NCBI): domain Eukaryota; kingdom Metazoa; phylum Arthropoda; class Insecta; order Lepidoptera; family Erebidae; genus Euproctis; species Euproctis similis. The sequence goes on along the minus strand of LR990105.1, from coordinate 22,831,149 downwards.
CTTCATAGAGACTTTACTCTATGTAGCAATAGTATATATAATACTAGTGGAACCAGTGAACTATTTTTGTTTCAGAAAAGAAATAAAAATGCTCACTGCGGGTTATCCCTAAGTGATAGACATATGCCATCAAGAATCTTTATTTAGAGCTTTTTGAAGGTGTATAATAATGTAGTGCATTGTTTTCATCTATCACTTAGGGTTAAGCCAGTGTTTGCAATTATAGTGCTAAATCTCAAATATTGTCACCTTTTATTTGCTACATTGACTTTCATAACTCTTTTCGTGCATGCACTATACTATATTACAGATAAATCTTAGTAATATTATAAATGCGAAAGTGTGTAAAGACATCTAGATCTATGGCACTCAATCACAGGTGTACTGTTGAATAGAAATATTTAAATCTGTATTTAGTAAATGATGAGCCAGTGTCAGGATCGCGACACTAGCTCACACCAATGACTTTTTGAAATTGTTTTTGGAAGTTAAGTGTGATTAATATTGATGACTGAATACTTTGTGCCCGGTATGGCGATAGGTTCACCACCTCTTTCATTTGGGACTTAAACATAACGGCGAGAAAAAGCTTAACAGCCGCTGCCTACTCCTTCGGGTAACAAAGGCGTGAAGTTTGTTATGTATGTAGTAAATGATAATGTCTGTGATGCTTTCTCCTGAGATACTTTCGTTCCACTTTTATGTTTATAAAATTATTGTATTCAAGTATAAAAATATAAAAATTATAAACTAATAGTCTTATGGCAATATTATTAATATACAGAACCAACCAGAAATGTTATTTGAACTATTTTTTTACAGACCAAGCAGCTAGCAAAACCTAGTGAAGCAATACATTGAAAAACAACTGAAGGCTGCTTGCCTTATACAATATTTAACAATAATAATTTAAAAATGATGTATACCTCACCATGTTGTGCCTTACACCAGTCATTCATATTGTCCAAAATATCATCAGGCTGCTTTATAACTAAGTTAGGACCTTGTGCAATTAAATTTAAAGATGAATCAGTCAACACACAGGCTATTTCTAAAATATGATCTCGATTGATGTCCAGTCCAGTCATTTCAAGGTCCACCCAAACTATCCTATTATCTTCATTTTTCTTTGTTTTTAACATTTCAGCTTTTAATTTAGTTCCTAAAATCATAATCTTAATCACTATACATACTTTAACCTAAAAATAATCTGTACAAATATTATTAGGAGAAAAGATTTATGTTTTACTTAAGTTTATTAAATTCCGAAAATTATGTTTACTGAAGACAAGTATTGTAATACATAACATAACTTCACGCCTTTTGTTACCCGAAGGTGTAGGCAGCGGCTGTTAAGCCTCGTCTCGCCGTTATGTTTACGTCCCAAATGGAATAGGTGGCGAACCTATTGCCATACCGGGCACAAAGTTTGTCTGTCTAATACTTTTTAAGTAAACAATCTTTCCCATCATAATCTCAATGTATCAATGGTTCAGCACTCGAACTGGAAGTTATGAAGTTATTTAGAAGGTTGTGTGTGATAAATAATGATAAACAAGAAAATTTTGCCTGTCTATAGCTCTGGGTAATATGGACAAAAAGATACAGACAGTGGCAGGAAGAAGTCAGTTTTTTAATAAACTTACTATTAGATTCATATCGGCGAAAAGAATACTTATAATTGGATATATAACTCAGACAACGTGGTAGAAAATTCATTTTAGTTTGAATTACAATGAGCCTTTAAAATTATAAATTTTGCACATTTTGTTACCGAAATGATATTACATTAAATGGTACCTAATCATACACGCACAGTTGGACGTGGGACGTAGATACAGGAACGACAAAGTAAACTGTTAGACTGTTAGGGATGGATTATCAAGGCTAGCCTAACAAACAAGCCAACTTTTTTCTAAGGAAATCAGCGATACATCAATAAAAATACTTTGTCACACTTTGAGTTTGAGGTTATGTTTGGTTACTGATGTTCAACTCGAGTTGGGCTTGACTTGAGTCAACTCGAGTTCAAAATTTCAAATTCTTTATTAAATCGACATGGAATGAAGTGAAATGGAGACAAGATGAGCTGTAATGATTTCTGACTGCATTCGTACAAAACAATCAAAGCATCTCAAGAGGAAAACGCAGTATTTATGATAAATCTTTCCTTTTGCATCTCAATTAATCGATCTTGTTCTATGTACTGATTTTATGTAGTAAATTTGAAATTAACCTATTTCTGTACTGTTTCTGACAAATATCTTTCATCTCTAATTTGTATCTTGTAACAAAATAAAACTGTAAATTTTATTACCTAATATATACATGTTGTTTTTATCTATAAATATATACTAACATGTCTCGTTTTAAATATGTTGTAGAGAAATTATCTAAGTTTTATCATGAAATAGCCAAAATTGACCTCATAGTTGGGTTTTAGCCGCAATAACGAAAAACTTAACTGAACTGAAAATTACTCTATAGAACCCTCTGGGCCAACAAATCGTTGTCTCCGCATGAGACTAGCGCGAGACAGTGTTAGTCTTGCAGTTCGCTGCATGAATGGGCTGGCTCGGCCGGTGAAATACCACAACCTCTCGGAATATTGGCGTGAAGTGGCTCATGCCGTGTTTTGTTCGGTGAGGGAGGTATGGTGAAAGCCAGATGCCCTTACCTCTTCCCCTCCCCTTCTTATCCCTTAAAGGACATCAACGCACCATGGTGTTCATGGGCGCTGAGTAGTTGCTTACCATCAGTTGACCCACTTACTCGTTTGCCCTCCTATCCTCTAAAAGAATATTATGATGACCCCTCGACACTTTGCGATATAAAACAAAGGGTATCTCTATCTATCCTTTCCTTGTCGTGACTGGCGCTCCTCTGTCGACGTTTTCTTGTTTCCGTGCATAATTTTTAGTTGCCCTTACTCGAGTTGCCACTCGAGTTATGTGTATATACGCCATTCGACTCGAGTTGGGATTTTACCGACGTGGCACATCACTTTGTTTAGTAATTTTCCTTTTTTTTTATTTGTCCAGTTTTGGACAGGCTAAAGCTTTAAAGTCATACAGCCTTCTCTGTCATATTATTTTTTGGTATTAACAAACTTATACTAACTTTTTATTTTTGTCGCTGGGAAAAAATGCATTGTGCATAGGCCTCTCACCCTCGGGTACAGTGCGACAGAAAAGAGTAGAAATTAATTATTTTGGTACTAAGGAATTTTGAATTCCTAGCAACACTCGAATACGAAAAATTAATGTCAACAGTGTCATCTTACATCTCGCGATAGCTAAGATTTGGATATTGTATATATGCTCTGTGGATATTGTCAAATTGGACGTGGTAGCAGATTAATGTTTGTGGAAAAATTGCATATAATAAATAATTTATTCATCCCAACTCTCTCTATTTTATGTATTAGTGTAGTAGTTTATGTGTGTTAGTGTTGAATATTGGTGAGTTTTAATCTTATTTTAATAATTTAGTACCCGTTGGATAGCTCGAGCATGCAGCAAGAGGACCTACTATTACCTCCTCCAGCTCCGGATCCTCCTGATCCGGCTTCTGAATTAATGATTACAAATGTGAATATTTCTAATGTTTTAAAAAGACGAATGTTGCATAACGATGAGAACCAGGCGAAAAAATTAATAACATCTCCGGATTCGGCCACTCCATCAATTCAATCGGTGTACACTCATCCATCTTATGTTGTTGGAACAATTAATAAGTACACTACAGAAGACAAAGGTCCATATGTTGTTTATGTGTCGCGCTCTACACCTGATCCTGCGAACGGGTTTTCTATACGTCCAATTAAGTTTGGACAATTCCTCACTACTCATAAAATTGTCAATATCTGCACAGATGGTGTTAAGAGGATTGGCCGCAACAAAGTCTCTGTTGAATTTCTGTCAGCCCAAGATGCCAACAGCTTTCTTTCTTCCCCTTTTCTTCCACTTTGTAAATATGACGCTGTAATTCCCTCCTTCAACATTACGAGAATGGGTTTAGTACGACAGGTCCCTACCGAATTATCTATGGATGATTTTGTCAAAGATCTGAATTTACCATCTGGATGTGGTACGATTATTAAGGCACGTAGGTTAAATAGGAAAAAGTTTGAAGATGATAAAGTAATCTGGGTGCCCACTCAGACTGTGGTAATTACTTTTTCAGGTCAGTTCCTTCCCCGTAAAATATTCTTGTACTATGCTTCTCTACCGGTTGAAGTTTATCAGTATCCGACAATTATTTGCCATGCATGTTGCCGTTATGGTCACACAAAAACCCAATGCAGATCAAAGCCCAGGTGTTTCCGCTGCTCCCAGGAGCATACTGGTAACAGCTGTGAGGTGTTGGAGGCTAATGCCTATTGTATAAACTGTTCAGGTAGACATTTCGCAACTAGTAAAACTTGCCCTGAATTGGAAAGACAAAAGTCTATCAAGTCCGTCATGGCTAATGAAAATCTTTCTTACTTAGAAGCCTCGAAATATTTCCCTTCCTCCTCCAGATCTTTCTCTGAAGTTCTTCGCGAATCTCTTCCTCAACCTTCAACATCTTCTACACCAGTGAGACAGAAACTCACTGAGCCCTCCTCTGCTAATCGTTCGTATACCAAAACTGTGTATGCCACTCCCCGCCTTCGGCCTGCGTTAGGTAAGTCATACGATAAAACTTCTTATCGTGAGTTAATATCCACTCCTGGATCATCAGTGCCAAATGGCTGTGCGTTAAGTAATAATTCCCATAATCCAGAAAATGATAGCATACTGGAATCTATCTTATCATTATTAATTGACCTTATTTTAAGAAACCCTCACAACCTACCGTCCACCGTTGCCCTTAAATTTGACCAACTTACCTCACTTCTACATCAATCTGGATCCAATACACATTTTGCAGTGGAACAGCAGAAGCATTAATAACAAAAAACATGAACTTTTACACTTAATTAATAAACTTCAGCCTTCGGTCATTGCCATTTCGGAGACATGGTTGAGACCAGGTTCCCGTTTCTGGATTCCAGGTTTTTCCTGCCTCCGAGATGACGGGACAGATGGCTATGCAGGGAGTGCCTTATTTATAAGGCGTTCACTTTCCTTTTCTCAAATTACCTTTCCATTTCATTCACCTGGCATTAACATTGTTGGTGTCAGGGCTTTAAACATCTCCTTTGTTTCTATCTATATTCCTCACCCTGTATCCTCTTTAATTCCTGATCTTCTCTTACTCATCTCATCTATCCCCTCTCCCATTGTTCTTATGGGTGATTTCAATGGTCATAATACAGTATGGGGCCATAGCCATACTGACGTGTTTGGACAATCTCTCCTTGATCTCTTCGATGAATCCAACCTTTGCTTACTTAACAGCGGATGTCCTACACGAAGAACCCTCCCATCTCAAAATCTTAAAAGTGCCGTCGATCTATCTCTTTGCTCTCCAACTTTATTTTTTCTCGCCAGATGGTATTGCCTTCCAAGCACATATGGCAGTGACCACTTTCCCATATCTATTTCGATTCATTTACGCAACTCCCCTTCATGTGATCCCTCGCCTTCCTTTAAATATAACTTATCCCGAGCTGACTGGTCATCTTATTCATTTGATCTTGACCAAAAGATCGACTCTCTTCCTTTAAATATAAATACTACTCCTCTTGCCTCCTATATTATGTTCACAGACTGTGTTGTTTCTTCAGCCAACTCTCATATACCTTTAAAAAATCAAGGAAAGGCTTCAGAGTATCCCCACCTTGGTGGGACTCTGAATGTACATCAGCGGCTTCTGCTCGCAAAGACGCAGAGAAACAATATAATGTATCAATGACAGTAGAAAACTTTATTCGCTATAAACATTTAGCTGCCAAATTTACCAAATTAGTCTTAAAGAAAAAGCGTTTGAAATGGATTGATTTCTGTGAGACCCTATCTCCTAAGAATTCCTCCTCCCTTGTTTGGAAACAAATTAGGCGATTCAGAGGGTCCTGTAATTATGACAACATTTTAGCCAATGACGATTCTTCTTGGCTAGAGGCCTTTTCAGATAATATTGCTCCTCCATTTGTTCCTTGTCTATCCTCAACTTTATCCTCCCCCTATCCAATATTTTCCCAAAACAGTTTCGATAGCCCATTTTCTTATAATGAACTAACTCTCTCTCTTGACGGATTACGAGATACTTCTCCAGGTATTGATGGCATCCCCTACTCGTTTTTAAGAAAATCTTCCGAAAAGACCAAGAAATCCTTCCTATCTATAATTAACTCCCTCTTTGAATCTGGTTTAGTCCCTCCTCAGTGGAAATCGCAACTCATCATTCCAATAAAAAAACCAGGCAGAGACCCTTCAGATCCGAGTAGTTATAGACCCATTGCTCTCTCGTCTACATTGTCTAAAATAATGGAACATTTAATAAAACAGCGGCTTGAGTGGATCGTAGAAAATAATTTAGTTCTTGCTAAGTTGCAGTATGGATTTAGGAAGGGCCTGTGTACTATGGATAGTCTGAGTATTCTCTCTACAGATATTCAAACCGCCTATAAGAAGAAAGAATTCTTAGTTGGAGTTTTTCTAGACATCAAATCCGCATATCTTCTTCCAGTTTTGAGGAGAAAACTTACGCAGCTGGGAGTACCTGAGAAGATAGTTCGTTTCATTAATAATTTATTGGTCGAAAGATCTGTCATTATCAAGACCAAAACTGGTCCACTCTCACCTAGAACTGTCTGGAAAGGTCTTCCACAAGGATCAGTTCTAAGCCCCCTTCTGTATAATATCTACACATTTGATCTTGAGCATTCCGTTTCACCCTTTTGTAACGTTTTGCAATATGCCGATGATATAGCACTTTATATTTCATCCGCATCTATTACTGATGCTACAAGACTGCTCAATTCTTCTCTTCATTACCTTAATAAATGGTTAGACACCCATGGTCTATCCATCTCCTCTTCTAAAAGTTCTGTAGTTGTTTTCACCAAGAAAAGAACTGTCCCCTCTATTCAAATCCTCTCTAACAATGAGATCATTCCTCAATGTAGTGCTGTCAAGTTTTTGGGCGTCACCTTGGATATTAAAATGACCGGCTCCTCTCGTATCTCAATAGTCTCTCAAAAATGTGAAAAAAACATGAATATTATTCGTTCTCTTTCTCGTGTATGGTGGGGCTCCCATCCCTATTCACAAAAGCTCCTATATAATGCCATAGTTCGTAGTCATCTAGACTATGGATCCTTTTTTTTTAGCTCCTTTCACAAATCCAACTTAGAAATATTAAATAAAATTCAGTACAAATGTCGGCGTATTGTCATAGGGGCAATGAAGTCTTCACCCACAAACGCCCTTCAGGTGGAGTGTGGTGATCCTCCTCTTAACTTACGCAGGCAATTTCTTTCCGACAGATTTATCTTCAAAACATTTCAGAACTCAAATCACCCGCTTATCCCGAAACTTAACATCCTGTTTAATCTCCTGCAAAATACTAATAATCTTCCTCACCTTCTGCATAGTTTCAAAATTCTTACTGGTTTACCTAACTCAGTTTGTAAATTTCCAATAAATCCCATTTACCTCTTTCCATACGACGCTTTAGTTTTTCGTCCCCAGATACTTCTTGACTTTGGCATTGGCAAGGAATGCGTTGGCGCTCGAGAGGTGTTCAACGACATCTTAAATCGAAAATTTCGTGGATGGTATTCCATATACACTGACGCCTCAAAACTGTCTATAAACAGCCCAGTTGGCGCAGCAGTTTGGATTCCTTCTTCGAAAATAGTCCTTTCATTTAAGTGTCCCTCTATAACCACGATTTTCACCGGAGAAGCCATAGCTCTTCTAGAAGCCATCCTCTTTGTCAAATCCCATCTCCTCAACAATACCATCATCTCTGATTCTAAAAGTTCTCTTCAGGCGATTGTCTCGAACTCATTTCGATCCAGTTCTCGTTTTCCCGTAATATTTAAAATTACACAGGCTCTTCTAGAATGCCATAATCTAGGTATAAATGTGGTACTAGCATGGATACCTAGTCATTTAGGTATTCCCGGTAATGAGTCAGCTGACTCCTGTGCCAAAATAGCTGCAGAGAATGGCACTGGAGAATATTCCCAAATTTATGCTCATGACCTATGTCTTACCGCCAAATCTTCGTTACTAAAATCCTGGACAGTTGATTGGAATAGATCCAAACGTATGAAAGGCAAACACTACTCTGATGTGCAACCGGATATTCCTGTTGTCCCTTGGTTTTTTAAATTCCGCAATGCAAATAAATCAACAACATCCACTATTTGTCGGTTGAGACTCGGTCACTCTTGCACCCCCGTGTTTCTCGCCAAACTCAGGATCAGGAGTACAGCACTTTGTGAATGTGGTATGGACATTGGAGATCCAAATCACATTTTCTTTTCGTGCTGTAAAATTCGTTTCCCCCTATATGATATACTTCCTTCCGGAATCCCTCTTCCTACTTCTATTAAATGCCTTCTCTCCCTAATCTTCTCCTCTTCCATTAATCATTCATTATGTAAATTTATTTCAAAAAATAACATAAAACTGTAAATAGCTTTCATCTTCATCCCTAGCATACTGCTCTATTAAATATCAAGTTTACGTATGTATCGTAGTTACTAGTAATTTAGTTTTTGTTGTGTCATTTATATTTTTTTAGAGTTGGGTTTTTGATGTAACAATTTATTTTAACATTGCTAACGCGTATTTCTCCCCACTTTATGACGCTACCATTACAATCACTGGCAAAACCTGATCGACAATCAATGAAATCAAAGTCTTAGAATTGATGAGGTCATCATACTTTAACTGAACAAGTCTCCTAATACCGCTCAAGCCTTCATAATACCGATCAAGCTCTTTTAGTCACCGTCATTGGCAAGATTGTATCTCTGAGGATACGGGCCATAACTGCAAAAGAAGAAGAAGCTAAGATTTGTACAAATTTTGTTTTATGACCTGATTTTAAGACAGCCAAGTGACCTGCACAAATTTAGCACCCCATCGAAGGATTTTTGAACTCAAAATGACCATAATCGATAGGTCTACGTTAGGTCTGTATAGGTCCACCATCATTTTTGTTAGGTCACCTATAGTTTTTTTATAAATAATTTTTTAAATTTTGCAAAAAAAAAATTACATCTTAGCATCTCATATAAACGGAAACTCATTTATCTTTATATTTCTGCATTCTTTATCGTTAGGTCAGTATTGGTCTATAGTTTTTGCTTTTATATTATTCATTTAATTCTTTTTATTAACAATTATAAATAATTTATCACTGGCGCATGCGCTCAACGCATCTAGTCATAGCATGGTGCGAAATTTAAAGTTTTTTCGTTCCGTTTTCATTACGTCAATAAAAAAATTAATTAAACTACAAACTGCTCTCATAGCGTATAATTCCTAGCTATTTCACGTAAAAACTGAATAATTGGTATGGTACTGGCCACCATTATACGCCGTCGTGGCAAAAATGTTTTCCTCCAAGTGCGTGTATTAGTAGTTGCCAACGGATTCGGTCAACTACAACAATCAATTCACTCATTTGACAGCAAAATACGATGCACAAAGTGTAAGCTGAATATGATTGACCGTTCTCTTTTATTTAATAAATGCATTTGCATTGAATTAGATATTAGAATGTATCAAAAGAATCCCTTAAAATGTAAATTAATAACTTTTCCATCAGTTATACAATTGAATAACAAAAATTACATGTAAGTATCAATTAATGATTTATATCAACATTATTTACCATTAAAATAATTGTACACGAAAGATATGATTTGTATTTTTATTTATAGGTTGAGAGGAATCATTGAAATTGTCAATGGGCATTTTGTAGCATACTGTAGAAGATATAACGATAACTGGAGATTACACGATGATACTGCTTCCAATATACAACCTGTTCAACCTGGAAAAGAGATAGTACCAAACGCTGCTATTTACACTAGGATTGATTAAATTATTAATTATTTTTTTAAATCTTTAGGTAGTATGTTCCCAGTATTCTGTACTCAAGTGCGATTCTATTGAATCATATAAGATAGAATTTAATTTAATAAACAATTTTTAAGTATATATCTCATCGTTGTAACAATCAAAGTTTTATCAAACATTGTTATTTTGATATATATTCTCTTAAAACCATAATTTAGAATTTTTAAAGTTTATTATTTTATTAAATCAATATTTTAATATAACATTTTATGTCATGTAATTTATTTATTCCTATTTTAAACGATAAATTTATATTTATTGAATGTTATTATTAGGCAATTATTATTTTTTTTACATGAGCTATCGAGAAAATTAATTATTTATATATTTGACCATAAAGTAATTCGGCAGGTGCCAATTTAAATCTCGCATTAACTATTAAATCTAAAAAATTGTCTAATTGTAAGCTAGATTGTATTTCTAAATTTAGCATTCATGTATCAGTGCTAAGAGCATTTGTTTTATCATCTTCAGAATATTTAGATTAATTGATCTGTTCTTACCGTTCGGATATATGATGCGCAGCCTGAATGCTTATACACTTGGTGATGCTCAAATTGTACAGAATACAAAGAAGCTGATGACAAATTAACATTTACTGATACCGATTCTCTTGCTAATGTTAGTAAAAGTGGACTTATAGCTCTGGCATTATTTATAAATAGAGAAAAATGTACTGAGAATGAAACTTATTCATCAGTAAAAAATATCATGATAAATCCACGCTTCACAAATACAATTAAAAGGTCTTATAAAGTTTTAATTCACAATTTGTGAATTTACGGCCCTGGTAAACACGCTGCATTAATCGATCAGGATTATTTTTACGAATGAATAGCGATTTATTATGAAAAAAAATTTGTTTCATCATATATTTTAACTGAACATTGAATTAAGTTAGTTCAGTTGGCGTTAAAGTCACTCAGGTACCTCAGCTGCTTCAATAGTTAAAAAAATCACAGGATTAAATTGAAAAATTTTTGATTTTTAATTGTTTCCCACGAGTGATTATTAATATTTTTAGTGATATAAACTAGTGAATATCTTCTTCTTTTAGAAGTTTAATTAAGTTTTTGATGGGTACCACTTAAAGAATAAAAAGTAATAAGTATGCAATAATAACAAAAGTTTCATTTAATAAAAAGCTGATTTAAATCTTCTAATAGAACTCGTGAATATGTAAAATCGAAATGCATTAGCATAAATACGTTATTAATGCTTGGTAATTAAATATAAATAATAATTTAATTGAATACTTTTACATACATATATTTATATGTCTATGTATACATAATTTTTATTGTAATGTAAACATATATTTGAGGAAAAATCATATCAGAGACCAAATACTATATCAACTATAAGGTAATTTTTAGTTAATTTTTTTTTAATCCAAAGCCCATAATAGTTTACTTTGTTTATCCCATAATGATTTACTTTGTTCATAAAATTTCAAGTTCTACGACAAAAATTCTGCGTCAACTGAACTAGAGCATTATGGCAGTATTTTGATGTTGCAACTCTAATAGCCAGAAAACTTTTTTGGAATTTTTAAACTGCGATATCCTCCGAACGCGTTGTTTAATATTCATGTTCTTGATGGGATTAGATGAAGTTTTTTAAGCGTCGTTGAAAAAAATAAACAAATTTTTTTTGCACGACAAGGTTTCATTCTTATAAATACTTTCATGCATACACTCACGGTCGAACGTCCAGTCAAAAATATAGCAGTGCGAATGATTTCCTAAGATATCTAAGCATAAAGATCTGATAAAAACTCGATTTTTCAAAATAGGACCAAAATTAAACACTTCCCAAACTTTAAAAATTATAAACTTTCATAAAATGAAGGTAAAAAATCTATTTTTTTGTATATTTTGATAATCTATACTCTTAAAAATGACGTACTAAAATTTCAAGAGCATATATCAATTAGTACAAGAGTTACAGTCATATCTGAAGAGTACTTGCTTATTTTTCAGCTTTTTCTATACATGTTTCTCGGTACCGGAGAATTCCAGTTTTCTGATTGAATAAAAAATGTGACTAACAGGCAAAAAAATTATCAAATGTTCACGCGAAGTTTCAAAACTTTTTTTCATAATCCGTCATTTTAATAAATTTCAATTCGTTTTCGTACGGGTAACATCCTCTAGTTTCAGGAACTTTTTAATTTTTTCCTATTCCAGGCACTGTAAATGGCACAAATCATCGCGGCAGTGGGGAGACTTTTTTAGAGCCTTGGCTGATTGCGAATCACTGGTTGAAATTAAAATTTTTTAATTTAAAAATTATGTTATTTTTTTATCATATATCTTCACATGTATCCATAAAAAATTAAGACACTACATGCAATAGTTATGTTTAAAAAAAAAGTTCCTAAGAACTTGTTATCTTTCAAATGGTCATACTAATGGTGGCCAGTACCATACCAATTATTCAGTTTTTACGTGAAATAGCTAGGAATTATACGCTATGAGAGCAGTTTGTAGTTTAATTAATTTTTTTATTGACGTAATGAAAACGGAACGAAAAAACTTTAAATTTCGCACTATGCTATGACTAGATGCGTTGAGCGCATGCGCCAGTGATAAATTATTTATAATTGTTAATAAAAAGAATTAAATGAATAATATAAAAGCAAAAACTATAGACCAATACTGACCTAACGATAAAGAATGCAGAAATATAAAGATAAATGAGTTTCCGTTTATATGAGATGCTAAGATGTAATTTTTTTTTTGCAAAATTTAAAAAATTATTTATAAAAAAACTATAGGTGACCTAACAAAAATGATGGTGGACCTATACAGACCTAACGTAGACCTATCGATTATGGTCATTTTGAGTTCAAAAATCCTTCGATGGGGTGCTAAATTTGTGCAGGTAAGAGTGTATATCTGGTGTATATTGTTTATCATCATGAATAAAACCATCCGTAGTGGTACCCGTGCAATAATTTATAAAGTTTTCATGAGGTGTCTAGCGGAATTTCAAGCTGGAACTTTGTTACCCGAGTTGGATGATGTATACAAACGTACAGCAGCTTTTACCGGTAAGTTATCAGTTATATAACAAATAAAACTTATAAAGATACTTTTGGCATGTGATGGCAGATACTTTACTATCGAAAACTTAGTGATTACTTTATTTATAATTTAATTTTTAGGTTAGAAAAACATAAACAAAGACTATCATTATTATTGCGCGATCCAAATAATTTGATACTTGAAAAATTTGTCAATCTTTAAATGCAACTAATATTCATAATTTAAATTTTAATTTAAACTCTAGTTACGTAAGTATACGTATAATACCTCCACTCAGTGTGTTTGAATAAAAACACACACTGAATATGCCGCCTAATTGCTAACATTTTTTCCTAATCTGAACTGCACGCATCACTTCGTAGAATTTGAACTTCACACTAATGACTTCGGCCGTACATTACAATTAGACAAGACGCAGCTACAGGTATAACTCTTTTACATCGCCGCCGACTGGGAAATTTCCTACAATCCTGGCTGCTTTGTCACGATAAAATTTAGTAAATTTTGAAATAAATTTCTTTGTTTTAGGTGTTTCTGAAAGTACAGTACGCAGAATAGCCCAGGATGGCATTCAAAATGGCGGAAAATTTTCTACCCCTGCTAAGTACCGAAAAGGTCGACCACTAAAAAAGTTGGACGACTTCGATATCTGCGCAATCCGCCAAAAAGTACATTGTTTTTACACTGTGAAAAAAGAAGTGCCAACAGTTAGCAAATTATTATTTCAGTTAAAAGATGATATAAATTACGATGGAAGTCGTGAACACTTAAGAAATCTCTTAAAAAAGATCGGTTTCCAGTTTAAAAAGTGCAAGTCTAACAGACAGGCTTTGATTGAAAAATCTATAGCTGCACTTAAACGTGAAGAATACTTACGTACCATCATGCATAACAAAAATCTACCAGAGGAACTACAGAAGGACATTATATATTTGGATGAAAGCTACATTCACTCTAGCTATAAAGTCAAAAAATGCTGGCAGTCTATTCATACTGAAGGTGTCACCTCTGATACATCAAAAGGAAAATGTTGGATTCTAGTACACGCGGGAAGTGAAAAAGGCTTTGTGCCTAATGCACTTGTAGTTTTTAGTGGAGTGAATAAGCAAGAGGATTATCACTCAGGAATGAACCAGGGAAATTTTACAAAATGGGTTACCGAAAAGCTCATTCCTAACATTGCAGAGCCATCCATAATTATCATGGATAATGCGCCTTATCACTATGTAATTAAAAATAAAACTCCAACATCAGCAAGTAAGGTGAATGAACTAAAGTCATGGCTACAAGATAATATATCATTTGATCCAGATTTGAGGAAACCATATTACTCAATAGGATTGGATAAATTGTTGCAAACATGTAAAAACATTGAAAAAGAATATCGTATGAATATCGTGGCAAAACACTTTATAGTGACATAGATCAATTGGTGATTGAAGTCGGTGAAGACAGCAGCAGTGATGATGAGAATGAAGCAGAAAGCAGTGATGAGCTAATGGGAAAACAAGAAATATTAAATTTCGGTGCTAGTACTAGTTTATCGCAACAAAATGTAGATGATCGCATTGAAGGAGTGGAATATTTAGATTTTGATTTCATCATCATCATCAGCCTATTGCAGTCCACTGCTGGACATAGGCCTCTCCCAATTTGATTTTGATTTGTTGGACTAGTTTTATTTGATCACGAATAAATGCATAAGCTTTTTAATTCCTAGTTAGTTTTAATTATTTATTTGCCTGAAGGAGGATGATAGGATATCGTCGAGTTAGTTGGCTCCATAAACAATAGCTTTTCAGACTCTTGTGCTTTATTATTTTTTTTTTTTTACGGAATATGAGGGTAAACGAGCAGTCGTGTCACCTGATGGTAAGCAACTAACGCCGCCCATGGTCACCAGCAGCACATGTAGTGTTACTGTTGCGTTGCCGACCTTTAAGGGAAGGGGATAGGAAATGATGGGGAAGGGGGAGGGCCTCCGGGTACCTCTCTCACCGAACGAAACGCGGCATGAGCCACTTTACGTCGGTCTTCTGAGAGGTCGTGGTATTTCACCGGTCGAGCCGGCCCATTTATGCAGTAAACTGCTTGGCTCTACCACTGTTAAAAATTTTAATAGTTTTGTGCATGCTGTCTGTCTGCCGTCTTCGAATGTTGGTTTGAATAGTGATTGTGGTCGTTTCATTCCATTTACGGTTATAGCATTTCCCTTGTTCACATAACAAAGGAAAAGGGTCAACAAGATTACTTGTATGCAAATCGGGTATAAAATGTAGCTCTGTCTACCTCTTTCGGCATATAGGAGTGATAATGCATGTCTGTCAGTCTTATCTTCTCTTAGGATTACTACTAAATACGTACATCTGTGCCAGTAGGTAAGAAATGTATATAGCTAAAACAATTGAAAATATTATATATTAATCAATCATAAACATTGCGTAAAAAAAATCAAGTATCATGATTACATAATCATAATTATCAGTGTTACCATCCGCTCGATGGTGGCGCCCTCATTTATTTTCTACTCTTTTCTGTCGCACTGTACACGAATTTTACTCAATAATATCCATTGAAACACAAATTTTAGAAAATAATGCAAAGAACAGACATGACTCTTCTACATTCCCGCCATTTGGTGATCTGGAATATCTATGGTGAGTGACCACAGAACAGTAAAACTAAAAATGCTTATTTCATATTTTCCCTAAAACGTTGTAATTTTCTTTTTATATTAAAAAGGTAAACTTATGTTTGACCATACGCAATAGAAAGAAGTTATGTGTTATTTTATTAGTTATTATTGATAAATATCGATCACTGACAGCTTTGCGCCATGAGTATGGAAATAGGTTCGCGACCTATTGCACTTGGGACGGGTATCATAATAAACTAACGATTTGGGGAATCGAGGCTTAGAAGTCGCTGCCTACACCTTCGGACAGAAAAAGGCGTGAAGTTATGTTATGGTTTTGGATGGTTTGGACTGAGGGCAAACGGGCAGGCGTGTCACGTCGATCTTCTGAGAGGTCGTGGTATTTCACCGGTCGAGCCGGCCCATTCTTGCAGTGAACTGCTTGGCTCTACCACTGTATTAAAAATATTGTTATTTGTGTTTGTGTTGTATTGTGTTTTAATATATTATGTATCATTTCCTGTCTACGGCCTACATTGTCCTACATCGTCATGGAATTTTTTTAAAGTTCATCCACAGAGTAATGAGACAGTACTGAGTAGTGACTAGTGAGTACATTGTATTATGTATGTTGAAGTATGTTCGACTCGATCGATTGTCATGGTAGTGTAATGGGTTGATTTTGTTTTTGTTACATTTTTCTCATTTTCAATTTATTACGTGCTAATAAAAGCAGACAATATGAACAGGTTAATAATCGGTCCATGTCGGTACCTGAAAACTTCTAGTAAGTTATTTACGATACATGTATTATTATACATCATAGAGAGATGTTAACCTATAGCGAATTTTGTTTGATTATTTGTAATGACTTCATCGTGCTAAATAACATATCCCCGGCCCCAATTTTTTTAAATATTTTATTAAGACGATTATGATTTTATATTCAATACTGGTTTTCGGCTTGCTTATTTGTATAATTTTAATTTCGATTTCATCATAATTATCACATGGTTGACCACTAGGAAACATTAAATAAAACGTACATTTTATATTTAAATACCGCTTTTTTAAATATAGCTTCTAAAATGATACAAATTAATTGACAATATAATCTCAAGGATTTTTGTGTCACTTAGTTTTAAAGACAGTTCAAGAGTTTAATGATCTTATGTTATGTAAACTGTTTAATTTTTTTTTAGCAATCATTTGGGAGTCAAGACAGTTTCAGAATTTTCCATATGTGACACTTTCAAGATCCTTATCATATTATACAACACAGCCAATGGGCTTGCAACATGATATTGCACAGAAACCTTTTCACACAAGAATACATAGCTTCTCACCCTACCTTAGACAGTTATCAACCAGCCCATATTATTTTGATAAAGAACCTTTGAAACCTTCTTCAAAGGTAGAAGCCACAGTTGCAACAGTTAAAAAAGGCATCGAAGAACAAGAAAAGCTACAAAAAAAAATGGAAGTTAAAAAGAAAAGTTTGAAAGAGCGTGTTATGGAAGAACTGAGACATTACTATCATGGTTTTAAATTATTCTTTCTTGAGATAAGGATTTCCACGTTCTTACTTTTTAAGCTTCTGCGAGGTCAGGCTTTAACACGCAGAGAACATAGACTATTTGTGACAACAATAGGTGATATCTTCCGAATGGTTCCATTTATAATAATTGTACTCATACCATTTTTGGAACTAGCATTACCGCTTATAATCAAACTATTCCCAGGTATGTTGCCATCTACTTTTGAAAGTCAAAATCAGAAAGATACAAAGTTAAAACAGCACCTTAAAATAAACTTAGAAATGGCAAAGTTTTTCCAAGAAACTTTAGATCAGATGGCACCACAGGCAAGCAGTAGTAGACATTCAGATTTAGCTAAAGAGTTTGCAAGTTTCTTCAATCGAATCAAAACATCCGGTGATGTTGCATCGAGTGAAGAGATAATGAAATTTTCAAAATTATTTGAAGATGAAATTACATTGGATTCACTAAAGAGGCCGCATTTAGTTGCGCTATGTAAAGTTTTGAATGTGACATCAATTGGTACTAGTGCTATGCTACGATTTAATTTAAAAATGAAACTGAGATCATTAGCTGCAGATGATAAAATGATTGCCAAAGAGGGTGTGGACAGTCTAAACTTTGGTGAACTGCAGCAAGCTTGCAAAGCTAGAGGAATGAGAGCGTATGGTGTGTCTGAAGAGCGCTTGAGAAAAGAGTTGAAAAACTGGCTTGATTTATCATTAAATGAAAAAGTTCCACCTTCATTATTATTACTGTCAAGGGCTCTTATGGTGCCAGAACATGTACCTACTACATATAAATTAAAAGCTACAATATCTGCATTGCCCGAAGAACTTGTTACAACTACAAAAGCTGCAATTGGTGAAAAGGAGGGTAAAGTTGATTTCAAGGTAATTAGTTTCATTATCACAATTTTGTTACACTTTTAGTCTCAATGTAACTAATCATTAAATTGGGTCAAGTGTTCTGGTCTACATATGATTAAGACTGATTTTTTGAAAAGATTGGAAATTTAGGTCTTTTAAGCTTACTACATAATGATTACATACAATTGCAATTTTTATTCCATTTTGATTTTCCTTTAAAGCTATTAGTGTTAATTAAACTACAGACATTGATATTAATGCAGTATTGCAGTACCCACTATGATTTTTATAAACCCTCTGCAAAATTTAAATTTAAAATTTATGTGAATATTTAAAGATTTATTATGGCTGAATCTATTAAAAAGTTTTGTTAAATTAATTTGAGTCCACAATATTCTAGGCTAAGGCAGAAGCTATCAAACTTGAGGAGAAGCAGATCAAAGAGGAAAAACAAGAAATGCAGGAAGCAGAAAAAGAAAAAGAAATTTTGGAAGCTAAAAAAAGAGAGAAGGAGGAATTGCAAGATAAAGCACCCACTATTCTTGTTGAGAATGAAACTGTTACTGTTGACCCTGCTCCGATTATAACTATTGATCCTCCCAAGCCTCAATCTGAATCTGAAGGACTTTCCAGCAAAGACATAGAAGTCATTGAAGATGCTTTGGAAAAATTAGGTGTGTATTTAACATAACATAACTTCACGCCTTTTTCTACCCTAAGGTGTAGGCAGTGGCTGTTAAGCCTCGACTCGCCGTTATGTTTACGTCCCAAATGGAATAGGTGACAAACCTATTGCCATACCGGGCACAGAGTTTTTTGTCAATTGATATTTATCACACATAGCATTCCGCGACTCTGGATTCAGAGCCGTGTGCATAACTACTGGACAACTGAGACTATGATTTTTTTTGTATTTAAATTGTAAAAAAATATTTCATACTATCCAACATCGCCAGCATCATTATTAAATAAACACATGTTGGTGACTAGATAGATGATTTAACAGTTGACTTCTCTGTTAGAAATCTCAGGTTCATATCGGGCTCTCACCAATGGCTACTCGCAAGTTATGTATGATCAATCATATACTTATTGTAAATCTGTATCGCATGGCTAGATTTTGGTGACGATGTCGCAATGGCGTATTCAAATGACTCATGTTTACAATATTATTGTATTGTGTTGTATTTATTATCTATATTTGCGAAACTCCACATAAGTCCTGCATTCAGCTACGTATCTATAGATAACCGACCACTTTGACGTTGGCAATATCTCATGTTAATTTTTGTGGCGTTGTGCCAGTTCAAAGGGAAGTTCAAGGTCACCTTTTAAATATGTAATTAGTAATTATCGTGGCGTTGTGGGCTTTGAACTTTAGTATTAATCATTAATGTTTTTAAAGTTCTTTTTTCCTATTACTACTTGTCCAATGATTTATTTTTAAACATTAACTGATAACTGACCGAAATCGGGCTTGCAAAAGTTACGATAGATGAAGCGAGTTTGTGATTTTAAATGCAAAATATATTAAAAAAAATATAATGTAAAAATGTCAATGTAAATGCAAAATGTAAATGTCACTGCGATATTTCGAAGGACCAAAAAAATAATGTAAGGGGTGTTACCCAAACATATATAATGTAATGCAATGAGTACTCAACGGGAATGAACCCAGAACAAAATGCAAGCTGTCCAAACCGCGTTTAATTGAATACTAACTAATTAAATATATAAAGTGCATCAGCTCTACTCCGTATGCATATCGAAAGTAGGCCGCATAAAGTGCAACTAGGCTAATATTAATATAGTGAAAAAATACATATAAAAATAATAAATGCAAATCTGTACGTGCACCGTACAAGAAGCTCATCGCCAACTTTATGAAAACCTGTTCATACAAAAGGGGCATTCTAAAAGCATTCATTATAGTGACATGTAAAGGGGTCTGGCTTTTATCCCACATAGGGAACTCTCATGGACCCTCGATCGATACCTTACTGATACGCAGGAATAATAACGTTATTAAAAACTATTTAACTATTGTGGTTAGAAGATCCTTACTCTGACTAACCTCTAAACTTGAATAACAATATTGACCAGCCTCGTGGTGAATTGGTAAAGCTACCTACTTCCAAATCGAGGTTGGCGGATTCGATTCCCACCCGAGTACAAATATTTGTGACAAGCATGAATGTTTGTATGGTGTCTGGGTGTTTTTCTATGTATTAAAAGTATATTTACAAAAGAAATGTGTGTTTATGTATTTCATGCATGTAATATCCGGTATCTAGTATCCATAGCACACGATTTTAGTTGCTTAGTTTGGAACTAGAGGGCGCTGTGTGTATTGTGTCCAAGATTTTATTTTAAATTATATTATTAATATGTATTATTTATGTTTATAGCTGAACAAAAGAAGTCTCTGCTTCTTGAGAAAGAGAGTATACAAGAGTTGAAGAACGAGCTGATGGATTACAGCGAGGATGTGGCAGAAATGCATGAGATAGTGAAGACTAAGCAGGCGGATCTTAAACTCACTAAGGGCGCTCGCAGGCGAGTATCAAATTTTCTAGGTCTTCTGCATTTTCGCCCATCTTTACTCAAATATACGTATCGAACGCGACAACTTGTGATCTGGGGGCGGTGACGTCACAGACGCATTGTTGCACTCGGAACAGCTCCGCCTTAAATCCGCCTTAAAAAGTAGTAAAATTGATTGGCTTTAAAAGACTTTAAAATATTTATGAGTCAGTTCGCACGCGAATTATGTAAAATACACATAATTCGCGTGCGAACTGACTCATAAATATTTTAAAGTCTTTTAAAGCCAATCAATTTTACTACTTTTTTTCGTAAGCCATTACGAGACTAAGATCAGGGATACAGGTATAGCGGGCGAGGGTTGCATTCCAGGCGTGTCTCAAGTTATCGCACTCGAGTAATATTTTTTTATGGGTTTGGAGGGCAACGGAAAAAGTGGTGCGTTGCCGTCCTTCAAGGGAGTAAGAGGAGAAAGGAAGGGGAAAGGGCATCGGGCCTCCGGATACCTCTCTCACCCAACGAAACGCGGCACGAACCACTTCACGCCGTTATTCCGAGAGGTCATGGTATTTCACCGGTCGAGCCAACCCATTCATGCAGCGAACTGCAAGACTCTAATGTTGACATGTTGAGTCCTCTCTGTAATATTCCAGATTGTATCGCGCCGTGAACAATATGATAAGCAAACTGGATGCCGCATTGGTCGAGCTAGAGAGCAAAGAGAAGGCTCTGAAGACGACACTGGAACAAACCAAGTCCGAGCCGCAGAAAGCTAAGGAACAGCTGATACAGATCGATGAACTGATGCATTCCATTAAGAGTTTACAGAAAGTACCTGATGAGGCGAAGCTGAAATTGATACAGGATGTACTTGGTAGACTCGATGATGACTTTGATGGACAATTGAAGGTTGACGATGTGTTGAAGGTATGTCTTTTATTACTAGCTGACCCGGCGAACTTTGTTCCGCATCAAAAGTATTATCTGCTGTCCCGCTGTGTTAATACTGCAATATCTTCGAAAATATTTGTTTAAATTTCATGCTGTAAATGGCCAATTACATGCACAATCTATTTAAGAC
This sequence comes from Euproctis similis, assembly GCA_905147225.2. Lineage (NCBI taxonomy): Eukaryota > Metazoa > Arthropoda > Insecta > Lepidoptera > Erebidae > Euproctis > Euproctis similis. The sequence continues at coordinate 22,809,404 of LR990105.1, read as the reverse complement.
ACTTAATTGTTTGAAAATTAATACTTTAATGTTTAAAATCGCTTCGTAAATAGGCCATTATTTCTCGTAAAAAGTAAAAAAATAAAAATGGTCATTGTGGGTTATCCCTAAGAGATAGACATATGCCTTCGCGGACTTTTTGTAGACCTTTTAAAGGTGTATAATAATGTGGTATATTGTTTTGATTTATCACTTAGGGTTCAGGCAGCGTTTGTGATTAAAGTTCTAAATCTTAAAAATTATCACACCTCGTGGCGCATTGATAAAAAACTACCGGCTGCAGCAAGGAGGTCGGGGTTTCGATTCCCACCCGAGCACAAATATTTGTGACAAACATGAATAATTGTGTGGCGTCTGGGTGTTTTTCTATGTATTATAAGTATGTATTTGCAAAAGAAAAGTATATATGTATTATTATCAGTTGTCTAGTATCCATAACACAAGCATTTAGTTGCTTAGCTTGGAACTAGAGGGCGCTGTGTGATTTGTGTCCAAGATATTATTATTACTGTACATGAATTATAGATCAAAACCACCCCGTTGACACCCTCTAACTATTAAAAAAAAACCGCATCAAAATCCGTTGCGTAGTTTTAAAGATATGCTCATATAAGGGTACAGACAGCGGAAAGTGACTTTGTTTTATACTATGTAATGACTAGTTGACCCAGCAAACTTTCTTTGGAAAAAATAGATACATTTATTTGGCGCCATTTATCCGCACGGGTTGCCTGTTTTTTAACCGCTGTATTCCTGCATTTTAATAATGTTTTATCTTGGAAAATATTCATTTAAATGCCATGCTGTATACATTTTATCTAGAGTACCCAATTGGATGAGCATTAATGCTGTAATGTTTAAATCGCTTTGTAAATAAGTCTTTATTTCTCTTAAAAAGTAAAGAAATAAAAATGGTAATTGTGGGTTATCCCTAAGAGATAGACATAGATAAACACCTACATTCCTTTTTGTAGACCTAGAGGTGTATTTAGGATTAAAGCCAAGCTTTGCAAGCTCCAAACCGTGAAATTTATCACTCTTTCTCTATTATATTAAACACTAGTTGACCCAGCAAACTTTTCGCCTCAGAAAAGAAATAAAAATGGCCATTGTGGGTTAACACAAAGAGACATACACCATCGCAGACTTTTTGTAGACCTTTTGAAGGTGTATAATAATGTAGTACATTGTTTTGATCTATCACTTAGGGTTCGCAATTAAGGTGCTAAAACTAAATATACCACTTTTTATTTGCTACAGTAGACGTGAATTATACATATTAACCACCCTTTTGACACCCTCTATCTATTAAAAAAAAGCTTTATATAATTGAAACCTTCAATCTATTATAAAAAACACATCAAAATCCGTTGCGTAGTTTCAAAGATCTAAGCATATAAAGGGACAGACAAATATATTCTTTGATTTTCATAAATGCACGCATTTGGTTTTTAAAGCTGCTGAATTCTTAATATCACCAGATATAGTCGATTTGATCCTGGAAAGTGTGTCGTGTCTGTCCTTGACTGCATATATACTCAGTCAGTATTGTCGGTCTTGCAATCTTTCCACATGCCCTAACCATACGGCATTCCATTGCGCCACTTTTTTTCAGTCCGTCAAATTGATTCTAATAGTAATAAATCAGAACCTTGGTTGATGTGAACATTTGCCTTACAGTTATTTGCATGAATGGGCTAGCTCGTCCGGTGAAATTCCTCTCAGTGTGTCATGCCGCGTTTCGTTTGGTGGGAGTAGTATCCGGAGGAACACCCGTTCTCCTTGCACCCAACCCCTCTCAATCTCATATTAAAGGCCGGAACGCAACTGTGACCCTCTCGGTGTGACCGACTATGTCAGTCTCTTGGTGTACAGATATCCAAGGGTGGCACTACTCGCTTACCACCAGATGACCCTCTTGCTCGTTTGCCTGCCATTTCATAAAAAAGAAAATCTTGTATTGCACCACTAAAACCACATGTCTTACTCTAAAGATTAAGAGGAAATGCCTTGTATATAAAATATAACATTGTTTATTTATAAAGGTCAGTGTGTCCCGAACAGATGAGTTCATTGACAGTTCAATAGCAACTTTGAGTCATTGTTTATGTAAAAGTGTTATTGCGATTTGGTGGAAAATTATTACCCCACTGCGCTATAAGGAGGGTTATGCTCTTCGAGTGCACTTCTGTAATTTTGTTGTATCTGTTTCAGATGTTGGAAATAATTGGCAATGAGAATGTGAACCTGTCAGAGAAACAAATGGGCGAGCTGATTGAGTTGCTCGACAAGGAGGAGATTCTTGAAGTGGAGAGTAAGATTCAAAAAGCTTTGGACAAGGCCGCTAGTGCAGCTAAAGAACAAGACAAGTCTGGCGAGCATGAGAGGAAGGTAATGATATATTTTATTTAACTCCTTATAATAATTATGTTCATAAGTCATCATTTGAATTATCTATAACCACTTAAAAGTATAACATTAAATGATGTTATGCTAGGGGGCTCTTTGCTAAAAGTATTTAATGCAAAAATTTGTATGATGAATATTTGTACTAAATACTTATATGTATAATACTACTTATATATAAACACTTAAAAATAGTCAATGTACAAAAATGTAACTTATTATTTAAAATAAAATTCTTAGAAAACCAGCGCTTGAGGAAAGTGCCTCCGTGGAACGAGAAAACAGGGACGCAATCGCCACGAGCGGCCCCATTCCGTTTGCAGGGGCTATCATAAAACAGAAAAAAGTGTATATGTATTAATATCCATTGGTTAGCATTAGTTGTTGAGCTAGAAAACGAAATGGTGTTGAATATATTGTGGTCAGAACGTTATTATTGTAATTAACTTTTTTTAAAGGAAATGCTTTTATTTCCTCATATACTGTTACTTTAAAGCAGGAAAAACGAATTACCCAAGTGGTTCTATGAATTTGGATATTTGAATTGATTTGTCTGGTTTTGTGTTGTGTATGTTGATACTTAGTAGCATCAGTTCAGTATCATCTGAGAGTGAATATTAGAGGGGCTTTGCAAGAAGTGTGGAAAAAGGATTTTGTGGTGGGATCTTCAAAATATTTGAGAAATTAAATATGATCTTGAATGTGGACGAATGTCTTTAACAATATGAAAATTCTAATAGATTGCAAATATTTTTGTTATGAACTATTATTTATGTCCATGCATTCCCAAAACTCTCCACAAACTCCACTGTGTAGGTAAACTCTCCACAAAATTTATAGAAGCGAATATGAATATTACGTGACGTCTCGGTGATCCAGTGGTCGAGCACCCAGCTTCTGAATCAAGAGGTCGCGGGTTCGAATCCTGGCTTACACCAATGACTTTTCGAAATTAATTTCGGAAGTTATGTGTGATATATATTGATGGCTGAAAACTTTGTGCTCGGTATGGCAATAGATTCACCACCTATTCCATTTGGGACGTAAACATAACGGCGAGACGAGGCTTAACAGATGCTGCCTACAACTGCGGGTAGAAAAAAAGGTGTGAAGTTAGGTTAATATGAATATTATTTCGCACTTGACACACATTAAAAAAAACAAATACACAAAATAATAATAATAAACACGAGAAATTATAATTTAATCATGAGAGTCAGCTGTTCAGACGTGAGCTTAGGGTTGTTGTGATAACGCTTTGCTGTACAAGGTCGATGTTTGTATCAAAAATTGCTATTTATCTTTGTACCTGACTATATACTTAGTCATGTCATAAATATTGTAACAAAGAAAAAAAAAAATTTTTGATTGCAAATAACATTTATTACTTTTACAGTGTGTTACTTTAATACATAAATATAAAACGATATAAAATATAAAAAGCTTATTTGAAGTGGTCCCCATTGGCTGCAATACAGGCCTTTAAACGTTGAGGCCAGTTATCAATAGAAACACGCACTCTTTCCATGGGAAAATTCTTCACTGCCAATCGTATGGATTGTTTTAGGGACTCTAAATTATTATGACGTTTAGAGCAAGCCGTACTCTCTAAAACTGACCACAAATATTAATCCAGTGGATTAAGATCGGGACTAGACGACGGCCAGTCTTCAGCTCTAATGAAGTCCGAAACGTTCGCTTCCAACCAAGATTGCGTGGACCGAGCTTTATGACCCGGTGCCAAGTCTTGCTGGAAGGACCATACTTCGTTATTGAACATGGTGTTGTTAAGGGACTTGACTACCTTTTCAAGAATGGTATCTTGATACACTTGTGCCGATGTTTTGATACCTTTTTCACAAAAATATGGCTCAGTCACTCCTTCGTAGCTAACACCCCACCAAACCATCACTGAAGTCGGATAATGCCCACGTTGCACTCTGTCAACTAATTGGGAAGCTTCCTTAGATCTTTGAGCATAAATACGGTCATTTTGTTTGTTAAAATGTTGCTCAATTGTAAAAACTTTTTCATCCGTAAACAATATTTTTTTGTGACCTCCCTTTGCGTACCGCTTCAGTAGTTGTTTAGATTTTAACACCCTATTCTTTTTTAAATTATCAATTAATAAATGACCAGTGCGCCTCTTATAGGCTGCAAGTCCTAAGTCATCTTTTAAAATACGCGACATTGTTCTAGGTGCTATCTTCATCTCCCGAGATAAAATCTTTTGCTTGCGGACAAGATTTCTTCGAATTCTTTCCCTTACTGCTTTGACCACCTTTTTCGTACGAACACTACGTGGACGGCCAGGTCTTTTTCTGTCACAAACAGAGGAGGTCTCATTGTACCTATTAATAGCCCGGTACACAAACATTTGACTAATACCAAGTGTATGGAGAGTTTTAAAAATTGCATTTGGCTCCATACCTACTTTGTGTAATGCAATCACAGCGATTCGGTTCTCTTTATCACCCCACTCTATTTTAATAACGCAAAATATTGTACAATGTATTGGCGCCAAAACGAGAAAACACAATGAACAATCGTATAAAAATGACAGATTCCAAATTCAAATATAATATTTTTTTATTTTTAGTTTTAACAGTATTTATGGCCGGACTAAGTAGTATATACATATCATGTGATATAGAATTAAAACAACGCGTGTTAATTACTTTATATCGATCAGACATTAGACATAGCAAGGTCTCAAGTTCCAATACGATACACCGATGACTATTAGGAAATCTTTTCCCAAATTATCAGTTATATAAATACTTAAAAACTATTGTGGCTATGGGTTTGCTTGATCTGAAAAAATCTGACTTCCATCCAATCGATCGAAGTCATATCGAAAAAAGTAATTTGTAAAATGCTGATGAATTGTGTTTTAATTGTAATATTTTGTTGTGTGTTTCCAGAATTTGTTCACACTAATCAGAGAAGTTCAGAAGAGACGTGAAATGAAGAAAGCCAGTGAAAAGCTTCCGGAGGAGGGCAAAGTATCTAAGCCAGCGGACCCACTCGACCTACCAACAAAAACTGAGGAAACAAGAAAACGGCCAGAGGGTCATTGAAAATAATACCTATTTAGTCACAAGTGTAAATAAATGTACATGTGGACTATCCCTGTAAGGTTTTTTACGCTTTCCTGCTGGTTTAGTAATGATAAATTAGCAAAGATGGTGTTTGGTGTTTTTATTTAAATTAAAATAACATATATATAGTTGACTCTTGAATTAGAAACACACTATCGTTTAAATGCATGGAGCGTAATTAGTATTTCCGTACAAATTGTCTATATCCTAAACCCTGTAATTTGTATATATACGTATTTACAAATTTGTTTATATTTATAACTTGAATTATATTTTATTCTCGTTGTTGTCAGCTTTCAATAACGTCAATAAATAAAGTGGCAAATGTAAAAAATACAGTCCTAAAAAAAAGATAAATTTGTCCCTTTCGTGTACTCGATGCACTTGCAATATCTTTTGGATAACCTATATAATTTATTGAAAATACCTATTTACCTATGAAAAAAGAGAAAATTACAAAATACTAAACCTTATGGATACTAGTTCTCAACGAAGTTGTCAATACACACATTAAAATATGTTAATAAAAAATTCTATATACAAACTACTTATTTACACATCGGATAGCCAATTTGCTTTATTTAATTCCACATAACGTTTTGTTTTTGCAATATTAATTTACCATGCCTATTTTTTGTATATATGCATACAATGAATATACTGAAATACTGCAGATGTACTTATCAATTACTTATGCTGCATGTATGAACCACGATCCATTACTGTTGCGCAATGGACGTGTTTGTTTAGAAAACTACGTCATCATTATAATAGTGTTTTTTTAAAATAATGTTACTATAATGACAATATTTATCAAATTGTTACTTGCAATGTAGTCAATTCCCACATAAAGTTTGTAAATAACACATGAGTAACCTAAACCCTCAATGGCGTACAAATTTAGTCGGTAATTGTTCTGATTTTATTTTTGTTAATTTATATACTTGTTTAATATGATATGGCATTACTCTAATGCATTTCTGTGATCGCTATTCAATTTAAGTTTTGGTTTAGTTTTTTTTTCTTTGCTTTGATATTTCAAAAATGTATAAAAGCACAAATTATAGTGAAATCCTGATGTGATCCTTAAAACTTGCTCTGCTGTTCCCCTTATTACTTATATATTTAGAAAGTATAACACTCCATCCGACACATATGAGTTTAAATTAATAATAAAATGCAGTAATCCTCATTTTCACGCAAAGACTTTTCTCATTATTTCAATTAATTTATAGTTTAAAGAACGAGTTTTATGTTTATTACACATAAAAGCAATTGTAATATTGCCTCCTTTTTATTTAATAATTAACACTTGTTACTTTGATTCATTAAGAACACGAATTATGATAGATAGTAAAGTGCCCAAAATCACCACTGCGCTTTGTCCTATTCTTAAATATTCCAGCAGTATTGGTACCTATTTTACATCAATTCAATGTTTGAAGAACTACAATGATTTTGCTATTGAATGTGCGGAGTATAGAAGTTTTAAAATGTAAGAGAATAAATAGATCCATTAAATTTTATTGTTTTATTTTCAATATTTTCTGCAATGACATTTTCTTTCACTCGACCTTGTAACGAATTGCTGCTTATTTGCTTTGCTTTAGTTCATATCTTGCTTACATTCAGTATGTGTTTAAAATTTCCAAATAAATATTTATTTAATTCTCAAGCTTCAAATTATTCCCGTTGCTTTTACTGATTGTACTTGTAACATGGAACTAGTAACAACTAACAGTACAGTAAAAGTAAAAACCATATACCACAGAAATAGATCAAGATAGAACGGCGAATAGGCGTGGCAAGCGTGCCAAAACCCTGCACTATATTGCATGCTCTTCGAAACTCGCTCTCATTACGCAACGAGCGTTCACCTGCCATGCGTTCAGGACGTAAAAAAATAGATAAAACGTCACATATATGCCTTATTATGCTGTGGCAAATTGTAAAAACAAAAGTAGTGAATCAAATATGAAAAAAGGAAATATTTCGTATGATCAGTAAGTACAGAAAATCAGTAGAAAGTATTTTTTTGAGATTATAAATTATTGGTTTACTTTTACTATGTTCAATAATTACGATCACAAGTTGTATATTTTTTCGTTATGATAAATATCCATTGCTGTCCGCATTCAACGCTCGTATACAAAAACATTGCGCGTATAAATTATACGCGTAATGTACGTCGAATCGAACGAAATACACAATACACCTGCCAGTTGATCGTTGTGTCTGTTAGATCGCTGTCAGTGTCCACAACTCTTGAAAAAACTTTTCCCCAAAGCTTTTCACAAAAGTCCCTAAATTACAAACAAAACCCCCTAAGCCTAAAATTGGAATTATTTAAAAACCAGTCAGATTATTTTTTTTATTAGTTTTTATTTTTCAAACGGTTTTAAAATAGAATATAAATTATTTTGTTTCTTTTTTTCAAACTTCCTTCAATATATTTTCTTATTTTTTTTATTTATCCGGTTTTTATGCCGGTTTTTATGGTATAACTCCCCAGAGCTATACTTATACTGTGCTTTAGTATATTCATTGAAGATGTTCTTTTAAAAATTGATAATTGAGAAATTGTTATTTTTTATTAGTTTTTTATATTAAGATATATTATGTTCTGACGAATTAAAAATTCCCAAAAAAAACCCCTAAAAAATGTTATCCCCTAAAACTTTCCCGCTATCTACAAAATATCCCTAAATTTAGGGGAAAATCCCCCAAGTTGGCATCACTGATCGCTGTGATTCGAATGTTAGAGATGGGCACTCCATGTATCGTTGAGTCTTAGGACTTATCGATAAATTAATTCAATAATAATTTGAGTATCAGCTCATATCTTGCTTTGTCCCTACTTTATTCTAACACCACAAATTTCAACCAAAGTGTTTCGTAATTACATTGGCAGCAGTTTATTTGACAGTATAAGTTTTCACCAATTTGACCAATCGCCGATGGAAAATCATCTCGTTCTTCTCAAATGGGCAGTAACCGAGGTATATGTAGACGTTCGGCTTCGTTATTTAACCAGGACTGTGAGGCCAACCCTTACAAAAAGGCAAATATTTAATAAATATGTATAGTTTCAAGGACAGTAAAATATTTTTATTTAAATTTTATATACTGTTGGAAAAATATGTTATAGGTTTTAATATGTCGGATTGAAGTATTTAACATGTTTTACTTTCTATGATTATCGTTACAGAAAATCAATAAAGTTAGTAAAATATAAAAATAATAAAATTAACACACGTTGCCGATATTAACATCGATAATCTAATGTCTCCTAACTAGTCGTCTCGCTCACAATGAAAATGACGTCACGCTGAGGGCGTGGTTTTTCAAAAGAGTGACACGCTTGAAATGTATGGAAATATGCCATTGCGGCCGTTCTATCTTGATCTATTTCTGTGCCATATACCTACCAATTGCCATACCCATGCACTGTTGCCAACCCCATCAAATAAAAAAAAAACTTCTCTCATTAAAAAACAGTAGATGGGTTCAAAAAGGCAGGTTTCATACTTTTCTCATTTATTATAATTTAAACAGTGGTAGACCAAGCAGTTCGCTGCATGAATGGGCCGGCTCGAGCGGTGAAAGGCCACGACCTGTCAGAGGATCGACGTAAAGTGGCTCATGCCGCTTTTCGTTCGGTGAGAGAGGTAACCGGAGGTCCACACCCAACTTTCTCTATCCCCTATCCCTTAAAGGTCGGCAACGCAACAATAACACTATATGTGTGCGGTGTTGGTTGCTTACCCTCAGGTGGCACGTCTGCTCGTTTGCCCTCCTATTCCATAAAAAACAATAACCAATGTCAATAAAAATACTCAATTATTTCAGTTACTGGGACACATTCACAATATATTATATTTATATAATCACAACATATTTAATAAAAAAAAACTACTATTATTAAAGTAACTACTAGGATAGGGATCACGTATGCAGTGCGCCAGTTACAGGGCCATCAGTTTGATCAGTTTAGCAGCAAAAGTGTATGGGAAAATTATTGAAAGGAGAATGAGGGTGATATCTGATGGAGTATTGTGGGAGGCTCAGGGTGGTTTCAGAAGCGGACGAGGGTGCATGGATCAGATTTTTTCTCTCCGCAATATCGTGGAGAAACAACTCGCTGTTAACCGGAAGGTTTTCTGCGGTTTTGTGGATCTGGAAAAAGCGTTTGACAGAGTGTTACGAAAGGATCTGTGGGATATACTCCCGGGCTACGGGGTGAGCGGAGCACTGCTGCGCGCTGTGCAGTCCACTTATGAGGGCTGCACAGCGTGTGTGTGTGTTGACGGCGGCTTGTCCCCCTGGTTTGACGTCAATATCGGCGTCAGACAGGGTTGCGTGCTGTCCGCTCGACTGTTCATCCTGTACCTGGACAGTTGTCTCCAGAGAATGAGATCGATGGATGTAGGGATGCGAATGGGTGACCTAGTTGTGAGCTGCCTGCTTTACGCAGATGACGCCGTGCTTCTAGCCGAATCGCCGTCGGACCTGCAAACACTAGTCACTACTATGAAAGATGATTGCATGATTAAAGGCTTGCAGTTGAATGCGACGAAAACGAAAGTAATGGTGTTTGAAAGGGAGGAATCCAGAACAGATGCAAGGATAATGGTTGATGATGTAGTGCTGGAACAGGTGAATGAAATTGTATATCTTGGATGCGCTTTTAGCAGAGATGGAAGGTACACCGCGGATGTAGAAAGACGAGTGGCGATAGGAAATAGCGTAAACGGAGTGTTGGGCAGATTCCTGGGCGCAAAAAATATTAGCAGAAAGGCCCAGCTAGCAATCCACAATGCAGTCCTGATCCCAACACTAACTTATGGAAGCGAGAGCTGGGTATGGCAGAGTGTGCATGAAAGTAGAATAAACGCGGTAGAAATGAGGGCTCTACGCAAAATCTGCGGAGTGACTCTCGCTGACCGCGTAGAAAACAAGGTTGTAAGGAAGGAAGTTGGTTTGAAAGAGAGTGTCGGTGTAAAAGTAAGAAAGGGCATGCTCCGATGGTTCGGACATGTAGAAAGAATGGTTGACGCAAGACTGACTAAGCAGATATACAATGCAAAAGCGGATGGATGTAGGAGTCGAGGACGGCCAAGACACACATTCCAAGACCAAATAGAACGTGTTCTGGAGGAAGGTGATGTTAAGAGCCTCAAAAACCGACGCGCGTGCATGAAAAGAGTTATGAAAGTCAACGAAGCGAGTGAGGTGTGTAAGAATCGTGCCCTATGGCGCTCTGTTCTCTCTGCCTACCCCGCAAGGGATTTGGCGTGAAGTTATGTATGTATGTATGTATGTAACTACTATTGACATAGCTATGAGAGAAACAAGAGTATGTAGTTTTTGACTACGTATTTGATAAATTTGAAGTTTCAACTGTAGTAGTTATTAGCTGGGCTATGGTCAATTAAGCTATCCAGTTACATAACGTTTTATAATATAGAAATAAAGATTGTGTGGTTTTATGAAACCACCGTAAAAGTGAAACTTTTTAAAGTGAAACTTTTATTACATCGTCTCAAACTTTTTCGTCTGCGTGTTGCATGTCGCGTGACGGTCAGCCGCGGAGTAGGGATAAAGTGAAAGTCGCTCGTCAGAGCGCCTTTCACGTCTATTATCGTTTATAAATGTAACCAATATTTTATGGTAACTAAAATACGTGAACAGTGACTTACATTCGATTTTCGAAAAAAATAATATTTCGAAAATTTTTAGTTAAATGTCTTTAATGTGAAAAAAAGTTTCACTTTTACGGTGGTTTCATAAAACCACACAATTTTTTTTCACATTATAGACATTTAACTAAACATTTTCGAAATATTATTTTTTTCGAAAATCGAATGTAAGTCAGTGTTCACGTATTTTAGTTACCATAAAATATTGGTTACATTTATAAACGATAATAGACGTGAAAGGCGCTCTGACGAGCGCCTTTCACTTTATCCCTACTCCGCGGCCGACCGTCACGCGACATGCAACACGCAGACGAAAAAGTTTGAGACGATGTAATAAAAGTTTCACTTTAATAAAGTAAAATATTTTCTTGAGGTAACAGGTGTCTCTCTACACTTATTGAAAAAGCAGTAAAATTCATGGATAAAACAAAAAACAGGGACATCAATTGAAATTAACAGCAAATCTACTGTTAAAACAGTAGGGTTTGCAACAGTGTACCCATGCCACGTTTATCCAAAAATTGAAATTGGCGCTCATAGATGGCGCTAGCTTAGAGTTCTTGCTTACAATATCGAGAGCTCATTGGATAGTCCGATTCATAGCAGTTAAAAGAACCAATGGTGATTTTTTACCGAATCATAGGATGCGGGAAATGTAATCACAGGCTGTCTCTCCGCCATCTTTGATGATTTTGAAAAGCGAAGCTTTACGATTGGTCAATTGCGAGACGTCATTCTAATTTTTGACGGCGTTGCGCAAAATAAAATTTCGTGACTCTCACTCACTCATTGCGGCTGCCATGTTTTTTTTTCATGTGGGGTGTGTGTATTGATATAGGTAACATGATAATTTAACCCCGTATAAACTGTTACAGGTGAGTAATTCCTAATTGTTCCTCCATATTTATAAATTGTCGTTGCGGAAGTAGATAAATTGCGCGTCCTCCAGTGAAAGTGCATCATGTAACAGTCTCCTTGTGAAACTGCATCGTTCTGTAGTTGAGACGAATCGTATGAAACATGAGTCAGAATAAACATGTCTATAATCAAAATATACACCGCGCGTGATGATATTCTTTGTTTATGGTGATAAAAAAGTATTTGTTCGATCCCTTACAAGAGAAGGCTTCATCCACACATACCCTCATGCGAGTGACGTTTTGGCGCCATCGACCCATTTAGCTAGGCAGGGCGGGCATGGGGTTTTATTGTTACAAATTCCTGTAACTTCTTCCGTCTTCCACCTTGTTCAGTATCACGAAATATCTAGTTAACATATACCTTTTGTGTTGCAGAATTAAGGGGTGCACATAGTGCGTCATTTATTAATAGCTAGTGACAATGCGATTGCAAAAAAAATATTAAGATTAAACGTTAAATATTACACCACGAACCACTAACAAAAATAGGCCAAAGAAACTAATGATGTATTAGTAACAAAGTTAATGAAGGATCGATTTGAATCACACGGCCCACGGCTAATGTAAAATGGACTCACGATTATTCAAGATGATGGTGTTTGATAATGGCAGATACCTTTACGGACAGGATGCGTAAGCATAAGAGAGAAACACAGGCTTTCGCCTGCTGGCCTGCCACACAGAAAGTACTTCATCAAACACAATACAACTTCTGATACCCACATATTTGGTAAAGGTAAGTTTTTGCAATCATTCACTATAATTGCATCATCTGCGCTATATAAAAAATAATATTCCGTGTATATATTCCATTAATTTTTTAAACTAAAATCATGATAAGTAATGATCAGTATTTGAAGTAGGTATTTCCATTGTCTTGTGTGCGAACTACTAAGTGAAAATATTATATCAAATATGTATGAGAAATACAATATTTGTATTGATTATGAGAGAAACAAATATGTTATTTATTTTAACAGTAATTATTGGGAATATTAATTGCTTTCGTCTATTTAGTAAATAAATGATAAGGATTGTTAAATACCATTAGTGTAATGTAGTAATTTGGAACTGGTTTCTAAATTACTGATTAATTTCAGTTGTTATTCGTATAAGTCCCTTTTGTAATCTTGGTATGGTTAGTTATTATTTGGTAACAAAGCGATTAGTACGGTATAACTGAACTAATGATTATTTTTTCAACTATCAAGAGGATATGCAGTGCTCAGTAACACTGGAAAGTGACCATAACACTGGAAATGTTAAAATGAAGACAATTAGCAATTATAAGAATCCTTATAAGAAGGTCGGTCTTACATGTACATATTTGCATTATTTCATGGGCAATGTGTTTTGTGTATGTAGAAGTAACTTAGTTCATCATAAATTAGAAGGTTGGCTGAATATTGGGTTTGTTTTTATGAATATAAGATAATTTATTGAATTATTTAAATGTTTTTGGGGGTAGTTTTCATTTTTTTATATCAAGAGCAGTACTTAAACTATGGTAGAGTAGGTGTACTGTGTATTGTATTAATAAGTGCCAGTGTAAATGATGTTGCTTGCTGATATTGCATTCAGTCGTCATACTGCAGTATGGAATTCTTAATTTATGTGTATAATGACTAAATAATTACAAAGTTTAATTATCTTTGTTATATTATTTCCAATTGTATCTGTATACCTGTAAGCTAGTAATTTTTCCTTGCCTAAGTCGATCTGTGGTACATATTTAGAGAAAAAAAAGACTGTCAAAATTATGAAAATAGGTTCACCAAAATGAATAAATCTGAATAATTTCCGAACTGAATTTGGCTTGGGTAGATCTGTAGATCTTTTAGAATAACCGTATTAGTTAACAGTACATGTAGCCAATCTTCTGTGTACTTTTTATTACAAATTTATTGTAATTATTTTTGAGTAGGTATTTTTCAAAAAAGTTTAGCATAGAAATGTCATTATTAAATAGTATACATTATTTTTTCCTCAATCTTCAACCATTGCCTATGGAACTACCAAACCCTGTATTTTGATTACCCGTATGGTTTGCACATTAGTAGTGGAGTGTCACTGCATTTTTCCTTTGTTCCATTGTCAAAGACCAATTGCCACTTGTATTTGCATTATCATTGTATGCATATATTTTTTATTTCCTTGATCACTGTGATGTGCTTATTTATAGAGAGTGCTAGTCATAATATCGTTATCAATGAATGTTGTGACCAAATGTTGATAAAAGTTCAATTTATTGATTATCAAACTTAATTACATATTAAATTTATAATACTTAAAGACTGAATGAATTGGGTCCAATCATACAGCCTAGACATTTAAGGTGTGCAGTTGCATAAATAATCAAAACATTGTTATTAAGAAATATTATGTTTATCATTACATTTGGTGATAGTATTTTTTGAGGGAAAACTTATTTTATTTTGATTGTTAGGTTTCTATTTCTTTGATTATCTGTGTTATTTAGACTGGATAGTTTGCAGTGCTTTGGAATACTTGATAAGAATTATCTACAAATTAGTATTTGACAAGAATCGATGACCATTCATATATACAACATTTCATTCTACATTATTCTATTACTTTTATGCATCTTATGGAATGTCTGGTATATTTTTTAAACAGTATAAGTTTTTTTTTGACACATAATAATTGTAATATTCTTAAATTTTTAAAACAACACTTAAAATTAATTTTTAGTCCCAAGGGATAACAAAATGCACACTATCAAGTATTTCTTAAAAATAAAATACTACTTAAATTGTACCTTTATTATCACGTAAAGTGTAATGTCCTCATTTTGTATATCTACATAACATTTTATGGTTTTTACATGACATCATTTAATCTGGTTGTCGTACATACACATACATACATAACTTCACGCCAAATCACATGCGGGATAGGTAGGCAGAGAGAACAGCGCCATAAGGCACGATTCTTAGACACCTCACTTGCTTCGTTGACTTTCATTGGCATAAGTGACACACACCAGTGACAGACACCACCCAAACAGGTCGCTAAAGGCCGCCGACATCTAACCTTTAGTGGTGTAAGGCGATCATTGTTGTTGTGTACAGTATTTGCACACAACTAATTTACAGACCATTTAAATAAGTAGCGCGACTATTAACATGATAGAGGTTGGCGAGCCCTTTAAATGTGTGAAGGAGAAACAAAACATTCTTGACATAGTAAAGAGCATATTTCCTAGGAATACTCGAAAATTTATTTACGTAGTTGGTTCTGATAGTAGTTACATTAAATTTTGGACAAATACATTCAAATAAATCACATGATGCTATTTTTAGAAGCTACCACATTGAATGGTCATTGAATTTTGTTATTTACTGTGTACATGGAATTAGCAAATAACAACTGTAATCTTTTTCAGGAATCTAATCTTGACAACATTGTTGATCAGCTGTGCACTAGACTCCAAGACATAAAAGATCAAGAAGGTGCGTCAGGAATAGGTATGCCCACGAGTTCATTCCAAGAAAGTGAGGCCGTTCGTCGATATTACGCTGCGTTTCCGGCTTTAAACAAAAGTCGAGAGTCGCCCTTGCCGTATTATCTCCCACCGCCGGAGTGGTGTCATAAATCAGCGCTAGAAACTAAAATCAAAATGCAATGCGAATTATCTGTGTCTAAAGATTGGAATTCCAAAACGAAGAAATTTTCTGCGGGTAAGGAGCGGCGTAATTCATACCACGGCCAAAGAAAGAACAACAAAAAACGTTGCAACAGTTACAGCAGATCCTTTGAAAGCCAAGAAGAATTGCCAGAGTGGGTGACACACGAGGGCGTGTGGGACATGGAGACACAAGATCCCGTCAAGGAGTTCATAAGGGCCATCGCGCTAGACGAAGGGTACGGCACTTGCGAGAACACGGTAACGGACGAAATCAAAGAACTAACGGTCGGTAAAATGTGCGACAATATGGTTCCCGAGTGGGACGACAGCCTCGACTTCGACACCGAGTGGGTCATCACGGAGGACTTGAAGCCTCGCGTGCGCACACCGGCGGAGGAAGAGTTATACGCCAAGTTCGAAGCGAAGTTCGATCGCAGCATCGAGGCGCTGTGGTCGAAGGACCAGAACACTCCCGATGACGAATATCAAGATCTACCGATAGACTTTCAGGATCTGTTGTCGTCTCCGTCCGACCGTCTCTTCGCAAACGCGTCCGCCGAAAAGTGCACTCTGATATCGCTCACAGAGAGCATCTGGTCGAGCGACGCGGCCGCTCCTCCGCCGCGCTGCGAACGCGTCCCCTCTCCCGCGCTCCACGACCGCTTCCGCCCGCTCAACCTGGCGGACCCGGTGCAGCCGCCGGGGCCGCAACCGCGCGAGCTCGAGTCGTTCGCGCTGTACGAGGGGGAGGAACTCTACGACGCGCTCACCGTCGTCGCACAGACGATGCGCTCTTACGCCGCCATCAACCACAGCCGCGAGCGCAGCGGCTTCGTGGAGGTGCCGCCGCGCCGCGCCCACGAGCGGGCCCGCCCCGAGCGCGGCGCTCGCGAACCTCCCCGGCGCGCCCCCTCCCAGTCCCGCGAGGATCTGCTCACATCGGCGCGCACTCACTTCCGGCCGATCCGCCGCGAGGCGGACGCCGAGCCGCCGCGCTACGCCGACGGCGACACCTTCGACATACGCGGGGACCTGGACCAGGCGGACTGGACGCGCAGCGAGTCGGGCGGGCTCTTCCTGGACTCGTCGGACGAGCGCTACCTGGAGTACCGCGCCGAGCGCACCATCGACTACGGGCGCCTCCAGCTCACGGCGGCGCAGCGCTGCCCCGACCTGGACGAGCCGGGGCTGCGCCTGCGCTTCCGGCTGCGGCGGTGCGACGCGGCCGTGCAGACGGAGTCGCCGGCGCCGGGCGGCTCGGCGGGCTGGAGCTCGTGCGCCGAGTGCGGCCGCTCCGCCACTAAGGTGCAGCGCTGCATCTGGAGCGAGCGCGTGTGCGCCGCCTGCGGCCCGCCGCCCGACGCCGCCGGGAGGTGAGCGCGACTTTGTATTCGTGTTGGGTCTTACCGAACTAAATGTATTTCACCTGTCGAGCCGGCCTGTATCGTTCTTAACTATTGATCGTTTGCAGCGAGTGCCTTGCGGCTGAGCGGCCGGGCGCGGACGAGCTGTCGCGCGAGTGGGACGAGCTGGTGTGCGAGATGAGCGCGGCGGGGTCGGCGGGGGCGGTGGGGGCGGCGGGCGCGGGGGAGGCGGGCGGCGCGGCGGGCGAGGCGGGCGCGCGCAAGCGGCGCCACAGCGCGGCGCTGCGCTGCGCGGCGCTGTGCACGCACCCGCACGCGCGCTTCCTGCCGGCGCCGTGCTGCTCGCTGGCGCCCGACCGCCCGCTCACTCGCTAGCCCTTTAGTTCAATGTTTTCTCGTAGATTTCATATTCATATACGTGTTTACTGGAATGCTCTCGCTCCTGCGAGACGAACGTTTTTTATTTTTTATCTGACGAGGATCCGCGCACCCGCGACGACCTCTACCCGCTGTCGTTTCGATTTCTAAAAATGTTTCGTTATCTACATGTTATTATATATTTTATTTGTTTCCCGCTGTAAACAGTTGCGCGCGACGGGCGAGAGCATTCCTTTCGAACACGGGGCGATTCTGATATAATTCTTACAATGATATCGTCCTGACTCGTTTTAAACATTTGTTAATTGTAGTTAGTATAGGTATTTTATTTTTGTTAGCGTATTTCGTTTGTTTTCTGGCGATCTAAATTCATTCAAATTTTTTTATAAATTTAAATGTGAAAATTTGTTGTTTTCTGTTGCGACATGATAAGAAGCGAACACGGATGACTTGTGTGGAGATGAGCCGACTCGTCTCAGCCGTGTCCGGCGGTGGGTACGACTTTTGATAGAACGTTCACGAAAGATGTACCCACGACTGAGGTCGGTTCTCAGCCGAGCATATCGACGTGTGGCTTGTGTCGGAGGTTAAGATGTAACTTTGTAAGGTAATCCATCGGGACGGTTAGTTACAGACGGTTTGTCCATGTTATCTAAGATTTACACGCGGCGATTTTATTGATTTGCCGCTATAATGTAGGAAGGTGGGGCGCGGATCTGGCTTACGCGGTAGTGTTAATCTGAGGTGTTAGCAGTTTTTTTAAGAAGCTGGACAATTTTAGAAGAGTAAGCATCAGTCCGCCCCCCGAGTGCGTCGTTGATATAGACGAATAATAGTAACCTATTATAATGAAACTTGACAGCCGTTGCTTACTTTCGCTATACGAAAATGACTATGTTTTTATGAAACAAATACTAATTAGAGATGGCAGCGTCGTAAAGAGGGTAAGCAAATGCTGTTTTATATTATAACATATATAATAATTTACAGTTCCAAGTGTGAATTGTAAGTATTGTAACAATTCATATAGGCATAATTGTGTCATTATAGTTCATGTAACACATAAGAAGTGTGTATGTTATATTTTCTTACATTATCATTTTATATGGGGTGTATTTACAATGGTTGTAGTATGTAATAATACATACTGCTTCGTACATGACACCCCAGACATTTAATATTTATTTCATTCGAAAGCCTTGCTGATTTTCAATACATACAAACAACAAAAAAAGCATATTCATGCTAAACTTTGCTATTTATGTGTCGTGTTTTATATATTTTATATTTTTATGTAGTGTGATGTACTTCTGTTTGTAATCTAAGTGAAAACTAAAAATGTCAAAAAAAATTCATTGCAAAACCTTTTTACATCACATCAGGAAGGCTATCTTTGTATATATATTTAGTATATTGTGAAATTAATGTGTAGTAATTTTCATGATTTTATTTTAATGATGTATCTGTGTAGATTCTTTCTTTAATTTTGGCAAATATTTCACACTGCGTGAAATATATTGTTTGTGGCTATATTGTATATCGACAGATTTTAATATTTCAGACAATGAAGTAAGAAGTCCATTACAGATTTGGTTGTAATGTAACATTAATATTCTGTGAGCCACCTCAAATATAAATATGTAATGTATTAATTTTCCTTTGAAATTTACTCATAATATTTACATAATGTTGGTATGTATTATGAAAATTTGATTTTATTTTAATGACAATAGATATAAAGTTGGTTGACAGTCAAAGATTAGTATAGACAATATAATAATATGTCTAGCTATAAGTTATATTATTATTATATATTATAGCTATATCTGTGATGTGCAATCAACTGTCTAAAAATTTGGTACATCATTATAGAGGTTGGGTATATTTTAACTTGTTCAACTAATTATTCACATTTCATTTTTTCTTGTCACATAATGTATTATCATTTTATTCTGTCTTAAGTTCATATTATATTGTACTTATTCCATTAACGATATTCACTAAAGAATTTCTTGATAAAAAAAGTTAAAAAACACAAAAAAAATTGAATTCAAGAATGCATATAATATTATGTTTGATTTTCTTTATCAATCTAATATAATGTTTTTATGCAACTTGATTGTCCAAATGTCCTATAACATCAATGGACTGTTCTATTTTTAAGGTTATTTTGACAAATGTTGAATAATGTTTGTTGAAAATATTAGGGGCTTGCACTGATTGTTTATGTGGGGACTTTACAATCTAGACTATTGTAAGCTTCTTTGTTATCAAAATAAGAATATCAATATGACTATAGATACATGATCAATCATGTCTATATAATTAATCTATAGTGTTGTTGATGTTCCAATATCACGAATTCTGTAGAATCATTTGCCCAGTTTGCCGGGTTTCAAAATTCACACGTTGTTTTGTAAAATTGTGTAAATTTTTTGATCACCGACAAGTATTTGTTGTAAGAGATTAATAAGTTAGGTTCAGCTACAAAACTTACTTCTTTGCCTGTCAAGTGTAACCTTCTCTGTGGTAGATTTTCACCACGGGTACATATTTTTCTTTTTATATAATGTGCCTGCATTTTGGTACAAGTGATTCTACAGGAATTGTTTAAAAGTCCTCTATTTACTGGCCACATAATCATGTAAGTGGCTTAAAACTTCTTCTTTATAATAATATTGGTATTTCTACATTTTTTATTGTCAGCCAGTAAAAATGTTTCTTGAAACAATAGATTTTTAAAGAGAGCAACACTCCTTTTGCATATCGGACACGTAGCTAATCAGCACATGTTTAAAAATTGTGTATTAAAAAAATATTTGCATGCATCTAAAGAAATGAAAAAATTAAATGCTCTCTCTTTCTTATAGAGAACAAGTCGGCTTGTAACCGATTGCCGATTTGCCTTGGTTACATGCATATTTGTTAGCGTCTTCATATCACTTGTATATCATTTTTCTTTTTGAAATTACATAAAATCATTAACAACTTTGAAAATATCTTATAAGCCGGAGTAGGGGCTTACAAGGGATTTCGCACCTAATGTACGAATCGAAACGAATAAAAACGACTGACCGAATGTTTATGGTATTTTTAAGGCACATCCTGCTAGAAAACCTTTAAAACCAAGCCTATAAAAAAAATTAAAATGTGGATAAAATTATACTGGTGCTGTAGATTTTTGCAAAATTCTACACGTTTACTTCCTACGAACTAATTTCTATAACAAACTTGTTACGAAATGTTACTACTTTTGGCGATTGCAATGCACCTAATGCACAGCTACAAATTGCATCGATGATATTATATGAGGCGAATAGGTTTTCAAAATAGAATTTTAATAGTAATATTCGAATATATATCTGTTCGAAAATTGTAATTTTAAGTCTCATAAGCGGTCGTTATCCCTGAAAATAGTTACCATTTGCAATATGTTAGGTTATGCTCACTACTCTGGCACATACTTGCCACCTATGGGATGAGAATAAACGATCGATCCACCTTTTGTGTTTTTATTTATTTTACCCTTTTACTTATGTATTGCTTGGCAATTTCATGTTCAGTAAAATCTTGTTTAAGAAAAATGCAGCGTCGATTGAAAGTTGCACCTGCTAGCGTTGTTCAATGAAACTAAAAAAAAACATCATTTTGCCTTCGTACCTGACTTGAACCTATTATACATCGATGACATCGTAATTTCCAGTAGGTGCCTGTCTAATGAATACCGATGCCTGGCATTGGCCTACTTTCTACTGCGAACTTCCTTCCTAGAACTTTTTGAGTTATTTAATTCGGACATTTCATTCAAAAGATATCGCAATATACATGATATAAGTATTAGATTATTAGGCAAATATGTATTGCGCGCACATATAGTAACATAACTTCACGACTTTTCTACCCGATTCTGTACTCTGCAAGGCACAAAACGACTTTTTAGGAGAGCCTAAAAATCCTTTTGTTTTTACTAATTCGTCTTTTAACTTTTTGACATTAATTAAGCCTGAGCTCAAAGGAGTCATAAGACAAAATTTCTTAGAATTTTGTCTTAATAACTTTAAACAAAAGATTTACGTAAACTTACGTGTTTAGAAAATAGCATGGCCCTTACGACATCGACTTCAATATCTATCCTATAATAACAAGCGACGATTAGAATAGAAAACTACAACAAAAATGTACTCGTATAGCAAATATAAGTTGGACGAAATTTGATATATAAGAGAACAAGTATCATTTCAATTTTGGACCTTACATCTTTACTTTTAAGTTAGGGTACATACATACTTAACGCTGAATCCCTTGCGGGGTAAGGAGAGAGAACGGAGCGCCATAAGGCACGATTCTTCACACCTCACTCGCTTCGTTGACTTTCATAACTGTTTTCATGCACGCGCGTCGATTTTTGAGGCTCCTAACATCACCTTCCTCTAAAACACGTATTTGGTCATGGAATGTGTGTCATGGCCGTTTTCGACTTCTACATCCATCCGCTTTTGCATTGTATATCTGCTTAGTCACACAGCGCCTTCTAGTACCAAGCTAAGCAACTACTAGTCGGACAGTAATACTAGATAACGGATATTAATACATATATACTTTTCTTTTGTAAATATATACTTAGTCCTGAGTCCATTGAAAAGTTACATTTGGGGTTGCGTTTTTTAGAGGACGCAATTTTATTTTTTTGATGTGTAGGGGGGTTCAATGTAAAGCTAAAACCAAGTTTGTGGGGTCGCCACCCTTGTCCCACGGCCGCCATCTTGTAAATAGGGGTTGAAATGGTTTTTACGGTATATCTCTTAAAACTATTTATTTGATAAAAATAATACATACATACATAAGCTCACGCCTGTATCCCATGGGGGTAGGCAGAGACTTTGGCTTTCCACAAGCTACGATCCTGACACACATCTTTCGCCTCATCCACAGTCATACATCTCGTCATGCATTTACGTCGGTTTCGGGTGCTACGCATTTTGCCTTTTTTAAACAGACCACTTATTTTGTCGTGGTAGCTCCGTCTTGGTCTCCCGATCCCGACCCTGCCACTCACATTCGCTTCGTATACTCTTTTAGTCATTCGGCTTTCATCCATTCTTGCAATATGACCAAACCATCTTAACATACTTCCCTCCACTTTGGTCACCACATCATCCTTCAACTTGCATTTCTCCCTTATCACGCTATTTTTCATTCGATCCGCAATGGTGACTCCACACATACTTCTCAGAGAACGCATTTCCACTGCATTCACCTTACTTTCATGCTTCGCCTGCCACACCCAACACTCACTCCCGTATGTCAGAGTTGGTACCAACACACCATTGTGAATCATCAAGCGTGCCTTTTCAGACACAGCCTGACTACGCATCAAGGCATGCAGTGCACCATTAACTCTGTTACCCGCGGTCACTCTCCTTTCAATATCTTCCTCACATTTTCCGTCTCTTGTACTCATACTTCCCAAATATACAAACTCATTCACTTGCTCCAATTTCTCGCCATCCAATATCATATCACACAGTGTGACCTCTTTCTCTCTCTCCACAACCATAACTTTCGTCTTGCTTACATTTATTTTCATACCTCTTTCTCTAAACCCTTCTTTCACCAAGATTAGCATGTCTTGTAACTCCGACGCCGACGAAGCAAGTAATACTTGGTCATCGGCGTACAGCAGGCACTTGACACGCACCTCTTCCATGCTTAAACCACATTCAGTCTTTTTCAGATTTGTCAGACAACTATCCATATAGAGATTGAAGAGCCATGGTGACGCAACACATCCTTGTCGAACACCTTTATAGATATTAAACCAGTCTGAGTGCGCCCCATTCACCCTGATGCAGGCTCTAGAATTCTCATATAGATAATTTAAAGCCCGCACCAGGCGCTCGTCAACCCCACATGTATTCGACAGCGTTGACCATAATTCATTCCTGGGTACACGATCATAGGCCTTCTCCAGATCTACAAATGCACTAAATACTTTTTTGGACTTGGCTAAATGTTTTTCACAGATGGTCCGCAGAGAGAAGATCTGATCGATGCACCCCCTTCCTCTCCTAAATCCCGCTTGTACATCCCACAATTTCTCATCTGTTACATTCGTCACTCTTTCAATAAGAATCTTCGCATACAATTTACCTACAACACTGAGAAGACTAATGCCTCGGTAGTTTTTGCAGTCCTGCCGCGACCCCTTCCCCTTGTGCAAGGGCACAATGACTGCTAAAAAAAATGTTAACATTTTTTGTTGTAAATTAAATTCTCTACAACTTTGGTCCAGTAACTTTTTTCGTAGAACTATAAATAAAAAAGTAATAAGCGAAAATCTTCAGAAATTCGAGACAATATTTTATATTTTTTGATGTAACTTTCTTTTTATCATTTTTACGAAAAAATTATATCTGACCATTTTGCCTAAAAAATGTAACATTTCAACGGACTACCTAGAAAAACACCCAGACGCTACACAAATATTCATGTTTGTCACAAATTATTGTGCTCGGGTGGGAATCGCACCCCCGACCTCCCTGCCGCAGCCGGTAGTTTTTACCAATGCACCACGAGGCCCGTCCATCAAACCATCGGAAACATGCCCTTTCTTACTTTTACACTGCGACTCTCTTTCAATTCGACTTCCTTCCTTTGTTTTCGACGCGTTCGTTGTTTTCCACCTTGTTTTCGACGCGGTCAGCGAGAGTCACTCCGCAGATTTTGCGTAATGCCCTCATTTCGACCGCGTTTATCCTACTTTTAAGTTAATAAGGGAAAAAATATTTATGCTTATTGATTTGATTGATTTCGACAATTAGGAAATGCCTTATGAACACCCCCCGCTTGGGTACGGCAGGGGGTGTGGGACTCCCAAAGCAGTAAACCCTTGCTCCGGTGTTAGGGTGGTCCAGGACTATGCTTCAGCCCTCTGGATCAGCCTGCCGTCGGCGTGAAGTGGCTCGTGCCGCGCTTCGCTCAGATAGAGAGATATGCCGAGGCCCGATCCCCTTTTCCTTCCTTTTCTTTCCTCCTCCCTTACTACGGACTACGGAGTTCATGGGGGCGGTGAGAATTTACTTACCATCAGGTGACCCTCTTGCTTGTTTGCCCTTCTATCCCACGAAAAAAACATTAATTAATATTTCTAGTCTTGATATTATAAATTTAAACTGATAGTCATGTGGCATTAAATTAAATAACGTGCTAGAATTGCTACTGAAACTAAATTGGAACAGCTTTTCCAAAGAGTCTCCCGCTGAGTAGGTTGTTATTTCTTAGACATACCGCTTCTTTAGACTTTCCCATCAATGCTGGTCGGCTTTAGCGGCTCCTGTCCAAGTATTTCTGGCCTTCCGCTAATCATAAAACAGTATCAAGACAATCATATTCTATTTCATTATTCTAAATTAAAATCTATGCAATTCATAATAAATTAAGAAAATCCACGACTGTTTCATTTTTCCCATAAGTCCCGAAAAGTCAGTGGTGTGAGTCAAGGTTCGATCCCACGACTGATTCAGCAGTGGGGTGCTCGACTTTCAGACCACTACTACTTCAATTAAAATGGTTCCCATTGATGTTTAGCTAGAGACGTAACTTTACTACAGGAAGAACGTTAGCTACAACGAAACTTATAAGTTATAATATAATATTCATGCGGCTTAGTTTTTCTATTCGAAATTTGTGGCGCCGAGTAAGAGAAACAGATTTATTTTTATTAAAGTATGATAAACTTAACATTATCAAATAATATGTATATTTAGGTTCACTAGATTCTGAGAATAACAATAGAATAGTGGGACGAAGTTGTCGTTCCACTCAAAAAAGAGCTTTCTTGAACATACATAGCCTTCTCTCTTTTACACGAACGCGTGTAAAAGAGAAGGCGCTATACAAAAACAGCGGTTTACACTTTCATACATTGAAATGCACGCGGTGCTTCGTCGCGAGTGAGACGCCGCGCCGGTTCAAAATAACCGAATTGTTTAGTTTTATCGTCGAACCAATTCATGAGGCTGATACCCTGCAGTGATTGAACTGATATCACGTGTGATAGTGTACTGGACTGGTTTGTGTTAGAACTGTTTGAATTTAAATTTCCATTTGTATTGTATATTCTTTCGTAAACAGGGTAAGTTTCAACAATTACTTAATTATGAAATACCCACTTACCGACTAATTCATTTCAACTGAATTATTCAAATTCATAACTGAATGCAAAATTGGATGTTGACTGCCTGAACTTTCTGCTAAAAAGAACAGTATTTTTACACATTTATTCAAATATTCTGTACTAATCCAAAACACAAAATCATAAAACTAATATCTGTGTATTTATCTCTGTTGCGATATTTCTCCAGTGGCCAATTATAATATAAAAGCCTAAGGTCAAGTTTTCTTGTTTTGCTTAGGATGTCACGCCGACCTAAAAGTCATCATAGTGGCCGAACAAAACTATTACCGTTTTCCCAAGGTTTTGAATAAAGAAATATCGGTAGATAGATTCATTGAAAACTTTCGTACAGTGTACAACTGACAACTATTTTGTTTGTTATTTTCAAGTTTTCAACCTTAGGGTCTCTGTACTGATCCGACTTGAAAATTTGATTGTTAGTTAGCAGTCTATACAAACAGATATAATATTATACCTAGCATAGTTATTGTTATGGTTAGGCCTTATTAAGAAATAGGTATTTGTTGGTCAATTCTAGTGATAATTTTATTATGGGTTTATTGATGATATTCATTTGTATTTTAAATACCTACACACAGACGGGGTATAAACAGCGTGAAAATATAAAAAAAAAATGTTCTAACAGGTTTTCGCCAATCCGTAGTTGTTGAGACCCACTTTTTAACCGACTTCATCATTCATTGATATTATTTAGAAAAAAATGTCTTAAACGCCGATAGGAAGCCGCTCATGTTACATTACTTGGAATAAACGGCGCTAAATATCAAATAATTTACTTAATATAAATATCTATTATAAATAATCCTTCAAATGGTGTTAAAATTTTAATTAACTACACTTATTTCGATTAATATAAAAAAAAATACAAAGCTGAATAAATAAAATTAGTTAAAAATTAGTGTAGAGTATTTTGAAATTGGAACGTTGTGGTATCAAGTCAGCTGATCTTATATAATTAATGTATGGGTTTTATTTAATAAATTTAAATATTTAAATTTTGTTATTTATTATGTTTCTAATTTGAACATTATATTCAAGCGTCGCGACGGAACGAATTGGCGATATAGGTAATCTTATTTGTAACAAGATAAAACGAAAAAAAAAACTTCAAAATCTTAAAATTATACGATAACCCAATAAAGATTTTATTTGTCAAACGGTATTTTCTTTTTTTTCGGTACATATAATCGTTAGTAAACGATTTAAGTGATTACTGACCACTATATATATATTTTTAATCAACCTCAGCCTCGCATAGCCTGGATATATGTTTGAGGAAAGGTACATATCAGCCAGTCTTATTAGTGAAGTAAGATTGTAAGATAGTCTCACATGCGACCATTGACGTAGTCTGTAGTCTCCGTCGCACGCCCACGTTGTAATTACTAGCTCGCTGGCCCATTGTCTACGGCATCCCATAAAGTCTTGTATATTCCTTACATGATATTTAGAACCATAGATTTCGTATCTATCCACGTTATTTGAGATAACTATAAGATGGGCATGGAAATAAATATAGAGAATACACAAATTTAGACCAAATTTTAAAGTTAGTGGTTGAGGCACGCAGTTTGTTGATTGAATAGGCTGACTCAGTGACCGGTGAAAACACAGAAATATATCAAGATAGAACGGCGAATAGGCGTGGCAAGCGTGCCAAAACCATGCACTATATTGCATGCTTTTCGAAACTCGCTCTCATACTCATTACGCAACGAGCGTTCCTACCCTGCGTTCAGGACGTAACAAAATACATAAAACTTCACAAATATGCCTTATTGTGCTGTGGCAAATTGTAAAAACAAAAGTAGTGAAGCAAATATGAATAAAGGAAATATTTCATATCATCAGTAAGTATTGAAATTCAGTAGAAAGTATTTTTTTGAGATTCTAAATAATTGTTTTACTTTTACCATGTTAATTAATTACGATAATAAGTTGTATATTTTTTCATTATGATAAATATCCATTGCTGTCCACATTCAACGCTTGTATACAAAAACATTGCGCGCATATATTGTACGCGCAATGTACACAATACACTGCACCAGTAACAACTTAGAGGTCATATGTCATTGAATCGCTGTGATTGGTCTTTGTGCTTGCAACGAGAGATTTAGAGATGCGACGCTCCGTGTATCGTTGAGTCTTGTCGATGAATTAATTCAATATTAATTCGAGTATCAGCTCATGTCTTGATTTGTTCCTACCTTTATTCCAACAACATTAATAAGCGTGTTGCGTAAAGTTTTTAATAAAACTAAAAAAATATTTACATATATATATAAGTGAATTGTCAATCAGTTAATTTGTTATTGTACCAAAATTAATTAAGAAAATAAGATAAATAACTAATAATTAAAAATAACAACTGTTACCTATTAAATCATACAACAAAGAATCTTTACAAACAAAAATTTTCCTTTAGGAAATATATCTTATAAATAAATATTATTTTTTTTGTTTCATGGTCTTATATGGGTTACCAATAGTAAAAATCATATTGTTAACATCAACTTTTTGATTTTTATTTCCAAAAAGTGGGTACTCTCTGTATCAATGAAAATAGCTTTTGAACGACTACCGTCGTTTTGTTCATCACTCGTGAAAATGATCTCCGTAAAGAGTTCGTAACGTCGGGAAATTAATAAAATTGGTAATAAATAAACGCGATAAAATCCTAAAGTTTGTTTTAATGTCATGAACGTGATTCGCGAAAGTCTTAGAGATAAAAATATGTATTGTTTCAAGGACAATAAAATATTTATTAATAAAGTTTATATACTATTGGGAAAACAGGATACTCAGCTTGAATTTTGAATTGTGAATTACATACTTATGTGATATTAAAGATGTCTGATTAAAGTATTTAACATGTTTTATTTTCTATGATTATCGTTACACAAAATCAATAAAGTTTAACACATGTTTCAGATATCGATATCGATAATCTAATGAGTGTGTCTTCTCACTAGTCGCCACGCTCACAATGAAAATGACGTCACGCTGTGGGCGTGGTTTTTCAAAAAAGTGACACGCTCGAAATGTATGAAAATATGACATCGCGGCCGTTCTATCTTAATCTATTTCTGTGGGTGAAAATCATGACCTTTTATAAAATCGACGTAAAGTGGTTCATGTCGTATTTCGATCGGTGAGAGAGGTATCCACTTCAACCTACACTTCTCTACCCATCCGTCTCACTATCGTATATTAATCGCCGGCAAGGCGCTGGCCCTAAATGAAAACGCCCCTATAAAAATATACTCACTTTTACGAAATCCTAAATATAAAATGATATTAGGTACTATAAAAATAAATGAGTTTTAAAATATAAAAAATAGCCAGATTTCGTAATTTTTTTTTTATTGGACCAACAACGTCTTCGTTTTCGTAGAATAAAATACCATACAATCAAAAAGTACAAATACTTAGTATCAAAAAGGACAAAACAAACGTGATGAGAAAATCTTTAATTTTTGTATAAATTCTATATTACAAAGAATTTAATAGACTTTAATTTACTAGAATTTAATTTACTACATGTATTACATGTCATACATATATAATTTCACACCAATTCCCTTGCAGGAGAACGCAAGGAGAACCTATGGGGAGAACAGCGTTAACAGGCTATTTACTTTTTTATGATATGTTTATTTCTTTAGTACCAATATTTTGAACTAATATCTTTGTTTTTAACTAGACAAAAGATGTTGTGTAAGGCAGATCGTGTATCGGACATTAAGTTCCTTACGACCTCCAAATGTATCCTTTCACTGCTTGGATTTAAGTATCTATTACGTTATTTGAAGAGCTTGGGGACTCCACAAAACGTGTTTGCTTAAGTCTCTCATTATTCAAACGATTAGAAACTCTTGAGTAGTCTGCTCTATTAAATGTTTAGTAACAGTTCATAGTAACATTGTGTTAGTTAGTTTCTTTCCGCTTTAAATTTGAATTCGAACTTATTATTCCTTGTTAACAACAAACATTATGTCGTAGCATTTCTTCTATAAGATAGGTCTGTGATGATTTCCAATAAAGGCATCGCGGATCAGTGACTAGTGGTGCTGGTTGTTATGTAAAGTGCGGTAGGTTCAATTACCACCCAAGCAGTATAAGGCACACGCCTGACACGCCTACACGCCTCACTCATTTTTTTGACTTTCATAACTCTTTTCATGCACGCGCGTCGATTTTTGGGGCTCCTAACATCACCTACCTCCAGAACACGTTCTATATGGTCATGGAATGTGTGTCTCGGCCGTCCTCGACTCCTACATCCATCCGCTTTTGCATTGTATATCTGCTTAGTCAATTTTGCATCATACATTCTTTCTACATGTCCGAACCATCGGAGCCATGCCCTTTCTTACTTATACACGTAATTTCATTACAAAAATTTGAAGTAACCATATCTACCATACTTATTGTGCATAATCGTAAACTACATACCTAGTAATTATATATTCTCAAGTAACGTACGATAATATTATATTTGTGGCTTCAAATAGCGCTTGTGAATGGGCGTCAGTGTCGATGCTTTCCCACATACTGGCTACGTTAGCACAAAATCCACTTACGACATCCGTTAGGCAAAATAGCTTAAATAACCTATTGCCATACCGGGCACAAAGTTGTCAGTCATCGATATTTATCACACGTAACTTCCGAAAATTTCTAAAAGTCATTGGTGTGTGCCAGGATTTGAGCCCACTACTTCTTGAATCAGAAGCGGGGTGCTAGCCACTGCGCCACCGAGACTGTTTTAATTGTTTCAAACGGAAAAAATATTCCGTATCTCTCCAACGTAATCTTAGATGAGATTTGACTCTCACGTAATTTATGGCCGCCCCCTAAAAGATGGCTGATATTGGCAAAGGTGTGTATAATTTTCTTTGTAGCTTTATGCTTTTTACAACGATTGCCATACCATCACGTTACAAGTGAAGGTATAAGAAGCACATTTTTTTTCAATCGTCTATATTTAAATTCTGAAAATTCGTTTGTATCTAGAATTCTAACCCAGGACTTCTTATTCAGAAGTGGCTTAAACTTCCACTGAAAACGATGATCTTATGTGATATTTTTTAAATGTTCCTTAGGGATGGAATCAAAACCACTTTTGCTTGGCAGCTGCTATTACTTACCAATGTAGTTCAACTACCGTCAAATATAATTAGAAGAAATTGCGAAATTTAAAATAGTAATAAATAATGCAATAATTACGTGTTGGCACGATTCACACAGCGTTATCTAGTTGAAAAAAAACACTAAAATATTTTAAAAGATGTTACTTCTATATTACGCAAAAAAGCATAAATTTTGTTCTTATTTAGTGCGAATTTCTGAAAATAATAAAGTTTATATAGAGTTCACGGTTAATGCCACATGCATTGCTCACAAGTGCAAAAGCGTATAGCTGTTTCATATAAAAAATGCGTTTTAATCCCAAACAAACTTAATTTACCTCTTTTTATAGTTATCGCTAATTCCAGAGAGGCTTTGTCATGTCAATCATTATCTCAATTTAGTGAATATGGTCCGGTTCAATGCTAGAATCATTTCGTATGTCAATCATAGTCTTCTCTCTTATCGTATTGTAAGGGACTTAACGCGAAGTTGTGTTGTATTGTTACGTGAATTTCTATTAGCCTTAATATACAATCGACAAACTAAAACTCTTAAGCCGCAGTCTAGTAATTTTATTTTAATAAGGGGACAACTTACATAATATGTATAAGTTTTATTAATTTTACAAATATTTGAAACAGCTACCGCTTTTTTATGAGATAAAGCGGCAAACGAGCAACCTGTCACCTGATGGTAAGCGTATACCGCCTACATTACCTGTAACACAAATATTATTACAGTTTCGTTGCCGGCTTTAAAGATTGATTAGAAAGGGAATACCGGATACCTCTCTTAAAATAATTAATTAAACGCGGCATGAACCACTTGACATCGATATTCTGAGAGGTCGTCGCCGGGCTCAATCATTAACACTATTTTCACTATTTCATCACGATAACTAAGTCTTCAAATAGTCTATACGCTATAATAGTCATTGTTCGTCTACTTGCTTGAGAGCAAAATTGGATAGCCATAATGGCTTTTTGGTAATCTTAACCTTGATGTGAATTAATAAAATTTCGAATTTCTGCTATATATGTAGCATCAATATTATCTAGATACTGGCCTATCTGGTCTACTATTAATGCCTTTAAAAACTAGTTTGGAATACTGTAACTGGATTTTTTGTAATTTGATTGCACGACTCAGGTGGTAGTTTGCTCGACTTGTCGTTATTATTGAAGGTATTATTTCTTTATACACTGGCTGTTTTCTTGATACTTTCTAGCGTTTCGAAAATAGCCTTTAATGGAGTTTTACTTATATCTTTTGCTAGCTTATAAAGCTTCGCCGGATTTTCACAATTTGGTAATTTTGTGCATTTATTGAAAAATAAATGTTTCTTTACACCTTTAATATAAAAAAGTCAAGTGACATTGGGTTGGGTCTGCCATCATATACCTACTGATCATAATTTATTTAATCATCGGTTGGTAATAATAGGGAAATAATTGTTGGTACTTGCTAGTGTAAAACTGACATAACTTACTTTTCAAAATATCAATGTGTTTGTGATACAAATAATAAAATTTTTGTACTGTGGTTAATAAAATAACGGTTATTTAATTTTTTTTTTATAATTAAAATTATGTTTTGCTGTATTGTTACATAGGTTTTGTCTCCGGAAAACATCAAGACAGCTCGTACAGTTAAGTAAAATTATATCTTTTGTGAACGCTTGGATTCACTGACACTATTCAACGTCTTTATGGTAATTGGTTTTTCTCATGCCTGCTAATAAGTCCTTAGGTCTAGAATAAGTCTAGGAATTTTAAAACATTCTTCTTGTAATATCGAATTGCTTGCTTATAATATCGAATCCTAGAGGAGTAATTATTCATAGCTGATGTCTACTAGAAATGTTACCATACCAATAAACGTATCTCTTTATCCTGATTGTAGATATGTCTAAGTAAGAAATAAAATTAAGAAACTCATATTTCTATTGCGTTTCTAAGATTATGGGGGACGCCAAAGTTCACGATACTGTTCTGCAATATCGTTTCGAGATGATCACATAGAAGATATTAGACGGATGAGTCACGAACGATCCATAGATAGGTACAAATTGGTTCCCTTTGTCAAACCGCTGGCTAAAGCCGAGTATACACTGGTATACAATAGCTTTTTACGGAAAATGAAGGCAAACGAGCAAGCGGATGACCACAGATAGTGTCACAGCTGCGTTGTCGACCTCTAGGGTGTAGAATGGGAAAGGAGAGTGGGCCTCCATACACCTCTCTCAGTGAACGAAACGCGGCATGAGCCACTTTACGTCGATATTTTGAGAGGTCGTGGTATTTCACCAATCTGAGTGGCTCTACTACTACTTTAAGTCATTTACTTGGAGGTTTGAATATTTTTATATCTACGTCTTCCGATTAAGAATGAGAAAAAGTAAGTTATTGATTTATAGGAGTAACGTTTCCACTCGCATAGAGTTGAGTAAAACGGAGGCTGTATTTTTTCTGAGTATTTTATTTAAAGTCAGTCAGTTCTAACAGTGGTAGAGCCACGCAGCTTGCTGCTTGAATGGGCCGGCTCGACCGGTGAAATACCACGGCCTCTCAGAAGACCGACGTAAAGTGGCTTTTAGCCGCGTTTCGGTCGGTGAGAGAGGTATCCGGAGGCCCACCCTCTTCCCCCTCCCCAAATGACAGCGGACTTAAAAATACAATTACCCCAGGGGGGTACCAGTCGTCGCTCTGCCGCTGGAGAATCCCCCCCTGAGCGTCCACGGTCTGGCGTTTACCAGAGCATGGACGCTCAGGCTGCCCCGCGTATTCTGGGGAGGGCAAATTTCCGCTCTAACACTAAAACTGTCCGGGGCAAACGAGAGGGCATCGTCGCACCCCCTGCCACGCTAAACGTGGACTTCTCTAACATCAGGGGCATACGCACTAATTTGCTTGCCGTCCATCACCATCTCGAGACGACAAAGCCGGCCTTGCTCTTTCTTACGGAGACGCAGATATCTTCTCCGGCAGACACCACGGATCTCTCATACCCTGGGTACAAATTGGAGCATTCCTTTGTACCGCGGGCTGGGGTGTGTGTGTATGTCCGAGAGGATATCTGTGCTCGACGCCTCGGCAGTCTTGAAGGAAGGGACCTATCGACCTTATGGCTGCGTATAGATTGCGATGACCATCCCCGCATCTACGCATGTCTTTATAGGTCCCATAGTGGTAATAGCGAAACGGACCGACTCATGGACCACATACAAACGGCTGCAGATTCCGTACTTCAACAGGTCCCATCTGCGGAGATCGTGATCCTAGGCGATTTCAATGCCCATCACGCCGATTGGCTGGGATCACGCACAACCGATCACGCAGGTAGATCTGTCCATGACTTTGCTCTAGCATATGAACTGACACAACTGGTTACAGCGCCCACGCGCATTCCAGATGTCGACGATCATTTACCTTCCCTGTTGGATCTTCTGCTGACCTCCCATCCCGACGGATATGTGGTCTCCGTAGACGCCCCTTTGGGCTCTTCGGACCACTGTCTGATAAGGAGTACAGTGCCACTCACGTGCCCACTTCGACCGCGTATTGCGAGTCGCCGCCGTGTGTGGCACTATAGGTCAGCGGACTGGGATGGGATGCGAAGTTTCTTCGCCTCCTACCCATGGGGGCAGGTTTGCTTCTCGTCGGGCGATCCTGACGTTGTTGCCGACTCTGTCACTGATGTGGTGCTGCAGGGAATGGAGCTTTTCGTTCCATCCTCAGTGGTGCCAATCGGTGGCAGATCCCAGCCCTGGTTTGATCGCACATGCAAAATGGTATCCAGCTTTAAGCAGGAATGTTATCAAACCTGGGCAAATGCAGCAGCGTCCGGGGACCTAAATACCGGCATTTACAAGAAGAAGTACAATTATGTCTCCAGATCCTTCAAAAGAGTGTTAGCCGTAGCAAAGTCTAAGTACATAGGCAAAATTGGGGAGAAACTAATTCGCCTTCCCTCGGGAACTCGTGCGTTCTGGTCTCTCGCCAAGGCTGTCCTTGGAAACTTCTGCAAACCGTCTCTTCCGCCATTGCACAGGGAGGACCAGTCATTGGCCCATGACGCTAAAGAGAAAGCCAACCTTTTTGGCACTCTTTTCGCGGCTAATTCGACTCTGGACGATAAGGGGAAAATTCCACCGACCATCCCACGTTGTGACCACGCCATGCCGGAGATCTGTTTCCGGCAAAGTACTGTACGGCGCATACTTTTCTCCCTAGACGTCCACAAGTCGAGTGGGCCTGACGGAATCCCAGCAATCGTGTTGAAGATGTGTGCTCCGGAGTTGGCACCGGTTCTAACGCGTCTCTTTCGGTACTCCTACTCTCTCGGCGCTGTACCAGCATCGTGGAAGGTAGCTTTGGTCCACCCGATCCCTAAAAAAGGTGATCGCTCAGATCCGTCTAACTACAGACCAATCGCCATCACCTCCCTGTTCTCCAAGACTATGGAAACACTGATCAACCGCCAGCTCCTTAGCTATCTAGAAGAGCACCAGTTGATTAGCGACCGTCAGTACGGATTCCGTCAAGGTCGCTCAGCTGGTGATCTTTTAGCCTACTTAACCCATCGGTGGGCGGAAGCGGTTGAGAGTAAAGGAGAGGCGCTGGCCGTTAGTTTGGATGTGGCGAAGGCCTTCGATCGGGTTTGGCACAGAGCACTTCTCTCGAAGCTTCCATGTTATGGGCTTCCCGAGAAATTATGCGATTGGGTCTCCAGTTTTCTCATGGATCGGAGCATTAAGGTCGTTGTCGACGGGTCATGCTCCGACTTAAAACCTGTGAATGCTGGAGTCCCCCAGGGCTGTGTGCTATCCCCTACGCTGTTTCTTCTGCATGTGAATGACATGCTGCAGTACAGCAGTCTTCATTGTTATGCGGATGACAGTACGGGGGATGCCCTATATACCGGCCACCCGCGGATTTCTCGGGAAAACGTCGATGAGTGCCGGAACAAACTTGTGTCTGAAATCGAAACTCTGCTTCGTCAGGTTTCGGACTGGGGCCGACTAAACTTAGTCCAATTCAACCCTAAGAAGACACAGGTTTGCGCGTTTACCGCTAAAAAGACACCATTTGTCGTAGCTCCCTGCTTTGAGAGCACTCCCTTAGCCGTCTCAGCCAATATCGGAATTCTTGGTATCGACTTGACGAGTGACGTCCAATTTCGCGGTCATCTGGAGAGCAAGGCCAAATTGGCCTCAAAAAAGCTTGGTGTGCTCAATAGAGCGGGACGGTATTTCACGTCAGGTCATCGCTTGCAACTGTATAAAGCGCAGGTCCGGCCTCACGTGGAATACTGTTCTCATCTCTGGGCGGGGGCACCCCACTACCAGCTTTCTCCATTTGACCGCATTCAACGACGCGCGGTTCGGCTTGTCGACAACCAAGCTCTTTCCGATCGGCTTGATCCGTTGGCGTTGCGGAGAGATGTTGCATCTCTATGCATCATGTACCGCTTATACCACGGGGAGTGCTCTGAGGAATTGTTCGGACTTATACCGCCTGCTGACTTTCGCAATCGCCCGACTCGCCAGTGTTTCCATCCACATCGGCTTAATAGTTGGCGATCTACGACAGTGCGATTCAGCCGTCACTTCCTGCCACGCACTGCTCCTATATGGAACCAGCTGCCGGCAACGGTATTCCCGGACCGCTACGACCTTGGAACCTTCAAGAAACGAGCATATTCCTATCTTAAAGGCCGGCAACGCTGATGCGACGCCCCTGGTGTTGCGGATGTCCATGGGCGGCGGTGATTGCTTTCCATCAGGTGACCCGCTAGCTCGTTTGCCCCCTTTTCCCATAAAAAAAAAAAAAAAAAAAAAAAAGTATCTACGTAATCTATACATAAAAATAAAATTAAACTGTCTGTATGTAATATTAAAATAACTGCTTACTACATTTTGTTACATTTATAAAAAGTGTGTTTTATGGGATAGGAGCACCTGATAGGTATTAAGTAACATCTCACCGCCCATGAACACCGTATTTCACTGGTTGAGAGAGCCCATTCATGCAGTGCGACTCTACCGCTGCACATGCATGCAGCGTGACTCTACCACTGTCTGTTTGTTTGTTCCGGGTATTCTCTGAAATGGCCGGATTGATTTTGACGGGACTTATATTGGCCAGGAGCTGGTGTACAAGGAATAACTTAAAGGAAACTTTAGAAAAAAACTTATTTATTGCTTCCGAGGCGATACAACGTTTAGATACAAAAAAATGCCATTTGCCACGCGTGTCGTCTGAATCCGCCTTTACTCTCTGCCTTACCAGGCTGGACATAGTCTCTATCACAACAGATGGCCGCTGTAACTTACAAATTTCAATCTTATACCGTCACAATTAAGCGACTGTTTTCGGTATTTTTATGAATTTACTTTGACCGACAAAAAGCTTTATTCGTTTAGGACGCAATCACAATTCGTGCGCTACGGAACCCAAAGTATTTCACGGCGCCGCGTTCCGTTCTGTTGTCGTGAAAAAACTTTAATGTTACATCGGTTTTCTTAATAGTTCTTATAAAAGTCTGTATTTAATCATTTCGCTAGATATTTATTTGATGATTTTATTAATAAATTGAAAAAAGAGGAAACAGGATATTAACAGGGATACAATGTCTTACCCTTTAGGTACTTACCCTTTTTATCCGATTGCACTAAAAACAAGTGTACGTTTCGTTTTTGAGTTCCGAATCTCGAAGATGATTTAGAATTTGCCTAGGTACAATTCACTACTGCCTAAATAAATTCCAAGAGGTATTAATTCTTATATATTCATTCTGTCCTTGTCTTCTTCGTGTTATTGATAATCGAAAATATTTTTAAGTAAATAACTATTTAAGTAGATAAAAGTTATGTTATGTTAAATATAACATAACATAACTTTACGCCTTTTTCTACCCAAAGGTGTAGGTAGTGGCTAGTAGTGGTTAAGCCTCGACTCGCCGTTATGTTTACGTCCCAAATGGAATAGGTGGCGAACCTAATGCCATACCGGGCACAAAGTTCTTAGTCATCGATATTTATCACACATAAATTTCGAAATTAATTTCGAAAAGTCATTGGTGTGTGCCATTTCCAGGATTCGAACCTGGAATGGCGATCTCTGGATTCAGAAGCTGTGTGCTCGACCACTGGACCACCAAGACTATTAAAATATCATTTTTTTTATAAATGTATTCCTCCTTAATGTTCAAGGTGTTAAAATTTACAACAACAACAATCTTTGTAAGGAATATTAAATTAACGCCTCTAATACTTAGTGTTAAAAATTTATCTGCATTTCATAGTATATACCTAAATAATTATCTTATTTTCACAATGCATTTTTTACTTTTATTAACAAAAATAATCAAAAAAATGTAAAAGTAAGTAGCGATTAAAATATTCCGACATACCTACATTAATGCATTTTTTTTTCGATTTAGAAATCGTGCGATAAATGATAATTAATATTAGGTACACTTTGTATCTCAATATATTCTATTTCTTAGTCAATTCGTGATATCTTCATAATGGCCATCCACTTTCCACGTATTGCTTGATTAATGTGCCCAAATATGTTTTATGATAAAACATAATGTAGTAACTATATACTTTTTATATGTTATTAGAAAGCGTAGTAAACACATGTAATAATTATCCGACGTGTAACATAAGATAGGTGTGTTGTTTTGAAAGCAGAGACTTGTGTTTCTCACGCGGCGGGCGGCATCAGTCGATCCGGACAGGTAACATCTTACACCTATATATCATTTACATGTATATCTATAATACGACCACCGGGATAGGGGTTCTTACAGGATATCTGGTAGCTCTCTTGGAGTACTAGATTGATAAAGTTGTCTTCTATCAGAACATCAAGATCTGTCCCAAGATTAGTCTGTCTGTGAAATTGTTGTGATTTTAAAATAAGCGTTATCAAAATTGGTCTAATTTTTGTAATTGCAGTTACTATTGTTACAGGATATCTGGTAGCTCTCTTGGAGTACTAGATTTATGAAGTTGTCTTCTATCAGAACATCAAGATATGTATGTCCCAAGATTAGTCTGTCTGTGAAATTGTTGTGATTTTAAAATAAGCTTTATCAAATTTGGTCTATTTATATTGCTATTATTATATTTTTTTTATTATAAATTTCGTATTAAAAAATACTTTTTACTTGCCTGCAAAAGTACTTTTACCAAACCTATACATAAACATATTTATTTAACTCATGAAATGTTTTAAAAAAGCAAAGTTATATCCAAAAACATTCGTAAAGGATATTTCCGTTCATAGTAGAAATTCGAAAATATATTTAGTTCATTTAATTATAATTTGAAACGCATCTAGACACAAAGACAGACGAGACTCGTGCAACCAATTTTATAATATCTTGCGAGAACGATTAATAATAGCGAACAAGCCGTGGCGATTCGATCTAATACCTGTGCAAAAAAACAAATAAAAAACAACAGCCCGTATAAGCCGCGGTTCGATTAACTTCATACGATACACCCTCTATAATTTAAAATGTGCTGGTACAGCGAACATTTATAAATAAAGAAGCGTAATTTGATGTAGGAGGCACGTCTAGGCGTTAAATTTGTTCACGAACATACCAATAAGAACTTGGTTTATTTAGTTTACGAGTTAATACAGAAATAAATATATAGATATTATTAATTTCCATGATAATAATAACCATTCATCTGTCAATTACCAATTGGAAGATTCTTTGAAAGAGTTCCTTGAACATTTAACTAATTTCCGTTAAAAAATTGTTCAGTCCAGACCAATCGTCGGTGGTCCAGTGGTCGAGTACCAGGCTTCTGATTCTGATGTCGTTGGAGTGATTAGGGGCTCACGTCCATGATTTCTTGTAATTATTTTCAGAAGTTATATATCAACATATAACCCGATGTATTGAAATAGGTTCCACCACCTATGCCATTTGAAACGTAATAATTCGACGAGTCCATGCTTAACAGCCACTGCCCTCGCCTTCGGGTGGAATACGGCTTAAGTTACGTATGTTAGTTAGTATTAAAAGGAATATTTCAGGTTATTTATTTTAGATTAATTATAATTCCATACATGAAAAATTCGCCGTGCTCCATGGCCGATATATCTCTGCCGTAGGACCAGCACAGGCAAGTCGAGAAAATTCAGAGCCGATATTTGTCACGCTAACGAAGTCACGGGTACCTGCTACGATTATTATTATAATAAATTTATAAATAAAATTAATATAGCGACATTAATTAGATGTAGAAAGACGAGTGGCGATAGGAAATAGCGTAAACGGAGTGTTGGGCAGATTCCTGGGCGCAAAAAATATTAGCAGAAAGGCCCAGTTAGCAATCCACAATGCAGTCCTGATCCCAACACTAACTTATGGAAGCGAGAGCTGGGTATGGCAGAGTGTGCATGAAAGTAGAATAAACGGGGTAGAAATGAGGGCTCTACGCAAAATCTGCGGAGTGACTCTCGCTGACCGCGTAGAAAACAAGGTTGTAAGGAAGGAAGTTGGTTTGAAAGAGAGTGTCGGTGTAAAAGTAAGAAAGGGCATGCTCCGATGGTTCGGACATGTAGAAAGAATGGTTGACGCAAGACTGACTAAGCAGATATACAATGCAAAAGCGGACGGATGTAGGAGTCGAGGACGGCCAAGACACACATTCCAAGACCAAATAGAACGTGTTCTAGAGGAAGGTGATGTTAAGAGCCTCAAAAACCGACGCGCGTGCATGAAAAGAGTTATGAAAGTCAACGAAGCGAGTGAGGTGTGTAAGAATCGTGCCCTATGGCGCTCTGTTCTCTCTGCCTACCCCGCAAGGGATTTGGCGTGAAGTTATGTATGTATGTATGTATGTACATTAATTAGTAGATGTTTATAGATGCACGTGTAATACTTGAACTCACCGTTCTGACTGGGTCTATATTACATACTCCAATAATAATAAGTGCTAATAAAAATAATCAATATACATACTTTAATACTTAAAGGTAGACAACGGATATGTTGTACCTAGTCACGGCGTATGTAATATTAGCTTTTACAATTTTATATTTGTTTTAGATTCGAATTCAGGGCTCAGGCACTAATAATGATTGACTAATATAGTTAGTAGTTAGTAACTACTCGTAATTAGATCAGTAAAAGGCTCGATAGATATACCAATTACATCAAATGTTACCTTCATCTAGATTAAGTATTGTTGTTGCCTATACTTCCGATCATTAAAAGCGTGAATGTCTAAAAGAGTATTACAAAAATGTGTATTTCTCATTTCGCGTTAACAACTATGGTAATTCTTGCATAATTGGCTAGTTTGGGCAATATGTTCTTATTAAAAATTCTGCAATAGCTTTAGATTGATATAACGACCTCGACTACGACAGTTGTAGGTTCAGAGTCATATTAATATAGCACAATACAGACAGACATCCGCAATCCTAATTGTACAATCGGGTTTTTCTTGTTTTCCAATACAAAATATTTGATCATTATAATGTAACCATAAAAGCCTACGGTGATTTAAATCCACACATTTTTATGATATAAAGTTTATAACGTATTGTGTTGTAAAAATGCCATCATATTAATGGAAATTAGATGCCGTTCGACGGAGTACAGTTGCTGCGTAAAAAAATAACAGACAATACGGCCGTTCATTTCAAATTCGTGTGTCTGCTTGTATGTTTGTAGGAGTGCCAATTAAGATGTATTTATTGGTTACGAACATACAATCATCATCATCATCATCAGCCTATTGCAGTCCACTGCTGGACATAGGCCTCTCCCAATTTGCGCCACAACATCCGATTCTCTGCCTTCCGCATCCAGTCTTTTCCAGCAGCCTTTCTGAGGTCGTCTGACCATCGGGCTGGTGGGCGTCCTACACTACGTTTACCAAAACGCGGTCTCCACTCTATGACCTTCTTACTCCATCTACCGTCGGTCCTTCGGCAGATGTGACCAGCCCATTGCCACTTCAGCGAGCTTATTCTACGAGCTATGTCGGTTACCCTAGTTCTCTGGCGGATATACTCATTCCTGAGTTTATCCTTCAGAGATACCCCGAGCATAGCCCGCTCCATAGCTCGCTGAGCGACTTTAAATTTGTGGACTAGCCCCACCGTGAGTGTCCACGTTTCGGCACCGTAGGTCATCACCGGTAGGACGCACTGGTCAAAGACCTTGGTCTTCAGACATTGCGGTATAGGCGAGCTGAAGACCCGACGCAGTTTGCCAAATGCAGCCCAACCCAGCTGAATCCTCCTTTCGGCCTCCTTCTCGAAGTTTCGTCTACCTAACTGGATAGTTTGGCCTAGGTAGACGTATTTGTTTACGACTTCGAGAACTGACCCTTCGACGCTTATCGGTTACGAACATACAAACATAAACAAAATCGGGGGTTCTCGAAACTACTCAGCAGATTTTGAAAACATTGCATTAAATTCCTATTAAGCTTTTCTTTGAGGGATAAAGAAACTTTGCAGAGTAATTGAACGCTATTAATACCTGAAAATGTATGCAGTCGCAATTACGCCTCAGGTCAGAAATATGATCTAGGCGAAAAATTATCTAGTACAATTTTTGTCAGATCTGTAAAGTCAGTACTCCTCGACTCGTCGCTTCTTGGGCGTCAGGGCATCAGCCTATGTCTTCGCGTGGGTATTGTAGGAGGCGGTCAAGGGATTTAATCTCATATGGAACATCTTTTGTACCATGTGTCTCATTGGCCTAGTGGTTCAGCACTCAGTCTTAGGGATTTTTTTCAAGTACCTTTTCACAACCAAAATATAGGTGATTTAAATTCATAATGATATTGTTATAGCTATGTACAACTGAGCGATGGGCCCGACAGAGGAGGTGCGCAGTACCAGGATATCGCCCCGGCGTCGATCACCTGCGGTACCTTCGTTACCACCCCAGATCCAACCATGCAGCGGCTTCCTTGGCAACGTAAGTACAAAATTTCACATAAAATTTCATTAATAATAAAAATAATCAACTAATTTGCAAAAATTAATAATTCTAATAAGTGTTTATGTAAATACAGTAAATATCGACTTCAAAAAAGGAGATAATTAATTCACATTTGAAATTCATGACTCTTATATTTTCACATAGATTTAGCATAGACTATAATAGATGGCACATGTCAGGAAAAATGTACTAATATTCATCACTGACAGCGCAACCTCGTATATTAGATTTTCAGGATACACATGAACATTAACTATTTGAAGCGCTTTTTACACACACTTGATAAGTCACTCACACATCAACAACCCATTTTTGGTCTCGTTGTTTGGGTGACTATTGCCGATCTATTATTCTTATATCTATGTATTTTCACATTTTAATCTCAGTTCCACACGACACGATTTAAATTGGCCGAATTCATATTTCCCAATCGAATTGTATAGTGCGAATTAACTGTAACTGTTGACAATAAAGTGTACCATTCATCTGTTGGTACGTTCCATTTCACACGCGCCTTACCGACCATTACTGGTGTAGAATTAAGCAAGAGGCCTTTCATCCGTGTGTCTTTCTGAGTTTCCTCAATATCAGGTTTTAAACCTTTTAACGGTATCGGGACGAAAGTGAAGCGTAAATCATTTGGGTAATATACAATATGGATTTTACTCTTATGATATAAACGAAATCAGATGTAGTACTAGTCCATAGGAGTCTCTTAAAAATAACATTTTAACTCCTGGGTGAATTTAAAAAAAATACAAATTTCAAACAAACTAAATCGCATTAAAATGCATCAAAACTATATCACCCGTATAGAGAACACACGCACACGTTGCCACACCGTCAGAGGTACACGGTGTGCCAACGTGTGCGTGTGGCACTGACTTTTCTTTTGACTATCAAATTTCACTGTCACTAGTTGATAGTAATTTGTCATTTTACGAATAGGTACCTACGTCTATTGTTAACATGAATTAATGTTAACTATACTGAACTAACTAAATTCCGTTAAAGCGGATTAAGTAGGCACAAAATTAAATCTTCAAGTTTTCAAAATGTCCACCACGAGCGTACATCGTCGCATTATGTTTCTGCGAATTGTATTAAATAGATTCCGTGCGGGATCGGAGGCCATGGCTATTAATTTGTCAAAGGCGATGACTATACGGTTCCGCAATTCGACTGCACTATTGAAAACTTGGGAGTAAACTTCATTTTTAATGAACCCCCACAAAAAGAAATCAATCCCACACTCACTATACATAAGTACCATGTCCGTATATTCACTAGCGGTATAAAAATGTCGTGGCATTTTATAAAAGTTGCACAAAAGTGTTTTACTATAAATAACACTATAACACACACAAAACTCAAATAACTAAGTGTTAATAAAAAAAAACAATAAAATAACTTAGACTAATAAATAATACAAATTCGAAAAGAGTAATTTGCAGGCGATACGTCACACACAAAGCGGAACAGGCGGTCAACTAAAAGCAAAATTATTGGAAATAAAAAATCTGTCGAAAATCATAGGTAAATAGGGTAAACGACCACATTTATGTCAATGCGCTTTAGAGAAATTATAATTACATTAGAATAAGAATATTTGTGTTATTACGATTTTAAAAGTTATATCATAAAAGAAATGATAATAAAGGGTTTTTTCACGATTTATCTTATTCTACTATGTAACCTACCTATGTACCTACTGTCTATTGAGATTTGATTTGTCCAGGGGATATTTCCTTAAATAACATTGTCATAAATACAATTTTTTAAACTGTTCTCCTTTGTTCAGAAATATCATAACAACAAATAAATGTAAGCTTTTAAAGTTTTGTACTTTAGTTAGATATTTAGTCAATTCTTTAAAATGATTACAGTTATAATATTTCTGAAAATAAAATGTCGTAACTAAAGCTATAAAT
Source organism: Euproctis similis (assembly GCA_905147225.2). NCBI lineage: Eukaryota > Metazoa > Arthropoda > Insecta > Lepidoptera > Erebidae > Euproctis > Euproctis similis. The sequence goes on along the minus strand of LR990105.1, from coordinate 22,764,629 downwards.
TCCATTAATTATAAATTGAATGAAAATCCCAACACATAAAACTACTTCAGTATTTTTTATTAATTTCTAAGGTGTGACGGACGATAATTGTTTCGTGCCCCTAATTTCAAAACCCCCCCCGTACTTCAAGCGGGGGGGCCACGCACTTCAACCCGCGCCCGCCTTATGCGCACACGTCGGCTTCTTTGTGAATGATTTTCGTTTATGACAAAGTCGAAGCGGCCTTGACAGGACGAACAGCTGAGAAGAGTTTATTCCAGTTCATACATTTATAGGGAGTGTTCAATTACATAAAAATGAAAACTGTCGTTATTGACCTAATTACTGTACCGATCGTCTTAATATTTTGTACAACGTTTACTGAAATTATGATCTACATCTGGTATCAATTATGTATTACATATGAGTGGATTCCACCCTGTATATGTTTAAAAATAAACTGACCTTGTGCAGCAGACATGATGGGTGGAGAACTCGTAAACTATGGAATACACTTTTATATACTTCTTAAGAGGGTGATGGGTTTCATCAGATGCGTGGAAGAGATTTGTCAGTTCTAGATGGTGACTTTTTTATAGCACTGACTTTTAGTTTGAAGATCCAACTGCGAATCCTGGATTTCTGTGTTGAACCTGTTACAATTTATTTTATAAATTAAGTTGCAATTTTGCCATAATTTTGGTGTAATATTTATTTATTATTTATGTAAAAAAAATATAAAATTTAATAGAACCTGCTTACTATAATATTCCGTCCTGGTCATCGGATAAAGGGTTGGTAGTTACAAGTTGCAATTTATGAGGGAACCGTCGCCAGAGGGCTCTGTAACAGATTGTGAGGCGCAATCTTCTTACGTACATAAATTGCTCAAGTTAACTTCAATGAGCTTAAAGCTCTTATTAAGAGCGAACGCAGACATTAGGAGTACCATAAAAAAGAATTTCTTAGGATATATTGAATAGTTTTTTTTTTTTTAAAGAGGTTTTTACTTGCAATACTGTAAGGATAACCTACAAAAGACTTAGCGTAAGTTTACTGATGTATTTGAAATTGTTAACTACTTTACGGTCTTCATGACTTCACCGCTGTTAAAGTATTGCTTCATTATTTTAATAGGTAAAAAATTTACCCTGACACTACAACTGTTTGGTTTGACGTTTCGGTTTTGGATGCGTTCAGTAAAGATATTATAATCCTATACCACTCTTTTAAGTTTAGATTAAAAAACCGTGTGTCTTACCAAATCCCACAGCATGGCATCCCTACACAGAGACCGTGGGGCATAAATTATAAACAATGAACTATGTCGTATCTCGACTACGATACATACTCGGAAGCGGTGTAATAATATTACTTACATTATATTATGATTAACTGTGTCATAGGAATTGTACAAGCTGACGGTTATCATTTGTACCACGTCATAGTATAATGCTGTAATTTGTATGAAAGAAGCAAAGAGCATTAGTTACTTCTAGCTCAAGGCATAACGTTGGCAGAACAGATGAACATAACGGGTAGAAAAATGGCGGGAATTTATTTTATGTTATAAAAATTTAATTAATATGTATTTCAATATTTAGTATCCGCTCCTGGATCAAGAATTCTCTGGATCGAAACCTGACACACACCAATGAGTTTGGTTATGTGTGATAAATATCGATGACTGTTAAAATTGTGTTCGGCAAAAAAGTGGTATTTAGTAAAAGTAGAGTAGATTAGATTTTTTTCTAAAGTACCTGAGCTGCCAGGTGATTTCAAGCTATTGAGGGCATGATGATGGTATGATTCAGTTTGTATGGCGTAACAGATGCATAACGCCGAGAAGGAAGTAGGTAATATACATAGTTGGTTATGTTATCCAGCTAATTGGTTTAAACACTGTTTACCGTTAGCTGAAGGGGTCCGGTCACGGTGTGCCGGCGACCAGAGCGTGACCACCTTCTTCCACCCATTGACTTCCTTGCTTTCTACGTGTTGCGTACTTCAATGTCTTATTAATTTTAATCTATGCAGGTCACCGCTGCAATTGAGTCCATCTTACAACGGCATACGAATACGATTTGAATAATTATTTGAGTAAACTAAGCTTGTATAATGTTTGTATTTACAATAACTTTGCTCCAATTCCCTGAAGGTGTAGTCTGAAAGAATTGAGCATTAAGATGTGATTTTGTGCTCGTTGGTTAGTTAGTTGGTAGAGGTGAAAACGATCAAGCGTGTCACCTGATGGTAAGCCGCAAACGCCGCTTATAGACACCTGAACAGAGATAACACAGATACTGTTGCAGTTAGATATAGAAAGAGTCGGAAATGGGATGGGAAATGAGAAAGGAAGGTTGAGTCTTTGGATATCCATATCACCAAGCGAAACGCAGCATGAGCCAGTTTATGTTGATATTGTCAGAGCAGCTATTAGCTAGTTTAATATTATTCCTTTATATTCCTTTTAACTAAAAAGCTAATTTTATCAACTATTTCAAGATCTAATATCATTGCCAGCAAACATAAAAAAACATTTCAGAAAAATAGTAAGTACCCCTAAAACATTTTTTTTCTCTTATTTATTTATATATATCTTTTCGTTTTACAACATTGCACAATCGTTCAGTAAAGTTTATATTGTCGACATAAGTATTGGGTTCCGTGTAAATCCCTTTTGTTCGACGTCCATGTTAGAGCCTCGTAAGGCAAATATTATGGTCATAATACTTCGGGCTTGTCTTGCCCAGCTTATAAGAAGACAATACGGGGCGTTCACGACTGACCTCTACTGCTGGTTATTTGGGTTTTGTTTTATAGAAAACAGCTAACGGCCGCAGTAAACTGGGATAACCAATCTAGATGGGTTTTCGCTATGCACGGTGTTGGTATTATTATTGCTTAGGAAAATATCTTCTTATAACTCAGTCTCGGTGGTCCAGCGTGCGAGCCCACGGCTTCTGATCCAGAGGTCGCGGGTCTTCCTCACATTGGTTCACACTAATGACTTTTCGGAAGTTATGTGTGATAAATATCGATGACTGAAACTTTGTGCCCGGTATGGCAATATGTTCACCCATTTGGGACGTAAAGCTAACGGTGAGACGACGCATAACAGCCGCTGCCTACACCTTCGGGTAACAAAGGCGTGATGTTATGTATGTTATGTTATAACAGGATTTATTAGTACATTAGGATAGTATTAGGCACTGTTCAAATATAACACTTTATTTGATGATTTCTGACCATCTATTAATCTACCAAAAGGTTATCGGCAGTGGTAGAAGTTCTCACTAAGACTGCTTTGTACCCACAAGAGTTTATTCATATACATTAGTCAAGAAGGTATAAAAATAGCAATTAACCTAAAGAAGTTGAATAATTATTTTCAGACGAAGCCATATAATTAATGAATTTATTTTTAGATTGCTATTTACAGTGGAATCCTATTAGTAAAAGACTAAATGTTTTCTGCATAAAGAAGTTTAAATATTATTAATTGCATAACGAAATACGTGTAAAAAATGATACAAAATTTGTGCAAAATAATAAGTATTTATTTCTATAGGTTCATTAGAATTTTTTAATAATTTGGCAGTATATACATATATTATAATACAAAACAGAAATATATAGTACTTTCTTTGTTGATACATATAAATATACAGGCTGAATCGAAGTTTTAATCGAGAACCTCGAAGTCGGTTAAACACCAATGCTTATTACATTAATAATATAATGATTAATACTTCCGACAGGTATTTCGTATTTTTTTTTTTGTAATAAAACAATCTTCCACCTATCTTTTTATTATAATGCGAAAACCTACTATAATTAGATGAAGAAAGGGAAATTATATTTTACGGAACAAAATAAATACAAGAACACTTCGCAAGGTCACTTGCTCAATTAAATCAATTTGAAATATTTCCGTGCAATTATTTTGAGAAACAGATCATTTTAATTTTTTGCAGAATATTGCCTTTTTTGATGATTAAATTTTCTCTCGATATGTAGCAGTAGGTACTCGTAGTTACTCTATATTTTTTATAAACCGAAATAATAATATTTTTGTCTCAACCTGTATAAATATAAAGCTGTATTTTGAAGTAGGTCGTACATTTGCACGAACCTGCTAGAACACTTCCTAATAGGGCTACTGTGTTCGATCTTGTCCTGTGCAGGCTTTGTAGTCGGCTGTAGAGCCTTTTGTTATATCAAACATTCTGTTTGCTGATGAAATTAATCAAGTTACAATAGAATTAGAATTGAATTTATTAATGTAAAAACAGAATTTTTAATTTTAATCTATATATATATAAGAGATTTCCACCTATATATTGACTCATCACGATATCTCTGGAACCATAAGGCGTAGCGACTTGAAATTTGGTAGGATTATTCCTTTCGCCGAGTCGAGGTCAGCCAAGAACGGATTTTACGAAATTCCACCCACAAGGGGGGTTGCGGGGGTGTTAACAATGGAAAATTCCCATTTTTAACCTATAGCTGCTATCGACTTCAAATTTGTCGAAGATATTGCAGTATTAACATAGCGGGGCAGCAGTTATTACTTTTGATGCGAAACAGAGTTCGCCGGGTCAGCTAGTCACTAATAATTTAGTCGTCTAATCATTTAATGATTTAGTTACTTATATGAATGGTATTTGCAAAATATAACAAAAATATTTAAATCAGTCTGATACCCATACCCAACATTAATTTTACAAAATGCATTGAATAATCTGCATTTATTTATATTAACGTAAATTTAAATTAATTATTTATTAATTCTTTTTTATTAAAAGTATCGGCGTAATGTGGTTTGTGGCACGTTTTGCCTGGTGAGAGAGCTATCTCAAGGCCAAACCTCTTCCCGTCTCCTTTCTCCTCCCATGCCGCTTCCGTCTCCAATCATTGTAAATTCAGCTATAGGTGTATCGAAATTGATTCTTAAGATTGACGATTATCGAACTCCGAATGCCTGTCCAACAATAAATTTAAAAAAAAAAATATTTAAATGTCACGTGCACAACAACGAAAAAAAAGTCATTTCTCAAAGCAACAACGAAATAAGTCTTATTCCATATTGCAAAGTGAAATTGCCATTTCACAACGGTAACAACGAGATGTATTATATAAAACGTTGCACAATCAAAACAACATGTTGTACAAAAATATAAATAACCACGCTTCGCTTAGCAAAATCAATGCACTTCTTTCAATCCTAATGAAAAATTGTTTACACTATTGACCTTTCGTCTAAAAGTTCTTTTGTTAAATATTACTTTCGCTCAGTTCCCCGTCCGTCTGTTAGAACGATTTGTTGTTTGCTGTTTGAAAAATGTCTGTCGGCGTTACGAAATATGAAAGATGATGGTATGAAATGTATCATTGTATACTCTATACTTAACTTGTATTGTATTCTTCAATACATGAAGATTATGTAAAATATATTAAGGCAAATACATACATAACTAGTAAGTCCATTGCGGCATAGGCAGACAGAACAGAGCGCGATAAGTCAAGACTCTTGCACACGTAACTGCCGTTGATTTTTAGGTATTTTTATAATTTTACAAAGACAATATCATGATAAAGATTTAGTTATTAGTGTATGGCGTCGCTCTGAAGAATATTGCCTCACTATCTTTTTCTCTGTTTGAGGGGATTCAGTTCATTAAGAACCGTCTTTTATGCCATAAGTCTCTATACCCTAGTAGATCAGCCTTCCCAGAGTCCTGGCTCACTCCAATCATTTACCGGAAGTAATATGTGATGAATATTGATAACTAACAAAATTAAACAGTTTATTTGATATTTTAAGTTTAGTTTTGTTAACATTAATGTTAAAGGAAGTGGACAAACAAAATATATTTGAACAGGCTAAATGTACAGTTCTAAAGATAACTTTAACTTCCCACAGATACACACTCATATTAGGAATAGGCTTTCGTTATAAGTCATATTATAAAATTACTGATGTATTAATAAGATAAAACCATCTGAACATGTACTAAAAAAATGCTGTCGTAATTTTGGGAAATAATGTCGAACCCCATATCACTCTCACGAAAGATGATCAATAACCATCAATAACCACTCTACCATTAACCATCCAACTGCAGGTGTGAGAGAGAAAGGTGACTTCACGCCTTTTTCTACCCGCATTTGTAGGCAGCGGCTGTTAAAGTATTGTTGCCTATTCTAGGTGGCGAACCTTTGCCGTAACACAAAATTGTGCGCCGTCGATATTTATCACACGACTTCTGAATCAGAAGCTGGGCGCTTGATCACTGGACCACCGAGAAACTTTTCCTTTTATCACACAGTCAAGCGAATCTGTCACTCTAAGCGTATATACAAATAAACTTAGGCCAATTTAAGATGGAGTTATGTCCACAAATTGGTCACAATGACACTATTTTCTATTTACAATGTCCACAGCCACCCACACAGTTTCGAATTGGCCATCATCATGTTGTAATGTAAATTTAATACAAGTTTGATCATAGACTTGTTTCATTAGTGAAAGCTTGAGCGCTATTGTATTGTGCTTGGATGGAAAGTATTCGCATCTCTACTCAACTTTATGTCTCTAAAACGACATTATAATATATTTACTTTTAACGTGGTAGAGCTACGCAATTAATTACCTCTCAGAATATCGGCGAAAAGTGGATCATGCCGCGTTTAACTTAGCGAGAAAAGTATCCTGGGGTGCAACCCTCTTCCCCATACCACGTACGACCCCTGTAATTCCCCTCTTCCTTATCCCATTTTAAAGACTGGCAACGAAATTGTAACACTACTTGTATTGCAGGAGTGCCTGGGCGGCGTTAGTGACGTAACATCAGGTGACAGGCCTGCTCAATATTTCCCTATCCCATGAAAAATCTTGGACTTTTAGGTGTTATCATTGTTCTAAGATATTACATATTACTTTGCATATAGTTTAGTGATGATGAAAGTATTACAGCTCATGTTTAATAACGACGTCCTCTCGGTAGTCTCGAGTTATCCGTTCGTAAACAGCGATAACTGACAAGATATCCGGTGTATAGTAATAGGGTCCGGTACCTTTAGGTAAAAAAATACTAACTTATTTAGAATTTAACTTAATTAGAATTTAACTTATTTAGAATTTAACTTATTAATTATACGCTTAAAACGCTCACATATGGATTTTAACATGATCATTTACACTATTTTATTTATTCATCTCGAAGTTTCGGAAGCTTTTTATCTCCCATTTTTGTAAATGAAACCTGTTTTTTTTTTTAATATTTCTCATATTAACTCTCCTACTCAATTTTCTTGTTTAATCTACTTTAAAATGTCGAAATTGTCTTGATTCACTATTTAGAATAGGCCTTATAATTTTTCGTTTGTGTCGGAATTTTTTTATACAATTAATTATTTTTCATTATCCATATGCTACGCACCTTAAATTTCTAAAATAAAAATCTGTATTCATCAGTCACCTATTAATATTTTATATAACATTCAAAACTAACAACAGATTACACATCACGGTATTCCTTATCGTGTCACGTTTCATTACATAGTATAAAATAAAGTCACTTCCCGCTGTCTGTCCCTTTATATGCTTATATGTATCTTTAAAACCACGCAACGGATTTTAATGCGGTTTTTTTAAAAGCTTTTATTTTATTTAACTTGCACTGTATATATGTATGTATGTAAGTATGTATGTTCGGTGGAATCTTGCAACTCAATTTTGAAGTAGATATCTTCAACTGATTGAGCTGAAATTTTGTGTACATGTTTATTTTGGATGACAATGCATGACATGATATCTGACATTATTCTATATCTAATATGGCGGACCACCCAAGATGGAGGAATGGATATTTTGAATGCATTTCTGCAATATGGGTATCAAATAAAAGGGCGTATTGAGTGTAACTCAAAAAATAATATGACGTCATTCTAAATCCAATATGGTGGAATATCCAATATGGAGGAAAAAATATTTTAAGCTTCTGTACAATATGGGTATCAAATGAAAGGGCTCATTAAGAATAACTGAAAAAATAATGTGACGTCATTCAAAATCCAATATGGCGGATCATCCAAGATAGAGGAACAGTTTTTTTTAATGCATTTCTACAATATGGGTATCAAATGAAAGGGCTTGTTAATAGTAACTCGAAAAGAAAATATGACGTCATTCCAAATCCAATATGGCGGGGAAAATATTTGCATATCAACAATATGGGTATCAAATGAAAGGACTTGTTGAAATTAACCCAAAAAATAATATGATGTCATTCTAAATCCAATATGGCGGATATTCCACCATATTTGCATTTCTACAATATGGGTATCAAATGAAAGGGCTTGTTGAGAATAACTCGAAAAATAATATGACGTCATTCTAAATACAATACAGTGGACCATCCAAGATGACGGCATACATATTTTTGATGCATTTCTACAATATGGCTATGAATTAAAAATCATCATTCCGATTAAATGGAAAAGAAAGCTCCAAGCTGAAATTGAATTAGATGATCTCCTTATTGAAGAGCTGGACTGTTTGAAATTAAGCGGTAAACTAACTTGCAATAATGATGCGTTGAATGAAATGACGCTAACCTAGCCAGCTATAACTAAAAATAAAAAAATAAAAGCAAAAACCCTTTTTAAAGGAGCTTTTATTTAAGCGCTCTAAAATAAGAAAATAATATTTCCTTAAAAATTTCAAGTATCAACTTAGAGTCTCAGTATGTACAATTTATATAAGAATAAAAGCTTGTCGCGAGGTTTGACTCCCTATCAGTAGGTAATTAAATTGCAATGGATAATATAGTAAAGTTAGTAGATTAATTTACATGAGTGTTTTGCCCATTTCTTCTCATGACAACCTTACACCCAGAATCGTCCGTGCATTTTTGTTCCAAGGAGGCATTTTTCTGAAGCGCTCGTGTTTTAATATGTTATGCTTTAAATATAATAATAAGTTAAATATCTGTATTTACGGACTATATTTAACTGTGTGTGAAGACCCATGAAAATAAAGCTATTTTGATTTGATTTGACATTATAAAATTAGTACAGTTTATTTACAACTCGCGCGACAAGCTTTTATTATTATATAAATTGTACATACTGAGTCTCTAAGTTGATACTTGAAATTTTTAAGGAAATATTATTTTCTTATTTTTAGAGCGCTTAAATAAAAGCTCCTTTAAAGAGGGTTTTTGCTTTTAATTTATTTTTTTTAATACATAGAAAGTGTTAACGGGGTGGATTTGATATATAATTCATGTATAAACGAAAATATGGTAATTTTCGAGATTTAGCACTTTAATTCCAAACACTGGCTGAACCCTAAGTGATAGATCAAAACAATGTTCTACATTATTAAACAACTTTAGAAGGTCTACAAGTACGCGAAGGCATATCTTAGGGATAACCCACAATAACCATTTTTATTTTTTTTACTTTTTACGTGAAATAATGGCTTATTTACGAAGCGATTTTAATAATATTAATACATCATGTAATTTAAACGAATATTTTCGAAGATATTGCAGTATTAACATAGCAGGACAGCAGTTAAAGCCGATAAATAGCACAAATTGAACCTTATGATATCCAAAATTTTCTCATTTATTACTTTTGATGCGGAACAAAGTTCGCCGGATCAGCTAGTGATTAATAAAAAATAAACTTAGGAATTACAGAAAAAAGTAACTAAAAACAATCCATAACTAAACAGATAGTGATTCTCACACGGAAGTCATGAGACCAACAAACTGAATTGATTTGTTCAAACAATTCGGATATTAAACACAAATTTGTTACAGTATACCCGTAGAGAATTGGAATCGTTGATCAAGAGACGTTGAAACAATGGCTCGATTGCGAGTCGATGGACAACAAGTTGATCGATTTGCACTTGTGGGTTAGTATCGATTGGGTGGGATATATCGTGAAAGTAGACGCCGACGGCTGCGGGCTGTGGGACAGTGGAGCCGGTGAAGGTCGGTCGCATACACGCATATAGGGAAAGTTATAGTATAATTGTTGGGCCGCACCGAGTAGTCGGTCGGTCAAGAGCAGCGTAAGTAAACTTTGAACGAGCTTCTGACCTAGTGCTAGTAGGTTTTGATTTACCTATTGACCAAGTATTAGTAGGTTTTGAGCGAGCTATTGACCATGTGTTAGTATATTTTGAGCGAGCTATTGACCAAGTGTTAGTAAGTTTTGAGGGAGGTATAAAAACAATATTTTTATCAAAAATAAGTGTGGGATAAGTCATTCTGTGAGTTTATTTATTGATTTTTATATAAAGATAGATTTATCGGGAAAGTATACTAAATCCGATACTATGATGGCTTCATGGCTGATTTTTAAGAAAGGAAAGCATGTAAACTGTAGATGCTATTTATTGGTTTACTATCAAGTAGTTCATATACTTATTTGCAATCTCACACGAATACCTTGGCAGCAGTTGCCAACTGTATATATATATATATATGTTCCAACTGGGAGACATGTCAATTAAAAATTACTAAGCAAATATGTATAAAGTGAAACGGCTGTAGTTAGACGCTGTTGCAGATTTTTTTTGTGTGTAAAGCTTTCGCGCTTTTAAAACTTGCTCTGAGATATTTGCAACGAATTCGTAGTAATGTTGTCTTAGAGTTGATAACTTACGAGTCATTATTTCTCAAGTATAAATTCATGAAAGAATAAATAAGTAGGTGATTTTAAAATAGGTGTATTTACCATTTATACCATTCTGAAAATCATATTTTTTTTATCTTGACACAAAACCACAAAACACAGCGCCCTCTAGTTCCAAACTAAGCAACTAAATGCTTGGGATATGGATACTACATAACGGAAAATAATACATATATACTTTTCTTTTGTAAATACATACTTATAATACATAGAAAAAACCCAGACGCCATACAAACATTAATGCTTGTCACAAATATTTGTACTTGGGTGGGACACCTCGATTCTGCAGTCGGTAGCTTTACCCATGCACCACGAGGCTCGTCAATAATATTATAATTGCGAAAATATTATAAAATCAATCTGAAGAGGACTTGTCACATAGATAGCAGAGGGAGAGAGAGAGAGAAATCACGGTTTCAATTTGGGAATCTTCTATTCTCTTAAAATTATCTAAAAGAGATTGTCTAATTATAATTTGATCGCCATCTTAGGCAAATTATTAGCATTACATAGTACAAAATAAAGTCACTTTCCGCAATCTGTCCCCTTATATGCTCGTATTTTTGAAACTACGCGATGGATTCTGATGCTGTTTTTTTAATAGATAGAGGATACCAGCGGGTAGTTTTTCTGTATAATTCATGTATGATGTAGTAAATAAAAATTATTTATTTAACGGACTACTATTTATTTATTTACTTGTTGCGGAACAAAGTTCGCCGGGTCCACTAGTTATAATATAATGGCCGTATGTAAAAATATCATAAATGTAGTATAGACATCTGATATCTAAGAAACTTGTAAAATGTACACTGCTAAGTCATCGTATCGTTATGAGTGGAACTCTTGAACAATGCAAGGTCGGGAAGCCTTTCAGTCACGCGATACTGAAAACTGATAGTGACCAATATTATACAACCTTTATAGTAAATAGACTGTGCAGACGTAATTTAATATATTATTATAATTAGCATTGCGACAATTATCTTGTATTTTTTGTAAACAAGCAAGCGTGTCTCCTGATGGTAAGCAACTAACGTCGCCTATAGACACCTGCAAAACAGATGGTTTTACAGTTGTATTGCCAGGCTTTAACATGGGATATGGAAGGGGTGAGAAATGGTACAGGGAGGGGAAAGCGGGCAAGGGGTTGGGGCTCAGTTTACCTCTCTCACTAGCACTAGCATGTAGCGAACTGCGTGGCTCTATTACTGTCATTGTTGTTATTGTTTCGGGGAGGTATACCGGTTCGATACCTGAGCAAACTGGATTGTTTTTGTAATCTCTGTGGCAGTAAATTAGAATAAGACCATTTTAAGAATTATTATGAAAACTAAAGCTAAATAATAAAATTATCTTTAAAACAACATACAACAATACCTAAAATAAAGTTATAGTGTCTCGAAACGTCATTATAAAATATAATACCCAATTTAATAAGTACGTTTAACAAATTATAATTCTGCATAAATATGAGTATTGCCACGGTTAAAAAAAAGTTTTTTTTTAATCAGAGAGACAGCCCTGCATTTGTGGCTTGTCAATTGTGTTAGCTTTCGTTCGGCCAACATATTTAGTTCAATTAACTGATCGAGTCGTTCACCGGTCGTACAAGCTTCAGTTAATTAAATGATTGAATTCAATTTAATTATAATTGTCCCAATGGATTTGTGAGTTTATTGTTTTTATTTACTACAACAATTATATTTGTGGACCTTTTGTTTTTAATAGAGAACTCTTTCTTACCTCAATAATAAATTTGTTCTAGGTTTAAAAATAAAATTATCAAATGAATGTGTATTATATTTCATCCCGTGGGAATTCCGGGAAATAATGTATTTTGTATGTATAAATATTCAGAAATAATCCTCTCTTTCTTCTACTGGTCAGGGTCTCTGTGATCCAGTGGTTGAGCACTCCGCTTCTGATTCAAGAGGTTGCGAGTTAGAATCCTGGCTCACATCGCCCGGTATGGCAATTGGTTGCCCACCTATTCCATTGCCTACAACTTTGGGTAGAAAAGACGTGAAGTTATGTTATTTTATGTTTCACCTACTGGTCTCCTTATTATGACAATTCAATGATGAAATTATTGAATTTTTATTGAACACTTAAACGCCATTATCTCCGAAATTAATTGTCTGACATAAGATCAGATATGTCAGTTGAATATAGAAGAGCACAGATCACTAAAAATTAAGTAGAAGTCGAACTTTCTCTGTAAAAGTTTCGAATTGTTGATACATTTTTACGGTATTATTGTGTAGCAAAAGTCGGTTTTCATTTCGATTGCAGTCAATCTTACACTAATCTTTAATCTTAATCATAGTGACATAAATGCTGAAAGAAATAATTATTATTAGAGTGATTACAGTGATAGATGACAAGTGTCTACATGAATAGCCGGCTCGACCGGCGGAATACCACGACCTCTCAGAATATCTATGTAAAGAAACGCATGTCGCGTTTCACTCAGTGAGACTCCAGAAGACTATTTATGTTGTAAGTGTCCATGGGCTGTGTACAGTTTTGGTGGCCATGTGGTTTGCCGATTCAGGTTTCAAGTGCAAATCCCGGTACACAGCAATGACTTATCGGAAATCTTTTGGAAGTTATGTCTTATAAGTACCTACTGTTGTCTAACGAAACTTTAGCGGCTATTACTTAAACGCATAATAAAGGGTTTATTAAACAATAATTTGAGTTAAATTAATTGTTTGAATATTTCCACTCTGTATATCGTTTTTTTATTATTTAAACACTAACTTATATTTAAAAAAAAAACAGTTAACAGCCGTATTCACACGACCTTTCATCTTTGAACGTTTTACTAACGATGTGGGTTCATTTCAATTGTCATATAAAAAACTCCAACAATGGCTTCACCTCTGCTCTATCAATCTAAATTGACATTAGAAATAATAAAGACAAACATAAACCGTTTCCCCCGGTGCGGCCGGGGAGGGTCGTCGGGGGCGCTGCCGGCCGCGCGCCTCTTTACAGCGCGCGGTCGGAGCCGCCCCGCTCGGGGGAGCTTCACCGAGGCTCCCTGAGGATGAGCACCCCCTCGTGACAGAGGGGGGGCGACGGCGGGGTGGACCAGAGGGCCGACGCACTGTCCTGGGCTACCCCAACGCCAGAGGAAGGCCGCCGCGAGGTTTTAGTGGGTAACCCTAGGATCGGATTGCAGTTTATTGTTTTGGGAGTCCCACACTACTCCTTGCCGTCCCTAGGCGAGGGGTGTGCATAAAGCATTTCCTCGCGTAAAAAAAAAGACATAAACCGTTGTTCTAGAGTCACTGCTAGCATGGTCCATCTTGACCGGTCAAAATATCGATGTAACATAACATAAAATAACTTCACGCCTTTTTCTACCCAAAGGTGTGTAGGCAGTGGCTGTTAAGCCTCGACTCGCCGTTATGTTTACGTCTCAAATGGAAGAAGTGGCGAACCTATTGCCATACCGGGTACAAAGCTTTTAGTCATCGATATTAATCACTAACTTTTGAAATTAATTAATTTCGAATTCGACCACCGAGACTCTCATATCTATGTAAAGTGCCTCATTCAGCGTTTCGATCTATGATTGATTCCTAAAAGCCTGCTACAGTGATCCTGTCGATGTTGCAGATGTTTTTTTAAGTGTAACTTCTAATGTCTCGTGCAACCGTTTAACGCTTTTAACGCCCCCTTGCGGCCAAAAACATATTATATAATAATAGAAAGGACGAATTTGAACCGGTCTATTTATAAATCCAGATAGATAGAGTTCATAGAAATTAAAAAAGTTCATAGAATTAAACACTTACAGCGTATTTGGGTACCCTAGGTCTTTGGGTTTTTAAAATTAAAACTCACGCCCGTATATTCTAGGTATTAAAATAACTGCGTGTATCCTATTACTAAAAGGATATTACGAGTATATCTCTTTTATATTGTGTGACAAGGATATTTATACAACGGTTATTTGTCAATAGTTAATTAATTTATTTATTTAATTAATCGTGTAGGAAGCTATAAAATTACCGTTATTTTTTCGTTACAAGTAAAGTTTATTCTTGTAGTATCTAAGTAATTTTATTCTGTCTGGCTATTAGTGGACACTGGAAAAAGCTGAACCCAAATGATAGGAGCAGGACAGGAAGATGATGATGTTTTTGTCTGTGGATCTGTCACGTATATACTACTTCTAAGAATTTGAAGAACTTTTGGCAATAGGTTTACAAATTAACAAGAGATATTTATCAGTGTCATAATTTAATCTGCCTACACCTTTGTAATAAAGGCATGAACACATAGTCAACATGTCTTCAAATACATTGTAGATTCCGCATTAAGGAAACTAGCCTTTTATTATGGGTATAAACGATACTATCGGTTAACTAAGCGTTACACTTAACTTGCCACAAAACCGTTATTCGCAATGATCATAAACAAGGGCTTGTCTACGTATTTGCAGATAAACTCATGCCCGATAAATACATGGATTTATCTATCTACCTATTACCAATAATATAAAGAGGAAAACGTTGCTTTATATTGTTTTTAATCGATAAACTCTCAAATTAATCAAGCGATTGTGATATTTCTTCCGTCACTAGTGAGCTGATTTAGACCAAAGTCATGTTTGTTTCTGTTTGTTTTTTGATAATTAATGTTTCGTACTTGTCTCGGTAGTCCAGTGGTTGAGCTCCTTGCTTCTGATTTAAAAGTCCTTGGATCGATTCCTGGCAATTTTAAATTCAATTCCTTCAGGAAATTATGTGTGACATATAGATAGATGACTAACAACCGCTGCCTGCACCTTCGGATAGAAAGACGCATGGAGCTATGTATGTTGCGTAAAAAAAGTAAAGCAACAGAAATTGGGCTAATATTGTTACAACAATCTACGATCTATTATATTTTATACGATTACCGCTGCCTATACTAGTGAGGTAAAGTCAAAATGCTACAACCAGACAGACCAACTCTCTCTCATATTTATGATATTGAGACAACCGTTAAGTTAACTTAGACAATTATTATTTTTCAATAAATATATATAATTTATTAGACACCTTTATCCTTACTTTATAATTAAATTAACTTTCTTCGAAGTACAAGCCTTTAAATTTACGAGTGGTTATTCTAGACCAAGTGCGAAACGTTTTACGCCTCTTCAAAATTAATAGCATTCCTTAAACAATAGGGGAATTATGACTTACCAGCTGACCCGGCGAACTTAGTTCCGCACAACGGTCAATGAATGAGCAGAAAGCGTTTTGTTATACCACTGATAATAAAAACAGTGTACAAAATTTTTGACGATCGGTTGAGTAGTTTTTGCGTGAAAAGGGAACAAACGAACGGACTTTCGCATTTGTAATATTGAGTAGGAATATGGATATATTCACATATATATTTTGAAACATCCGTTGTACATTAATATTGATGGCATCAGTTTCCCATAGTTGAGTTTGCTGCGTGTGAAATCCAATTTATTCTGCCCGTTACAAGAACAATTGTTTTCTTCTATACAAGAGTGAATGATCATCTTATTGATTGAGGAAATAATAACCTTGTAATACAGTATGTATTGGGAACAAATATATTTTTTATGGGAAAGAGGGCAAACTAAAAAAAGGTCACATAGGGAAGGTAAGCAACCAATGCTGCCCATCAATCACGTCTACAACGGGTTACAGTTGCATTGACTGCCTATACGATGAGCTACCTCTCTCACGTAATGAAACGATACATTAGTGACTTTAGGTCGATTGTCTGAAAGGTATTTATGTATTTCACCGGTCGAGTCGGCCCATTCATGCAACAAACATTTTGATCAATTTTCATGCCCAGTTTCCGTTATTTGTGGTCGGCATAACAGGTTCTTCTTTTCCACACTTGCCTATCATTCGCGTCTTCCACACTAACACCAAATACCAACACCAAATACTGATTACTATACCAATTCAATACCTAAAAAATATATAGATTGATATTTGTTAGCTTTCTAATTTTCGTTTCCTATCCTAGAAAACGGTGGAGCACATTAGGAATATACCAGAAATAAAAATTACCTAATTCTTGATATTGTTTAGAAACTTGATATCAGAATATTATTAATATTATAGCTTTCTAAGCTCTATATATATATATATATAAATCGATTTAACGCCCACAGTGTCATCATTTTTAAAATGGTGTTTTAAAAAAAAATCTAATACATTTATTATAAGTGACATCGTTTGTCGGATACAAATGTGACTCGAGAATTAAAACTGAGAATTTTTAAATTTGATTTGAATTTAATATTTGAGCTCTTGTGATTCTATTTAGCGAGAGCAACAGGCACTTATTGCCACGCACTGTTCCTTTATGAAACCAGTTACAGGCGACGGTATTTCCAGACTGCTTCAAGAAACGAGCCTATTCCCATCTCAAAGGCCGCCAACGCTGATGTAATGCCCTTGGTGTTGCAGAAGCCATGGGGCGGGGGTGATCGCTTTCCATCAGGTGACCCGCAAGCTCGTTTGCCCTCTTCTATAATAAAAAAGAGCAATCGGAATTATTGGAGAATCGATAAATTCGTGCAATAATATGAACAGTTTTTGTATGGGATAGCAGGGCCAACAAGCAAGCAGGTCAGCTGGAAAGTGACTAGCGCCGGCCATGTACACCTGCAACACAAATAGTGTTACAGTTGGGTCGACTTTAATGAAGTGGGATGGGAAAGGAGGGGAAGGGAGGTCGGCCTCCGGTTACCTCTCTCACAAAACAAGACGGTTTGAGCCAATTTACATCGATATTCTGAGGGGCGGTGGTATTTCAACGGTCGAGCCGGCCCATTTATGCAGCACGTGGCTCTACGTGGCACTATTGATAAATAGAGGTTAATCAATTTCCATATTTATACTAAACAAAATGACATTGTTTCAAACCTGTGTGAGTGTAAGATTTGTATTGAGGCTTGAATCCTCAATAGCTTAGTGCCAGAGTACCTATATTAAGGTATAGTGGACATGGGTCCAAATCCCGTTCCAATTATAATTTTTCTGTATAAAAAAGCAATTGAAAATATTAAAATTAATTAATTTTTACCGAATGAAAATCGAACTCATGACCTGGTGCATGTATAGTGGCACACCATCAATTACGGCACGGAACCTGCCAATATATTTCTATTACAGTTTTAATTGGAGGCTTCGAATTGCGTTCACACTTCACATGACCGGATTTCCGTAAGTAGTTTAACAAAAAAGAAAAACTGTGCTAACAGATGTTCAATTGGGTTATTCTTGATTGAGAATCGGTTAATTTGAAAGTAAGATTATAAAAAAATTAAATAATACTCGAAATTGGATGGTCTGAAAGTGATCGATTTGTGTACGTACCAATTGATAGAGTTCTAAAAGATAATTAAATTAATTATTGTGGGCTAGTTATTCTAAATTTTATCAAAAAACGGGTCCTATGTTATACTTTTTTAATTATATGATAATAACTGCGGAGAGAGTTTCTTATTTTTACATAAATAACATCACGTCAAGTCCCTTGCGGTAGAGAAAAATGAGCGCCATAAGGCACGATTCTTAGACACCTCACTAACTTCTTTGTCTTTCATATCTATTGATAAAGGAATTTGATGCGGTTTTCTTTAATAGATATATAGTGTCAACAGAGTATAATTTTTTTTGCGTATAATTAATGTAGAATGTAGCAGGAAAAAGTGATAATTTTCGAGATTCGAGCACTTGAATTGTAAACGCTGTTAAAAATACTTTTGATGCGGCACAGAGTTCGCCGGGTCAGCTAGTGGGTACAAAATATAGAACAGATTATCATAATTTAAATACAAACGGGCTTATACGATTTTTTTTTTAATATGGAGTAAACGAGCAGGCGTATCACCCGATGGCAAGCAACGAACGCCGCCCATAGACACCGGAACACAGTAGTGTTACAGTTGCGTTGCCCGACCTTACAATCGGATATCGAAGGGGTCGAAAGTGGGATGGAAAGGGAGAGGGGAAGAGGTTGGGCCTCCGGATACCTTTCTTACCGAGCAAAATACGGCCTGAGCCACTTTATGACGATATTCTGAAAGATCGTGGTATTTCATCAGCCGAACCTGCCTGCCCATTCATGCAATGTACTCGTGACTATACCATTCATGATATTAGTTTGAAAATTATAATATTATCTGTGGGCTGAGTTAGCCTATATCTGAATCAACAAGTCGACACCGCAGACTTTTCAAAGGTTCTGTTGCAAATGACTATGGTTGTGCCTGATGTATGGCAATATGTTTCGACAACTATTCCATTTCGGATGTAAAAAGTCCGCTAATCGAGGCGTAACAGCCGCTGCCTACACATTCAGATAGAAAAAGGCGCAAAGTTACAAAAAAAGAGATTATAAATAACAGTTGCTAAATATTTTTATAATATTTTTTCAACGGTCCATCTTACTAATTGAGACGTTCCGAGTTAATTTGTTAAACAAATGATGTCCTCTATGCGATTATTAACGATTATAATATTTGCACAATAATCTAAATATTAAATCGACAGTAACTATGTAAATTATCTTTTTTGAAGTGTAACTTCTAATGGCTCGTGCAACCGTTTAACGCTTTTAACGCCCCCTTGCGGCCGCTGAATATATTATATATTAGTATGAATGGCGAAACTGAACCGGTCTATATATAAATCCACGAAGCAAATTGGTTAAGCCTGATTATTCGCAGTATATAGACATCTAGTAGCACATAGTGGTACTATTAGCGCATAATTGATAGGTATAAATTATTAGTGAAATAGTACCACCATCCGCTGCTAGATGCTGCCACAGTCGCAGCTCCAACCACTAAGATGATAAAAGCTATTATATTGTGAAAATATTTATGATTACATTATAGCTAGTCATTAAAAAACAAAAAATCCTTTCGACTTTAAACCGGCTAATAGTTTATATTCGCCGAATTAAGAACGAACATTATTTTGTACAATAATAGACATGTAGTAGCGGGTGGTGTTAATTATATTGCAAATATAATTAACTCAGTTATGTTTGATCCTAGTAACTATCCTAGTACTAGTACTATCCGTTTCCATAGCAATATTAAAGATAAAAATTAATTTAAAATGTGCTAAAATATAATAATATCTGTTTTCAAAGACATCGTTCAAACATACCTTGCAATCAGAAAAGCAAGTAGTCAATATTTTTTATATTGTGATGTTTCTAGAAGCTACATGTTGCCACGCCCGCTGCTACCACGATTAAGATAAAGTAAAAGTTATTATATTGTGAAAATATATATGATTACATTAAACATCATATTACAAAAGTCACCGAAATTAAACTTTAAGTTTTATTTAATAAAGTTTCAAATATTGACGCAGGGCGCTATCTAGCGGCAACTGTAGTCAACTATAGCCGTTTATCATTTTAGGTAATTGATTTATTATACATAATTACATGTTGATATTTATGTGAATATATTACTAAAATCTAATATGAACATCGGTGAAGTAATTTTCAAGTTATATAGTCACTGTTTTGATGATAATTCCACAGCACACGGTTTATTTAATAGATACTTCACTCGCTTCGATGTAGTACCACTGGTTTTCAGTAGATGTCCTTGCTATTAATACTTTTTATCTAATTTTCTTTTCTAAAAATATACTTAAAACACAGAAAAGAACCTAGACACCATACAAACAGTAATGATCATCATAAATATTTTTTTGATAGAACCGACCTTAATTTCGCAGACGGTTTTTTTTAGTGAATGCACTCCTATGCGCGTCGTAATGTAAGTCAGTTAAATTCTTTTTAAATAGTTATTAATAAAAATGAGTTTAATGTACATTTATTTGTGGAGCTTGTAAAAAAATAATAAAAAATATAGGCACATAGGCATTTGTGCCTGTTTCCGAATATGTATGTAATTCAATTTAAAAAAAAATGTTAGTTGTTTCTTTTGACGGCAGAACATTACAAAACGAGAGGAAAAGAGAAAGAATGATAAAGGCTAGGAAAGAGGAAAGAGAGAGAGTGGGTCAATATCACTCAAAAAATATTGTTTTTTTTTTGTGATTTTTCCCGAAGCGAAGTTAGCAGTGTGTAATTAGTTTGTTTACGTGTATAAAATATTTATATCATCGCATTTTTTTTTAAAATTTAATTTATCACTTATAATTTAATAGTGCAGTGATTTTATTTTCGAATTTAGTGGATAAGATTTATAAATAATGAGTGATAACAATCCAAGAGATAATGCGACGGATTTAAAGTTACAATGCCAAGGTGAAGATATATTTGATTGTTTTTTAATTTGAAAATATTTAATGACGCATTCACCTACATCTACAAAGTACAAATAAGCAGAGATCTGACTTATTTGAAATATTTCTATTTAAAATACAAATACAAAATACCCATTTTGTATTTAAATACCTTTTTGTTGAAAGCATTTTTTATTTTATTTGAAATACCTCTCGAGAGGTATTTTGTATTTTGAATAGTCATTTCAAAATACAAAATATTTTGTGATTAATTTTAGCCAAATTCATTCATAAGATGCCATTTCTTTTTGTAAGTACAAATTTAGTATAGTTTGTTATTTATCGTATGTACTAAAATTTTAAAGTTTTTATAGGTTATTATAATTTTATAGGTAAAATTTAATAGGTGGTCCAGTGGTCGAGCACCCCGCTTTTAAATCAAGAAGTTGTTGTGGGTTCAAATCCTGGCTCACACTAATGACTTTTCGAAATGATTTTTGAAAGTTATATATACACTAGTTGACCCGGCGGACTTCAGTCCGCATCAAAAGAAATAAATTAGTAATACTTGGATCTTAAAAAGTTCAATTTGTGCTATTTATCGGCACGCATTTTGGCGCGCAAACGCAACTGCTATGTACCGCTATGTTAATACTGTAATATCTTCGTAAATATTAGTTTAAATTACATGCTGTAAATGGCTATATTAATCTATATTAAAATCACACAATCACAATCTATTTAAGACACTTAATTGGATGAAAATTAATGCTGTAATGTTTAAAATTGCTTCGTAAATAAGCCATTATTTCTCGTAAAAAGTAAAAAAATAATTATGGTAATTGTGGGTTATCCCTAAGATATAGACATATGCCCTCGCGGACTTTTTTATATACCTTTTAAAGGTGTATAATAATGTAGTACATTGTTTTGATTTATCACTTAGGGTTCAGGCAGCGTTTTCGATTAAAGTTTTAAATCTTGAAAATTATCCTTTTTTTTCACTACACTATTCATGAATTATAGATCAAAACCACCCCGTTTACATCCTCTAACTATTAAAAAAAACCGCATCAAAATCCGTTGCGGAGTTTCAAAGATTTAAGCATACAAATAGGGGATAGGGATAGAGAAAGCGACTTTGTTTTATACTATGTAGTGATACATAACCTCATGCCAAATCGATTGCGAAGTAGGCAGAGAGAACAGAGCACATAAGGCACGACTCTTGCACGCCTATTATACGCACGCTTATTTGATCTTAATTGTTTTTTTAATGATATAAGGAGGCAAAGGAGCTTGCGGGTCACCTGATGGAAAGGCGGTCCTGAAATACCTTTGCCGGCAACTCGTTCCACAACGGAACAGTGCGTGGAGAGAAGTGCCAAGGGGCTAAGCCGATCTGACAGAGTTTGGTTGACGACAAGCCGAACCGCGCGTCGTTGGATGCGTTAAAATGGGGTAAGCTGGTACTCATCTTTTGACAGAGGCACCCCGCCCAAAGATGAGAACAGTATTCCATGTGAGGTCGGAAATGCGCTTTATATAGCTGCAAGCGATTTCCTGACGTGAAATACCGTCCTTTTTCTGAGCTGATTTCGCCTTGCCCTCCAGATAACCGCGAAACTGAACAAGTCAACCCCAAGAATTCCGATATCGGTTAAGGCGGGTAACCGAGTACCCTCAAAAAAGGGGGGCAACAAAATGTGCCTTTTCAGCGGGAAACGCGCAGACCTGTGTCTTCTTAGGGTGGAATTAGCTAAGTTGAGTCGGCCTTAGTCCGAAATCTGACTACCCAGAGTTTCGATTGTAGACACAGTTTATTCCGGTACAAATCGACGTTTTCCCGAGAAATCCGCGAGTGGAGTGGCGTACCGTATCCGCATTACAATGAAGATTGCTGTAATGCAGCATGTCATTGATATGCGGAAGAAACAGCGTAGGGGATAGCACTCAGCCCTGGGGGACTCCAGCACTCACGGATTTTAAGTCGGAGCATGACTCGTCGACAACGACCTTAATGCGGCGAGCCGCATGAAAGCTGGAGACCCAATCGCATGATTTCGAATCCGCTTCTCGATCTACTGGCAGAGTGGCCAAAAGACCGACCGCATTGCCACGTCAATGCTAATCCCCTGTGCGAAGAATGGACCAGCCCCCTGGTTGACAGAGCCCTCGATCAGTTTCTTTGCAAGATCTTTATAGAGTGTACTGGGAACCCATGTTCCTAGATTCTCAACCGCAAACGCTCAACCACTGGACCACTGAGACTCATTGAAGATTTTGTCGTGAAAAAAGTACATATAATATTATGTCAAACAATAAAATTATTGTTATGATACAATAATTTTATTGTGTTATTTCTTTTCTGATATGCAGTTCTCGAATTGTAGAATAAGTATTAAAAAAGAATGAATATACTCTTAGTAGGTACGAAGATCCCAGAGTCAGCTAGTTATTAAGATAAATACATTTTTAAGGGCGAGACGATGAGGCAAGCATTTCCACTGGAGGTCCCAGGAGTAAATGCAATTTTTTTTTACAATACGAAGTTACACTTCTTTCGCGCGGAGGGACTCCACGTACGTTTTTTTTATATTGTATATCGATTTTTGCATATATGACATCATATCATGAGTTCATTAGTAGTTAATATTTTGGAATTTCAAACGTAGTTACCAGCGTAGTTACACCCACCGTATAAATCTTTGGTAAAATAATATTTATAAATAATAATCTGACTCTGAGAAGCGGTAGAGCCATGCAGTTGTTCGCTGCATGAATGCGTCGGCTCGACCGATGAAATACCCCGACCTGTCAGAATATCGGCGTCACATTTTGGTTACATGTTGTTCCGACCCCATTTGAATTGGAATAAGGGCAGAAATTAATAATATGATTTTGCTTTTCTCGCTTCTTTTTTCGACTCAACTGTTGGACCAATCACAGTGAAATTTTATAATTTTCTGTTCGTCTGTACTGTACTGTCGTTGAGTGTCTGCGGCGACTGCTAACCATCACCGTGGCTGCTCATCATTGATCATCGATATGTATCACACATAACTTTTGAAAAGTCATTGGTGTTAGCCATTGTGAGGATTCGACCCGCGACCTCTGTATTCGGAAGCGAGGTGCTCGACCACTGGACCACCGATAGATACTGTTATATATATACTCATATAATAATTAGGTGCCATAATGAATCTCTCCACTATTATTGTACATATACGAATTGTAACGTTAACATTAAAATATTTTTAAATATATATTTATGTGGGACCACCCGTCGGAACGACAATGTTTAAAACAAATATTTAATACATCAATAAATAACATCCAATTAGTCGCATTATTTAATAATAATGTCCACATAACGTATGGCTCTATTCAAAATAGACAGATACAGGTTTTTCTTACATACAATTTATTTAAATAAGTTACAGCCTAGACTCTAGAATTCTTTTTTATATTTCTTTCTTAAATAATATATAAGAACATAAACATAACTTCACGGCTTTTGTTACCCGAAGGTGTAGGCAGCGGCTGTCAAGCCTCGTCTCGCCGTTATGCTTACGTCCCAAATGGAATAGGGGGCGAACCTATTGCCATACCGGTCACAAAGTTTTCAGTCATCGATATTTATCACACATAACTCCCGAAAATAATTTCGAAAAATCATTGGTGTGAGCCAGTGTCTGGAATCGAACCCGGACCTCTGGTTCAGAAGCCGTGTGCTCGACCACTGCGCCACCGAGACCTTATAGTATATTATTATAAGACCTTATAATATATAAGAAGATTTTTTTTTTATTAATTATATATTTTTTATATTATTAATTAAACGTTCGCCGCCCAAGTAATGGTCTCTTTCGAAAGGAGAGAATGGGAAAGAGTACGTGTAGAGTACCAAAGTCTACTATTCTACTTATTTTATTTTATGGGATAGGAGGGCAAACGAGCAGGCGTGTCACCTGATGGTAAGCAACCAACGCCGCACATGGACACTAGCAACACATATTACTGTTGCGTTGCCGACCGTTAAGGGATAGGAGATAGGATAGGACGGGGAAAGGGGATCCGTCCGGGTACCCCTCTCACCGAACGAAACGCGGCATGACCCACTTTACGTCGGTCTTCTGAGAAGTCGTGGTATTTCACTGGTCGAGCCGGGCCATTTATGTAGCGAACTGTTTGGCTCTACCACTGTGAATACATGAGTGCATATCATTTACAACGGAATGATCTATGAAAGGGCCTGGTGATAGGTAAATAGGTCCTGTTTTTGAGTTTCACATGCCCATAAGATTTCGGAAAAATATTTAAAGTCATATGTGATAAAGTATCATTAACAAATTGTAGGTACCGAATATATGGCAATCCGCCACGCACTCCATAGGAGCAAATTTATACCTAACCTAATTTTGTTGGCTATGCAGATATACAAGGCAAAAACGGATGGATGTAGGAGGCGAGGACGGCCATGACACACTTTCCATGTATGACAAGAGTTATGAAAGTCAAAGAAGCTAGTGAGACGTGTAAGAATCGCGTCTTATGGAGCTCTGTTCTCTCTGCCTTCCCTGCGGACAGATTATTAATTACAATCATAAGATACACGTGTAAGAACTGCTCCAGATAGGCATTGGTACTCTGTACTTGCTTTAACTAGTATTCGGATTGAAGATATATAACAAATCATTCGTTATAAATATAATGTTTTATGCAAAATTTTTACGCTATGTGCAAACATAGCTAATTTTTTTACAAGGAACCGATACGCTAGCTTGTCTTTTTCTCATAATAAAAATTTACATACCTACCGTCAAATCAAATTTTACGGGTGTGCACTTTTTTATAAGTCGGGTTAAGATTGATATTAATGTCTGTAACGAATTCTTGCATGTCCGTGTAAGAGCAAGTTTTGAATTGATTTTTTTTTTGCATTACCTACCACTTATGTATTATGTGGCGTATTATGAACTCTTAATTCCAGCCAGCTTACGCGCTGCCTTGCAAATTCGTATTTTCAACGACAAATTTCAGCTACTGTCAAATTCATTCTAAATTCGATTTATTAACGAATAATTCCATTTAGTCAGTCATAAGTAGTCTAGACTAGCTGAAATTAGCCGTTGGAAATAAGAATTCGCTAGGCAGCGCGTTAGCTGGCTGGAATTAAGAGCTCATAATAGCCCCCTGGTCGCTTCGTCCAAGTTGTGGCTAGATTATGATTGAGCTAACAATGACTAGATCTCATAAATCTCCATAACTTAATCCTAATGACCATATCTAAGATCATATGACGATAGGATTACTTAAGATATTTAAAGAAATATCTACTAAGTACACGGTTATTCTCATTTGTTCACCACAAAGCATTAGGACTTCCTCATCTCTTATTTTATTCCACATTCAGGTTTATCATTCTTCTCACAAAATCTCTCCTCATTACACACCACACCACGCAAGGCTATTCCCTTTTATCTTCTGTATCTCATTTATTGACGCAACTTCCAAATTTCCTCTTACCTACTCAATCCGTAGTTTATCCGTTTTCTTTACTTGACGAATCCATCTCAACATTCGCATCTCTGCAGCATGTATTGTTCTTTTATTGCCCCACATTCTGATCCATACCTGACGTCAGGTCTGATAATGATTTTGTATATTTTCCCCTTTCGTTCGGGGGTCGCAAATAGATCCCGTTACCTGTCGCCACTTCATCCATCCATATAACTGTATATTTATTTATTAGTAAACAGTGCAACCCTACGCCTTACTTAGTATATCTATACTATACTATGGTTAGTCCCATTAATTAAGGATATGTTTAGTCCATTCAGTCGTCCCGTTGGCCTAGTTTTTAGCATTCAAAGTTATGATAGAGTCCCACTTACGCATCTACTTAGGTACGCCAATGACTGTGATAATTTTTCAGAAATTAAGTGTGTTATTTTTATTATTATTAGATTTATTAAAATTACTACAATAAGTAATTGGACAACAATAATTATTGGACACAATAATTTCCTTAGACAAATTAATTTTCGCTTTCCCGCGGTTTGATGTTATATTTCGGTAGCAAATGGGAGCCATTTGCTTAAGTTTCACCTCTAGTACAAACAAACAGTATGAAAACTCGTGTTGTTTCTTTTGCAACAATAAAGGCTCCTAAATTCGTTTTTGTCAATTATCGATAACTATTGATGACTAAGTTACATACATTCTATATCAATTTAAATTTATTACTGTCAATTATCAACATTGTAATACAAAAATGGTAAGACAAGTTTATATATACACCGCCATGTTGACACGTGGTCTGGTTGCAATCGACTAAGGGTGCGTCCACAATATACGTCAATTGACTAGTATCCAATCGTGACACCCAATCACGACGTCTCAACAACCGCACGACACCCAGATTTGTGTGTCGTGTGACACTTTGCATTTGGGCTCGCGCGGCCCACTTACCACGATATATGGTAAGATTAGCCTACTGATTGTATATTTATATAGATGTATTGATGATTTGTTATTAATAAAACCGCTTTTGATATACTGGATTTCTCAAACCATGTGATTCGCTTATGTTGTAGAATTAGCTTAGGGCAGCTTAATAACAACGACCACGCCACCATTTGTCTTAGGTTTTTTGTCATGTAAAAATATTACTTAGACAAAATTTGTGGAGTGACTCTCGCTCTTTTAAGTGAGAAGCTTGTATTGACAGAGAGGAACAGTGTAAAAGTAAGAAAGTGAATGCTTCGATGGTTCGGACATGTAAAAAGAACGGACCGCGCAATATTGACTAAGCAGATATACTATACAAAACTGGATGGATACCTATATCCATTCGCCATTCATAATTATCTATTGAATACTTTATACGTGAAAGCGTATCAGACTAAATTACCTATATTCACACTCATAATATTTCATTATTTATTTTTATTGATTAGATTCTGTGGCCCACTTAGATAATAACAATAAAAAAACAGATAAAGATATTAATAAAATTGTGTGACTAAATTAATTGTAGTGAAATCTACATTCACACTTCTGATATTTAGATTGGTTTTTATTGATTAGAATTGAGAGTTGGTCACTCACTTCGACTATGCTAAGATAACATAAGAGAGATAACAGTTCTCTTGTTGGTCAGCGGTTAGCTATTCTTATGAATAACTAGCAGACCGCGCGAACTTCATATCGCTATATTGTATGTTGCTTCCCGCCTCACGGTGTTACTCGCGTACAAACAAAATGTCGATGACGACGATGATTACATATAGCCTATGTTACTCAATGATAATGTAGCTTTCTAAAGAAAAAAGAATTATTAAAATCGGTCCAGTACTTTTTGAGTTTATTCGTTACATACAAAAATACAAATCTTTCCTCTTTATAATATTAGTGTAGATAAAGATTATATGCATATAAAATATTAAGATTCTTTTAGAAATATCGTTTATTCCCGACGAAAGTTACTTAGGAATCCTTCTTAAGTTGTAATCTCAGTAGTCAAGTGCACGTAATAATCTTGACAACAAGTAAAGCGATGCCTGTTGTTACAAGATGATAAGCATCAGGTCCATATGATAATAATCTTTGTGTAATAAGCGTAAAAGTGAATTGAGGAAAATCACGCAGAGTCATGTCATGTCACTTATGAAAAATGTTTCGAAACTATTGTTTTGTTTTTGTGACTTCCCGAATTTCTATCTGAAGGGACAAGCAAAGGCAGTTTGGTCCAGACTCTCGGAAACTGCATGAATGGGCCTGCTCAATCGGTGAAACACTACGACCTTTTAGAATGTCGACGTCAAGTTGCACATGACACGAGTACGAGGCAGTACGATGTGGAACGAATAGGGGAAGCCTTCGCCCCACCACATCTCACATCCGACCCCTTCCCTATCCCATTTTAAAGGCGGAGACTATTTGTGTTGCAAGTGTCCAAGGGAGGCGTTAGTTGCCTACCATCACGTGACACGCATGTTCGTCTGCCGCTCTATCCTATAAAAAGAGAACCATCTCAAATTCCTATAGAGGAGGCACAATATCGTTAGTCTTCACCACTGAAATCAAATGTCAAGTGATTTATGTGAAGTTGTGAACCAAGATAGGAAACCATGAATTATGTTTAGAAGCGAATGCTTCAGGCCAACGGCACAGTCTTCCTAAAATTATATTGAAGGAGTAAAGATTACTACGCAAACATAGAGAGGAAAATTGTTTTATAGTAAAGACTCAATACACCTACTAATAAATACTTTGTTTCTAAATACTAATAAATCTAACTTAACTTTAATCCACTCAAAAAATAAGGATTTTAGTTTCTCTCTGAAGGGGAACTTTGTTCCGCATCAAAAGTAATAAATGAGTAAATTTTGGATATCATTAGATTCAATTTGTGCTATTTATCGGCTTTAACTGCTGTCCCGCTATGTTAATACTGCAATATGTTCGAAAATATTCGTTTAAATTGCATGCTGTAAAGGGCCAGGATCATCTATATTACATGCACAATCTATTTAAGACAATTAATTGGATAAAAAATAATGCTGTAATTTTTTAAATTGCTTCGTAAATAAGCCATTATTTCTCGTAAAAAGTAAAAAAATAAAAACGGTTATTGTGGGTTATCCCTAAGAGATAGACATATGCTCTCGCGGACTTTTTTGTAGACCTTCTGAAGGTGTTCAATAATGTAGAACATTGTTTTGTCCTATCACTTACGAGTTCAGCCAGCGTTTGCAATTAAAGCGCTAAATCTCGAAAATCATCATTTTTTCTATGCAACATTACATATGAATTATAGATAAAAACCACCCCGTTGACACCCTCTAACCATTAAAAGAAACCGCATCAAAATCCGTTGCGTAGTTTTGAAGATATAACCATATAAGGGGACAGACAGCGGAAAGTGACATTGTTTTATACTATGTAATGATAATGACATAGGTGTGAGCCCAGAATTGCTCCCACGACTTCTTGATTCAGAAGCACGAGCTCGACTACTGGACGACCGTTAAAATACTAGTTACTTGTTAAAAATAATATAATACGTAGAACTCATTACAAAATCTTATTACCTGATAGCTGAGTACTAATATTCTATACAATTAGAATTAGAATGTTCACATTATTCTCTTTGCACAAAGTGTGGTAGGTTTATTTTTATGTCCGCTTATATTTATAACATATAATTTATATAACTGTTATATAATTTGTTATTTGTGATATAAAAGCCTATATTTATATAATTATAAAAGATTGCAATGTTTTTCTGTAATTATATTTTGCTAATTGCTTTACTGAGTTCATTTACGCACGCAGTTCGCTTCATGCATGGAGAGAGAGAGAGGTATGCTTCTCATCCCACTTTTAATACCTTCCCTAAGCCAACTTAAAAGCAACCATAACACTATCTGTGTTATGAGTATCCATAGACTGTGATAGTTGCTTACCATCAGGTGGCACGCTTGCTGGTATGCCCAATAACTAATCCCATAAAAATACAAACAGAAAAATTCCGTCTAATTCCGTGACTCTCTATTTGTACATATGTTTCAAATATGTTGCTGGAAGGAAAATAATAAGGCTGTTGCTAGTCGTCCAGCTAACAGGAAGAATAAATTTAATTATTCGTCCGATTGTCGGATGAATAAAATATTATTATATTATATATAATCAAATTATTATTTTTTCATTATTATCATTTATTCTCCTACCGATACTAACACCGAAATCGGTGTTATTGGTACCTTTAGGTCTCCCTTTTCTTTTAATCGCAGGTTGAACGACAATGTTGGACAATATCTCGATGAATTAAGAAACCTATACAAGTTAATGCAATATTTTCAATTTTTTCGTTCTTGGTGTACTTCCAGTCGTTACTGTTGTTAGTTTTTGTATGATCGTTTTTATTTATCGCTGAGATGTCGTCAAAAATTAAAAAAAAAAAACCTAACTAACTTAACTTTTTTTTGGAAAAATTTAATAGGTACATAGGATTATTTAGTCAACCGTTTTTTGTATGATTGTTTTTATTTATCGCTGAGATGTCGTCAAAAATTAAAAAAAAAAAAAACTTAACTAACCTAACTTTTTTTTGGAAAACTTTAATACATAGGATTATTTAGTCCGTTTGCCGGACGATTAATTTATTTTATTCGTCCGATAATCGTACGAATGATTAATTTTATTCATCCGATTACTGGACGACTAGACACTTTGAAATAATAACTTTAAATATTATTATTATTAATCTTTTAAAAATTCATTTTTCTCCATCCATGGGTTACAATTGAGTAAATAATGTCTCCTTCATCCCACATCAGTCGTTATCATCACATTAGTCGCCCGGAAAACTCCCACAAAATTGCTCCACGTCTATTTCGGAGAATACTCACAAAAAATACAAACAGATTGCTATACTTAAAATAAAATATCTATGTTTTATTTATATTTACTGTTTTTCATAGTAATTTTGCACAAGGATTACATTCATCAAACTTTGACACATTAATATATAACTTAGCAAGCATTATTTTTCTTCTATCCATATGTCATGTGCGCACCCATATTGTCTGCAACATAATATACGCAGGCAGGTAGGTAAGTAAGTACATTATAACCCAATAAAATCCATTAGCACTTCTAAGTGTTCGACGCGATGGGAATTTGTAGAAAGTTGTCACAAAAACCGGATCACGGCATGTTGTTATTTGCATGCGGGGAGATCCAGCAGTCTGTGGCTGCTTGTACAGGTGTCTCTCATTCTTTCGAAGTATTTTAAACAGCTGCCGTGCCCTAAACGTGGTAGCTGTAATTTACCACCAGCTATATTTTTTATACGATCCTCAGATTTTACTGTTTGTAGTGGTCCGTTCTGCTACCGTTGTTTTTTTTTCGTTATTTTTCTGGTCCAGAGGTCCGGGTTGGAATCCTGACACTGGCTCACACCAATGACTTTTCGAAATTGTTTTCGGAAGTTAAGTGTGATAAATATCGATGACTGAAAACTTTGTGCCCGGTATGGCAATAGGTTCGCCACCTATTCCATTTGGGACGTAAACATAACGGCGAGACGAGGCTTAACAGCCGCTGTCCACCTTCGGGTAAAAATGGCGTGAAGTTATGTTATGTATCGGCTAGATATTATATTAAATTATTTATATATACTTTGGTCTTTACCCTCAAAACGGCGGACAAAAACTGTGTTGCACCTGTTATACGAGTCAAAAAATATAGATATCATTCAATCTGTTAAGTATTAATGAACTCTAAGATAAATGAGTCGGTGTTTTTTTTTGTGTAGAACGGTGATTTAGAATCGGCGCCAGGGCGCCATATTAGATGGCGTTTGATAAATTCAATGATCATAATTTAATTCAATAGGGTTGCCATGCAAGTTTGACAATTATCTATATTTCATAACAATAAGGCAAAACTATCACCATTATTTCATTGTTTGTTGATTACTAATGTCTTTTTACAAAGTGTTATAATCAATAATTCATCCGTCTCGCTCTTCAAATCTCTTGATGATATCATTGGAATAATCAAATTTAATCCCAAATTTTACCTCGAAAAAGGTACATATTACTATGTGACCCAAATGCATACGGACATGAAGACTACTAATGACGACAGTAAGGTTATATGAGCCTCGCCGGCACCCGATGTAGCAAAGGGTGCCAGAAAACCCACTAAATCATTGCGGCGCCTTTAACGATATCCTGTATACGGATTCTAACCTGACACCTACTGACAACCCTACGCAACAAGCAACTTTAGCAAACGTCTTTTTTGTTTAGTTGTTACAGCGATAAAGGCATTGTTAACCTATCATGACACATTTTTTTGATGTCGTCTACTTGAGGTGGTCCAGGAAAAAAAATCTATAATAACTTAGTAATTTGTTGGTGTGCAATAAACCTTACAAAACCTGTCGTTATTACCTCATCTCTATATAAAAGATATTTTTTATATTATTTTCCAAATAACTGTATTGTCCAAAATGCAAGTGACGACCGAAAAATTCAGTTAGATACTTGTAAAGTCGCTATTTAATTCCGAGACAGGCGTTTTTTTGACTAACTAGGACTAACAAGATATACTGGTGTCGCATAATTGGTTGTTATTATTAAATTAATGCTCTGCTGATATTATTATTCTAATCTATTTGGAGTATATTATCATGAAAAGGCTAAATTACCCAAATAACAAATTTATTATACAAATCATCGACATCTCGCTGATACAGAATAGGTAATTCATAATTTGACAATATATGAAACTTAAAACACTCCGTTAAAATGTACGTCTCCAATATTACACGTATGGTTGTATTAGAAGATAAAAGGTTGAGTCTTTATTTGGACAATGTCTGACTGCATCGGCAATAAAGCAGCGGTTGTCTTTGTGCTCGGTTCCCACGCCTGATAGTCGAGGAGCTTGCAGCAGGTTTTGTTAAGTTCCGATTTGCTTTGCATTTGACTATACGTACGGCGTTTAATACTATCTGACACTGGCATCAGCTAAAACCCTTATACGTTGCTTGACTGGCATTATTTTGTATTATTGTCCGCTTTAGGCGTGTAAGGATTTATTGCAATACTATTTAAATTGCTTTGATTAAATCATAAAAGTCTGATAATCATGATTCGATTTCCTACCTCCTTACTGTATTTGTGTTGGTTTCTGATTCTACGTTAGCATTAAATATTAAAGATTTACTCAATGCAAATGGCGCCATCTAGTTTCCAACCTTAGCAACTAAACCCTTTACTAATGGAATTTAGTAAATCCAAGTACACATGACAGAACATAACTTTACGCCTTTTGGCAGCCGTAGATGTAGGCAGCGGCGGCTAAGCCTCGACTCGCCGTTATGTTTATGTCCCAAATAGAATAGGTGGTGAACCTATTGCCATACACCGGAAACGAAGCTGTAAGTCATCAATATATCACACATAACTTCCCAAAAGAATTTGGAAAAGTCATTGGCCATGAGCCGGATTCGAACCCACGATTTGTGGATTACAATTGTGGGAATACATAAAAAAATCCTCAGATACCTTACAAACACTATGTTCACTGATCACTATGTTTCTACTTTTATTGATGAAAGATGTTTTTATGAGTGCACCACCAGGCACGTCATAGAATAAAGAAATACAAATTGAGATAAAATATCGTCTAAGGATAGATCGTACTACATAAAAAAAAGAAGCGTCTTATCAATGATATCATCAACCTCACCATCTCCCTACCTTGTTCCCATTTGGAGTCGGCACAACAGGTTTTTCTTTCCCACACTCTCCTATCAGCCCCTTATTTCTTATCAATTACAATTTGAGGGAATATACAGATATATTTGTGCCCTGTGTACGGCAATATCGCCCGAATACTGAACCGCCACTCAAATCTGACAGTCAATAAAGTGCTACTTACTGCTCAAATTTCACGTATTCTGTCTACTCTCACAGCTACTTAAACGCTTAAGTAGCGCTTATATATTTGAGTGGCGGTTCAGTATTTGGGCTTATGGCATTTAGGCCGTAATTTCGACGTGTCGAGTCTTAATAGCCGCTGCCTACACTTCCTTCGGGTAGCAAAACGACGTGAAGTCATGTTTTACATATAAAGAGATATATATACTCTAAATTATTCGTGCAAAGAATGTATTAATTCAAACAGGATCATACCTGAAGAGATTTGTCGTAATTGATAGCGCAAAAATATTTATTTGTTCCGAATGATATATGCACCGTTATTTTATATATATTTGTTCTACTATAAAAGACATCTAAATAATCTAGCAGGTTTTTACTAAATGAACAGTTATGTCGGACTGCTAGTTTTTTCTTTAAAAAAAACTAGACTGTCGTATACTTATTTAGGACAGTGGTTTTCTAGATCATTCACTTCTTTAAAAACATCATAAAATACAATAATAATAACAAGTCTACGAACTGGTACAAGGTTTTTTTATGTTATTTTTTTTATTTAATCACTTTCTTTCATGCAGAAATATCGTTGCATGCGGCATGCCGTGTGACATGAAATTATTAACGAAACCATGCAAAACAAAAATGTGTGTACAATTTAATTTCCTAATACATAATAATGTGAAGAAATTCGAGCTGAGCGTAATATCCATTTGTATTCGAACCTCAGACTTATAAAGTCGAGTAAAGGTTCGAATCTTTAGAATAAAATGAAAGATTCTTTGTAATTTTTATCGCTGTCTTTGCCGTTGGATATTAAGATCGTGGTGGTATGAAAAATTGCACCTAATTTAAATTACATTATCCCTAATTTGAATTATTAGACGACAAAGTCAAACAAACATCTATGTTCCTCATACATATACATGTCGAATGAAAATCGAACCTGCGCCTTCATACAGTAGCTAGTACAACTAATGAGAGAACTAGAGATTTTTAATTTACTTTGTTGTATACTTGCTCTACAGCTCTCTAGTATCCTGCCCAAAGTGTGACATTTAAGCCAAAGAATTTTTTTTATTTCAAATTAATTTATATTAGCAATTAATTCATATAAAATTGTCACTTATAAATATCAACAGTGTCATTAATTTGTGTCGTTAATATTTTCTTATTCAATAAATATTACTTGTAACTTACTTTTCGTCGGTTCCAAATTAATTAATTATATTTAATAGCAATATTTCTTAATCAAATTAGATGACTAGACACGTAATTGATGTGATATGTAAATTTGTGATCGGATAAGTAGATTCTAGTTCCTCACTTGACAAGAGCTACTCTCGACTTGATATTGGAAGTCCCATAATTGTGTGGAGTTTTGACAACCCTAATTTATGGATAGTAGTCCCCATAAAATAAGGTTAACAAATTTTAAGAAAAATACGTTTTGACGGACAGACGCAATGAGGAACCTGGTCTTATAATGTTTATTATAAATAAATAACTAACTAACTGCGACTTAGATACCGTAAGGAACCACTATAAAATTATCTACAGAATTAAAAAGCGGATCAAATTTACGAACACTTCACTCGCTATAATTTTTAAATCAACTTTTTTCCAGACAATTTTTTTTTCGAATCGATTTACATAGATTTTATCGTAAACTGATTCCGAGTACATTTTATACCTGGTATTAAGCTCCTGTACTCCAATATCCTTAAGATAATGAACTGAACGATCGACTGCCAAAAAAGTAGATACACAAGACATTCGCAAAAACATTTTGATTAGAATTAAAACGCCATCGAAACGGATTAATAGTCTTGTCTTTTTGTCAGTAGTGTCTTCCACAGCGAAATATTTTCTAGAGACTCAGCTATAATTAAAAGCTGGGTTTAGAAATTTTTATAATATCTCTTGTTTTCTTGTTACTACACTCCCTTAATACTCGCTGATGTGGGCAGTGGTAATTAGACGTCGACAGGCCAGATTTATTTACTCACAAATGTAAAAATATATCTGTCAAGTTTTCAATTTGAAATCGTTTAACACAATATGAAACATGATTGGTATTTTTTATATAGCATTTTGGGTTTTTAGGGTAATAGAGAAACTTGAAACGAAGGGGTCGCGTTAATCGGCGACCTCCGAACTCTGTTGGCATTCATCGAGCGAGCATACGCACTGAGCAGCTGAGAGCGGTATCGTCATCCATTCAACCGACGCTATCGCCATTTGCTCAGTGCCGGTCCAAAACACACGCGCTAACGACGCAGGCCGCGTAACTCGTGTTACCTTTGCCTTTATTTATTTTTTGTTTTAATTCGCGCTCTTTTCGAAGTGTGACAGTTGATTTTATCAATCGATAAAAATCACACCAGCTTTTAAATATAATTGAATAAAATATTGTGAAATGCGTGTTGTATTGTGATCATTATTATAGTTTGCCAAAACAAAACAAGTCAAAATGACGTCTATATATCATGAGGTGAGTGCACGATGTAATATTATTTGACATTTAATTTCTTTTTTCATTGTGTAATTAGTTTTGAATAGTCAGCGGAGTAATTGCTGTTTGTACTATTTTCTAACTGGAATTAAACGAATTTTTACGTTTTTTACTCATTGGCTACAATTAACGATATTAGCATAATCCAAGTGTTCCATTTATTATTTGAATTTAACGGTCATTTATTACGAGAATATGATTGTTTGAATGAACGATGGGTCTGTTCTATTTTTGAACACATGTCTCAGCCTACGCATTCATGTTTTTTTTTCTAACTGCCAAATGGTGTTTCGAAGATGTCAGTTTGGCACTTCAGCTAATATTTGTATAAATGCTAATGGCTGCACCCACATTTAGTGACAAGTTTTAAATGGCTAACAAAGCTCATACATACTATACTTAGATATACAATATTTAACTTTACGTACCTACTTGTTTTTATAAATTTAGGTAGAAATTATCGCGATAATTTTCTGATATGAAAAATAGGTGCCTACAGATAAATAAGTAAGTTGTGTTATTATTGATTTGCTTATGATGTGACTTTGGACGATATTCCTGGCAGGACGATAAGATTAAATATATTTTATCGACCTTATTATACGTTGATTTTTCTAATCGCCTGTTTATTTTTTAATCTTATATCTTTTTAATGCAAATATGTCACATTATATAAATGTTTATATTTAAATATAAAAACTTAATCTATTTTTAAATGGTTGAAAGCATTTAAAAATAGATTAAGTTTTTATTAAGTATATTAAGTTTTACCTACGTAAAAAATATTTGAAAAATAATTTCTTTCAATACATAAAATTTTATTTTGCTCATTCTTTAAGTTTTTAAATGGATGTGGTTTGAAACATCACCTGTAAACAAAACCCTTTTACTATTGCTAATTTTCCAGCAAATCGACAGATTTTTCTTCTATAACTAACCATTCAAAAATCTATTCAATCAAAACACGAAAACCAAACACCAAATCACGAAAATCTATGTACAGATGTAACCGGACCGACAATTTTCTTTGGTACCAACATAATCAACATTTTGTGTCGCATTCGTAAATATCAAAATTCTAAATTCAAGTTCACAGCAACGAATTTTCTTCAAGACCAAATTTAAATTTCGAACCAAAATCATATTCACATACAACAGAGGAAGTTTGAATTTTTTTTTTGTATTTATCACATCCACACTCAATTTTGTGTGTTTACATTTTACATTATCATCATCCGATATGTTTGACGTTGGCAACGAAAGGCAGTGCTATCACATGGCTCGTTAACTTTGTTTACATTTACTATGTTTGTTTACAATTGTACAGAGCTGCGTTCATTGCGAGATTTCCATCTGCATTTCGTTTTGTTTTTTTCTGGATTCTTTCAATCGGGTCCCTGTTAATACATATTTTTGCCGGCTGCCAATTAGTGTCTTTTTATTCTTACTGGCTGTAAACGTTTTTGTTTTTTCCTTTTAACAGAGTTGCAATGTTTTTTTTTTAATTTGCTGTTGTGTTTTGATTTCTATATCCGTTTTTTAGAGTTGTTTTCGAATTTACTGTTGTTTATTTAAACTTAATGACTTGTTATAATATCATACATAACTACTCTAAGGTATAGCTATAACATGGATAATATCGATACCTTAATTTGCAAAAAAAAGTGGAGTTATTAGGTTTGCGAATTAGGGTATCGATATATAAAACAATAAAGAGATTGCTTTATAAATGTGTCTGGCAAAATAAATTTCAAACAAACTTTATAATTGAGAAATTTGTTCTTTGTTAAATTTGCTAATAGATATTATATTTGCTTATCCAAAAGTTCAACTTGTATGTTTTTTTTTCTTTTTTGTAGTATAACTTTCACCGCTCTCAAAAATCGTTGATAACGTGTACGATATTTGTCATTACATAGTCCAGGAGTCTTGAGCTTTCCTTTCATCATCATTATCATTGTTTTTGTCCATTATATTCGTAGCTGAACTTTGAAAGTTCGCGTGTGCTCTCAGATCGATCATCTTTAAATTTCTCTTCTTCAATATTACAGTAATTGTGGCATCCGACTCATTGTTCACGATCACCGATTATTATTATGTTCAAGTTAGCTAAGACTGCAAATGATGTGCAAGATTTTATTAAAATCGGTTCAGCAGCCTAAGGAGTTACCCTGGATAAACACCGTAACACGTAATTTATATGCTAAGCACAGCACATCTCAAACGACTGATCCTTTAAAATCACGCTATTTTTAACCCATTTTGTAAAGGATAAATGTTTTTTTTTTATTTATTGGCATAACAGGGAATCGAGTGAGCCGGTCGTCTGATAGCAAGCAATTAGCACCACCCATGTACATCTATAAGACAGACAGTGTTATATTTCCGTTGTAGATCATTAAAATGGAGTAAGATGGAATCAAATATGTGGGAGAGGGGTAGATCGTCCAGATCGGTCCGTCTCACAGAACGAAACGTGCTATGAGCCACTTTTCGTCGACATTATGAAAGGTCAAGATCGAGTCCATTCATACAGCAAACTGTGTGGCTTTTACTTTAATAATGTTTCTAATACACATTTCAAAAGAGTATTTGGCACACGAGTTTCTTGCCCGATTCTTCTCATGATGGCCCGTACACTCGGAATCGGGCCGTGGCGATTGCGTCCGTGTTTTCTTGTTCTACTACTTTCCTCAAGTACTCGTGTTTAGTATTTCAATTTAAATAATATGTTTAATCTGTACTTTTTCACTGCTGTAAAGACCTGTGAAAATAAAGCTTCTTTAACTAAGAAATTATGAAAATTGGTCCAGTGAAAATGATATGAAGTGAGCCACAAGCTGGCCATGATCATCGTGATAATGATTGTCCATTATTTTTAACGTGTCGAAGTAGTCGTCCATTAATCACGTGATGTTTTTTTCATAATTTTTTGACCCCCCCTCCCCC
The DNA here is from genome assembly GCA_905147225.2 of Euproctis similis. NCBI lineage: Eukaryota > Metazoa > Arthropoda > Insecta > Lepidoptera > Erebidae > Euproctis > Euproctis similis. The sequence continues at coordinate 22,724,727 of LR990105.1, read as the reverse complement.
ATGGTGATACGTGGTGACATTTAAAACTAACCCCCCCCCCTCTCTATCCAACATCACGTGTACATTTTTAGTACATAACCTTTTATCCCCCTTTTTAAAAAACTTTAAGATCCTTAATCTTTCAGTTTTTTTTTAGTCACCATTCTCGCTGGTCGAGTACCCCAGCGGCCTGCTTCTGAATCAGAAAGTCGTGGGATCGATTCTGGATTCTTACTACACCCCCCTCCCTCCTCGTGATATTTCGTGATTTTTGTTAGACCCCTCCACCCCCTCTTTCTATCCTCACGTGATTAATGGACGGCCCTATTGTGATGTATTGTCCATATTAAAATATTAGCTGACCCGGCGAGCTTTGTTTCGCTTCAGAAGCTTTCAGAAGCATTTTTTTTAAAAAGAAAGTAAGCCACTTCTTTTTCCATCAGCTATCTGCTAATAAAAGTACTGTTAAAATCGATTCAGCCATTTCATAGATAAAACGGAACAAACAGACATACAGAGACAGACAAAATTTTCAAAAAATTGTTATTTTTGTCTATGTACCGTATATATAAGCATATACATAATATGTAGTAAAAAAGCGGTTTCATTATTACAAACGGACACTCCAAATTTTATTTATATGTATTGATTAACACATCTGCGCATCACTTACATGAAGTACATGCAAAATGTTACTATAATTGCTTTGTTTAAAATACGCTGCCGGTTCGCTTGCGGAATAATTGACTATTATTTACATACATTTTCATTATAATTACTTTTATATATCCAATAGTATTATAATATGTTTATATTTACACTACTTAAAGTATTAGTACAAATTCGTATTGCGGCAAATGCGTAAATGTATCACTTTATGTGGGTTTATTGCTGCATCAGTACATGCACTTACTGAGTAATTACTGGCTTATAATATGAATATGGAAAGTTCGTATCAGGTAATTCGATATATTTTGTTTGACTTCAAGGAGAGATGAAAGGGAGAGGGAGAGAGAGAATATAATCTATACATATAATAATATCGTATGAAAGTTGAAACTGTACATAGAATATATATTTTGTAGAATACTTGTGATATGATCTACAATCCACGCCGAACCCAAAAATATGACTTTTAGATTTTTTGTCTGTGTCTGTTTATCTGTTTATCTGTATGTTTGCTACGGATAAACTCTAAAAGTACTGCCCCATTTTGCATAAATATAGGCAAGTGGTGTCAGATAAACAGATAAATGGCTAAATAACAACATGCTATCACTAATTAGGGGTGTGCAATGAACCCTTACAATGGCACGGGCATAGTATTTTTGCTTTCCACACAGGCGTATTTGCGGGCAACAGCTAGTTTATTGAATTATTCTGAATACTTAGTTAACTATTTTAGGAAGCCGCTAAATTTTCCTTCAGTTAATATATTTTCCGCTTTACTTGTGAAGGAAATGATTAAGGTCATCGAGTGAGAGGAACCTAAAGAATATTTCTCGATTAAATTTTTAACTACAATTAACGATAATATATATGAATCATAGATTTAGTATAGACATATAGGTATAGTAAAAATGTACTAATATTCATCACTGACAGCACAACCGCGTATATTAGATTTTAGGATATTTACATTTCAACACATTAACTATGTTGACACTTTGAATATTCTTATATCTATGATATAAATAGTACTTCCTAGTTTTTTTTATTTGTCTACATAGAGAGATTCAAATTAGGGAGTTTATATGTTCGGGGTATTCTTCGCAACAGTTTTGTTATTTTATGTAATCTGTCATAATTTAAGGAATATATTACTACAGATGGTTACACACTATTGAAGGTGGGCTGTTATTAGTTTAAATTAAGTTTACAATAATTTATGACATACAGTGTAAATACGAGAATTGTATAAATAATATATTGTTTTAAAAAAAACCTTTTTATGAAATATCTAATCTTAACAATTGTTTTAGTCTGAATTAATACAGACTTAAGTACAGCATTAAAAAAAATACAATGTAAACATTTCTGTTTAGATGTAAGTACGAATAAATTGAAGACATATCACATAAACAAAATGAACAATACATTTCAAATTTTTGTTTAATACTTACCTTTCATGATAGACATTAAAAACACTCCCTTTATGAATCTATTTATATACTTGGTAAAGGGGGAGATCAAAGAAAGAAATTTTATAAACAAACAGCTGACTTAACCACAGAGAAAATGTATAGTTTAAAAAAAAAACCTACTGCTGGTGCGTCCACGAGAACTGGTCGTGGTGGGACAATTCGGGACTGGGTGCCAAGTCTCGATGACGCCACCTGGTGACTCATATTGGTCATTAAATGCCAGCCAAGTCTACCTCCCATTCACGTTCATAGCACGACATTGTATTTATAGATTTCGATCGAACGTGATTATAATCTAATTACTAAATACACGTGGGTGTTTTCTGAACGCATTTTGGAGACATATTGAGCACCTTAAGGTTCTAAGAAATAACTAAAATGCCTTACTTTTTTATCCAATATACTCGTAATTTCTATACAACTTGTTACGTAGATGCTTTAGTGATTTAGATCAGTGATTTTCTTCAACTTCATGACACCTTTTCTACCCGAAAGCACAGGCAGCGACTGTTACCTCTCAACTTCCTGAATAATTGAATAGGTAGCGGAGCCTATTGCTCTACGGCACAATGCTTTCTGGTGCAATTTTCCATATATTTATTGTTGGGGGCCAGGATCCGGACCCGGACTTTTTGATTCAGAAACGGGGTGCTCGACTCAACTCGAATTTGTATGAACTCCAAATACGATAAAATACAAATTTTGCATTTAACACGCGAACATGAATTATTTCCGTTTAATGTGTTCACATGTACTTATTTTTAATTTCTCCCGTCGAGGAGTGTAAGGTCGTAAATTAACAAATTACTTGTTAATAAATTTACTGTCACTTCAGCAAAATTGTAACAGTTCCTTGCACCTCAATTATCGCAATCCACTCGTGTTATTGTGGAAGCAAAAAAAAATTAAACCAGATGAAATCTGAATTATAATAGTGGATTTTTGAATGTATTTTTATTATAACATTAAACCTATATGTAACTTAATCCCCTAAAATCGGTTCTCCTCACCGGTTCATGCAGCAAATTGAGTGGCTGTACGAAGATATGGCAATAGGCAACGACACCGCATTAATACCGCTGCACTACACCTTCATTTATCCAAAAAGTGTTAAATAAAACGTCAAATGTATTCTAGATCAAAACCGAAAGGCGCCATTTTGATAATTGGTTCGTGTCAGAAAAAATACAGTATAAATTTCCTAAACACAATTAGACATAATTAGATACGGCTGTTATTAAATTTCCTCATGAGTCAAGGCACTCAAGGCTCACCGTGTAAGGCTTCGTCAATTAGACATTATGTGAATTAGCGTTTGGGGAACTGCTTTGTTTGTACTGATCAGCTCTGAACCGCGTGGGTGACACGTAATCCTCGTTCGTAAATTTATTTCCAATTTTCTTCTTAAGACTTAATCCCTTTAAGTAGAACGAATGAACACTGGTAGGTTTTCCCTCGATGTCTTTTATTTTTATTAATTATATTTAAAATTAATATAATTAATAAAATTTGTTAATAAAATTAATATAATTAATTAAATTCTCAATATTTTTAAGATGACCATTGCGTGCCTTACATTACATGCCTGAACAATGATCACTAAATAAACACCAACTCATAACTTTCAAATTTTAAAAAATGGATACTGATCTATTCGCTAAAAAGCCCCGATGCTGTGTGACAGGCACTATAACATTTCCATTTCATTTTCTTATTTTTTTTGAAATTTGCATTTTTGAATTTTTAAAAAGATATTTTTGATTAATAGAATTTTCTGATAAAAATAAAATAAAATATGAATTGTTAATTGTAATCTCAATAAGAGAACATCATTTTAAAATACCAGAATTATAGTAACAAATATAATTATTAAATCGATTTAAATATAGTAATTGTTAAATAAATTATCATCGAGCGCTGAGAAGGAGAAGAACATCGGAGAAGCCGGAACCTGGACGAGGTGCCCAGGGATAAAGCAATAAAGAAAACCCACATTAAAACCCGGCACGTATCTAATTTTATTTTAATACTATGAATAATATGATATAATATGATCTATTGGCTTTATTATTTATCACACATGCACTGAGCTCTTAAATACCCTTATAACAGTTTAATTTCAAATATAATTCATTTGATGGAGGTTCTCAAGTCGGCGTTCCTTGTATTAAATAAATTGAGGAGCTGAGAAGCGAACCCTTTATATTACATAACAGACTCGATACACACGAGCTCGTTACAGTACCTATTAGTATTATAGTTTGAGGTTGTATTGCACACGTTGTTTTTGATCTTTAAAATTCTTAAAGGCACACAACTATATCTTCGAGGTCAAGAGGCCTATTTAGATCAACAAGTTAGTATTTTGAATATTATTGTATTCAAGTTTGTATTTTTGTATCGTTACTCCCTCGATAATCGAAATATTCCTTACCCATGACGTGACGATTGCCATAAGGGGTATTTCTTTTGTTTTATCGATATTCACTTCCGTGTAATACTCACCGAGCAATTATCTCCAGGTCTTACAGAACAATTGGAGAATGATTGCTGTGATTATGAGACTAAAGATGGCAGTAATAAAAACAGCGCAAAATAATTGGAGCTGATTGTTCTGTGACTCATTGTAATATAGACGAGAGTATACGATGATGGATGTTCAAGCTATCAAAGAATAATCAGTAGTCATTGACACCCATTATTGTTTTTTGATCTATCCACTTTATTTTTTTGCTGTAATGGAAACCTTTTAAGCATAGCCACCAGTCAGAAGCCGAGGAGGTTATGGTTAGGTATATTGGACCCTCTAATATTTTAACAGACGCTATATTGACCAAATTACTGACGAGTTCCTTTGCATCTCAGGAACACTTTCGTATGCCTATGTATTGAAAAATAAAATAATAACAATAATTGAGGCAATAGATTGAAAGTTGAAGTTTGAAATTAAAGGGATACACATTCTAATCAATTTATTTTCTAGTCAATTCAGCATCCTAATCAGGGATTTGAAGAGATGGTAAAAAAATGGTCTTACTATAATATCAAATTCAAAAAATGGTTCCCAGAATTATGAATTATTAAAAAATATGATGTGGACTTATCAGGAAATGATGAGAAAGACAGAGAGAGAGAGAGAGGCTAATAGTCAACTTATGCAAGCATCAATTCAATACAAACCATTCCTTCGTCCATGACTTTTATAATTATCCGTATTGTGTAAGTTTACCTTACTGGGAACAATAGTCATGCTCGAAGATGAACCGTGGGAGTTCCCTCTTGACGGTTGACTGATGTTACACCGATCACAAATAAATTAATGAATACCGTGATGTAATAGCATTTAAAAAAATCAACTCTTAAACAATGGGACTTCTTGTTTAATTGAGGGGAACGTAGTCTGGGAACCGAACGTAGAGATTACGGGAATCATTATAGATCGTTATGTTAAGTTATTGCTCCAAGAAAACAGATTTTTTTAATAACTCCACGGCTTTTCTACTTAAAGGTGTAGGCAGCAGTTGCTGAACTTCGACTGGTCAAATTATCACGACCCAAATAGAATATGTGACGGCAACTATTGAGGTACACCAAGTACGAGGTTGTCAGTCATCTATCATGATCATCATTTAGAACATATTACTTCGGAAAAGAAATCTGAGAAGTCGTTGGGGTGAGCTCAGATTGTTTGAAGGTGCCTTCTAACCATCCAGAAGAGTTGTGTAGTTAATACTTGCTGAAATTAGATTAGAGTTCTCACCCGATATTTTCGAGTATAATCTTTATGAAAAAGTTGGTTGATTGGTGATCATTTTGGTAATTATATACCTCAATTATGATAATGAGTACATAATGAGATCACATCCGCATTTAAAAAAATAATAAAACAACTATATTTACGGGCCTATCACTGTTCCGGATGTAACGCACCATCTAACTTCTACAGATATAAATGGTTTTAGCTGGTTTTCGACCATAATAATTTCAAGTGATTAAGTATTAATGGGACCGGTCGAAACGAGATGATATTATCAACGGTTTTTGTTCGAACGGGATTCGAATTACGAGACCTCCGTACAGAGGCTTTTTATTATATCTGACGTAAAGTGGTTTAAGACGCGTTTCGTTTGGGGAAAGGGATATCTATAGGCTCACCCCTTTCTCTTTATCTCCATTCCACTCATTCTATCCCATCTAAATGGCTAGCAAGCAACTGTGACTCTATCTGTGATGTAAGTGTCCATAGGCGGTGGTAATCACTTACCATCAGGTGACCCGCTTGCTAGTTTATCCTCCTGTTATCATAGTATGTATACAAGATAATGAATACTAAAACTTTTAAATATTCAAGTCGTGAAGATGCATCACAAATAAATTATCTTTAGGGTTAAGTAATACTTTTTCTTTGGATCGTTATTAATTAGCGTAATCGATCGATTTTGTGGTTTTGCACTTGACCTTGTGTATTAAGAATTCATAAATAATTCTCATATATAATCCGTGTCGTATAGCGTTTTGCATATAAAATTACCTTTTTATCTTTACATTTTTGATCGTATTGATTAAATATTTTCACAGCTTTAGACGTATAATTAATTAATATTGTGAAGACGACACTACTTTTCTAGCAAACTATTTTTTTTTTCATTAATAGAAAAACTTGAAATTAGATACGAACTGAAGTTACTAATGGATGTCATTAAAATATGAGCAAATTTTTAAATAAAAAGATCATCAGGGAATGATTGAAACGAAACGATACCAAAATTGCACGGCAGCAAAAAAATATTGACAACAATCAAACCAATAGAAACGAACCTTGGACATCCATTAAGTTGCGTCAAGCCAAAATAAAGAAAAAAAAAAACAGAACTAGATCAATCTGACTTCGGGGTATATCAAATTATATACGATACGGGTCTCAACTGTGACAAAGTCTTTCCAATTGACCTTTTAGTTGCTGCAGAGTAGACTACAAAAGCATGTGGAAATAGTCCAAGGTTGGCCACCGGTAACGGATTTGTGATCCGGCGGTCACGACTTCAAACCGATAGATCTCGATTATAAACATATATATGTATACAATTGATATGATTATAATTGTCCTGTAATATAGCAATTTCTGACACTATTTGATTTGTGTCTTAATAATAGTACCCTATTAATACCTTAAAAACTTTTATTACTACCGTTTATGCAAACGCAATATATTTGGACCCACAAAAGAAATATGTATATAATTAACACAAATTAATTTCAAAAATATTCGTCTTTGGTAGGATTCGAATTTCGGACATATTAAAAGTAAGTAATTAGTACGCTAAACCACTTAATATAAATCACACAGCTGCATTTCGGTCGCTCCTCTCGTTTTGCAGAGTTGAATTAAAGACGGACAAGCTGTAGAATATCTTACTATTGAAGTGCAAAAGTAAGTTGGAAATAGTCAATTTTTCTTCCACTCCACGGTCACGAGCTTCCTAGACCATCGGACATTCACCGAGGATAATTTAGATTATACGGAATCTCGGCGTGACTCACAGAACAGCGACCGTCAACTATATTGGCAAATTATATTGTAAACCATTAGGTGATTTAAATAAAATATAAATATATGTACGTTTGATTTTGTCATCCGCCAATAAAACTGATTTATGTCAAGTATTTGACTTTTTGAGTAGTCTTATCAAAAAAATAAGTGTCTTTAGAAAATGGTTGCTTTTAGTAATTAATGTCTCTTTTAATACGTTAATGTGTAGAAGGATGTTTGTTTATATATGAAATGTGTTTCTCAAATAGGCGGTTTTTCCACCTCGTCTAATTGTTGTAATTCCAAAAGCATTTTCGGAAAACTCTTTATTTAAATTACTCAAACATTTAGATGTTACTTAATTTTATTTTATTTCCTACTTACTTTTATTGTCAGAAGGTTTTTTTTCATCGTTGCATGCATAAAATGCTTCATTAATTTAATACGTAGTGCAGTTTCACTCCTTAAGAGTAAATTCTGTTAACGGCCGGTGATTTTACAAGATATCAAGCATACAAGTGTATAATATGCAAATGTCTGAAAGCTGTCCGTCTGACCCACAAACAGGCAGCGCTATGTGGCGCGCCAGCCTGGAAGCGCACGCGTGCGCTCTTATCAGATTGGACAGTGTTTCTCAAACGATCACCACACGATCCCCTGATGAATTTCTAAAGAAATAAAACTTTTAGGTCCTAAGTCTCGGTTGTCCAGTGGTCAAACTTCCCGCTTCTGATTCAGAAGTCATGGGATCGATACCGTACTTACACCAATGATTTCTCGGAATTCTTTTCGGATGTTATTTGTAATAAATATCGGTGACTGTCAACGTTGTGCCCATTATAAGTTATTGGGTTTATCGTTATCAACTTTGAGAAGCGCTGTGATGGTGAATTCGAGATAGGCACCGTACAAGATGTTTTATTAATCGACCCCATTGTGTGCCCCCATAAATCCTTTTAAAGCTTCCATAACTATTCATGTAAAAAAGAGCTACTGTCTGAACGACGCTTTACTGGGAAACGTCGCTTATGTAGAATAGATCTGATTCGAAATTGGTAATTATTTGTTTATTAATTGGAAATAAATAGGAATATATAGTCTAGGTGGTCCAGTGGTCGAGCACCCCGCTTCTGAATCAAGAGGTCGCGGGTTCGAAATTTCGAATCCTGGCTCACACCAATGACTTTTCGAAATTAATTTCGTAACTTATGTGTGATAAATATCGATTATTGAAAACTTTGTGCCCGGTATGGCAATAGGTTCGCCACCTATTCCATTTGGGACATAATATGCATAACGGCGAGACGAAGTTATGTTGTTATGTTAATTGGATATATTATTATGTGTTTAAAGATATTATATTTATATATATTAATTTAAAGAATCTTAAAAAAAGTTTACATTATGTGACTTTTTATAACTACTGAACATTTTTCAATCGGGCCGTGGTTTGCGTCGAAAACAAGTGGCGTGTTGTTTTGACTCAGGTGTCCAGGCCTCAGGGTACCATTCTTACCGAGCGGAAAGCGGCATGAGTCACTTTACGTGAATTTTTCCAGGGGTAGTGGTGTTTCACCTGTCGAGCCGGCCCATTCATGTAGCGAACTGCGTGACTCTGCCACTGTCTACTTACCTTGAATGTTTACTTGAAGTTTTTCTGATGAACGACATCCACGTAATTTACAGTCATTACTAAACTACTATTGAACTTCACACATTCATTTCATTTCTTTATATTCAGGAAATAATGATTCGAGGTGACTATATAACTGTATCCACTAACAGACACTCGAACTAACAGTATCCACTTTGAATACTGACATTTCTTACTAATGATGAATGTCATTGTACAATGATAGTTTTGTTCCGTTTTTTTTTTGTAAATTATTTACATACAGACATTTTTAGTTTTACCAACATGGCTATATCTGCCTTTTGGCCTTTCTTTAAAAAATCTTTGTTGAATTTCTTATTAATAATATATAAAAAAAAAGATATAAAAAAGTGAGGGTTTTTAATGTATGAACTTATAACATAAAGAGAAAGATAGAGATATTTTAAAAAAGAATATTAAAGAGAATTATACGTAAAAAAATAATCTATAAATCAAACATTCGCGAAAATAAAATGTTATTATTAATTATATACACAACATATCTTACCTGATGTTAGTCAGTATCTGTGGCAGTGCATCTGACCAAGACCACCAGTACAGCCGAGAAACACTATTAGCATATCTGCCTCGGTCGGTGTCCTGGACCTGTTGCAGTACCTACTTACCGCCTCGTATCTCTATTAAATAACTGTTGCCTGTGTGTACTGGCCTATATCTAGGAATCTGGTGATTAGAGTGGAAGTCTTTGTCCCAGGGCATGGACTTGACGGATGAGGGAGATCGGAAAAAATTTAAGATTCCTACGTCACAAAATCACCACTATTTCTCTATTGTGTCCCGTAGATATTACGCTTATTGGTATAAGCTGGAAATAAAATAAGCTTTTATGAATTACTCAAATTTAATTTAATCTCAATCATAATATATTATGTTTCTTACGTTAGCTGTTAAAAAGTAAAATTACAATTGTTTAGCCATTAAACAATTGTAATTTTACTTTTTAAGCAATTACAAGAAGTAAGGAACGGCCCCTCGGTTCGTTTCTTAAATAAATCTTATTTAATTATGGATCATAAAATATTTAGTTTCATTTTTAAGCAGAATAAAATCATTAAATCCAGAGTTTAATAAGAAAATATTTCAATGAAAATTAAAAAGGAAATTTAAAAAGAATGAAAATAAATAATAATAATATGAAATTGCAATTTCTTGAAGGGACTGATCGAATGGCACTGTCAGCTGTCTTGCTATGGTAGTTCACTTGTGTCAAGAGTAGTCACGCTTAGCATCATTCAGACCGCGAGCTATGCAAAGCATTAGATAACTTGCTACTTGCTATATTCTCTCCCGACGACGCATGTATTATTGGGTATTATACCTTAATATCATCTATTTCTATTTATTTTGCTCGTCTTAGTTGATTCGCATTTAATTATTCAAATAATTTGACCTAATACTCGAAACATTAAGATTATTTTGCGAAATTAAATAAACATAAAACTTTACCTACTTCATTTTAACGTTCATTTTAATGCACACTTTTAAATTCCACAATATCCTTCCACTGAATTTATTCATTGACAAAAAAAAACTAACAGTTTCCTGTTCCGTTACTGTAATATCCATTAATTTAACGGTTGAATATCAAAATAATTAAGAATCATCCATCAACCATCATTAGATTCAGCCGGTCCTTTAAAATGGACGTCTTGTTCGAATTTTGTATTTCAAATACCAGAAACAGATAATGCATTCATTTTTTGAAGTGGAACTTCTAATGTCTCGTGCAAAAGCGTTTAACGCTTTTAACGCCGCCTCGCGGGTATTATAGGTAATATAAAACACTAAAACATAAATCGGCTTATATAAACCAAGGAAGAGAATTTCCAGAGCCTGATTAAAAACTGTACATAGACATCTAGTAGCTAGTAGCGGCACTGTTTTTATCGCACCGTGTCTCAAAAGTACTAACTGCATAAAAAATATTGTTTTTAATTTTTAAATTTATATGCTACTTAAAAAAAAGAACAAAACCAAAAATTCAAATATTAGTAGGAATATACAAACAAGGCATTTTTTAATGCTATATAATAATAATAATAACAAATAATAATTAGTTTGACGTCGCTATAACTGAAAAACCAACCTTGGGAACCTTAATAAAAAGTATCCATACAGACACAGGAGTAACACAACTAGTTCAGTATTAGAATTGTAAAACATTAAGTAATTAGTCAATAAATAATATAGTTATTAAAATGCAATAAGTCGCAGGTAAAATAATGACTTTTTTACTTCTGTATTTATTACTGTATTTAATTTCATTATATAAACTAAATTTTAATTTGTCTTAATTATTTTGACGTTATTGCAACCTTTAGTGTACATGTACAAAAGTACAATTAGATTACAAATACGTTTAAGAAGTATGAAAAACAAAATGGGTAAAATAAATAATTTCTTTCTAATGTGCCGCCAAATAATCTATACATGTAATAAAATTGTAGGAGAGTTGAATATTTCATTGAGTTTCATTGAATATTTCATTTGCATAATTCTTGGGATATGACCTACAATCGATACTGAACCTCAAAATATAGTTTTTAGAATTTTTGTCTGTTTGTCTGTATGTTTGTTACGGATAAACTGTAAAAGTACTGCATGCTTTTACGTCGAATTTTGCTTAAATATAGCCAAGAGGGTCGGGTCAACACAGGCTAAATATTATCACGCTATCACTAACTGGGGGTGAGCGATGAACCCGTATAATGGCACAGGCACAGTATTCTTCCTGCTTTTCTGGCGTCCACGCAGATGAAGTAGCGAGCAACAACTAGTATAGTTATTAAAATGCAATATGTAGCTAGTAAAATAAGGGCTTTTTAATGTCTTTGTATTTAATTTCATTACATAAACTAAATTTTGATTTGTCTTAATTATTTTTACCTTCTTGCAATTTCTTTCTAATTAATTCTTTTTGTGGTATCTGTACTAGTATTTTTTGTGGTATCTGTACTAGTATTTTTTTTGTAAATCTCTATTTTTTTTTGTAATACAACAAGTAGGTACGAAGCGGCTACCGAACATGCCAGACGTATATATGTTATTATAAGAATAATTAAATCGATATTTGCTATTTTGCAATGTATGTACGTATCTAAGTATGTATATAATAAGTATGTAATAAATATTTATATTGTATTGAATCTTAGAACTCAATTTTAAAGTTTTTATACACGCTAAGTTTGGATAATATTATTAACAGTCGTAGAGCCAAGCAGTTCGCTGCATGAATGGGCTGGCTCGACCGGTGAAACTCCACCGCCACTCATTCAAATATAGTTTCAATGCTTTTTTACAATATGGGTATCAAATGAAAGGGCTTTTCGATAGTAACTTGAAAATGTGATGTCATTCTAAATCCAATGCTATAAGTAATTTAATGCATTTTACAATATATCGAATGGGCTTGAGCTTGGGGGAGTACCTAAATCAAAGAACAATGCGACGTCGATTATGGCACATCCTCCTAAATAAAATAGTCACCAAATTCTACCCAGACCTTAAGATGGGGATACTCAAGTGGGGATCGAACCCGCCAATCTCCATTCCACAGTCAGTAGTTTTACCGTGTATTGGTAAAACTACCGACTGTGGAATGTAAGTTGTGCTCTTTATAAATTAAGCGTGTTATAAATGTTCGTCTGATAAAAAGTTCCACGTCAGTAGCGCGTAGGGACTCCGCGTAATTTTTTTTTTGTTGTGAAGCCTCTTATAAGGCAGCTGGCGTAAAAAGTTTAAAATATTAGCACACAATGTCTGTTCTTGAATCAATTTTGTTCATCGTCTAAATTCAAGATGCAAGGAGATGATTATGATTATTTTAAAATGACTATCCATTAACATTCTCATTTTTGTTTTGCAAATCATTCAATTAATTTTCGGACATCTCCGAAATGCTCCATTTTTTTAAACTATCGATTTATTTAATTCCGATTATAAAATTAAAGTATACTATTAAAAATAATGTGATATTATTATTCATTTCATGCTGCGTGGAACATATTTTTTATTTGTTTTTTTTTTTATCTGTGAATGTGAAAAACGATTATGTGAAAAATTATAAACAATTTAATTATTTATATCAATCGATTATATAATTTTATATCTAGTTTTTCTTTTTTAAATATTATAAAAATCATCGATACAAGCCATGCGATTATAGGACTGTCCCTACTGTGTTTGAAACGAAGGCATAGAATCTAGGAAAAATATTTGTAAATAGTAGTAAGATATAATAGTCAAACGCAACAAAACCATCTATGTTCATCACACAAATATTTGTCTTTCATTAGAATTACTATTAGCCTAATATAGTTTGGCTATTCGAGCAATAGGTAAGTATACTTGAATATACTTAATCTTGTGTGTAGGCTGGATACGTAGTGGGAGTACATCTTGTCTTAATTACTATCTAACAATAATTATTATCATTTGATAACCGCCTTCATTATCAAAACAATATTGATTGATTGTGCAAACCTTGAACAATATTTATAATAATATATATATATATATATATAATATAAATAAATATAATTGAAGTAACCTGATTAATATACACTATATAGAAAAAAAAATTGTATTTAACATATCAACAAATTAACAAGTTGTGTTGAAATATCGATGACCGAAAACTTTGTGCCCGGTATGGCAATAGGTTCGCTACCTATGCCATTTGGGATGGAAACATAACGGCGAGTCGAGTCTTAACAGCCGCTGCCTAAACCGACGGGTAGAAATAAGCGTGAAGTTATCTCATCATCATCATTATCAGCCTAATGCAGTCCACTACTGGACATAGGCCTTATCTAACAAAGGCAATAATACGAATATAACATAAGCTTTTTTTTACATTATGTATTACTGCTAAGCATTGCGAGGTTTTATAATAAACCATAGCTTCTGACCGTGACTTTCTCACGAGAAATATCGAGTTAAATGTCCACTACGACGATCAGATGACCATTTAATGTGTGACACTTGAAACTCAAATGTAACTACGGCGCGGCTTCACTGCCTGATCTCCGGTTACCGATGCTGTAGGTAGACATGCAAACATTCATACGAACTGCATGCACTCAGAAGCCCTGGCAAATGAAACAAACCGGCACAATCCGGTAAAAAAAAGTAAATTCAAAATTAAAGGATTCGTGGAAACCAAAGCCTTAATCAGTTTGAGTCATCGAAATCTCTTAAAATACAACCTTTATTAGCTACAGGCTGTGCTAAATATAGAAGTACATGATAATTATACGTACTCAACAACATTACTCCCCTTCAGGAGCAGTTGGTGCCTTGATTTAATTTGTGCTATTTGTTGCCAATAATTATTCTGAAACAAATAATTGACGTATTATGCTATACATATATGGTAGTTTTTATGGGATACGAGGGCAAACGAGCAAGTACGTCACCTGATAATAAGCAACCTGCGCCGCCCACGGACACCACCAACACTTATAGTGTAACTGTTGCGTTGCCCACCTTTAAGGGAGGGAGAGAAGGGATTGGGAAGGGGGGTCGGCCTCCGGGTACTTACTTACTGGTTTGGGAGTCCACTACCCCCTGCCGTACCCAAGCGGGGGGTGTGCATAAAGCATTTCCTCGCGTAAAAAACAAAGAGCGTCGTTCTTTGACTTGCATAACTCTACATACATATTCTATAACAATGGCGTTAGTTCATCTTCATCATGAGCCTTTCAAGGTTCAGTACTAGTCGAAAGCCTCCCCCACGGAGTGCAACAACTAGCACTCCCTTCCGTTAGGTTAGCTTGCCCTAGTCGTTAGTAGCTCAGTATGAAACTAGATGGCGCTATATAAATAGCATCATTTCAAAACATGAGCGAGTACGCAGAGACAATAACCAGCCTTGAAATACCAAACGAATCACTCATCGATATTTAAGGTATCAAAACATTATTCCCAGAAATATTCTCCAAAGGTCAGTGTTTGGAGCTCGGGATTCCTGGGATATCCGGTGCGGAATATTTGACATAAGCAGGGCCTGGAATCACAATGTACAAAAAAGTGGGATATAATATGTCTTGTTATGTCCGAATTTGAAAATATATATAAAAATTACTAATCGATTATACAAAACTTTACGCCTAGTCCCTTTTTGTGTAGGCAGAGATAACTCTTGTCATACACGATCGTCGGTTTTTAAGGTCTGCTGACATCGCCTCGTTCAATTTGGTCTCCAAGATCCTACCGCTTTTGCATGGTATATCTGCTTAGTTAATTTCTGTATAAACGCATGTAATTTCACCTTATCAAATTATACCTACTATCTGAATTAACCATAACGAATCTTATTTAATTTCCATACCTTATAAATAACTAAACAATTATATCTTTATAGAATAATTACTAATGCCGTAAATTTAGTACTATGGGCATTTTATGATCGTATTAATTTCAAAATTACGATCATAAAACTTTCATATCTACTAATTGGTATAAACTTTATTTTTTTAATTTTGATTTTGTTTATTGTTCTGGCGGTACCTAATTAGTAGGGGAAGGATAGGGAGTACCAACACCGCCACCTAGGCTTCAGGTAGTGCCTTTGTTTTCTTATGGGAAAAGGGAAAACAAGCATACAGATCACTTGGTGGAAAGCGGCCATGAACATCTACAACACCAGGGGGCTGCCGGCGTTCCCAGTTAATCCTATAAAGGGTTTCCACTCCGTAGCAAGAGAATTCACATCTGTAAGAATGAATATAAGGCCTAAGTCTTTCTCCTGACCACCTGCTATTTGATTGCGACCTCGTTAGCGCTAGTGATTAAAAGGTTGTTGAAAACCGTAACCAATCACAACCAATTATATGAACCGTTCATTGGTTGACTAATCACGTGCTATCGCTATCCATCCGAATCAAACAAGTTAAAAAAAAAACTTATGGCAGTGCGCAAACAGGTTCATCACGTGCATTTTTTCCTTTTTTTATAACCACAACCCTTCTATACCAGAAGGGGTCGACAGCTTCAATTATCTCAAGTCAACGAATCTTTTTATGGTCCCTTTTGTGATAGACAAGCGGCGGATCCTACCTATTAACAGAATTTTGTTAGTCATCGATATTTATCGATTCGAACCCCAATCTTCTGATTCAGAAGTGGAACTCGACCACTGAAATTTAAAGGGATAGTTATCGACAAGAGTATAGTTATGTGCAATAGGTCTATCTATTTAATGGATCCAGTGTCTACAGTTACGTAGGTATATAAAGAAAAACCTTTTTTAATCGGGTATTATTATTATTATTTTTTTATGGGATTGGAGGGCAAACGAGCAGGCGTGTCACCTGATGGTAAGCAACCAACGCCGCCCATGGACACCAGCAACACATAGTGTTACTGTTGCGTTGCCAACCTTTACGTGATAGGGGATAGGAAAGGATGGGGAAGGGGGATAGGCCTCCGGATACCTCTCTCACCGAACGAAACGCGGCATGAGCCACTTTACGTCGGCCTTCTGAGAGGTCGTGGTATTTCACCGGTCGAGCCGGCCCATTCATGCAGCTGCTTGGCTCTACCACTGTCAAGCTTGGCTCTATCACTGTCAAAATGAGAATGTTTTTAAAAGAAAATATCGTCTTTGGTACCACTAGGTAAAGATATTTCCCGTCTTCTTTTGATCGCATTTAATAAGTTTTCAAATATCCCATATAGTTCTCAAGTCCACGGCTCAATCAACGTCATAGGTAGGTACTTCGTAGATATGTTTTAAAAATTAAAATTTTATAAAACATTATCCAGCGTGTTACACAAACAATTAAATAATATTATATATAATGAACACAATATAATTACTAATGATTGTATTATATTTTCATAATAAGTTTTAATCTTAACTTAACCCACTAGCCAAGATTTTTTGTCGGCACTGGGCCACTGGGTCGGAATTTATTCTTAATACTTCTAGTTTTATAAAAAGATTCATTGAATTATTTCTTCATCAATATATTCGTAGACGTCAATCCATTTGTTAAAGTTAAATGCTTTCTCTTCTAATAACGTAGGATTATAAGTTAATAGTTATTTTCAAAAATTACACACACCAACAAAAGTAGAAGAATTTGTTGTTTTTTTTGTGAATGTGGTCTAAATATGATGTAATGAGGAGGGATGATATACTCGTACATGTTGCGAGAAGAATGATAAACCTGAATGCGGAAGGAAATAAGAGAAGAGGTAGACCTAAGAAAATGTAAATTGATTGTGTGAATAAAGACATAGTTAAGAAGCATGTTAATATGGAAGATGCGAATGATAAAGAAACGTGAAAAAGAAAAACCTGTTGTGCCAACTCCAAATAATGGGAAACTGGGCAGGTTGATGATGATGTGGTCAAAATATATAACTCCTCTATACTGTCCCCTTAACTCTGATCATGATATCGGATATAAAATGGAGCTGGTGTCGTTTTAGATTGAAATTACTAGCTCTAATTGAGTAAATATCTAAAAATCTCTATAGATAGATGTGCATATTTAATTGTATTTAATTAGTGATGATTAAAAACTTAGACGAACCGATAACCGTTGGGGTAGAAAAGTTCTCGAGTGGCGACCACAAACTAGTCAATGCAGAATAGGTAGTCCAGACACTAGGTGGGCTGACGACCTGGTAAAAACAGCACGAAGCCAATAGCGTTCTACGGAGAAGGCCTGCGTCTATGAGTAAACCTTGAAAGGCTAATGATAATAATAAGAACTTATTTTAAATGCGCAATATTATATAAAACATCATTTAAAATAGATAAAATCAGGTCTATTTATCCTTAAAAAATGTTGAATAAGACGAAGTAAACCATTATTTAGCTACACATTTAAACTTTATAATGTTGTCTACCACAATTGTACCACGTACGTGCCAAGGTCTCAGTTATTTCACTAATGCTAGTTGAAACTACGTAACGCTTCGTAAAATTATAACAATGCCTTCAGATTGTTTAGAATCATTCATTAACTCGCTAACTCTTGTTGTTACTAAATATTAAATAGCCTTAGCGTCGTTTCTGTAAATCTATACCTATACGTTTTATAAAATTGTAAAATAGTGTACGTTTAAAGATTACAGCAGATATATTGGATAAAAACTACAATCTGGAGATTTTTTTACAGTAACAAAACTATGAGCTGTTCCGAGCCTCATGCCGTAGTAATAGGCAATATAATTCTTTTGATATTGAACGAATAGCTATGTTTTTGTATCGCATCTCTACCTACCCCCTCCCTATACTATCCTACTCCTTACAATGGACACCACGGACAAGTACCGAGGACGACATCTCTGAGGCATATCACATGCGCATTACTCAAAGCAGCTGTAATAAATTTTCGAAAGGGTATTTTTTATGTAAGCAAAATAAATACATGGATACATCGGTAGAGGAAGACCGAAACAGAGATGGATGGATAGACTGTATAAAAGTTTATATAAATATGAACGGAGCAAGTATGGAGATAACGAGTTATAGAAGATAATGGAAAATGAAGGTGGTACATGAAACACAGTGGAATTATTGTGAAAATACCTATATTTATTCACGCTTCATTTAATCTAAACTCACTCAACTATTCCCACGATCATTGTTAAACAAACAATTGAAAAGAATATAAGCAGATAAACATCTTGTATCATGTAGGTATAGATAAAAAACCAGTCACCACTTGACCTAGTGGCATCGTCATAACGATCACACGTCATGTCATGAACACTTGACTTATCGGTACTCCACATGCTAACAGTGGTATGATTTCGCTGTATGAATGGACCGGCTCGACCAGTGAATAAAAATACCACGACCTCTCAGAATATCGACGTAAATAATACATGTCGCGTTCCGGCGAGAGAGCAATCCCACTTCCGTAAAGGCCAGCAACGCAACTGTTACACTATCTTTGTTGCAGATGTCCATGGGCGGCGCTCGTTACTTCCATCAGGTGACCCGCTTAATCTTTTGGCCCCTTATCCCAAAAAATCATTCCGGCCTATTTTTAATTGACACTTTCCGATATCGATATTCGTATAAATCTTTATCGATAAAACATTCGATTTGAGTTCGGTGGGCTCGTATCAGTGACTCACTTTCTCCGGCCCACAAAAAAAGTTGATATACAAGTGTAAGATCTATGATATGTTATTGATTTAATTTACATTCAATAGCGGTGCGAATGATTTATTAATTTGAGTTATTATCAAGGCGTCGGTGGTCTAGTGGTCGAGCTTCTCCTCTTCTGATTGAAAAGTCATAGGATCGATTTTGTACCCGGTGTATGGTAATAGGTTCTTTAACTATTCCATTATATGTACATACATTGTATATACGTATTGAAGAATTTCATTCAAATACATTGTGCTAGTAAATAGTACTAGTTGACGCAACGAACTTAGTTTTGTCTCAGAAGCAAGAAGAAGAAATTAAAAAGGTCATTGTAGGTTATGCCAAAGATATAGACATACACCATCCCGGACTTCTTAAGGTGTATAATAATGTATGTATTACATTGTTTTGGGCTATTACTTAGGGTTCAGCCAGCGTTTGCAATTAAGGTGCTCTATCTCGAAAATTATCACTTGTTAAACCACCCCGTTGATATGTGATATGACGTCATTTTAAAGCTTAACTTCAGCTTTGTAAGCGATGATTTTACTACCATGTCCATGGGCAGCCTTTGTTGCTTGCCATCGGGTGATACGCCTGCTCGTTTGCCCATAAAAACTTCTTCTAATCGGGACTGTTGTCGGGTTTAGAAATCGCTACACTTTATTCGCGCCGTGTGACGCCTTCGGCAAAGCGTCTCATGGCTCTTCGTAAACTTGCGAAAATGAAGAACATTAATATAATTATAAACATAATTACTTGTATTTTTTTGCGGTATCTTTCCCCGTACGTAAACATGCAGTTATTTTTTAAATATCCAATACGATTTCTATTGCATAAGAAATAGCGCTCAAAGTCGTATAAACCGTTTTTATTTTCTTCACTTCCAAGCACTATCTACTTATTATTATTATTTTTTATTTTAGTAAATAATTATGAAAGTCTTACAAACCGGATATAAGACGTGTTCGTCTACTGCCTATCATAATCTGTTACAAGATCTATCTATCAATAGTTAGAAATAATTCGCCAATCAATCGGCGAGTCAGCAATCAATCATTCGGAGAAAGGAGTCATGTATATCATGTACTAAGTTCGGGAGATCGGGTGGAAAAGATTTGGCAGTCAGAGTGAGAAAGTGAAATTCTCTTGTTCATGTTATTGAAATTAAAAGACATTTCGAGTAGATCGCCAGTTCAGATACCACGTGAAAGTGTTAAAGAAAGCGGAGTGCGGCGATGTGCTCGTGAAGATCTGATAACGGCGATGATGATAACACTTGTGCAGTGCTGAAGTATGTTGGTTTTTGGTGGGTTGAACTTCCTCCGCAAATAGAATATGATTCAAGATTGATTTTTATGGGATAGGAGGGCAAACAAGCTAGCGGGTCACCACGGTAAATGATGTGCGCAGCCCATGGACACCTTCAGCATAGATAATGCTACAGTTACGTTATGCTTGAGGGAGTAGGATAGAAAAGGAAGTGGAATGGAGGTGGGCCTCCACATTCCTCTCGTCGAACCAGCCCATTTATGTACTGAACTGGGCGGCTCTACTACTGATAAAATAATATAAATAATTTTGTTATTATATGGGTCCTTCTCTCCATCCAGTGTAGTAAGCTATTCCTAAGACCTCTAAGAATTGACCACTTTTTAAAAATACTTTTGTAAGAATAAGTAATAATTATTACCAGCTTTTTTCGGATAAAAATGTTTTTAGGGCAACTAACAGCAAACATACTGTTTAATTCTATTTATTCATATATTGCAAGTATTGTTGAAATAGGTCCACATCCCTTCACCAACCCACCCCTATTTCACGCTCTTCAAACTAATTGCACTATTAACTAGAATTCGTAGGGTGCAAGGCAGATGTTTGCTTCAACCAACATCTGCTCGGCACGCGTGAAACTTATGTTAAACTATTCGAAATAAAAAATGCTTTAAACTTATATCTATATGGAAAAAATGTAAGATGAAAGAGTGACTAAGCACATATTATGCGTAAAAGCGGAAGAACGTTGTCATCATGGAATGGAAAAGTTATGGAAGTCACAAATTTTAATGTAAGTGGTGTGCGATAATCTTAACTTCTCTTCTCTGTATACTTCTACATATTCTGATAGAAGAGTGAAGTTATACTGTTGCTTTAATAACTTTTTTTGATTTGGCTTCATTGGTATGTTTTTAAAGATGTGTCCTTGAGTTAGTCCGAAAAAAATTCCACCCCAAGAAGAAATTCTGTCAGTGCGATAAGTACACTAAACTGGCATGCTAGTTATTTTAACATAAAATTGGTCTATTTGGTGTGAAAAAATATACCATATCCAATTCTTTATTGCGTCGAAATAAAACGAAAATTAAGAATTTAAAAAAAGATCTAAAGAAAAAAGATTAAATTATTTTTATATTAAAAATCTCGTTCACTATCCGGATTTAGAAATTAATGTAAGATGCATTTAACATACTATAAACAAGAATTTAAGTAATGTTTTTTAACCACAAAATGTTTGTTTATAATGTATATGTTTTAAATAATATTAAAAATCTATATTTATACTAAATATTGGTTCGAGATTTTAATCGATTTTTTCTATAGTGTACTTTTTGTTAAGGATTGTATTATACCACTTCATACAGCTAATGTGTGGTCATGTTAGTTCTGCACAATCAAATGCCGACCGTTCAATGTTATGCTCCATAATCATACGACGATCAATCATGTCATCTTCAGAACATACACAGTCGATGTCCTGCCTCATGGGATAATTACAGAGAAATATGAGCATGGGTATATTTATTACTTTCCTTCATCCCGTGTCTTTTCTGTGTTTATACTAAAATTTAAAATATTCAACCCTTATACAATATAGTTATGCGATTCATATCTCCAAGAAAACGTTTATACCTAAAATCTCGTGGGTAAAATGCAGAAATTAAAATGGAAAATTTATTTTGAAAAAAATCAGCAATCGACTGGTGGTAGACAGCGTGGGATTTCACCGGGGGCAATGTCCATTCGTCTCTTTCTGTCCTAACAATGTTGAAAGGAACGCAACATCTCCTATTGGCACGTGGTTCTAACTCGCGTGGCACAAAACGTGGGAGATCGCCTGAGGTTGTTGCGAACATTTCGCGGATATTACTGCTTCAACAGCACCCCAAATTGTTTATAAATTATGGTTCTTTGACGACAATTATATTTGTAATTTAACATAAACTTTATTTCGCCAAAATTTGGTAGATTGTTGTAAGCTTTCGTTTTCGTTTTAGTTTATTCTTAACTAAATAAGACCCACGAGTACATTTCAAATTACATATAAGACAATTAAACAGAGTTAATATGAGTTTTTAGTCGTGATGGGTATATTATTTTCGATACCGACGTCACCGATACCTTAAAAACCGACAAGCATATAATAATATGACAAACTCAAAGAAGCGAGTGAGGTATATAAGAACCGTGTTTCAGGGCGCTCTCTGTGCTCTCTGCCTGCCGCAAGGAACTTGGCGTGAAGCTATATATGAATTATGGATACCTCACGTCTTTAAAATCCGGATATTATCAGAGACAGTGTACCCTCCAATCCTAAAGTCGCCAAATGAAAAATCTGATTTCATAGAAATTCATAGAATACTTGGCCGACCCCATCGCAATGGATCGGGCACAATATGTTAACTAACCCGAAATCAATTAAAGTTTCCGAAATAGAAATTTTGATCCATTATTTGAATTGGAAATTCATTTTAGTGTCTTTGATAATTCTGAGAAAAGAAACGAAGGAACTACCCGTTTATAGATTCATTGCAAATTGTCTGTTAGAATCGTTAATTAATAGTTATCTTAAAAGGCTGACCTGGAAAGGCTCAACTACCTATCCTATCCTATAGTAATATGATGTCACTATTTCATCTCACCTCACGCAACTATTCGATATTCTTATACATTTATCATAAAATATCGATTTAAAATATATCTCAAATCCAAATGTATTTTTTTTTCTAGATCATCTAACTATTGCAGACTTTAGTAATTGACTTGTCTTACCTTATATGTGTAAAGTGCTAAGGATATTTGGTGTTTTGGCTGTTCTGATCAAATCAAATTTACATATTTGCACCATAGTTTACCAGCACCAGTGATATATTAGGACACTTAACACATTTTACAACTTTTTTGTTGATGGATATTGGAATTGAATATTTAATATAATCTCTATGCTACCTACATAGAGAAATATTATGTAAAACTTTGGATTCCATTTTGATAATAATTTGCACACGAAAAATACAAATTAAAGATTTGTTACAAACTTCCTGAACATCGAAATCTTTCCACCACCTTTGTTTTGTGTAAGTGAATCAAGAAAAAAAGTAACCAAAATACGCTAACTTTCCAGAAGGCATCGCGAACAAAACTCTGTAACATCCGCACATTTGATAATAGATTATTAATCCGATTTATCGAGACATTAATATTACTACTTACGTGCATACATACATAACTTCACGCCAAGTCCCTTGCGGGGTAAAACAACACAGAGCGCCATAAGGCCCGTTTGTTACATGCCTTACTCGCTTCATTGACTTTCATAACTGTTTATAAACACGCTCGTCGATTTTTAAGGCTCCTGACATCACCCTTCTCGAGGACTATAGCTACTTGCCTCTCCGGATGTTAGTGTGCAATTAAATTAAGTCCCGTCTCTAAATTGTAATCATTTTTTTTTTCAAAAGTAATATCGGAATTTGTCTAATACATGACCACGTGTACTAATTTTAGATGAAAAATACATTTTGGACAAATCAGTATCCATTATTAGCACTGTGAGTGAATTTGATTATGATAAAATATATCCTCGATCGGGAATCGAACCTGTTTAAAGATTATATATGGCATGTAAGCTTCATCGTCTTAGAACTTGTTTCTGTTCTGTCCCACATCTTGGGTGGTAGTGTGGTACTTGAATAATGTGTCATCAACACGCTATTACTTGCATTCACTGTACATAAACAATTATTTATTACTTCATTACCTGTTTACTGTTAGACAAGAAATGATTACGTTTAATTGTCAGATTTAATTAGAGATTCTATTCTGAGAGATTATATTTATTGAAAGTAAGTGAAATAGGGAGAGAAAATTTGATTTAAATTGTATTTTTAACATAAAAACGCCGTCTTGGCGATGTGACTATCCAGTTTCTGAACAAAGATGTCGCGGGATCAAGTCCTGGATCACACGAAAAGTCAGTAAAAAAGATGATTTTTACCTACAAATATTTATTTTCAATAAATACAAGTATTCAATAGGCTATATCATAATATACTAGCAAATAGGCATTCGGTTTTAGGTTATTATGTACCAAATCAAAAACTCATCAGATTAGTTGGCATCCACTCTTCTAACCCTAGGTGGTACTTAAACATTACCCTTAGAAAATTATATTTAAGAATCATAAAATTGAGAAAGTTCTAAAAAATCCGTATTTCGCATGCGTATTTCAAAGTTACAGAAAGATGTCTGATCAAATTAGAAGTTACTCGTATCCAGTTCAAAAGAAATTCCTTGAGCTTTTATAGGGTTCCGTACAGTACATTGTAACAGCGAGCCGGACCTTTATGTGGAATGTGTGTCTTGATAAAAGCAATATATTTTATTATATCTATGTCAATCAAAACATTCGTTCACAATGATATCCGGTACAAGTTTTACAACGACGCCAGACTATCGTTAAATTAATTGGGACAAATTGACGATATTACTCTAACATACATACATAACTTCACGCAAAATCCCTTGCGGGGTAGGCAGACAGAACGGAGCGCCATAAGGCACGATTCTTACACACCTCACTCGCTTCGTTAACTTTTATAACTCTTTTCATGAACGCGCGTGTCAATTTTTGAGGCTCCTCACATCACCTTCCTCCAGAACACGTTCTCTTTGGTCATGGAATGTGTGTCTTGGCTTTCCTCGACTCCTATATCCATCCGCTTTTGCATTGTGTATCTGCTTAGTCAATCTTGCGTCATCCATTCATTCTACATGTCGGAACCATCGGAGCATGCTCTTTCTTACTTTTACACCGACTCTCTTTAATCTCTATTACTTTAAATATTTTAATAAATAAAATTAATCTAATCCAAAAGAAGAACTTACATATCAACATGTCAAGGGTGTCCAAGAATCTTCTCTTCTCCCACTGGTATAAATAAATAAATTTATTTCAGAAAGGCTTCCATAGGGTTAGTAAATACATGATACTTATATCTAGGGTTAGTATTGACACAAAACAAAAAACATACATTTTTTTTCTACTTCTACTACAACTCATGGACATTCACCCACCTCTGTTGTATAGGTGTGTCTCACCTGTCCGCGAATACCTTCAAGATACTACTGGTACTGTTTCGGACACGTGCCATCATAGATGAACAGCGCTTTCTCATGATTGCCGCGAAAGAGTCCGTACGCGCTTCTACGAACATTGATGACGCGCTGCAACGCCACGGTAGCCCCAGTAGCACCCTGAAAGCATTATTTCTACCTAACTTGTAAGAGAGACTTGGTGTGAAGTTGGTCATTCAAAAGTATGCTGCTGCAGGCCACTAACAAAACATAACCCACATCACTCAGACGTTTGATATTAAACATATTCATCTCGGGAAGTAGTAGGTAGTCCAATTCAACTATTGACTATTTGAAATTCAAAATGTGCTACTGTCTTCCGAGGCCGCTATCTCCTCTGATTTATGCCGTCAAACCTGTCCAGCAGTCGTCTGCCTCGCGAGGCCTTGTCACGCTTAACCCACAAACACCAGACAACACTGAACAACTGTTCTGCTTTGTCTCACATATATAAATAAAACTGGTATTTTTGTGGGACACATTTTTTTATGTACATCGTTTTATCTATCAGTATTGATAGTGATACTCGATAGACAACATTAAGTTGCCGGCATGATTTACGACTATAGATATAGACTATTTTTGAGTTAAAGATTTATAATAAAAAAATATCCTAGTACTGATTTCATTAGCAGAACATGCAGAGTAAATCAATGCTGCCCAATTTGTAGACTTTGTTGCACGAAATTCAATCCTAAAAGAGTCGTGTATTATTTCTCAATAATATAAAACTTAAATCTATGCGCTATTACAGACTAAAATCTACCTCTGTGCCAAGTTTAATACAGTTCGGTTCTGCAGTTTTAACTATTCTGCTACTAATCAAAACCATTATGTGATTTCACAATTAACATTGATAAAAAAAAATGTCTCTCTATCGTGCGTTTAAAAAGTTATTTATTAAATAATTCTCTTTCTAAATAGTGACTACCATACCCAAACACAAGGGTATTTTCCATCTTACTCAGATGTCTAACACCCCCCTGGTCTTATTTGAATTAATATTTATACAATCAATCCCCTTTGCTCTTGGAATGTTCTTCTTAGAATTGTTTGTTCTTTTGTTAGAACTTATTTCCAACAGATTAACAGTCGACTCTTCGGGCCCCTCTAACAGTTTGTTAAGAGTTTTTTAGGGTTTTAGAATGCATCGTGCTTAAAAAGCAAAAGAAATGCTATTAATTTATTCAAAACCAGTGATGTATAAAAATGACCATATCAGAAAAGAATGCTGTACCTTAAAGTATTAATATTCCCTGAAGGATTGTTAATCTATTGAATAAATAATATGTATATGTACAACAAACCGTTAATAATATTACTTACAGAAGTATATTCACGTCCAGTCTTTCATTGGGCCTAGACAGATAGATACTGGCCAATATCGTGAAATGCAAGTCGTGAAATTATTTGGTTTAATATATGTAAATATAATTAATTGCTTTACGCTAACAATAATCGTAACAAAACAATGAAAGACCCGATTGTGAATTTCATCGGGTATATTCATTTTAGTTATTTATCACATTTTGGATGTCTAACAACCTCCATTTTCATCAGATATTGGTTAAAATATATATGATTACAAAACGTAACCGTGGTAGAGCCACGCAGTGAAATAATAATAATATCTTAGACACAATACACACAACGCCCTCTAGTTCCAAACTAAGCAACTAAATGCTTGTGCTATGAACACTAGATAACGGATATGTCACGACTTCTCAGAATATCGACGTAAAGTGCCTCATACCGCGTTTCCTCATATCGGTGAGAGAGGTATCCGGAGGCCCAACCCCATCCACTGTCCTCTCTCCATGCCAGTTCCGACCCCCTTCCCTATCCCATTTTAAAAGCTAGAATGCAACTGTAACACTATTTGTGTTACAGGTGTCCATGGAAGGTTGCTTATCATCAGGTGACATGCTTGCTCGTTTGCCTGCCTAACCCATAAAAGAAATAGCGTTCTTAACACTAAAACTTGGTATGCCCCTGATGGAAAACAAAACAGATCTCATCGTATTAATATTCAACGATTCCGGGTATTGGAGATTTTTTTGTCGAAGTGATCATTCCTTATTCGTTTGTTGTGGGCCGGACGATATCCTCGGTCGGACATGTTGCTGCTTTTGTTTTTATTGAAATCTCCTGTCATTCCTCTTGATTGATATGTTGCCACTTGTTTCGCGTATAAATGTGGTATATTATCAATTTTTAACTTATTATTACTTGGAATGTAAATAACGTCATCTACCGACCAAAGAGAGAACTGTATACTTATTATGAATAAAAATAATTATTCGTATGCATATACACAGTTTATAGGAATCTTGCTATACAATTATCAGCACAATATAAAAAGTAACCTATGTTTTATTTAATACTCCGCCTTAAGAAAATTGAATTATGCAAATTTTCATGATAATTTAGGCTAGAAAGGAAAGTCAGCCTCACATATCTGATGATTTAAATGCCAATAAATAATCTTTTTTTTGGACTTCACACCAAAAAATTGACATTTGGTTCAGAACGTGCATTACGAAACGCCATTATTCATAAGGAGCACGATTTAAATATAATATCGATGCAGTGTGAAGTCAAGTCTTTGATTAATGGTATCTCCAACTCTCATATATTTTCACTATATATCACGATAACGGTAACATTGATGTACGGAACCATAAACCAGTATTAACCTTTATGTAGTGACATTAAATATTAGCGTTCCTTATGTTGGTGAGCATGTGTGTACAAGAGATGGAAGCAAATAAATTTAACTGCCGATACCAGAAGATACATGATGGGGGACTTGATTTCAGTTTAGTAGTATAGTAGATGTTTTTCTTTATGGGACCCATCCCTACCCTACCCTACCCTAAACCCGGCAAACTAGCAAGTGGATCATCTGATGCCAATACCATGGACACTTCCAACACTCACTAAGGTTAATACTGGTGTTATTTTGCCGGCCTTTAAGATAAGAAGCAGAAAGGTTGGTACTGGGATGTGAAAGAGAAGAAGGAAGGGGTTGGTTCTTCGGATACCTCTCTCACCAACCTAAAAGCAGCAGGAGTCACTTTACGGCGATATTCGGAGAGGTAGTAGTATATCAACGGTGACCGGTCGAGCCGGCCCATTATAGAGCTAGCTCTTTATTAAGAATCTTCTTCTGTCCAATAGAACTTTAGTAAAAAAGTTGGAATAGGTGAGATCTTATAGTCGCTTCTTACGACATCCCCGGAAAGAGAATTTGTGACACTATTCGATATTGTGCATTGAAAAAGGAATCTAAAGATCAGCGAAAGGATCTAAAGAAACAATAAATAAATAAACAATAATTAAACACTTGCTTATGGATTTCAAATGTAAGTTTCAGATACTTCTCAGGTTCCATTTTCACGAATACTTAAACGAGTATGACGTAAAGATTTCTCGGTGGTCCAGTGCTGGAGCACGGCCCGCTTCTGAACCAAGAAGTCGTGGGTTCGAATCCGGGCTCTCACCAATAATTTTTCGAAATTCTTTTCAAGTTACATATCAATGACTGACAACTTTGTGCCCGGTGTATAGAAATAGGTTCGCTACCATTTAGAACGTTAATATAACGGCGAGTCGATGATTAACAACCGCTGCCTACACCTTCGGGTAGAACTAGGCGTGAAGCTATGTTAGGCAAAGATTTAAATGAAACGTTGAAATATCAATAAACATTCACCCTTCTAGATGTAAAACAAAAACTATTGTTCATGGTTAAGTTGGTAATTAAATGTGAATTTATGTTCATATTTATGTTCAGTTATATATTGAACATAGTGTATGTACAGTGATTGCCAGGGCCGGTGCGTCGTGCGTACCAAATGTCAAATCCGTGAGGAAACGTTCAAACCTCATACGTAAAGGAGTAATGCGTTTTTTTTTCAATATTTCGGTCAAGTGTGATATGAACTTTACTACTGATGGTTCAGTAAATACATATATCTGATCACTTAGTTGGATTTTTCAGGATACGATACATAATCTTTACATTTAAATTCCTTACATCACACAAAGTTAGAGTTATTTTTAAGTCGTAAATATTTTTTATGAAAATTATTATTTGACTTCCTTAATTCAAAATACGTATACAATTCTGACTATTTAATTAACGAAGTATTTATTTAAAAATGAATACTACCTAACTATGTGTGATATGTATTTGTTTATTCGACTTTTACTCAAGTAGCGCCATCTGTTTGTTTCAGGGTAAATCAGTGATCCGTCCGATAGCGTTCAAGCCGCTGGGCGGACGCCTGTCTGCTG
Organism: Euproctis similis; assembly: GCA_905147225.2. Lineage (NCBI taxonomy): Eukaryota > Metazoa > Arthropoda > Insecta > Lepidoptera > Erebidae > Euproctis > Euproctis similis. The sequence goes on along the minus strand of LR990105.1, from coordinate 22,694,569 downwards.
GTGGTGAACGATATGGCTCCACGCCAGTACTTGCCAGCAGACCACCCTCACACATGACACTATATGGCAGTGAGTATTTTTAATTATTTATTTTTTATCTAATTATTGGTAAAGTAAAAGTATATTTTTATTGTATTTATTCGCCAAAGAAGCGAGTGAGGCGTGTAAGAATTGTGCCTTACGGCGCTGTCTTCTCTCTGCCTGCCCCGCAAGGGATTTGACGTGAAGTTATGTATCAATATTGGAAGTTACAAGCTAAACACAGAGTTACTTTTGAATAATTAATACTTTTATTGTATATGGTCACACTTGAAGGTAAGACACGTCTTGCCTAGCTAAACCTCCTGTCGGAACAGAGCGGGCCAGTAATCAACCCTACACCAAACAGCGGGTGTAAGTGGATCACACAACACTTTTTTTTTTTGCTTTCATTAATAAATTTAACATTTATTGTGTAACCGCGACTTGAAATTTTACAATCAAGATCAAGATCTCGCTAGATTTCAACTAATGTTTCTACATTAGTGTTCTAGCCAGGTTTTTAACTAACATCAGAAAATTGACGTTCTTCATATTTCTCTGACTAACATGAGATACGGATAATATTTGGAAAATTACTGGATTGGGATGAAAATATTGTTAACTTGAAACCTTCAGGTTCTTCAGATGTCAGAGAGGGGCGGTGGTGCGGCTCACCGCAACCCGCGTCACTGTCCGCCCTGCCTCCCACGACGCCCTCTATCCCATTTCATCAGAGACATCATTCTGCTATTATGTAAGTAGATTTTTATTATAAGTAAAATTGTGCTATTAGGTATCTTCTTTTATCCTTTTATCCAGCTTCGTATAGAAAACTATAAAAGTACGGCCAGGATTTGATCCCGGTACCTGCTGAGCATTTGAGAAATCAGCGCGGGTTTTTACTCTTTAATTACTGTTACATCCCTATTGGCGGAACCTATTGCCATACACCGGGCACCAGGTTGTCAGTCATCGATATATCACACATAACTTCCGCAAAGGATTCCTAGGAATTATTAGTGTATTCGATCCCACGACTTCCGAGTTAGAAGCGCGGAGCTCTACCACTGGTCCATTGAGACTGTTCAAACATAGAAAACATGTATATTTAGTTTGTTATTGAACGGAAGTTAAATATCGTTATGCCCTGAATCAACTTTTACCAGCAGACCAGACACTTGTCCAAGTGAGAGTGACACTTTCCTGACATGTACGCCCCATACCCCGGTTATTAAAGATTGATTTATTAACGAGTAAATAGCTAAAATTACTTAAAATTAAAAATATTTTCTGTGTTCAATTAAAGTAGATCATACAGTTTTTCTTAAAATAAACTCTTGTATAGATTTTAATCTTGTATAAAAAATCTTGTCGAAAATTATTTTTCGACAAGAAAACTTTCGTTTGCTTAAAACGAAATAAGATAATCGCTATACTTTTATTTTTTTTAATTGGATAATAAAATTTAAACGTGTCGTTCAACTGATGAACGAATATGTGTTCACGCCGGTCAAATATTTACCAAAGACTCACAGAATTTAATTGATTCTATCATTCACTTCTATTGTATGCCAAAATAATTATTATGATTTAAATTTAATAAAATGTCTTTAAACTTTGGATAGGAATAAATGCCGGCAAATACTATCCCAAGCTTAAAAGTTAAAACATAGGTGTATACGGTATACCCAAATTTAAACACAGGGACCTCCCAGAGAGAAGTTCACGTGTTTAATAGGACACAATATGTTATTTAAAACAAAGCTTTTTCGTATATGGCAAATTTTACAAAGAATTCGTGTTCCAATTCCGATTTATAGAAGAAACTAAGTCACGAACGTATTATATAATTCTAACAATAGATGGAAAATGTTGTTCGTAAGCTAACGTCAATGACATGTGGTGGCATCTGTTCATTAAAACTAAGTAAAACTAATTAAAACTGTCAGTGGTAGCGTCGCATGCGCATGCGCACCGAGATCAGACCTCCACTACTGAATGACGGGGGTACATAAAATGCTGCTCACTACACTTCTTGTGCACTCAACGGAAACTAAATAACATAATAGAATATATGAAACTATAAGTAAATATAATATGATTTTAAATGTTTGGTCGTTTTATGAAAGTAAAGTGAAAATTTTAATTTTACTTAATGTTGTTTTCGTTTAAAAAATTTATGTCTCGTGAAATTTAAGCAAGTCCGCTATGCCTCGTAAATGTAGCGTTGTAGTAGATATTTCTGTATTTTATATTTGTTTGTAATTCTATGTTGTCTCTGTATGGCATAAAAAAAATAACCAACCGTTACGTTACGTACGTCAGAAATCTTTTGAAGTCGTCTTACCGATTACTTCAGAATCTAGAAAATGTTTCCTATACGTCCACCATGTCTTCCTTCGTCATTTTCCTGTGTCACATGTCATTTTAACACTAATTAGAATGTTTATATAAATTTTTACATCCCCGTCCCTTATTGATGAAAATAAAAGTATGCAATTAAATGTATAATAGTATGATAATTAATGAAAAGTAATGATAATTTCATCACAGATATTCTTCACCTTTCTTCTTAGTTATGCCACTCATTAAACGAGAATGTATATTATTATCTTTGCAATAAAATCCGCTCGTATTGCAATTAGCGAGCAACATTTTATTGGCGCTCAGCGTGCTCAATCTATGCGTCAGACGCCACAGTGGTAGTCCCGCGCGTGCCCGCATACATGCGTTTAACTTAACAATTAAATGCACAATAAATAAATAATTTAACGTTAGTAATAATATTATTTATTTAATAGTTAATTATTATTCATAATCAACGCATAAATAGTGAATACGTTGTGATGTGTTTTAACAATGAATGGATTGTCAACTCGTACAATGTATTATAGGCAAGTTCTTTTTTTCAAATTATGACATTCAAAATTTAAAAACTAAAATCTTTTTGCTTTTTTTATCTCCAAAGCTTATAATTGTCCAGTGTCTTTTCAGTTTAAATTTGGAATGAAAAAATATTGCGCGCCTTTAGTGAGTTCGTTAATGGATGTTTTTTCCTAGCGCCGCATGATCTTCCTTTATAATGAATTATTTTTTATATTCTTTAAATATAATAAATTGTTTCGATTGATATAGCCTTGCTCTCTGTAGATATTTGCTTTTATTAGTGTTAGTGTTGCTAGTAATACAGACTAGTGCTGTCCCTTCTCTGTCCATGAGTGTAGCTAAAAGCGAGTGATTAGATCTGATGCGATCTATCTTCTCTATAAGATGTCTCGATGTCCTAGTGGTTTAGCTTCTCTGGAAAACCATTGGTGTATTGATCATGCGAACCGAGAACTTCTCAAACAGCAGTCGAAGTGCTAAACCACTAAGCCGATATAATAACAAGCCGATATAATTTTTTATGCATATATACCGATACTAACATGTAATTTGGGTATATACAGTTAAATAAATAAAATTTGAATCTAATATTGTCGGTAATAGGACACTTCTAACGCAGATATTTTTTTGCGAACAGCCAACAGGAAGTCATTTGATAAAAGTATATACTTTGAGTGTTTTTTTCTTCGTTGTCACGCTACATTGTCTTCTGCAGAGCGTGACAGGTTCATTCATAAGAAAAGCACCATAACAGTATCCAATATGAGTCTTTATCAAGGACAGGAGGCGTTCACTGGTTCAATCAGTTAATTTTAAAAACTTATAATTTCACGCCTTTTTCTACCCGAAGGTGTAGAACGGCTGTTAAGCCTCGACTTGCCAAATCATTATGTTACGTCTCTAACGGAATAGATAGTGAACTTATTGCTATTATACACTGGGCACAAAGTTGCCAATCATCGATATTTATCACACATCCGAGAATTCATTGGTGTGAACCCGGAATCGACCCCACGAATTCAGAATCCGAAGCGCGAAGCTCGACCACTTAGCCACCAAGAATATAGTATAATATTTGTTTATTTATATTGTCTTTTCAGTCTATTTGGGGTAAACCAATATTGATAAACTTAATATCCCGTGGTAGATTAAGGGTCAGGAATGACGTGAGTCATAATAATTTACAATAGGCATCTCCACTTAAATGACCAGGCATCACTATGTTCCTTAATTGATATCTTGAATTGATACTTTCATTGATTGACCTGGGTTCGTATTGAGGCAGAATATAAGTAATAAAATAAATTGGGATTTATAAGAAGAATCAGTACATAGAATAAAACGTAAAATAAATAGGTAATAACGTCCCTCATTTTTTGAAGTCGGACAAAAACTCTTTTGCAAAATTTAAAAATTGTAACACTTTCTTTAAAAGTACTGCAATGCATTATTTATTTTGAAATATACATTAATATAACTTATATAATATGTAATAAAAGTGTACAATCAAAAATTGGGTACAACGTTACAATGATGTGGGATATATATACTTATTATGTAATGTAATTAATATATTTTTAACCAACTGCGCAAGAAGGTTACACATTCATTTCACCGTCAATTACATTGAAAATCACGTTGTACCAACTTTTAGTCATGATAATATTCCTTAGGTACCTTCACTTGAGTACCAAAGTTTAAATATTATCTAGTAACTTATTAACTGTTTTATTCAAATACTATAATTGTAAAAATTCTTGTGTCTTGATGGCTCTGTTTCTTTTTAACTTCTTTAAAATCTATTTAAAGTGCAACAGAATCTTTTTTTTTAAATACGTATACAGTGTTATTGTCTGCTAAATCGACTTAATAGTAAATACATTTATCGAATGAACAATAAAATAATCGATTGTATGCAAATCGATATGTATAGGTATTTTATATTCAACATCAATAGAATTTTACGATATATTTTCAATATTAAGCTTCTGTATTAACATTTGAAAGGACGAATTAAAGTTTCACCTTCACACTTTTGCTACCCAAAGATCTAGATAGCATATTTATTTCTAAGACTTTCGCGAATCTCACTCATAGATTAAAACAACTTTTAGGATTATATCGCGTTTATTTATTTATATTTATTTCCCGACGTTTCGAACTCTTTACAGAGATCATTTTCACGAGTGATGAACAAAAAGTTTGTTCATCACTCAAAGTTTGTTTATCACTCGTGAAAATGATCTCTGTAAAGAGTTCGAAACGTTGGAAAATAAATAAAAATAACTAATAAATAAACGCGATATAATCCTAAAAGTTGTTTTGATCTATCTGGGTAGCATTGAAGACATTGAAATAGGTTTCCGCTATTTCTTTTTATAATTTCACGCCTTTTTCTACACGAAAATGTAGGCAGTGGTTGTTCAACCTTGACTTACTGCATTTTTACATCTCAAATGGAATAGGTGGCGACATCTATTGCCATATTCAAGGCAGAATGTTGTCAGTCAAAGATATTATCACACATAACTTCCGAAAATAATTTCATAGACGTGTGCGGTGTGAGACAAGATTCGAAGCCGCGGCTTCTTGATACAGAAGCGGGGTGCTCGATCACTGGACCACCGAAACCTTGTATATATACCTACTATTACCTACCTACTTAAATATATGTAGCTACAATTTTATATAAAACATTTCGCTAGGGTTGGAAGTAGGGGGTCTGTAAGTAGAGGGGCTGTTCCATTTAAAAAATTGCATCTGTAAAAGTTATTTAATTATAGCTCTCGGGATAAGTATGTTGGGGTCCTGAGTGCGTCACCCTGACTCGAGAATGTGTTGTTACAATACAGTTTTTTTTAAATAACTGTACGTTTGTTTATTTTTTATTTATTTTAGCACAATCATTTGCCAAATTGTGACGTTAAAATATTTATAATAGCATTTTAATATGATCGATAATCCCCGATTGCCTTAAGTTACTTAACAAATAATAAAATTTGGGTATACATGTATTAATATGTAATTACAAATATATGTGTCACTACAAACGTCAATCTCCATGTTCTTCAAATGCAACTCCTGTATTTATAATGTTCTATAAATAACTGTATGGTTATCCAGCTGCTTGTTTTTGCTTTGTTTTTGTTCATAATTCAACAGCTGGCGTCGCCCCTACCTATCATAGAGTGACAACACCTTTGTATCGTCTGCACGACATAGCTCCTAGACTAGCTGACGCGATTTCATACTTGTTATACATACATACATTACTTCACGCCAAATCCCTTACGGGATAGGCAGAGAGAACAGAGCCCTTATAAGGCACATTGTTACAAGTCTCACTCGCTTCGTTGACTTTCAGAACTCGTTTCATGCACACACATTACCTTCCTTCAGAAGACGTTCTATTTGGTCATGGAATGTGTGTCTAGGCTGTCCTCGACTCCTACATCCATCCGCTTTTGTATTGTATATCTGCTTATTCAATCTTGTATCATGCATTCTTTCAACATATCCAAACCATCGGAGCATGCCCTTTCTTACTTTTACACCGATCTCTTTTTCAATCTAACTTCCTTCCTTACAACCTTGTTTTCGACGCGGTCAGCGAGTCACTCTGCAGATTTGGCGTAGTGCCCTCATTTCTACCGCGTTTATCCTACTTTCATGCACACTCTGCCATACCCAGCTCTCGCTTCCATAAGTTAGCGTACTAAGTGAGCAAACTTTATATAAATAATTTTAAATTAAATTACTCTAATCAACCCTTGCGCTATCCATTAAAAATACTAAAAATTCTATTTTCCAATTTAATTCGCATTTATATTCATATTATGCAACATTACACAAAAATTGTACAGTTCTCAAAATTTATGTAAAAGACATGCCTACGTTATAATCTATTTTGTTATATCTATATATATATGTATGTATCTCATAACTCCAGAATTTCGTACTGGTATGAGCCAGGATTTGAACTCTAAATAAAAGGACAACTTGTCCGACAGTCCATGAAATCAAATGCTTAAATCTCATCTTAAAGAGACTCAGAGGAATAACAGCGATGGCACTCATCTCTTATAGTGATACACGCCATTAAATCTCCATTTTTACTACAAATACAAGAACAATAATCTCGAATGCATCTACTTCCGATGAGATAAAACTAGTGCCAAGTCAGTCACGCAACTGTACAATTGAATAACGTGTTTCGTAGTTAAACACGATTCTCGCACTGTAATACAGTATTATAATAATATAAGTGTACTGAACTTAATAGAAACTTTATATTTACATAGTTCACAGTGTTAATTATTAATTTTACATAACATGATATAACTTCACGCCTTTTTCTACCCGAAGGTGTAGGCAGCGGCTGTTAAGCCTCGACTCGCCGTTGTGTTTACGTCCCAAATGGAATAGATGGCGAACCTATTGCTATACCAGGCACAAAGTTTTTAGGCATCGAAATTTTTCACACATAACTTCGGAAAAGAAGTTTCGAAAAGTCATTGGTGGCCACTGTGAGGATTCGAACCTCTAAATTTAGAAGCGAGTGCTCGACCACTGGACCGCCGAGACTGATTTTAACTACTTTTAAACTTACTTGATGTCAGAACTTTATTTGACGATCGATGAAATACCACGATCTCTAAGAATATCGACGTAAAAGGGCAGGCCTATACACTATTCCTCCCGTCCCCTCATTATTTTCGTTCACATCCCTCTCCCTATCCCATCTTAAAGGCTAACAACGCACCCTTAGGGTGTGACCCCTAGGGTGTTGCTATTTGCTTACCGTCACGTCACCCGCTTGCACGTTTGGGTGCCCCTTTCTATACAATAATTTTCAATATATAATTGCTCATAATATGTTGTTATTGAAATATTGTTCATTATTTTTTTGCAATCTAGCTCAGAGTTCTTGCTATGTTTTGTAATCAAGCCAATGAGTTTCCTATACACTCATCGACTGATAAGAGAATTGTGTCATTTCAGAATAAATATAGACAATTATTATACAGGACCTGATAATAACATAACTACATGTATCACTGTTCAAATATTTATGACATATTATATATTTCATCGGGTTTCTAAATGACTTCAGTCACTTCAGTAAATACAATACAAATAAAATAAAAGCTTTATTGTAACACTTCGAAAATCTAAATTTGAATTGTACCAGGTATAGTCTCGGTGGTCCAGTGGTCGAATGAGCACACGGCTTCTGAATCCCGAAGTCGCGGGTTCGAATCCTGGCACACCAATGAGATCGAAATTAATTTCGCAAGTTATGTGTGTATAAATAATGATGACTAAAAACTTTGTGCTCGGTATGGCAATAGGTTCGCCATCTATTCTATTTGGGACGTAAACATAACATATAGCATATACACATATACATATAACATAACATAATAGTCGAGGCTTTACAGCCACTGCCTACAGCTTCGGGTAGGAAAAGGCGTGAAGTTATGTTATGAATTCTACCATTAAAAAACTAAAGGCGAAAAAAATTAAAAATCATTATCATCATCAAAAAAATCATCTATTGTTGTATTTTACTTATTGGTGGAGGATGAACCACCGACGGGAACATTCCCAAGGAGGCTTGACGTCAGACAGGCGGCCAGTTATAAAACCACAGCCAAAATTTTGACAAAATTGATAGTTCGATAGGAAGACATGTCGTACCGATCCCACTTAGAGTAGGATAACAGCAGGAAAACGATAGTGATAATGATGCCCATGAATTGAGTGCAACCTAATAAACAGTTTTGTTAATCCATTAATCCATTTTCTCTCTTATTGAATACAGAAAGAGTGAGAGCTTTCTTAAGAAATCAATAGCACCAAAGAAAATAAATATTTAGACTACTTCATTACCAACTGGCCATGTGGTTTCCGTGAACAGCCGGCCTATTTTTTATTTATTAGCTACAGATTAGCTCACTTCTCCTTAATGTGTTGTAAGATATCTTTTTAGGGTTCCGTAATCAAGAAGTTCCGTAGTTGCGAAACATCCTTCCGCATGTCTAACGCCCGAATACTGAACCGCCACTCAAATCTGACAATCAATAAAGTGCTACTTACTGATCAAATTTCACGTATTCTGTTTAATGTGACAGCTGCTTAAACGCTTAAGTAGCGCTTATATATTTGAGTGGCGGTTCAGTATTCGGGCTTAAGTCTCTCAGACTTTTAGCGATAGAAAGTTAAAATTTCCTATAGATTCGTAATTTGTCACAAATTTATTATAAGTATTAAAAAATATATTATCTATTAAAGTAGCAGTATCAAAATAAAATTATTAGCTGTTTAGTAGGTATATCTTCATTATCATTACATAGTATAAAACAAAGTCGCTTTCCACTGTCTGTCCCCTTATATGCTTATATCTTTGAAACTACGCAACGGATTTTAATGCGTTTTTTTTTAATGGTTAGAGGGTTTCAACGGGCTGGTTTTTATCTATAATTCATGTATAATTTAGTAAAGAAAAATGATTATTTTCGAGATTTAGCACTTTAGTTGTAAACGATGGAAAAAATTTTTACGATGCTGAACAAAGTTCGCCGGGTCAGCTAAAAAGAAAATCTAAAGTTTAGGCTCCACAAATTTAAGAGCAAATTTAATAACCTATGTTACAAAATGTAATATTTCTTTTCATAACTACGAAACTCGACTGTTTATTTACCTAAGAACAGTTCATGTTATATTTATTTATGGGTAGTGCTTCAGCCACTGGACTTCTCTCATATGGCCTATTTAGTGAAAATGGTGGAGGTAATAGTATACTGGCATACCAGTTGCACAATTTAAGAATTGAAAGCTTTAAAAGACGGAAAATCATATTCTTCTTTCTTTTTAAAGTGAAACTTTTATTACATCGTCTCAAACTTTTTCGTCTGCGTGTTGCATGTCGCGTGACGGTGACGTGAAGGCGCTCGTCAGAGCGCCTTTCACGTCTATTATCGTTTATTTATATTAATTAATTACCCAAATATACACTTTATTTTTGTAAATAAATACCGTAAAAACATGTAGAAAAAACATGTAGAAAAACACCCCCAGACGAGGGATCGAACCCGCCCCGACCTTGTGTTATCGGTAGTGCGGTTTACCGATGCACCACGAGGGCCGTATGTATAATCGTCTAATTACCGTCCTCTTTACCAATTTCGACACATTTTCTAGGATCGGGTTTGTTTGTTTGTTTGTTTTTTACATACATACATATACGTACGTACGTATTGCAGGCGGAGAAAAAAAAAATTATATTATTTATAAATGGTGTTTTTTTGAAAATTATATTTAAGTACGAATTACATACTAATAAAATAATGAAATATCAATAATATTTTTCGATCTTACCGACAGAATAATAAATATATACTAATATATACTATGTACTAACATATTATATTAGAAACATATACTTAATTTTTTGCAGTGATAAACTGTAATAAAAGCAAAGCAAACACACATTGACTTCGTGTTAGTTAACAACGCCATCTGCTGGAATAGAAATTTCATGAAAATCGTTGGAGCCGATTCCGAGATTCCAATTTTATATACTATATACAAGAATTGCTCGTTTAAAGATATAAGATAAGATAGTGCTCTTTATATATGTAAATTTGTCACATTTTCATAATAAATCGAAATATCATATTTACTGGAGGAAAAAATATCGTTTTGTTTTGTAAAGATCCTTTGTTGTAATGTTGTTAACGTTTAATAGGTGTCGCGTTATCCCTAGTACCGTAGCTAGTGCCCTAGTGTCGATTCGGGCGACATCTATCGATATAATACGATATTACGGCAGAATCATCAATAGTAGCAACCTAGTAGCGCCATCTAGGAATTATTGTCGTGACCACGTAAAATAAAAAACATTTATTAAACCCTATTAACAAATACAAGATGGCAAGTAAATTAAAATCGTAACCAATATTTTATGGTAACTAAAATACGTGAACAGTGACTTACATTCGATTTTCGAAAAAAATAATATTTCGAAAATTTTTAGTTAAATGTCTATAATGTGAAAAAAAGTTTCACTTTTACGGTGGTTTCATAAAACCACACAAGTTTTTTTTCTATAACTGTCAGTATCTAATCTCTTTCTTCTTCTCCCTCTCTTGGTTGTGTCATATGCACAAACACAAACCGACCTATACATGTTAACATTTTCCGCGTTAGAACCTTATGGAGAAATGCAACCTTTCCGTCATTTAGATCAGGTTTGGTAACCACGCTACTAAAATTGTCTATGGATTAATGAGCTAGTGTAATTGGCTTCCAGTTGATGTAATATAGGTGGTGATCGAAAGGTTTCACTCGATACGAGATAACTATTTTTGAAATAGCAACATTGCGAATCGAAAGTTATAATTTAAGTTTGATATTTTCGAATATATAACTCCATAGGAATAAAACTTCGTTGTAAAGTTAAGAATTTTAACGTGCCAAATGTCGAAAACTATTGCTTTGATACATCGTGCACGAAGTTGTTAGTCATTGACGAATTGTCAGGATTTGAACATAAGACTTCTTGACTCCGTGACAACAGTAGCTATTCACAATAATTTTATATTAATTAATACAATAATAATTATTTAACAGTGGTAGAGCCGAGCAGTTCGCTGCATGAATGGGCCGGCTCGACCGGTGGAATACCACGACCTCTCAGAAGACCGACGTGAAGTGGCTCATGCCGCTTTTCGTTCGGTGAGAGAGGTACCCGGAGGCCCACTCCCTTCCCCATCCTTTCCTATCCTACTCTCTTAAAGGTCGGCAACGCAACGGTAACACTATATGTGTTGCTGGTGACCATGGGCGGCGCAAGTTGCTTACCATCACGTTACCAGCACGCTCGCTCGTTTGCCCTCCTATCCCATAAAAAAGTAGTCAGTAGTAAAAACTGTGTTAGCAATGAGCTTCTTCAAACGACCATCAACGTGTGAACTACCTATTTCTGTTTTGTTTTATTTTTTTTGCGTAATATTATTTTAAAACCTATTCAGTATAACCTCTGTAACTACTCAACCGATGTAAGTCACAGTTTCGTCATCAGCACATCGTTTCACCTTGACCAATATACCATAATACATTTTAAGTCCTTTAATGGATATCAAAATGTTAATATTAAAATCAATCGTAATGTAAATAAAATAAATAACATCATATTTATTCGCTGTCTAGGATTCATAACACAAGTGGCACTAGATGTCGCTGTGTTAATAGTTTCACAAGAAAATTGAGCACAATATTTATATATTTTGGTACTTTCTGAAGTTTTATTTTCCTACTGTTTTCTTTTTTGCAAAATAGTGCTATCTCCCCCTTTGTCCACATCATTAAATAGATAAGTGTTCATGGACACATATAAAAGTATCGATACTATTATTATGAATAATATCCAAAATAAAAGTATCGTTAACAGAAATATCGATAACTCAAGATAAAGAAAGAAAACATAATTACTTTCAATAATTATATTACATATAAAATAAAATTAATAGATAAATACGTCATAAATAAATTTTTCGTAACCCTAAATGTCACTCATCTTGACCATCCTATAAAAATATTTAATCCATATATTTTATAATTTCCAATTAGTAAAATGAGTCATCTGTTAAAGATATCCAGACAGCTAAATATTTCTTACGCACATTATATTTAATATTGTATTAAGTTTATTATAATTTCGAAAATCAAGAGACTTAGCAGCTTAATTTATTCTATTCGCTAGCAAAAGCATATCGTAATTTGTATAGCATATAAATATACAACCTTCAATTGTAGTGATTGCAGAGATTTACAGGAGACACGCTACGATGAATTTACCTGCCTCGTTTACCTACATTTATACTTACTTACACATTATTTTATATATACGCATATACAAATGTCCGCGATTTCATCACGAATAGAAACTGCTAATTAACGATCTTTAGAACATCTCAACAACTCTGCTTAGATATATTTTAAGGTGCAGAATACCAAAACGTCCATACCAAATTCTGCTATGATCATTTATTATTTAGGCGTGATGAATTAATTAATATTATCAGTTCACCTTATAATCATCTACGTGTCGATATAATAACGAGAGAGGGAAAGCACTTGCACTCCCAAACAGAAACCCAGCCACACCCCAGCACCCAAAGACAGCATTTGCCATGCGAGCCAGAACCTCTTAAAATCTCTCCAATATGACTTTTTTGAATAAAAGTAGTTAGCTAGTGTAATATTATTGTCTTTATATATATTTCATTATTTATAAATTCACACCTATAATAAGCCAAAGTGAAAGCAGCATTTGTGGAGAACTTCCACCAAAACAATATTAACAATATTAACATATTTTATATAACTATATTTAAGTTCCAAATTATTCACTTACCTCATGATGCATTTCGAACCACCAAATAATACAATCATACAAAACAATGAACTCATTCATCCGATCAAGTCACAAACAGTCGCACACCTACTAGAAGACCGTTCATACGCATTTTATATAAATTTCTCGCCACTCTCAATGTAAACAAACCATATACAAAGACTCATTGTAATCATAGTTCAGTGCAGTGTAAATAATCAATATCGTTCAGAACATTAGACTGTTAAAATATTATAAACTTAATTTGTGAAATAAGAAATTATATAACTATCTCTTACATACATAGTTGTGTCATTTAAATCTCAATTAATAAACATAAATTATAGGTGATAACCATCCCCTATAAACTGGTGACCCCGAATAGAACAGTGTGAAAATAAATTTAATAATGGCACAACAAACTCCGGTCCCGTCGCTAAATGGTAGCAATGGAAGCCATGGCCAAGCAGATTGCAGAGCTAACCAAGCAAGTAGCAACTCTTAGAGCACACCAATCACGTCCACAGTGGCGAGAACCTTACCGGCAAAGATCAAGATCACGATCCCAATCACAAAGGAGGAATAACGGTCAGTGCTATTATCACAATAAATTTGGCAATAAAGCCGTAAAGTGCACGCGACCCTGCAGTTATCAGGGAAATGCCAGCGGCAGTCAGTAACGGCGGCTAATGACTGCCACGAATGTAACGGCCGCCTCTTTGTCACCGATAAGAAGACTAAGTTAGAGTTCCTAATTGACACAGGCTCTGACTTATGTGTATTCCCTAAAACAGTGACCCGAGGACACCGTAATAAAACAGAACTTGAACTTTATGCCGCGAACAGCACTAAAATTTCCACTTATGGATACATACAACTACATTTAGACTTCGGTTTACGTCGTGATTTCGTATGGCGACTTGTTGTAGCTGACGTGAAGAAACCGATAATAGGCGTCGATTTTTGAAGCCATTACAACTTACTAGTCGACTGCCGTCAACATCGTCTCGTTGATAATTTAACTAGCCTGTCTGTAACCGTGCCACATTCCAATACAAAAGCAGATACAATTACCATCAAAGCTGTCACGGGTGACTCAGTATATCACCAACTTCTCAAGAAGTATCCAAGCATCACCAGACCCGCTGGTACACCAGTAGAACCTAAACACAGTACAAAACACCACATACGGACGACACCTGGACCACCTGTGAACGCACGTCCACGTCGTTTAGCCCCAGACCGCCTGATAATCGCGAAGAAAGAATTTGACGAAATGTTACACAACGGAACGGCACGAAGATCCGAGAGCTCATGGTCATCACCACTACATCTAGCTAAGAAGAAAGACGATGGGTGGAGACCGTGCGGTGATTACCGCCCCTTAAACGCGAGAACCATACCAGATTGTTACCCAATGCGTCACATCAACGATTTTTCTTATGACCTCGCAGGAGCTACCATATTCTCGAAGGTAGATTTAATAAAAGCCTATAACCAGATTCCTGTTTTTGAAGAAGATATACCCAAAACCGCCATAACAACTCCATTTGGCCTTTACGAATTCCCATTCATGACCTTTGGCCTGAGGAATGCAGCGCAAACTTTTCAGCGTTTTATGGATGAAGTGTTGCAAGTAATGAACAATATATACAATTATTCTGATGATATTTTAGTCTACTCTAAAACAGAAGCCGAACACCTGGAAAACCTGGAACAACTTTTTCAAAGATTATCAAAATACGGAATATTAATCAACTCTTCCAAATCAATTTTCGGCGTCCCAGAAGTTTGTTTCTTAGGCTACCATATAACAGCAGAAGGCACCAGACCACTGGAAGACAAAATAGAAGTCATACGAAACCTGAAACCACCAGCAACAGCCAAACAATTAAGAAGATTTTTAGGAATGATAAACTACTATCGAAGATTCATTCCACACGCCGCCAAATTGCAAGCTCCACTGAATGAAGCCCTCATGAACAACAACAAAGGAGCAGCCCCTGTAAAAATGTCAGAAGAGATGCTGAAGGCCTTTGAACTGTGCAAGCAGAGCCTTGCAGAAGCCACTTTACTTGTACATCCAGACATTCAGGCAGAACTAGCCCTTTTTACAGACGCTTCTGATCAGTCTATCGGTGCTGTTCTACAACAAAAAGTTTCTAACGTATGGAAGCCCCTAGCATTCTTCTCACGCAAACTCTCACCAAGTCAAATTAAATATAGCCCGTACGACAGAGAGTTACTAGCAATTTATACAGCAATAAAACATTTCAAACACATGTTAGAAGCAAGAAATTTCACAATTTACACCGACCATAAGCCACTTACTTTCGCATTCTCCACGAAACGAGACAAATGCTCACCACGACAATTACGATATCTCGATCTAATAGCTCAATATACCACAGACGTCAGATACATACAGGGAAGTGACAACGTGGTAGCGGATACACTGTCGAGAATTGACGAAGTCACAGAAGCCATTAACTACGCAGATCTTGCAACAGATCAGGAACAAGATCCTGAATTGCAAGAATTGTTAAAAAAAGAAACGGCACTCACTTTAAGAAAGCATGGCAGAGTCTACTGTGACATATCGACGGACAGAATTCGTCCATATATTACACCGAAATTCCGTAAACAAATCTTCTCCAAGATGCATGAGTTAAGCCACCCAGGATCAGCAGCAACCGCTAACCTAATGGCCGAAAGATTTGTTTGGCCTGGAGTTCAAAAAGACTGTAAGAGATGGACAAAAGAATGCACAGATTGCCAAATATCGAAAGTTACCCGCCATACTTATCCACATTCCCTATTCCTTCCCAACGTTTTTCGCAAGTCCACATTGACATAATAGGTCCCTTGCCATACTCTAATGGTTACAGATACTGTCTGACTGCAATCGATCGCTTCACTCGCTGGCCGGAAGTCTTTCCTATAGCAGACATCACAGCAGAAACCTGCACACGAGCCTTCGTATCTGGTTGGATATCACGATTTGGATGTCCCACAACAATCACCACAGACAGAGGACAACAGTTCCAGTCACAACTATTTAATAGCCTGACATCACTCATCGGTGCTGAACATCGCAACACCACATCGTACCATCCACAATGTAATGGAATGGTGGAGCGACTACATCGGCAACTAAAGCCAGCCATAGTCTGCCACAACTCAAATGAATGGACAGAGACGTTACCAATAGTTTTACTCGGCATACGAGCAGCCTGGAAAGAAGACCTCAAATCATCAGCAGCAGAACTGGTCTACGGTGAACCACTGAGGTTGCCTGGAGAGTTCTTCGCGCCAATATCCACACACACACTCGATCCAGCTAACTTTATAGAACGTCTTCGAAAACAATTCGCACACTTAGCACCAGCACCTGCAACAAACCACCAGAGCAATAGATATTTTTACATACCTAAAGACTTATGGAAAACCGAGTATGTATACCTTCGTCGAGTTCCCGAAAAACGCGGTATAGGTGATAACCATCCCCTATACATTTATTTGTGTTGCGGAATAATATTGAAGCCATGGTCACCTATTCCCATCTATCGGTCATAATTTGTTCTTTGAATTTATGTGAAATTTTATCAGGGAAGGTCACAGCAATTGATCCTGTGACCTTCTCAAAAGTAACCCCTTGAAAAATCACTAGACTTTAATCTGGTAGATACGTAATTACTATACCTATTGTAAATAATGTATTAACTTATTAATTCTTACTATTACTTTCTATTAATGTAATACAATCTCAATTATTTATAATCACGCCAATGAACATTTGGGACAAGACAGTTCTACATCTATTCAGATTGTGTATAAACAAAATGTAAAAATTATGACTCAAGTATTGTTTTGAAAGACAAGTGAATACATGAGTTACGCTTTAATTTTTATACGCTTGCCACATTTATACGACCATCGCTAAAGTAGTCCAACTTAGCAAGCCAGTACACCGCTGAGATTGAGAAGTTTGTGCCCGAGATACGGCAATAGACCCATCACCGATGCCATAGAATGGAAATTACAATTGATTTGAGTCAAAAAGAGAAACAGTTTTTTAAATTATCTTACTATGGTGAATTATGTTATTCGTGATTCACATTTTTACATACATAAATAATATTGTTAATATGTAGTTAATAAATACTCGCGCAGGTAACGCAACGCTCCGCTGACGGAGCAAGACGATTGCACGCCTCAGACCGCGACGCCTTTCATACATACGAACAAGCATACATACTTCATTAATGAACTTGTTCTATTAACCAGCTATAGTCCATTCTAAGACTTATTGTTTTGAATAGCGTAATATGCCTGATATGGCTAAGTATGAATATTTCTTAACAGTGTTCTGCGATAAGATTGCAAAAGCACAGCTGCTTTTTTCCGTGCTCCGATATGGTATGGTCGCCGTGGATCTTTATTTCAGTAGGTACTCCGCTTCTGAATTAGAAGTCTGGAGTCTGAATCTAGATGGACACAGATTATATTTCGGAAATTATATCTGATAAATGTCAACGATAAACTAAATTATTGTCAGTCCCAATACGTTCGATCCCAAAGTAAGAAACTAAAAAAATGTACTTACGATAGGAGACTACTCAATCCGAAGTAAGAGAACTATATTGAGACAATAAAATTTATAATACAATACATATATTGTATTGTTATATACTAAATATATATGTCTCAGTGGTCCAGTGGTCGGGCACACGGCTTCTGATCCAGAGGTTCGAATCCTGACACTGGTTCACACCAATGACTTTTCGAAATTGTTTTCGGAAGTTAAGTGTGATAAATATCGATGACTGAATAACTTTGTGCTCGGTATGGCAATAGGTTCGCCATTTATTCCATTTGGGACATAACGGCGAATCGAGGCTTAACAGCCACTGCCTACACCTTCGGGTAGATAAAGGTAGGAAGGTAGGTGGATAAGGTAGGGTAGATAGATGAAGTTTTGTTTGCTATAAATATCAACGATAAACTGAATTATGCCTGGTGTCTAGTAATAGCTACCCACCACCTGTTAATTAAACGGGAAAAAATCTGCGTGTCGGGGAATAATTGCCAGTCCCAATACTTTCGAGACCAAAGTAAGAAACTAAAAAAAAATATTACGAAAAGAGACTACTCAATCCGAAGTAAGAGAAATATATTGAGACAGTAAAATTTATAATAAAATACATATATTGTATTGTTTTATACTAAATACTAGCTGACCCGGCAAACGTTGTCTTGCCGAAAAATAAAATTTAAAAAATAGGGGTTGATCGTAGGGGGTTGAAAATTTAGGGTTGTATATATTTTTGTATCCCGTTTTATAAAAAAAATAAGAAACAGAAATATATCGAAAAATTAAAAAAAAATATTGAGTGGTACCCGTGTGATTTAGGGAGATGAAAAATAGATGTTGTCCTATTCTCAGACTTACCCGATATGCACACAAAATTTCATGAGAATCGGTCAAGCCGTTTCGGAGGAGTATGGGAAATAAAACTGTGACACGAGAATTTTATATATTAGATATAAAGTGGGATGTCTGAATTGAGGTCGTCGGATAACTGAACAGTAACGTAACGTTGGTAGGTACTGCGCTACCTACCTGCCTAGTGCATCTAAACTGCCATATATAATTATGCAGATAGTCAACTATTGCATACCGAGTACACATGCCATATAGATTTTAAAACGACGAAAAAGACTTATTTGTTTTAAGATTGAAAAAACTACACATTTCGCTGCAGGAATGGGCCTGCAGCTTTTGAACGACTACCATCTTTTTGTTCATCACTCGTGAAAATGATCTCTGTAAAGAGTTCGAAACGTCGGGAAATAAATAAAAATAAGTAATAAATAAACGCGATATAATCCTAAAAGTTGTTTTAACGTTATTTTCTTTGAGTTCAAATAATAACACTAAGAACTCTTTTATTGGTAGTGATGCGTCTATCACTTTATGAAATATTTCAAAATTTACAAGTTATACATAATCTTTCATATAACTTCACGCCTTTTGTTACCCTAAGTTGTAGGCAGCGGCTGTTAAGCCTCGTCTCGCCGTATGTTTACGTCCCAAATGGAATAGGTGGCGAACCTATTGCCATACCGGGCACAAAGTTTTTCAGTCATCGATATTTATCACACATAACTTCCGAAAACAATTTCGAAAAGTCATTGGTGTGAGCCAGTATCAGGAATCGAGCCCGGACCTCTGGATCAGAAGCCGTGTGCACGACCACTGCGCCACCGAGACTGTTACAACACTGTCCTTCTGGCAAAGTAGGTCAAAAAGCTACTTATAGATGGCTAACTATATCACTATATCGCACTCTAAGCCCTACGTAGGGAGAGAGGAAACGTCTGTCTGAAAGACGCTCTGTGAACTAGAGTAAGAGACGAGGAGCATGTCTAGGTACTACTGCCGTACTGTCTGGCATTAACGCTTTACTAGAAGTGGTTTAATTTATCTTAAGAAGTTTCACTTAACAAAAGGAACGACATTTGGCAATTAGCTTTTTAAAAACTCTAGGTTTCCAAGAAACTAATTGAATTATTTAGGTGCAGTTCCATGACTTAAAAACTATAGTGAATACGGACTGCCCATACTTTATCTGAATAGTTAATTTAATTGTATCAATATCTTTGTTTTTCAGTACGAAGTCGAGTTCCGGTCTAGGCGAGAAGGAGCCGGTGCCAGCGCCCTCTCCCGCTGACTCTGGTGTTGCAGAGCTTGAGAGAGACCAACATGACTATAGGTAAGATATATCTTGACTTCTATAAATAAAGTCTCGTCAAGTAAAGGTCTTGGTGTGACTTTATTAATATAGATATAGCGGGATAGAGATAATGGACAGAGCGTCGCATGACACTCACACGCATCACTCGCTTCATTCAACTTTATAACTCTTGTCATTTTTGCTTGTGCAAATTTCTTGCAATTTTCTTGAAATATCTATAAAACAGATAGATTCTGGAATACTCCCACGTCGGAATACAATGTTGATGTTGATTTGGATTTAATATGACCGGGATTCAAACTTGGTCTGCTAAACGCAAACCCTGTACAATCCGTTATTATAACAATATCCATTACGATAATGGAACTATTTAGGCAGGAAGAGTGGTATTATTTTTGTTGTCTTTGAAAAACTAGTAATTTGATTTCGAGGCTATAATATTCTCACGCCAGGCACGCAGTAAACTTTGTAAATACCATAGATAAATTTATATGTACTATGTTGAACCTGAAATGTTTTGTCGTTTTGGTGAAGAACAATAGGTCGTAATCCTTAAGCCATATACATCATGTAACAGAATTGAAACCACAAATATCTTTTGAAAGTTGCCCTTGGGATTAGCTATCTATTTTCTATAACTTATTGCTTTAACAACACCATGTATAGTGTTTGTTACCATGTATTTGTTACCATAGCCTTTAAAACGGTCAGCTGGTATGTTAAAAATTACGAGAGCATTTTTAAATTACACATAGAAAATTATTTATTACAAATAATTTACAAATAGCGCTAATGTATTATACTCGTATTATTAAACTACATCAGAAAATTTAGCTGACCTGCCGTTACATTTCCTTACTCTTTTTTTGCAATAAATTTTGTTGTAATATGAGCTGACCTGCCATACTATATACCATATAAATCTCGCCATAACAAGTGTAAATATCGCCATATACATATAAATCTTCCTCTCGAATCCCACTAAAGCTGAAAACTGCGTTAAAATCCCATAAAAGATTGTGTATCAATAATTCCAGTACAACAGAACGTGTGAGAAGTCATGAGGTCCGCGTGCGTGCGGCTCGCGGCCTGATGCTGCAGAGCGTCAGCAGCGTGGGGCGGGCGCGGGACGAGAGGGACGCCGAGCTGGCGCGCGTCAGAAGGGACCGCGCCCTGCTGCGCCAGCGCCTCGAGGACACCGAGTGGAGTCTCTGCCAGAGAGCGGGGGAGATCGCGCTGCTGAAGACACAGCTTAAAGACGCACAAGTAAGTAGTTAAAGACAGTGACTGCACGAGAGGGTTATATTTAACGATATTTATGTTTATTGTTGATATATTTCTTTCATTGCTGTAGGTATACGTTAATATAGACAATACTATATTAACCTTAATTACTCTCATTACTAATTATAACTAATAAATGGTAGAACGAATCCAAAAATAGTGTGTTATGGGAGTTAAGTTGAAGGAAGGAAGGTTACTAAGGTAGAGTATTCTAAAACGACTCACTTGGTTTGAAGCGAATGTAAGCCACAGAGTATAATTCGCGAGACCAACAACGAACCTTAAATCTACGTGAATGCATGATGAGATGTATGACTGTGGATGAGCCCAAAGAAGTGTGTGGATCGGAGCCTGTGAAACTTACCCTTATGGGATGCAGGCGTGAGCATATGAATAATGATTTTTTATTCAATGAGTCGTCTCTTATTGTGTTTTCAGAACGATCAAACTGCAAAAGGCCATGAATATCTCACACTCAAAGCTGACTGTCGCCAACTAAGAGAGGTTCTCGATAAAAAAGAGAAAGACATAATGAGGCTCCGAGCGGAAACGGAAGAGAAAGAGAAATCCATCAACCGCCTACAAACCGAAGTGGATAGATTGACACACGACTTGATGCAAAGCGTATCAGACCTGAAGAAGAATAAAGAAACAAATAAAAATGAAACAGACCGACTAAAAACTGAACTGAAGGAACTGAGACAAGAGCTTTCAGATATATCCCTAAGCGGATACGAAGGTATTGAATGCGGAAGGACAATGAGAGGAATATACGAAGTGTGCAAAACTAATGAGTACCATTGGACTTCAAACGACAGTGCTCTAGAAGATGCTGAAGTTCAAAGACTGAATGGAGAACTACCTGATAATTGTGGAGACAGCTGTCCAACCAACGCTATGGTGGAGAGGCTCAAATGTGAACTAGAAAATAAAGAAACCCAATTCAATAACGAAAGAAGAAAATGGTCAGAGGAGAAAGACAAAGTGCTAAGATACCAGAAGCAGTTACAGCTGAATTACGTGCAGATGTTCAAGAGATCACGCACTCTGGAGGCTGAAGTGGACGGCTTGAGGTTAGAGCTGGAATTGTGCAACAAGAATATGAATAACTTAAACAAACACGGCAAGACCATTGAGCTGTAAATAACCAAATTGTATAATTTAATATTTATAAAGAAATGCTATTTTGTAAATACTAAGTTCAATATACTAATAATTATAACAACGTCCCAAGGTGAAGTACTGTTTCATCTGGGAAGAGAAGAAGATAACTTCTAAAACAGACATGGAAATAAAAAGATCCGCCGAAAGGCCGATTGAATCTTCTAGAAGATGCGTCTGGTCACTGACCTGTCAGTATACAGCCGATGCGGTCAGCTGATCATCATTATCTTGAATTTGAAATATGCAACTGACGTTATGAAATTTATATGAATTACCTTCACGCTTAGAACACGTAAAGGTACAGGCAGGTGCTATGACTCCAAATACCAAATGAATGTTTTTGGTCCCATGGAATAATTGCCGAAACCTTTTGTCATATTGAATTAGAACTTGAGAAATATCAAACTGAACTCGGGATGCTAAACCATTCGACCATCGATGACTGAAATTTATTATTCTTATAAACATTGTTTATTTTTGTAAAGTTGCGATTTCAACCATAAGTAACAGCTAAAAATATAGGAATCAAAGGTCCTTCATATCTAATCAATGTTTAAATTCCATTTAATTAGTTAAAAATAATTGATCGATTTTAAATACATATATCCTTACAACTATTATTGGGTATATTACTTCACCTTGGAACGGATTCGTGATAGAAAATATTCAAAATGGCAGGTCGCAGTTTGAGATTAGAAAACTATGACGACTTCTTGCCTTTAGATGACAATATTATTATATTTTGTAGTTGAGATTATCCAAGTTATATTAGATTATTCCCGACATAATACTCAACTTTGTTTAGAAGAAAATTGGGATGTGAAACAATAGCATCATACCCTATGGATGAACATATAGTTATATTAAATAAACAACTCAATCTAATGGTAAAATAGTAGTCAAATATTTTTAAAAGCAACATTATTTAAAATAATTTCAATAATTTCCGAGTTTTACGAAGTTTTTATGAAGATTTGTTTTAGTTTACTATCCAAAAATACAGATGGCGCTAAAAAATACTTATCCGGAACAACTTCTTCGGTGCATTCATAAATAGTTCTGCCAACGGACCCAAGATGGCGTAACCAGTGCTATAACAACTGTACTAGTTTGTACTGTGTACCCAGACGGCATCAAAATATGTTTTCTTTCCATGTTACAGATAAAAGATTTAAATTGAGTTTTAGAATAAATTTAAGAGGTTATTGAAACATTAGGATCACACATATATAATACTAGCAGACCGCGCGAACTTCGTACCGCCATATTTTAAAAATTTTCCACTAAAAATATTATTGCCGCGATCATATTAATACCTCAAAGCTTTCCTCATAAATGGACTATCTAACACTATTTTTTTTTCAATTCAAGTTCCTGATACATACATAGGTAACTTCACGCCAGATCCCTTGCGGGGTAGGTAAAGGGTACAAAGCGTCATAAGGCACGATTATTACACACCTCACTTACTTAGCTTTTGATATTAGCGACTAACAACCTAGATATGATGAAAATAATGGCAGTTAAAATATTAAGCAGTTGAATGAATGCATGAATGGGCTCAACCGGTGAAATACCACCACCTCCCAGAAGATCGACGTAAAGTGGCTCATGCCGCGTTTCGTTCGGTGAGAAAGGTTCCCGGAGGTCCACCTCCCTTCCCCATCCTTCTCCCTTAAAGGTCGGCAACGCAACGGTAACACTATAAGTGATGCCGGTGTCCATGGGCGGCGCAGGTTGCTTACCTTCAGGTGACACGCTTGCTCCTTTGCCCTCATGCCTCCCATAAAAAAAAATATTATCAACTTCGATCAATAGCAATACCAGGGACTTTGTCAGAAGTTTTTTGTCAACCTTTAGTTTTTTTTAATACTCCTTGCACCTTTTTTTTTTAAATTTGTCACTGTCGTCGATTTAAAAAAAACCTGGTCACCACATGTTCTTACCAGTATGGCTAACTCACAGTGAGAGTTTTTTTTTAATATTTTAAATGATGTCGATTTGGCACCTTGGTATTACTCTTATCAAAATAAATTCACTAAATTTTAAAAGAGATCACGATATTAAAAATGTAAATATATATAGATGGGCAACTATGTGGTATGCAGATGTGTAACAAACTCGCTAAATCTTTATATTTTAGCAAAAGACGCCAAGTCGAGGTGCGTGGGTATATCTTGCGCTTCGTCCATTTATATGAAGTTGCAATATTGTAAAGAATTATAGATAATATTATAATATCTGCGTAAAGAACTAACTGTAAACTAACTCTAGCTTTGACCCATGACTTTGGTTACTTAAGTATGAAAATATTTTTAAATCTTTTAATATTCGGGTTCCATATTACATAAATATAATGAACGGAAAATAACGCGACACATTTAGGTAAACACATTATCTGTCTGCTTGTGACTATGGCCAGTGTAACCAGGCCGAAACGTCAAGCCAATAATAAAAGTAAGTATTTGTTTACCTACACTTGTCGTGTTATTTCCCGTTTATTATACTCTTAAATAGATCAATAGATCAATTCTAATCTAATGTGTCTAAATAGACACGGGGTCACAGATGTTACAGGTTCACATCACCTATTAATTATTACAAAATAAATATACATATACCCTAAAAGACGATTAAATACTACAAACTCATTAGGACCAAAAGAAAAAAAAATTCTAAGAAAATTAAAAAATATTTACCTGCCAGCTATGAGCGGCGCTCATGACCGAGTCGAGCGGGTCTCCCGATCATATATATGTGCGCGGAATATTTGCCTAAGAAACGTATACTTACATTTTGTATTTTGCGATATCTTTTGAATTAAATGTCCGAATTGAATCATTCAAAAAGTTCTAGAAAGGTATTGAATCTATCTTTATATTGAAGTAATTTATTTTGAGTAGAGTTAATACCAAAGTACAACATAAAGAACTTTTAAAACGACCTCATTATAATTATTTTTAAAAATTCAAAAAGCACTTATTGTGCGATAACTACAATAATTAGACATATGGCGTCGCGGACTTTTCTGTCGATAACACTGGTCTGCAAAAAAAAATAAAAATCCCCTCCTTTCTATTTCATATATAATTAATGATAAATTATATGATACTGAATAGAACTATAGTATTAAATTTCCCGTACCTCATATAATTTTTTTTTAATGGTGGTATTAAATGAAATTCATTTTTTTGTTAAAAACGTATATTATAAATGTTACAATTGATACATATGTTGGATAAATGTGTTACAAAAGCTACAAATCACTAAATGCTGTTATTGCTGGTTATTAATATTATTTGACTTTGTAGTTTTCTTCCTTTTCATATTTTCTATTGGTGTTTCGCGGCGAAGCGACCAACAGAAATCGGCAAGCATTGCTTCTGACCATTTTCCATTATAGCGTTTTCTATGTGCAATATGTCTTGATGAAACCTTTCGCCGTGTTCATCCGATACTGCACCAAGATTAACAGGAAAAAAAAAACCAAATGGGAATCCAGGAAATGAATTTTTAGGGATATATATTGCATTTTAGGGCTTTTTATGACGAAAGAAGTTCGAGGATGATTTCACGGTAGTTATCTTTTTTTTTGTTTCCAAGAAAATTATGACACACCTCTACGAATGCGGTCCATGCTCTTTTTTCAGCTTTACTCAGTGTACTTTCAAAATTTGAGTCCTTTAAGAGCTCTCGTATTTGGGGACCTATAAAAATTCCTTCTTTCAATTTCGCGTCGAAATTTAGTTTTGAGATATTGAAAACCTCTACCGTCCTTGTTCATGGCTTTAACAAAATTTTTCATAAGGCCCAACTTTATATGAAGAGGTGGTATAAAAATTTTCTCGCTTTGAACTAAAGGTTCTTCTTTTATATTTTTGACTCCAGGCATCAAAGTCATTCTTTGTGGCCAATTTTTTACTACGTATTGTTTTTCTCTAGTGCGACTGTCCCATTCGCACAAAAAACAACAAAATTTGGTATGCTAGCAATGTTAACTGGACTGCAAGGAGGGTTCCTTGCAGTCCAGTTAATATTGCTATAACTTTTAAATCAGCACAAATGTTCCACGTGTACTGTGGATATTTAATTTTATCCAGTAACAATTTCATATTTCCATAATTTTCTTTCATGTTCGTTGCGTGTGCAAGAGGAATAGAGGTTTTCTGTGAGCATTGAGACGATATGAACTGAATAGAGCAGCGTTAATGCAAGGACGTTAGACAAAAAACACATAAGTATGAGAAATAAAAAAAAATACTTTAAAAATTTTCTACATGTGATACGAAAATTTGGAAAGCAAACATCAATTCAGTATATTAACCTCTACATATTCATCATAGTTTTATTTAAAGGAGGATTTCGTTGCAGACCAGTGTAATTATATGTTCTGTGAAAGTGTAGTACATTGTTTTGTTCTATAATCAATAGTTTTTGCAGCGTTCGCGATTTAAGATTTTTTTTCGGGTCTTTTTCTTACACCTTGGGTTACATTATTGAACTTATAGTAAGGATCCCTAATTTATTTGAAAATATAATAATATAGCCTAAAGCCTTCCTCGATAAAAGGAATATACACCAGTGAAAGAATTTTTGAAATCGGACCGGTGGTTTCTGAGATTAGCGCGTTCAAACAAACAAACAAACAAACTCTTCCGCTTTATAATATAAGTATAGATAGAACCTGTGTTTTTACTGAAATAATAGTTATTGGTACAATACATATCTACCAAAAGCTTCCCACTGTTTGAAAGCAGATTTGATTACCTCAATTTTACTTTCTACTTATCTTTATTGAATTGTTTCACATCCCGATCATTGTACATATAATAATAATAATATATTATACTATTTTGTAACATTTTATTTGTAAGTTGTTCATAATAAAATTACTTTGAAACAGAGCACATCTTTTAATTTAACAGGGAAACAACACAATTTAAATGTTTGCGGCTAAAATCTACTGTTAATGAGATATTCCACAAATAATTTGTTATTTATTTAAATTACATTCAACATTAGCTTCTTTGGTACATTACACTTCGGATTTGACTTCTGGAAATGGTTTAGGAGCTGTTAAAAAATGCTTTTATATTATTAAATAGATTTAAATTAAGTTCCTGGATGTACTGAGGTTGTGTATTTGGCATTCAAAATTTAACGGCAGTTAGTATTAATTTTCAATTATAAGTAATGTTATGTACAACATACGAAAGAAGCAGTCCTAAGATTAAGTAAAATTACTACAGTTTTTACGTCTTCACTTGACAATAGGTCATACGTAGAACCATGCTGAAGCAATCTTATTGTATTGTCCAACAGAAAATAAATAAACTTGTGGCTGAGTAAGATCTTGATAAGCTTCAATATTTTGAGGCACATGTAGTGAAATGGAATGTAAGAACCACAGGATATTATAGCATAGCATATATTTTGTCACAGGATGTAACTTAAATATATGGATATATAAATGGGTCTAAAACAACACAATAATAAACATACTAAACAGTTCAGTATCTTTTCCTGTTTTGTTTTTAAACCGCGTTCAATTGTCCTGTTTCATATTTGAGTAATGATTGTGGTCTAATTCCGATGAATTATTACATAGTATCAGTATTACCGACATATCATAAACATCACGCCTTTTCTACCCGAAGGTGTAGACAGCGGCTGTTAAGCCTCGTCTCGCCGTTATGTTTACGTCCCAAATGGAATAGGTGGCCAACCTAATCCCTTACCGGGCACAAAGTTTTCAGTCATCGATATTTATCACACATAACTTCCGAAAACATTTTCGACAAGTCATTGGCGTGAGCCAGGAGGATTGGAACCCGCGACTTCTGGATCAAAAGCGAGGTGCTCGACCACTGGACCACCGAGACCTTGTATTACCTACATATAAAATATATAAATAAATCAATAAATCTGCCATTAAAGCAGATTCTCCAACAAGTCGGATGGTTGGAGTTAAACTGATTCAAAATAACTCTCATCGAAAGAAACGTGACATGAGTTACTTGTAGTGACGTAGATTTGCTGAGAGGTCGTCCGGCCCATACATGCAGCAAACTGCGTGGCTCTACAACTGCTAATGAAGAGTCTACATTATAGACGTACCTTTTCCATGTGTTTTTTTTTTGTATTGTATAGATATATTCTAAATATAAAGATTTTCTACTAATTTATTTAAACTCTAATTAAATTTGTAAAAAATGATACAAATGTGCAAAGTAAATTTCATTAGCAGCAGTAACTATTGCAGTACATGTAAAGGTTACGCGACGCTTTTAGGTTAGGAAATCTTCGTGTCATTGAATGATGTCGTATATTAACTATTAAGGGTCACACCAAAGTGCCTTTCATTATTACGCGATTTATGATTGCACTTAAAATGTTTTGCAATGATGTATTGTAGTTGAAGAAATCAAAAAGTATAATAGATAAACTAACTGAAACAGAATAAGTAAGTTTTGGCTAGGTTCCTATCGTCTAAGGACATGCTGTAAATAGTTTCTTATTGACAATATAACAATTTCTATCATACTAGGTAGCTTGTAGCTATCTAGATCGGTTTGAAGCCCCGGTGAACGCCCGGGTAGGCACTAAATTAAAAAAAAAACAGATTCACATAATCCGCATAGTATGAAACAAAGTCACTTTCCGCTGTCTGTCCCATATATGCTTATTTATATCTTTGAAATTAAATTACGGATTTTGATGCGGTTTTTAATAGATAGAGGTATAATTTAGTAAAGTAAAAGTGATAATTTTGGAGATTATAAACGCACTAAAATTACTTAAAATGCGGAACAAAATTCGCCAGGTCACCTATTATTAATATATATTCCAAGAATTACTCGTTTAAAACATTAGATAGGTTTCGTCGTAATCTAATTACTTCCAGTAATTTTCTACAGTGAGAAATCTGCACAAGAACCAAATATAATAATAATAAATGTGGTTTAATTATTAAAATTCATTATTAACAATAGGTACTGTAAGAAGAACTTGTCACTTTGAATGGGAAATATCACGAGAATACTCGTAATAACATATATCCAAGCGCCACGAAGTTATTTTTCACATGTAATTAAATAATACTTACCTATATATATTTATGTACATATATAACACTCACCGAAGCGAGTCCAAGTACCTTCATGTAAGTTCAGTGAATACGTATTTCACATGCGTTACTAAACTAACTAACTACCTACTACACAGTATTAACTTATGAATACCGCTATGTACTTCAACTGTCTCTATTGTTACGTCTCTATGCTATGACATTTTGAAAATGTAATTGTATGATTGCAACGACAACGTAACTTCATGCCTTTTTCTACCCGAAGGTGTAGGCAGCGACTGTTAAATCCTGGGCTCGCCGAATCGTTAACCAAATGGAATAGCTGTCGAACCTATTGCCATTACACCGGGCACAAAGTAGTCAATGATCGATATTTATCACACATAACGAAATCGAAGCTACGACTTCTGAATCAGAAACAGGTAGCCCGACCACTGGACCACCGAGATGACATGAATGATTATGGCAGTAGCATCAATCGTGTACATGATATATTTATATCAAAGATATCAAGTGAAGATACAAAAAAACAGTTTCTACCGTGTTAGAGCTACGCAATCGTTGCATGAATGGGCAGGTTAGACCGGTAAAATACCACGACCACTCGGAATATCGGACTGAAGTAGTACATGTCCCGTTTCGTTAGTTGAGTGAAGTATCCAGATGCCCCATCCCCACCCTTTCCATCCCACTCCCTTAAAGCCGATGCGATTGTAACACTATATGTGTAGCGCTAGTAGTTGATTACCATAAGGTGACCCGCTGGTCGAGAGGTTTTTGGCCATACTCCCCACGTCTTACCGGTGATGACCTACGGTGCCAAAACGTGGACACTCACGGTGGGGCTAGTCCACAAATTTAAAGTCGCTCAGCGAGCTATGGAGCGGGCTATGCTCGGGGTATCTCTGAAAGATAAACTCAGGAATGAGTATATCCGACAAAGAACGAGTGTAACCGACATAGCTCGCAGAATAAGCTCGGTGAAGTGGTCATGTCTGCCGAAGGACCGATGGTAGATGGAGCAAGAAGGTCATAGAGTGGAGACCGCGTCTTGGTAAACATAGCGTAGGACGCCCACCAGTCCGATGGTCAGACGACCTCCGAAAGGCTGATGGTAAAGACTGGATGCGAAAGGCAGAGAATCAGATGTTGTGGCGCTCATTGGGAGAGGCCTATGTCGAGCAGTGGACTGCAATTGGCTGATGATGATGATGATGACCCGCTGGTTCGTTTGCCGCCGTACATTAAACTGTAATTTGAAAGTTTCATGTTGTTACAATGAGTTAATAAAAATATAGATTAAAGTTAGCAAACTAATCAGGTATTTTAATTAAAAACCCACTATCACTCCACACATATTTACTCAACTTACATTTGTTAATTAGAAGACATTAATTAATTATTATTACATTAAAACTTAGATTTCAAGCTAAGCCCTAAATTCCGTGCTCTAAAACCGAAGCCTTCGTCTTTCCTTGGTCCATCGACATTATTCCTGATCGATTTAGCTGGTTCCACCTGGAAAATATCATTTAATATAATTTTTATTTTGGAGATTCTATAGAATTAAGTCCCCACTTTGAATGAGGACTTAAACGAACGATTTAACTGACGCGCAAACATTGCTTGACCAGGTTAAAACGTCTACTATTCCATAAAGGCTATTAGTCAAATCGAGAGCATTCTAAAGAAAAAAAAAAACAAAATGTTTACATAAATAAGGTACATTATATACGGGCCTCGTGGTGCATTGGTAAAACAACCGACTGCAGAACCTTAGTCAGCGAATTCGATCCTCACCGACAAATACGTCTGGCTATTTTTCTAGTATGTATTTTCAATATATGGTTTTCTAGTTTCGTCGTCGTAACACACGCATTAATTGCTTAGCTTGGAAAACTAAAGGGCGCCGTGTGTATTGGGTCAGATTATCATTTTCATTACATAGTACACAATAATAAAACAAAGTCACTTTGCGTTGTCTGTCCCCTTGTATGCTTATATCTTTAAAACTACGCCATGGATTTTGATGCGGTTTTTGAAGTGGAACTTCTAATGTCTCGTGCAAGAGCATTTAACGCTTTTAACGCCCCCTTGCGGCCACTATTAATTTTAATATAATAATATATTGGTTACTAAAAAGCCAAGATCCATATAAACCAAGGACGAAAAGACATAGCGACTTTTTAAACTACCCGTACAGACATCTAGTAGCGGATAGTGGTACTAGCTGGTCATAATTGATATAACAATAATGATGAACAACATCTTTTTGCACAACAAGTGAACCTACTCCAGTAATTATAATTGAAATAATTTAAAGAAAAAAACTTTTTTAAAGAAGCTTTTATTTAAACGCTCTAAAAAGAATAAAATAATTTTAACCTTATACATATTAACTATCAACTTATAACCTTATTACTCGTATATACAATTTATGTGATAATAAAAGCTTGTCGCTATGTTTAATTACCTATCAGTGGCTATCCATAACCATCTAGAAATATTTTTTTAGATCTAATGATTACTGTGACGGATCGCATTATCCAAATATATTTTTTTGGTTTATAACATATATATGGACACCCGAACACATATAGTGGTACAGTTCCGTTGCCGGCCCTTTCCATGGGAAATGGAAGGGGTCGGAATTGGGATGGGAAGAGGAGGGGGGAAGGGTTGGGTTGAACATAGCGACAAGCTTTTATTATCACATAAATTGTATATACGAGTAATAAGGTTATAAGTTGATAGTTAATATGTATAAGGTTAAAATTATTTTATTCTTTTTAGAGCGTTTAAATAAAAGCTTCTTTAAAAAAGTTTTTTTCTTTAAATTATTTTCAAGTTTTTAGTTAACGATGGGTAAGTTTCTCAGTCTCTTCATCTCATTCAAAGCATCATTGTTACAAGGTCATTTGCCAGTTAATTTCGAACAGTCCAACTCTTCAATGAGGAGACCTCCTAAAGTCTTTTCTCTACTTAGGCCGCGTATGCTTGACCAGCAGCAAAGAGTTTCGAGCCTAAGTAAACAAATTTTTTTGTTACTTATTTGTTGATTTTGTAACTTAATTTTGTAATGTGGGACTGTTGTTTAATAACAAAATATGTTTAACTACTTGTGATGTGTAACGCCATCTGTTGTTTTAATCAGTACTTTATACTTGCTGACCTGAGTGTAACATAGGAGTGTGTTGTAATAAAAGTTATAGTTCGTTCCCACCATCCACTGTGTTTAATTCTAATAATACCTATAACACCATTAAAATCCGTTAGTGTGCATGTTAAAGTTATTAAATCCTGTCCAATTTACGTCGGTATCCTGAAAGGGCATGGCATTACACCGGTCGAACCGGCCCATTCATGCAGCAGATTGCGTGGCTGACCACAATTAAAACACTGTTAACTATTAAAACATAGGTCAACGGAAAGCCTGTGATGGACTACCGCCTCAGCCGTAAAGTGGTCGTAAGGTTCTCAATGTTAGCACTAACTCATTTTGATTATAAATTTGGACGCGCCGCTTAACCTTGTATCTTGACATGGTGATTTGGCATCAGTGACTGAATAGTAAACAACAGATTGACTGACACTGCCCAAACAAGCAGGCCACTAGTATCTAGCCGCTCATATTGAAAACCCTATGATATCTATAATATTTATACACAATCTAATTTGTTTATAACATTAATTAATAACATAACATAGCTCGACTCCTTTTTCTACCCGAAGGTGTAGGCAGCATCTATTAAGCCTCGACTCGCCGCTATGTTTACGTCTCACGATCTATAAGGGAGTAGGATATAGGATATGGAAGTAGGAAGGGATGGGGAAGGGGAGTAGGTCTCCGGGTACCTCTCTCACCCAAAGAAACAAGGCGTGAGCTGGTTGTGGTATTTCACCGGTCGAGCCAGCCCATTCATACAGTGAATTGCTGGGCTCTACCACTGTTGCCATACAGCGAGCACAAAGTGGTCAGTCAAAAATATTTATTACACATGACTTTCGAGAGAAATTTCGAAAGAATTGGTGTGAGGCCAAATTCGAACCCAAGACTTCCTGATTCAGAAGCGGGCTAGTTTACTGAACCACCGAGACATAGTTTTTGAAGTTATCATATAACTCTTTAATAAAAGGGCCATTTGATACGCATATAGTAGAAACGCAAATATTTATTCCACTATATTGGATTTAGAATGACGTCACATTATTTTTCGAGCTACTATTAACAAGCCCTTTCATTTGATACCCATATTGTAGAAATGCATTAAAAAAAACTGTTCCTCTATCTTGGATTATCCGCCATATTGGATTTAGAATGACGTCACATTATTTTTTTAGTTTTCCCAATGAGCCCTTTCATTTGATACCCATATTGTACGAAAGCTTAAAATATATATTCCTTCATCTTGGATATTCCACCATATTGGATTTAGAATGACGTCATATTATATTTTGAGTTACACTCAACAAACCCTTTCATTTGATACCCATATTGCAGAAATGCATTAAAAATATCCATTCCGCCATCTTGGGGCGTCCGCCATATTGAATATAGAATAACGTCATACACTATATCATGCATTGTCATCCAAAGTAAACGTGTATACAAAATTTCAGCTCAATCGGTTGAAGGTATCTACTTCAAAATTGAGTTACAAGATTCCACCGAACATACATACTTACATACATACATACATACATACATACATACAGTGCAAGGTAATAAAAAGCTTATAAAATAGGATAATTAACATTCAAAATAACAATTTTAGATAATTATGACACCAGTTTTAGTGCGAAATAATTTGTAAATCTATAAATTACTTTTTTTAACAATCCAAATTCATTATCTTCCGGCGGCTACTAGGAAGTTTTAAAATTTAGTTCTCATATGTTTTAATTATTACATAGAACGAGTTGGTACTATCTAGTATTAAGATATTAATTATGAAAATAATTATTATGAATATTCATGCAGCATTAGTATTGATTTAAAGAATAGAAGGCAATATCACCAAAACAGTTACGAATCATGAATTGTTAAATCACATAATTATAAATTTCGCGCATTTTACATAACTAAATAATAGATTTTAGTAATATCTTGACCAGTTTAAGTAGGAAATAGTTTGTAAATATATAAATTAATTATTTTAATAATCAATAACTTCACTATCTTTCGGCAGATGGCGCTACTAGTTACACGCTACATGTTTTAAAATTAAGTTCTCATAAATAACTAATATTACATAGAACGAGTTGATACTATCTAATATTAAGATATTAATCATGAAAATAAATATTACGAATATTCATGCAGCATCAGTATGGATTTAAACATTTAAACAATAAAAGGAAATATCACCAAAACAGTTATTAAATATAATGAATTGCTTAATTAATCACATAATTATAAATTTCGTGTATTTTACTTATCTAAGTAATAAATATATTTCAGTAATATATAGACATAAATAATATAACATAACTTCACGCCTTTTGTTACCCGAAGGTGTAGGCAGCGGCTGTTAAGCCTCGTCTCGCCGTTATGTTTACGTCCCAAATGGAATAGGTGGCGAACCTATTGCCATACCGGGCACAAGTTTTTCAGTCATCGATATTTATTACACATAACTTCCGAAAACAATTTCGAAACGTCATTGGTGTGATCCAAAGTCTGGAATCGAACCCGGACCTCTGGATCAGAAGCTGTGTGCTCGACCACTGCGCCACCGAGACTAATAATAACATGTAATCATCAGATGTAATCAAATCAGTTTACCTAGTAAAGTTTTATAGGGTTATCAATTATCATTACATAGTATAAAACAAAGTCACTTTCTGCTGTCTTTCCCCTTATATGCGCATATGTTTAAAACTACGCAACGGATTTTGATGCGATTTTTTTTAATAGTTAGAAGGTGTCAACGGGGTCGTTTTCATCTATAATTCATGTATAGTGTAGAAATAAAAAGTGATAATTTTCAAGATTTAAAACTTTAATCGAAAACGCTGCCTGAACCCTAAGTGATAAATGAAAACAATGTACTACATTATTATACACCTCTAAAAGGTCTACAAAAAAATCCGCAAGGGCATATGTCTACCTCTTAGGGATAACCCACAATGACCATTTTTATTTTTTACCAGAAATAGTGGCTTATTTACGAAGCAATTTTAAACATTACAGCATTCATTTTCATCCAGTTAACTATCTTAAGTAGATCGTGCTTTTAATATAGATCAATATAGCCATTTACAGCATGTAATTTAAACTAATATTTACGAAGATATTACAGTATTAACATAGCGGTACATAGCAGTTGCGTTTGCGCGCCATAACGCGTGCTGATAAATAGCACAAATTGAACTTTTTAAGATACAAATATTACTAATTTATTTCTTTTAATGCGGAACGAAGTTCGCCGGGTCAACTAGTTATTATATATAGTTGACATCATATACCGCTAGATGGCGTCCTGCGCCGACATATGTAAGTTCGGGTGAATATTAGAACTCAATTTTGAAGTAGATAGTAGTCATCTCGGTAGTCTCGGCGGTCCAGTGATCGAGCACCCCCCTCCTAAATCAAAAGTTGTGGGTTCGTATCCTAGCTAACACAAATGACTTTTCGAAATTATGTTTGACAGCTAAGTGTAATAAATACCGATGGCTGAAAACTTTGCACCCTGTGTATCCTACACAGGGTGCAAAGTTTTCAGCCATCGGTATTAATAGGTTCACCACCTATTCCAATCGGAACGTAAAAAAACAGCGAGTCTTTGCACCCTGTGTGTCCTACACAGGGTGCAAAGTTTTCAGCCATCGGTATTAATAGGTTCACCACCTATTCCAATCGGAACGTAAAAAAACAGCGAGTCGAGGCGTAACAGCCACTGCGGGAGCCCCGTACCGGGCCACGGATCGCGCGACACCACCGTAGAGGCGGCGAATCTCGGGGGAGGCGGTGTAACGCGCCTGCCACCCGTCCTACTCGGGGGACCATCCTCACATAGTACTCCTCGAAGCTCCAGAGGCTGTTCAGGATGAGGCCGAGGTACTTCAAGTACCTCGCCACCGGGACAGCCGTGTCACCCACCTGGATCCGCGCGGCTGGTGGTTCCCAGCGCCGAGTGAGGCGGTGGAACCACAGAGCCTCACTTTTGTGAGGCGCAGCCTCCAGCCAAATTCTACCTAGACCCAGATAAATATTTATACTTGGGTGGGGATCGAACCCGCCAATCTAGATTCTACATTCGGTAGTTTTACCAACGCACCACCAGACCACCATTAGCAGTATATTATAAATCTATATTGTTAATTATTTATTGACTATTTTTAAGTGTCGGTGAAGACCTATAAAAATAAAGAAAGCTATTGTGAATACATGTTACTAAGTTCCACTTCTGTAGCGCGGCGGGACTCCACGCAAATTTTTTTAATAGTTAGAGGGTGTCAACGGGGTGGTTTTGATCTATAATTCATATACGATGTTGTAAAGAAAACATGATAATTTTCTTGATTTAGCACTTTAATTGCAAACGATGGCTGAACCCTAGGTGATAGACTAAAACAATATAAGATAAGTGTGGCTTATCCCTAAGAGATAGACATATGCCCTCGCGGACTTTTTTGTAGACCTTCTGAAGGTATTAAATAATGTAGAGCATTGTTTTAGTCTATCACCTAGGGTTCAGCCAGCGTTTGCAATTAAAGTGCTAAATCAAGAAATCATGACCATTTTTATTTTTTTACTTCGTACGAGAAATAATGGCTTATTTACGAAACTATTTTAAACATTACAGCATTAATTTTCATCCAATTAAATGACTTAAATAGATTGTGCATGTAATATAGATTATCCTGGCCTTTTACAGCATGCAATTTAAACGAATATTTTCAAGATATTGAAGTATTAACATAGCGGGACAGCAGTTAAAGCAGATAAATAGCACAAATTTAACCTCATGATATCCAAAATTTACCCATTTAATACTTTTGATGCGGAACAAAGTTCGCCGGGTCAGCTAGTAATACATATATGCAAGTTCATCAATGGAAAGATATACATTACCTGAGTAACGTCTCCGACGACTGGTCGCTTCCTCCACTTGTACCACCAATATTCAACCCCCAAAGTGACGCAGGCGAGTCCTATTCCCATGAATATAACGATGAAAACCCCCCCAATGTTCTCTATCGAGATGCCGTCAGATTGGTCGTCTTGTTTCTCGCATTGCATAGACTCTTCATTGTTATTCCACCAGGTTTCCTTGAGTTTCTCCAATTTTCTTTTGTTGAGAAGTTGCAGAATACTGTTGAGTAATTAATATATCATTATGATTCTGCTGCAGTATTGATTAGTAGTCACAACTATTGATTATATAGATTTGATTTATAGTAAACTATTGCATTTGGGACGTAAACATAACGGCGAGGCGAGGCTTAATAGCCGCTGCCTTCACCTTCGGGTAAACAAAGGCATGAAAGTTATGTTATGTCAAGTTAACATTTTTTTTACAAAAATGTCTGTCTGTCTGTTTGTTTCGGGTAATCTTCGAAATGGCTGAAGCTGATGTAAAGGAGTAACTTCTTCTAAAATTTTTTATTTATTGCTTCCGAGGCGAAACAAAGGTTGGCGGGTCGGCTAGTAACAAAATAAAATATTAACGGTGTGTTTATTAAATTGTTGAACAATAACAGTACGATTATGTCATTATCTCATAATAACCGTTATGGCAGGTTGTTACATATTTTTTTGGTTATGTTGGATACATGTTTTTTACTATAAAGATAAAATCTAAATATATGGTCGGCTCCCGTAACGGACTCTGGGATACAGTAGAGATCAGACCTTATTTTCACAAATAACACTTGTCCGTATCTTGGTGATTTACATTCTCATCTCATTTTAGCTTCTTTCTTCATACATACATAAACTAAGGGTAGGCAGAGACTTTAGCTTCCCGCAAGCTACGAACCTAACACACATTTTTCGCCTCATCCACATCTCATCATGAATTCACGTCAGCTTCGGGTAGGTACTACGCATTTTTTTCTTTTTTTAAACAGAATATTTAATTGGTCGTGGTAGCTAATTCTTGGTCTCTCGATCCCGACTCTGCCACTCTCATTCACTTCTTTCAATCCTTTAGTAGGCTTTCATTCATTCTTGTAACATAACCAAACCATCTTAACATATTTACTTCTAGCGAAATTATATGTAAAATTGCCAAAATAGAGCGTTGTTGCAGTTGCTGCATAGAGGTCAACGGGTTCGATCCTCCTCCGAGTACAAACATGTTTAGTGACCATGGGGTCCATGCAAAATTAAAGCACCATAATATGATGTAAATCATTATCACCATGCGTCCAGTTCCACATCGAAATCACACCAAAATCCGGAATAATACATACCTTATACAATTTAGTTTAAGTGGTTTGAAAGAGAGTGTCGGAGTAAGGGCATGCTCCGATGGTTCGGACATGTAGAAAGAATGGATGATGCAAGACTGACTCAGCAGATATACAATGCAAAAGTGGATGGATGTAGCTGTCGAGGACGGCCAAGACACACATTCCATGACCAAATAGAACATGTTTTGGAGGAAGGTGATGTTAGGAGCCTCAAAAACCGACGCGCGTGCACGAAAAGAGTCAACGAAGCGAGTGAGGCGTGTAAGAATCGTGCCTTATGGCGCTCTGTTCTCTCTGCCTACCCGCAAGGGATTTAGCGTGAAGTTATGTATGTATACAATTTAGTTCTTATACACATATCAAAAAATGAAATGGGTTCCGCCTTTTAAGTTTCGCTTAGATCTTTCAGAAGCATCGGATTTTTTACCGAGTATTAATAAATGCCAGAGAAAAGCCCAAAAATCAAAGACTTGATTTAAACAAAACCTATATGTGGAGATACAAAAATCAATAAAACTAATCATCACCTTTACATAAAATTAAAGACTATTGTATTGCGCAGTGTGGGCATAAGACTGACAAACAAAGTCACATTAGTACTCATTTGGTATACATTTTAGACTTTAAATTACGTGAATCCAGGAAGGTTACTGCCTACAATACTAAAATGGTTGTTATAAAAATTTTAATGTCTACACTCCACAGATACTAACAATGGACGGTTCGTCGACCTGAAATAATTACATTTTTTTTGGTGTATAACCACACGTTTTAATGTAAATTTGCTTAGTTCATTATAATATAAGCGGAGTTCCTTTTTCATTAATAATAAGTCCGGCTGTATGTTTGTATGACGTCTGGGTTAGTTATTTATTACTAGCAGTGAACGGGAATTAGTTTTTGTAGAATTTCTAAAATTACTACTACGCTTCTGAAACTCAGTAGGCCTAAAGGGTTTCCTTAGCCTTTCAGCCACCTGCCAGTGACGGTCCCGTCAAAATAGGTCGTTTTAGTAGCCGAAACAAACAGACAGACATGCAGATAAATAAATGTAAACATCCGTATGCGTTTAGTGAAAAGAGGTTACTTTAACATAACAAATGGACACACCATTTTTATATATTTGAACAGATGTACGGATAATATGAATGTGTCGAAAATTAGTGTGATAAAATAGACGTCTGAGGAAATTGGGATCGATGTTTGGCTCCGTCACTTAGTATATGTACTATGGAACCAGACAATTCAATAGTCTTGTGTGGGGCTCTGCCTATATTTTCGAGTATTAACTACGTGAAGATAAAAAAGTAATCAAAATACGACATATATATACAGCGCCCCCTCTCCATAGACCCTTAATAAAATATTGAATTAATAATTGCATGTCTTGGACCACCACCACGCCGCACGCCGCTTCTGAATCCGGAATTCGCGGGTTCGAATCCTGACACTGGCTTAAACCAATGACTTTTCGAAATAAATATCGATGACTGAAACTTTGTTCCCGGTATGGCAATATTTTTCGCCACCTATTCCATTTGGGACGTTAACATAACGGCGAGACGAGGCTTAACGGCCACTGCCTACACCTTCGGGTATAAAAATGCGTGAAGCTATGTTATGTAATTAAATAAAAATAAGTATCCTTACGCATTGTTAAACTGGTCTTTCAATGGAGATCCTTGCTGCACGGCAATAGCATACGGCTTCCTGGAGAACTCGTCACCAACCGATTGGAGATCACAACTCGTCATCACATGGTATTTGACATCAGTGGCATCACCTAACCATGCGAAACCTTCACTGGAACTCTTAGAATCTCTAACTCTTTGGATAGCTTCCTCTATGGTATTTGGCAGACCGGCTTCTTCCATAGCCTGCCACATTTTGCTGTACTTATCGCTAACAGGATAGTCCCATACGGCAAGTTTTGCTCTTTCCACATCGCTCAAGCTATCGTTAAGACTCATTTCTTTCCAGATCCTAGGAAAATTATATTAAAATCAAATAATATCAATGTTAAAACTCTTTTGATTAAATTTCCATGGACATAGGTATATTTGTTTTTGATGATGACCATTTCTAGGGCTTAAAATAATTATTCCTTTTTTGGAGATGACTGATGACTAGATTCTAGGGCTTCTTTTTATTATATTTAACTGAAATATTTTGAAGGTGAACACTTCCATTTTAGTTCTTATGATCATTATCAATCACTTTGATTAATTTCGTGTCATGATAAGGACTTTCTTAATGTAAACAAAGCAAGAAAAATTTACACAGTAAATAATGACGTAAGTCTGTTAATATTTATAATACTGAGGATTTCTCTAAAGATAACCTTAGTGACACGGCTAGCAAAATAGCGTGAAATCTATAGTTTTATATTCATCATCGAGTTCTCCTATTAATATTTTCCGTTTGGAAAATTCCAGCTAAGTCAATATACAGAAACGTTAATACAAATATCTGAAACATTATATAGGTATCCTAACAAATTCAGGCTATATTGCGAGATCAGTGAAGTTTAATACTACTGCTGGAAACGTCGTCTTGCCAAAAAAAAATAGAGCTTTTGATCAAAAACTAAAATTAGATCGTCAAAGGATGAAAAATTACGGTCATGAAACAGCATGCATACCATGCTGTTTCATAAAAAAAATATATAAAAAGAATTAGAGGTGGACTACGACTACCCTGAACATTTTGTGGGATCAAAAATAGATGTTGAACGATTCTCAGACCTACCCGATATGCCTACAAAACTTTATGAGAATCAGCATAGCTACTTCTGTGAGATTTAAGCCCGAATACTGAACCGCCACTCAAATATATAAGCGCTACTTAAGCGTTTAAGTAGCTGTCACATTAGACGGAATACGTGAAATTTGAGCAGTAAGTAGCACTTTATTGATTGTCAGATTTGAGTGGCGGTTCAGTATTCGGGCGTTAATGTGACATAATTACTAGCTGTTAAAAAGCGCGGCGCTCGCGGTGTTCTCGTAAAAAAATAAATAAACTGTTTTGGTCTTCGGTTATAAACACAGTAAACTTATAATAATTCTCAAGCGGGGTATAACAATATCCTAATTTTTACTTCAACTTTACAGATCGAATTCGAGGCCTCTGAAATTTGAAGTCAGAGTGCTAAACCACTCGGCCATCGAGAAGAGAGATGGTTCATCATATCAAATCTCTAGTGCGATGCGGTGCAATAATATTTAATAAATTCTTTTAAATAATGAACTCCTGAAAAATAAATATATCAAAAAAGTTGAATGACCTTAGTGTTATTATTACCTACCAAATCTCATAAGAATAATTTTTATCACACAGTTGACACAAGAGAGGTTGTATGACGCCACTTGACCGATAACAAATGATGACACCCGGATAAACTATCTATTTAAGTCCACGAGACATTTTTTCTTTTGGTAGACAAAAATGTGGCCCACCTTGTTGTCACTGGCCACCTGCCATGGACTTAGTAATATTAAATGTACCTAACAGTACCTAACTACATGCATCTTTTAAAAAAAGAATTCTGACTGTCTTTGTCTTTACATCTTTCATTGAATCTACCTCTCTGCTAGATTCTGTATCTACCGTACCTAATCCCTGTTAAGACACTATGGTCTATTCACTATTGCTTTAAATCGAGATATCGCTATAATAGATATTTATTAAACATATATTTATTAGTCTCGGTGGTCCAGTCGTCGAGCACACGGCTTCTGTTCCAGAGGTCCGGGTTCTAATCCTGACTCTGGCTCACCAATGACTTTTCGAAATTGTTTTCCGAAATTAAGTTTGATAAATATCGATGACTCAAAACTGTGTGACCGGTATGGCAATAGGTTCGCCACCTATTCCATTTGGGACGTAAATATAACGGCGAGACGAGGCTTAACAGCCGCTGCCTTCACCGTCGGGTAACAAAGGCGTGAAGTTATGTTATATAAACATAGATGTAATGTAACATTAAATTAAATAAAAAATACTAAACTTTCAATATTATTCACTCCTGTCATCATCATTACATAGTATAATACAAAGTCACTTTCCGCTGTCTGTCCCCTTATATGCTTATATCTTTAAAACTACGCAACGGATTTTGATGCGGTTTTTTTTAATAGTTAGAAGGTGTCAAAGGGGTGGTTTTGATCTATAATTCATATATGATGTTCTAAAGAAAAAAATATAATTTTCGAGATTTAGCACTTTAATTGCAAACGCTAGCTGAGCCCTAAGTGATAGTTCAAAACAATGTTCTACATTATTAAACACCTTCAGAAGATCTACAAAAAAGTCCCCGAGGGCATATGTCTATCTCCTAGGGATAACCCACAATGACCATTTTTATTTTATTTTTTATTTTTACGAGAAATGATGGCCTATTTACGAAACGATTTTAAACATTACAGTATTAATTTTCATCCAAATAAGTGTCTTAAATAGATCGTGCATGTAATATAGATGATCCTGGCCCTTTACAGCATGCAAATTAAACAAATATTTTCGAATATATTGCAGTATTAACA
This sequence comes from Euproctis similis, assembly GCA_905147225.2. Classification (NCBI taxonomy): domain Eukaryota; kingdom Metazoa; phylum Arthropoda; class Insecta; order Lepidoptera; family Erebidae; genus Euproctis; species Euproctis similis. The sequence goes on along the minus strand of LR990105.1, from coordinate 22,651,009 downwards.
TAGCGGGACAGCAGTTACTACTTTTGATGCGGAACAAAGTTCGCCGGGTAGGCTAGTAGGGGAGATAGGGGAGGGATGGGCACTTTTTTACTATTTATTGCATAAAAATTAGATTTTATAGATAATCAACGGTTATTGGCAATATTTGTTGCACCACATATTTGGCTAGATATAATTGAAGAGCTTTCTTAAAAATGACAATCAGTGTCAACATTATGCGATATTTTATAAACTAAGTCAAAAGTGCCCAATGCTCCCTACGGGAGGGAGGCTTGGGCATACCCGGTGGGAGGCTTGGGCACGTCCTATAAATCAGTTTATATCCATAATGGAATTCAAAAATTAGTTAACAAATAGACTATTACCAAACTATATCAATAACAGAAACCAAGGATAAGAGTTAAGAAATAAAAAAAAACATCTTAAATTATCGGACATTGGGTATAACCCTTTAAGGACTAAGTCTCGGTAGCGCAGTGCCAAGCATCCCGCTTCTGATTCAAGAAATAGTGGGTTCAAATCCTGCCTCACACCAAAACATATAGTGTTACAGTTGCGTTGCCAACCTTTAAGGGATAGGGGATAGAAAACGATGGGGAAGGGGATAGGAAAGGATGGGGAAGGGGCGTGGGCCTCCGGGTACCTCTCTCACCGAACGAAACGCGACATGAGCCACTTTACGTCGGTCTTCTGAGAGGTCGTGGTATTTCACCGGTCGAGCCGGCCCATTCATGCAGTGAACTGCTTGGCTCTACCACCTACACATGACTTGTCACTACGACTTTTCGTAATTTTCGGAAGTTATGTTGTAACGGAAGGTTACATGTCAATAAAAATAAATAAATAATATATAAATATTAAATAATTAATCAGGCCAACCCTACGAACCATTTCCATTACTTGGAATGTTCGGGAACAATAGCAGGCGGCTACGCCGCCTGTCGTCGCCGCGCGCGCACTCACTCACCGCTAGACTAGGTTCCAAGCAACACGCAATCTTTTTATCTTCACGAAATTATTATTATTTTTTCCTAGTGCGACGGCTAGCACGAATACTCACTCACGTTCTGTTAGTATAATATATAAATATTAGTAAGAACGCTCGTAATTTGTGAAAGGACTAAAACCCCGTCTTAGGGTAAGTTTTATAATGGCACACTAATTATAGCTTTAAGTTTGTAAGACCGTTGTGCACCACGACAATCCCGCTGCCACATTAGGTGCTTTCCTGGGAATGTCGCGAGTGGACCGGCCTAGTGGAACCATTTTAATGGTGACCCACTTCCAGGATCCTCCGTCCGCCTTGGGGCATCTACCCAAGCGCTGCCGCTGCATCATCCACCATTTATCGTGGTGACCCGCACCGGTCCACACCGGCAAAGCAGCCACCTCATCGCACCTGCCGTGGACCCCTTGCGCTGGCTCTGGAACACCCGCTACCGCCGCGCATTAACAGGACAGTACCGGGATTAGAGTGACAAAGTTGGATAGGCTCGTAATCACGACCCATTATAAATTTGTGTGATAATATAAACCTTTTTTTTGTAACACCGTCATTTTATTTTATTTTTTTCTCAAAAGAAGGTAGGTGTCACAATGTGTGATAAATATCGATGACTGACAACTTTGTGCCCGGTATGGCAATAGATTCGCCACCTATTCCATTTGGGACGTGAACATAACGGAGAAACGAGGCTTAACAGCCGCTGCCTACTTCTTCGGGTAAAACTGGCGTGAAGTTATGTTACGTTAATTAAAAATAAACCAATTGTTACCAATTTTCCTATACTGAACATAGTAAGTGGGAGCATTGGGCATTCCCAAACCTCCTCATCATTCAAATGCCCATTGCACCCTCTGCATACATTTTCGACTTAAGTTACCGGTATTTTAATGAATCTTCATATTTAGGCTTAACTTTCAGTTTAATATATAGATTAGTAAATATATAATAGATAAATAATAAAAAATACACATACCTTTTATCAGTTTTATCTTTATTACAGTCCGAAACCACAACAAAATATTTACTTTTACTAGCCCAAAACCTTTAAACGTGTTTGTGTTTGATAACTTACAGAAATTACATATACCCTATGGATTAACAGTGTTTCCAGTTGGTAAAGAAAACTAAAAAATCAAGAAAAATATAAAATCTATGATCAAATCGGAATAAAAGGGGGGTGCCCATGTCTCCCTACTGCCCATCCCTCCCCTACCTCCCCTATATTTATATTTCACAAGGAAATAAAGACACTAGGTCTCACATATTTGTATGTCCTAGTGATCCAATTTTTTTTAGGTAAGTAAATAGCTGTTGCAATGAGACAGTAGGACAATATTACCACGTGACTGTAAATTCTGACTACAATTTAACTAAATACCTACTTAGTATTCTACTCAATTAGGTTATTTCTACAATCCATGTCTATCTCTCTCTCGTATTTATCAGTCAACTCACTCATAGAACTTCTCTTCAATATTTGCCATCCTCTGGAAGTAGGTCATGGCTGCTGAGCCGTTCAGCGGCGCGTACTGTATTTTATACTGTTTGGACAAGTCATCCAAGGATTCTATCGGTGTGTCAAGTCTGGACACTGTCAGGAAGGCAGCCAAATTCGCAGTGTACGATGCTATTATTATGAACCTGTAGAAAGTATTATCTTGAGAATATAATCTGATTTTATATTGGTTTTGTAGAGTTTTATTGAAGAAGAAATTCTTCAATTTTCGTATAGAAATGTATTGTCATTTTACTACGAATTCTTGTGATAAATATCTGGCTAAACTCTGATGCATGACAAAATTTCATTGGACCAGAAACAGTTCTTACGGCATATCTTCTACACCTTTGGATTTCGTGGGCGTAAAGTTTAATTGTATTATTTTAACATACAAGAACCAATATAATTATAGTTAGTTTTAATAACTAGCCTATAAAGATAAGTTGCCTATAAAGCGCACTAGGTTCTATAGTAAAATAAATTTAACGAGACAGGCAAATAGGTACTAAGTTTGAAAGGCATATATTGGTAATGATTATGAAAAATCTGTAAACAATCTGTCTTAAAACTTTGTTTCGCATAAATAGATCTAAAATAGGTTCATAAACATCATATAAAATACAATATAAGTAACCTTTGATAATAATAATAAAAACGAGAATCTATATTTATGATTGGCGCCAATTCGAAGAACTTCACGATTAACCTGTTGCACACTGCAGCAAGGTCTGCGCATAGTAACATTACTGCTCGTATTATTATAGATACTTGAAGTCCTTGTCTCAGTGTACTGGCGATTTATACACTAAAGTTTAATAACTACAGCCGGCGTATTATGAACTCTTAATTCCAAATCCTCTGCAAATTCGTATTAACAACAACTAATTTAGTCCATGTCAAATTCACTCTAAATTCGATTTATCGACGACTAATTCCATTTAGTCAGTCACGAGTAGTCTAGACTAGCTGAAATTTGTAGCTGGAAATTCGAATTCGCTAGGCAGCGCGTTAGCTGGCTGGAATAAAGAGCCCATAATAAGGCCCTGATACTTTATTTGTATAGTTTTTATCTTTATTATATTTTTTATATACAAATAACTAGTTGACCCCGCGAACTTCGATTTGTGTAAAAAGTAAAGAAATAAATATTATGCTAATTGTGGCTTATCCCTAATAGATAAACGTACACCATCGCGGACTATTTTGTAGACCTTATGAAGGTGTGTAATAATAATGTAGTACATTGTTTTCATTTATCATTTAAGATTCAGCTATCGTTTGCAATTAAAGTGCTTAATCTCGAAAATTACCACCTTTTATTAATTGGCTACAGCTAACATTATACATACAAACAACGCCGTTGACATCATCTATCTATTAAAAAAAACGCGCCAAAATCCGTTACTTAATTTTAAATATCTTAGCATTTAGGGTGACAGACACCGGATACGACTTTGTTTTATACTATGTAAAGATGGTGATGATTTATAAATATCTACATTAAAACCGATAATATTTGCAGTGAAGTTATAAGTTAAATGCTGTTAAAAACCAAGGTTTGTTTACCCAAATAACCACCAGGTGGCAGCTAATAATCTTCCAGAGAGATTTTTAGGCGCTTCGCCACCTCCCTGGGGAGTGAGTGACGTCATACAGAACCATAGACATTCTTTTAGAGTGAACTCCCTTTTTTCTTCGTCGTCTTTGTATTTTTCTCTGTTATTTTGGTAACTATATGGACTCCATTTATCAAACACCCACATGAGAAAACTGTAAAAATTTGTAAAGTTAGAAAATAGAGGCCTGTCTTAATTTTCTGTCACCAAATTATAGGTATTTTTTGCCACGTTTATAGTATAGAGACAGAGTTTTCTACTCAAAATAAAAACTTATTAATTGATGAAAATATTGCACAATGAACCTACAAGGTATATCGGTATATACTACTTCGAAGAAATTCATTACTTTCAATGATGATAATTATATTTAACATTAATTTAAATCAATAATTCATGACTCGTATGTGACTAACAAAAACTGTTTTTAATTTTAGTTCGATTTTCGGTTGCAAATTCAAATAGGCGAGCGTGTTCAATACTCTGTGCTCTTTTGTCAGTCTGCGTCTGAAATTTAAAATAATAAAATGTATTCTGTTGTTCGAAATTTGAAAACACGATTTCCTTTTGTGTTTTTTTCTTGTGAGCAATATTGTAAATACCTACCTCATTATGTATAATTACAAAGTAATGTTTCAGTAATACGTGGTTAATCTACATACGGTTATTATTCTTTACTTTAAATGAATTTCAGTTCAATTGGCTAAGCATTAAGGTTGAAAATTATAGTTACTATTCACGGAAATACTTGTTGCTAAGTGAATAAAAACTAACATAGAGCATGTTTTTTTTCAGTCGAGCTGTGACTAAGAACGCATATTGTTTGTGACGTTTAAAAATATATTGCGATTCCTGAATTTAATTTGAGAAAATGTTCTGTAATATAAAATAGTTAAAGTGTGTACAGAATTATCCACTTGTAGATACGAGTAGGTCAGTCGAATCACCTTGAAGCGATAGACGGTTGTGTCCAGGGTGAACATTCATAGACATCTTTTAATCTCCACAAAAGAGAAAGATGTAGAGGTATATTTTCCAGAAAATTCCTCTTTATTAACGGGGAATATTTTACGTTAGGCCCCGAAGGTGTTCTTGAGTGGAATATAATAGGAAATCAACTAATTGCTGGAGCGGGAGCCTATTTGGTAACTGATGGCACTTTTCGAACTTCGGGCCTTGACCTGATTAAGAGACGTTCTATGACAAACCCAATATATTATAATAGTCTCTCAAATTTGAAGGTAAAGATGCCATGATTCATATATACGGATTTAATAGTCTGATAGTAACTATGTGAGGATGTACCATAGACTGTTGAAAGTAACCCTGGATATCCAAGCTACGGCCGCATGTAATATTAAATTGTTACTCATACATATACCTACCAACTGCCCAGTCCCACAGTTCGACCTCGTTCTACAAAATCTGATAAGAAATAATGGAAACAGGTGGGTATTGCCCATCGATCGTGTACTTATCTATACATATAATAAAATTGTAGAAAAGTCAAAACTGTACATTGAATATTTTTTAAAAAGAATACTTGGTGTGTGATCTGCAATCGATACCGAAGCCAAAAATATACTTTTTAGAATTTTTGTCTGTTTGTCTGTTTGTCTGTTTGTCTGTATGTATGTCCGGGATAAACTCAAAAAGTACTGCATGGATTTACTTCAAATTTGGCACGAAAATTATTAAGAAGTCGGGTCAACATATAGGCTACATATTATCACGCTATCACCTACGAGGAACGAGCAGTGAACCTTTATTTCTTCAATGTATTCTGTAGCAACGTGTAATCTAACGACGCATATTTGTATGTTGTTATGGTGTTATTATGTTAATAACCATGCTTTAATCTATACATATAATAATAATAATAATATAATATAAGTTAGCTTCACATTTTAATTAACTTATGCCGTTAAACATAACAGACAATTTTAAAACAGTGCCATCTATGAGATTTACAAAACAGAAAACATTAAGTTGAATTACACGTGTAAGCACTTTTTGGTTTTAGATATAAATAAATCTTTGAGATTTTAAAAACATCAAGTCGAATTACATGTTTAAACACTTTTTGAATATAAATAATTGAAATTTCATCATGCGCTTGCGGTCAATAGATGTTTTTAAGAGTCATAGATGGAGTTGTGCATTTTCTTCTTTAAAATTGTATCGTTAATTCTTTTCAGAGATGAGCAAGACAATTAAAAAAATGTATTTGTATATGCTAAAAACTGTTAATATTTTTGTTCGGTATTTATTGGTGTAATGATTGCTTCGTAATTTTATAATTTTACACCATTAAAAAAAAATGTTTCCTATTCGCTAACTAGATGGCGTTGGCGTCGAATTAGATCGCGCTATAATTTCGTTCACCAAAAGTGATGTTATGAGTACGGATGTCGCCGCGACAACTCATAGAAACTGGGGTTACCTGCGTTGCTATAAGTTATCCGTAGATTAGATAAAATCCGCGCCAAACAACTCTCTTGGCATTTTTCAGGCTCTGCGAAATCGACCAGTTTGCGAGGTTCCTTACGTATGACGAGGTGCCTTCATATTACACGTACGACAAGCAAAGGGGAATATTTAACCGACGTCGAAGAGGAGGTGCTGTCGAAGGTTTTCCGGGAATTTTCAAGGACACCGTATTGGGTAGAGTTTATACCGTGCACCCGAATAATGGCGAATGCTATTTTCTGCGGTTATTACTTCACACGATCCGAGGCCCAACGTCTTTTGCCTTTCTGAGAACATTTGATGGCGTGGAGTATCCCACTTACCGCGCAGCCTGTGTAGCACGTCACCTTCTCGACGGTGACCAAAACTGGGATGACACCCTCGCGGAGGCGAGCGTCAGTAACAGCCCCAGCCGTATGCGTCATCTGTTTGCCGTCATCTTGGTGTTTTGTGGAGTCACGAACCCGGTAGCTTTGTGGGAAAAATATCGACATCATCTATCTGAAGATTTTCTACGAGCTTTGAGGCGTGCTACTGGAGACGAAGTCGAAGTAACTGATGAACGCGTGCTGAACACCTGTCTTAGTTCACTTCAAGACGTGGTCATTTCCATCGGCGGCAATCCATTGGTCGAATATGGGTTACCAGCTCCCCAATCATCACCGCATCAAGACCGTGGAAATCGAGAGTATAACGCTGAGACAATTTACGATCCGAGCGAAATGACCACCATACGAAATCACCATGTCGCTTTGTTCTCTTCAGAGCAAAAACAAATTTATGACACTGTTCTTAAAAGCGTTGGGCAAAACCAGGGTAAAATGTTTTTCTTGGATGCTCCTGGTGGAACAGGAAAAACATTTGTTACCACTGGCATACTTGCAGAGGTCAGGAGGCAAGGCAAAATTGCCATTGCTGTAGCGTCGTCGGGAATCGCTGCCACACTGCTTCCGGGTGGCAAGACAGCACATGCCATGTTTAAAATTCCCATCGATTTAGAGAGCACCGAAACGCCTGTTTGTGGTGTGTCACGCAATAGTGATAAGGGACACGTGCTGAAGGATTGCTCTCTGATCGTATGGGATGAGTGTACGATGGCCAATAGAAAAGCAGTTGAGGCCGTGGACAGAACCCTGCAGGACATCCGCAGGAACGAACACTTGATGGGTGGTGTCACAGTTCTATTCAGTGGCGATTTCCGACAAACGCTTCCCGTGGTGACGCGGGGATCGAGGGCTGACGAGGTGAATGCTTCGTTGAAACGATCTTCGCTGTGGTCACGAGTTCGTACGCTGCGCTTGACCATTAATATGAGAGCTCGGCTCGGCGGCAATGCACGTGCTCAAGAATTCTCCGATGTTCTTCTAAGTCTTGGCGAAGGCACTCTACCAGAGGAGAGAGGTGGGCAGGTGGTGCTTCCAGAGTCTCTCGGTAGAGTCGTATCCAGCTTAGAAGAACTCATTCGCTGTGTGTACGGGGACATCAGTCATATACCGCACCAGCAGAATTCTTGGGTATGTGAGCGGGCAATTTTGACGCCCAAAAATGGTCAGGCTGAAGCAATCAACGAATGCATTCTCTCGAAAATTGAGGGGAATGAAGTGGTTTACACCTCTATAAACACTGTCATCGAGCAAGATGATGCCACACATTATCCCGTGGAATTTCTGAACTCTCTGTCAGCAAGTGGACTTCCAGCGCATACTATCAAGCTGAAAGTCGGTGTCCCGATTATGCTTCTTCGGAACCTATCTCCTCCGAAGTTGTGTAACGGGACCCGCCTTAAAGTCATCTCGCTCCACAGACACAGCATTGAGGCGGAAATTCTTACGGGTTGTGGCGTAGGCGAGGCAGTATTTGTACCACGCATTCCCCTCATACCTCATAACTTCCCGTTCCAGTTCAAGCGCGTACAGTTCCCCGTGAGTGTTTGCTTCGCGATGACCATCAATAAGTCGCAGGGGCAGACACTGAGAGCAGCGGGTGTCGACCTCAGGACGAGCTGCTTCTCACACGGGCAGCTGTACGTCGCTTGCTCCCGCGTCACCAGTCCTGACTCTCTTTACATTTTGGCTGCGGAGAGCCAAACCAGCAATGTTGTTTATAGAGAAGTTTTATAAGTATATATTTTTATCCTTTTCTATATTTATATTTTCTTATTCATTATTTTCTACATTTGCTTCAGTCGCAACTTATTACTTAATTCAGCAGAATCACCATAAAGTCATTTATTCAAAGCAGACTGAAAATCAGCACTTTTGAAGTTCAACAATTTTACAAAAGACAGTCTCCCTCTGTTACTGTACTTTCTGTATTTATGAAATGTAAAGAAGTAACGGGTAAATAAATGTTATTTTAAAAGGTATAATCGTAGGTATTTTTGGTGCTGTATAGCGTTCAGGCAGATGACGTCGCGGGCTACAGCTATACTACAAAAATTCCTGTTAAAATGAAAATAAACAATGCGGGCAACAACCATTGCTACCGCAATCTGTACTTATCCTACCAGTTACAATTTCATTTTAGAGGTAATTACTTCTCAACTGTCTATGTAAAAATATAGCTATCTGATCACAAATTCCACGCGTACGAAGTCGCGGGCACAGCTAGTGTATCATAAATACATGTCAAAATGTCATGGATGAACGCCCGTTTAAATTACCAGATTTACGCTACCAAATTAAAGAGAACTGACAGAATTGGCCGCCATTGCTTTAGTACGAGCGAGATAGCAATATTATATTGACATAAATATCATTTGTAGTGTGAAAAAAATACTGCCTAGGTTATAATTTTCAGAGCGGCCTTTGATTTTGACAGTGTTGTGTTTAAATTTCCTTGAATGTTATTTAAATTTTACTAACTGTCTCTATGAAAACAATATATTGGAATCGACATAATATATTATTTTGTATTCGTGCTTCCTGTATAGCAGGTATAAAAATATATTTAATACTTGTAGTTATATTATCTATTGGTAGATACGTCCGCACTAAACCATGTCCGCTCTAACCGAACTAAATACTGGTTTTCATTCAAAAATATGCTCTATCTCAGCTATTCATTATACAACGAATAAGGATAAAACTATTGTTGTCAGCGAGGTATTCGGAAATTGTAAAAATTCGTGCATCACGATTGACCGTTGGATTTCACACGAAACAGGTTTGTGAACAAGAATATACTGCGAATGATATCATGGTTACCTGGTGAAGAAATAAGCAGCCAGTATAGATAACCAGACATCGTTCTCTAAAACGGTTAGGAATTTGAACAGGGACGTCGGTGTTCGCGGCAATTTCATCATTATGGTTATGCCGACCAAATCGTAGTATGGAACGGTGAAATCGACTACATTTTCCCGTTCGGCCATGACGGACATCGAAGCGAGGCCTATATCGGCTTTCTTATCGACAAGCTCTTTTACAATACCATTCCAGTTCCCGTTTTCGTCCATATTCCCGAAGTTTCCGTCCGGCGCCAGAGTTATTTCATAATCGAATTTAACAATTTGTCGAATCTCCTCGATTAGGTCGATACAGTAACCCTTGTAACCTTTAGGAGCACTCTCATCTCTTATTATAAAAGGCCTTTGCTATAAGAGAAAGAGAAAATGTTTTAGGACATTCTCCTGTATGTTTCGATTTGGCAATAGAAATGCAGTAAAAAAACTAACCATAATATCTCAATCTATAAATGGAGTCATCATTGTCTCTATGGTTTTAAGGTTGGTATACCGTCAAATGGGGTAACTTGGTATGTAAGGGTGAATAGAAATGAAATTTTACCACCTCAAATCTATTTAAGTCTAAACTTAAATGCATAAGTTTTTTGTTTTATCTGCAAATATGCAACCTATTTCCTTATTAAGCCAGAAAGTATTAGTTGTACTGTACTGGTTACTAAGTAATTGAGGTGGAAAATTTCATTTCTATTCACCCTTACATACCAAGTCACCCCATTTGACGGTAACCATAGAGACAATGATGAAAGATAGAATGACATTGTGTTTCAAGTGTTTCAATTTTAAATCAAGTAGTTAATTGCACTGCCCACACCTTCGATTGTTGAAGGTGTGAAAGTAATTTATAAATTCATCACAATTTGAGACGAACCAAGTTATCGTGAATGATATTGTTATTTAAACAGTTTTGTTTTAAAGTAAACTGACGGATATGTATCATGTTGCCAAACAGAATTTTTAATAAATACAAGGAGTTCGTTTACCCACCTCGACTGTGACGATTCTATACACCAACTGTGCTGAATAATTACTCATGTTATTGGGGTCAGTCAAGGTTAGATTTGAAGAGAGGCCCGCTTTCCAAGAACCCAAAGAATGACTACTTATGGAAGCGCCATCTTTTACAGTTATAACTAGCAAATCTGTATTGAATTCCATGTAACTTCTTCCGTTCATCGGATCATCTTGTGGTATGAAAAACGGAGCGTACGTAGGAGCTTCTTTCACCTGTAGTAATTAATACCTGTTGTAATTATGATAAGTAAAAATTTTAAGTCACTAAATGTGTCAACCCACTTCTTGGAATGCCGTTTTGAGATCCAAGGTCCTGTTTGGTGTATTCTTGCCGTCGTAATCGTCACATGTAATATATTTCATGTCGTTTGGCCACTTGCCAGAGTCCAGCAGTGATCTGGAAATTCATAAACGTGAACTCTCATGGAATATACCCAGGATAAATATAGACAGACCACGGTGCATGTGTAGGTGTTAATGTTGAAATTGGGTGTGCTAGAATAATAAAATTTATTTACTTGATTGCTAAAAATGTTCTCAGAGACAGGTCGAAGTAAAAAGCGGACGTGATTTCTGGTTCACCGTTCATACTATATGTGGTTTTAATCTTCCCAAGTCGATCTCTGCTGTTGGCATCAGGCGTTGGTCTCATATGGACTATAGTTGCATTCTTACATCCACAACTTATGTCACCTTTCTCCAAAGACAGAGCAAACCAAGCTGTTTTTCGTCCAAAATATTGGTTCTTATCAGCGGCATCTAGAACATTCTTTATCGTTCGCAAACTGCCCACTATAAAGAAATTCACTATGTCCAAGTTACGAAGACTCTCCAGTTGATTTTTTATTTCGTTGACCTCAAAACTTTTTACTGGAGTAATTACATGTCTTGTCGCTATGTTTTGGAGCAAGGATTTGTATTTGTGATCCATCACTGTGAACAAACATATTGTATCTATACTTATACCAAAATTATTATACTGGCTGATAAAGTTTACTTATTGAAGAAATTGAAAATGTTTTATCAGGGGAACAGAAGCCAACAACTGTTTTTTAGAACGGTTGTCTTTGTCTATGTGTGTATGCATATCACGTAAAAAAATGACTTAATCTAGTCTTCGTTATATTTACGCGCAGTGGCTTTGGATTCAAATCCTGGCACACACCAATGACTTTTAGAAATTTTCGGAAGTTACGTGTGATAAATATCGATGACTGACAACTTTGTGCCCCGTATGTCAATAGGTTCGCCACCTATTCCATTTGGGACGTAAACATAACGGCGAGACGAGGCTTAACATCCGCTGCCTTCACCTTCGGGTAGAAAAAGGCGTGAAGTTATGTTAGGTTATGTTGTTATATTTTCTAGTCTATATTTTTTATGGTATAGGAGGCAAACAAGCAGGCGTGTCACCTGATGGTGAGCAACAAACGCCGCCCATGGACACCTGAACACATATAGTGTTACAGTTGCATTGCCGACCCTTACAATAGGATATAGGCGGGGCCGAGAGTGAAATAGGAAGGGGAGGGGGAAAGTTGTTGGGCCTCCGGATAACTCTCTCACCGAGCAAAACGCTGCAAAAACCTCTTTACGTCGATATTCTGAGAGGTCGAGGTATTTCACCAGTCGAGCCGATTCGTGTAGCAAACTGCGTGACTCTACCATTCTTTTTTCTGATAATGTCTTAACTAATCTTAAAGAGTTTTCTTTATATTTATTTCAATATTCTCAGCCGGTAGGGTCACTGCTTACCGTAATTCTCATCAAATATGATAGCAGCGTTGGTAATGTCCTGTTTGGTAACAATAGCTCGTATCGCTTCTGGCAGAATATCAGCTGGAGGTACAACTTGTAAGAGGAATTTCGTCTGATTTGCGTTAAGAGACCTCCATTGTCTCAAATCACCCACTTGTCCAAATGATCCAGATATAGTTGGTAAGGCTAGCGCTGCAGTGAATGATTTTATAGTTTCGGAGCCTACGCCGGTCATTGTGAAGTCCAAAACAACGTGTGGAGTCTTTTTAGCAGAGATCATGTCATTATATTTTCTGCAAACTAAGCTAAATATTAACGCAATGAATTATATTATTTATTACAAGAGCAGGATATATCACAATGTTTATAATTATGTGCTTAATTTCACTACCTAATAAGTAATTACTTATTAGGTAGTGAAATGTGGCCTACTTTATATTTTTATACTTTATTTTCGGGTATTTTTGTCAAAAGTAGGGGCTAATAGGTACTGCTAAATTGTACCACTATTAGTAATATTGTGTTTTGGAGCTTCGTTCCACAAAATAAGACTGTTTCGCCATAGACCACAGGTAATACACCTAACCATAATAATGGCTGCAACATTGTCATCATAATCTTTTAAAAACATTTTTTTTTTCAATTGTATTAACGTAGTATCTCATTTTGTTACATTTGTAAGAAAATCTACAATGATTATTTTCCCATTCGACCCCATATTCATTATAGTCATTATCATACCATTTTCCAAGAAAGCCTTAGCATCAGTTCGGTTACCCACAACAATAACAGGGTCCACAGCGAGACCCAAGCTTGGATTTCGCCTCACGTACTCTTTTGCCACTTCAAAAGCTTTTTCAGCTAGTGCATTATTCTCTTCGTTGATCAACACTGAAAACGGTTGCTTATTAATAAAAGTCTATTTATAGGTTAAAAAAAACAATTTGTTATTTCGTGCGTTAAATTATTAGCACATCCAAAAATTTGTGTCAATTTAGATATTGTATACCTACTATTAGAGTCATTTTAAACATCACGCTTGATATTTTCGCCTAAATCGAGTTCAACAAAACTACCTGGGGGTTTAAAAACCGGGGTTTCAGTTGAGAAAGTGCCGAGTTCGAATTAGATACCTATACTTGTTATGTGTAAACAATATCTTTCATTCGTCCGCTGAACAATTCTTACCGAATGTAAAACAATTACCACCCCATTGGCTTATATTATTTTATCCGTGAAAGAAATGTAGGTACCTACACCGTTTCTACTAGATACTTACAAACGTTAATATTTTGTGTTGTTTGAGCAAACGTAACACGAAATAATGATAATAAAATAATAACTTTAACTGAAGACATAATAATTTTCTGGAATAAAATCTACGACACGTTGCATTAACTACCTAGCAACTGCGTGAACTCAACACCGGACCTGCTGACCGCTGACTGGTGATGTTCCAAACCTATTTAGTTCTGTGTACTGTCCTGTTTCCACGGAGATAGTGTTGACTGATGACCTTCTGTTCACTGGTCTTGATTGATTTATTATGTATACCTGCCATTAACCACTAATACCTATATTTTCATATCGCCAGTAGTAAAAAGAAATACAGTTAGACTAAATTGTATGTTTTTAATAGATTATGCTCATAAGTCATATTCTGTAATCAGGTAGTTATTCAGGTAAAACTCAGTCATTTTTTGTTATTAATTACATTGTGAATAACAATAACAACTATTTGCTCACAAGCGGCGGACTCAATTCGTTACCGTTAACCACACGTAACGAAAAGACTTCCCAGGAGTCTTAGGTGTGCACCTGGATCCCAACCCGACTTATCTCGAGACTAGTGATTCAGAAACAGGATGCTGAACCACATAAACACTTTCAGAGTTGACCCGGGAGTTCAAAAACCAGTAGCGATCAGAAGAGCTATATGATTGCTTAATTCCTGTGAGTTTTGCACACACCATGTAATTTACCTTACAAGCTTACAGTTATAGTTTTATGCCAAGTCCCTTGCGTGGTAGGCAGAGAGAACCGAGTGCCATAAGGCACGATTCTTACACGCGGCACGCCTCACTCGCTTCTTTGGCTTTCATAACTTCATCACATTCCTCAAAGTCACGTTCAATTTGGTCATGGAAAGTTTGTCGTGACAGACCTCGACTCCTACATCCATCTGCTTTTGCACTATATATCTGCTTAGTCAATCTTGCGTCATCCATTCTTTCAACACGTTCGAACTACCAAAGTATGTCCTTTCTTACTTTTACACCGATACTCTTTCTCCTTCGACGCGGTGAGCGAGAGTCACTGTCATGCACTCTGCCATGGCCAATTCTCGCTTTTATAAGTTAGCGTTGGGATTAGTGTTTGTGAATAACTAGCTGGACTGGTTTACTAACATTCTTTACAGCCAGGATTCTGCCCAATTATTCATAAACTAGTTGTTGTCTGCAACTTCGTCTGCGTGGACGCCATAACGCAGCAAAAATACTATGCCTGTGCCATTATAAGGGCTCATTGGTCACCCCAATGAAGAAGGAAACCTATGGAAGTGGCATGGCGACACAAAATTGAAGCCGGGTGAGACGTCATTTGGCCGCATAAAATGGCGGTTTAGTGCTGCGCAAAAGAATTTTATTTATCGATAAACGTTCTTGGGTCATTTTATTGTAATTAATGTTGAGTATTACTTATTTATTAAATTAAATAGGAAGTAAGTGTATTGTTATGCTAAATATTCTGTTTTGGATATCAAAATAAAAGTACATGTTTTTCTTAGACTACTTACCTCTATTTTACAAACTATTTTAATTAAGTTGCTGACTCTAAAGTAAGTAAATCACTACTGCAATATATCTCTAGATCAGCCCACAGTAAATAAGAATGATTCAAAGTTTAAACTTATAAAGGGACCGCGTGATAAACAAAACGAAACATCTTCAGAACATTTTTTTAGTTACAAATGCATCTCTTATGACTTTCAGTCTAGGTTCAGTTAATTAATACATATTTAGCGAATTTATCATAGGTTTTTACTCGTTACGAATAAAAACTAATTTATTTAGATAATTCCGCAAATAAATTTTGTCGGTAAAATTTTTCCCAACACTTTTTTACTGGCTGAACTGACAAAAAATCCGCCATACTTTGAGGGATTCTTAGCGTCAGTAGGTATAATCATGTTATCTAATTTCAGTATTCATTCACTTTATGTACGCACTCAAAATACTGTTATACTGTTTTCATGCGAGTGACAGTGCTGAGTAAGAACGAGACAGGTATATGTTTGTGTGTGCGCCGTCGAAATGCCTAATATTTATACATATAAGCAATTGTACGTATAGAACAATATGCCTCGTCCATTTAAACAAGTCAATGGCTCACCCCCAATTAGTGATAGCGTGATGACATTTAGCCCATGTGTTGACCCGATCTCTTGGCAATATTTATGCAAAATTGAATATAAAAGCATGCAGTACTTTTAGAGTTAATCCGTAACAAACAAACAGACAAAAATTCGAAAAAAAAATATTTATTGTGCAGTTTTGACCCTCCTACGATTTTATTATATGTATAGATAATATATCTATTATTATCTATACTAGCTGACCCGGCGAACTCTGTTTCGCATCAAAAGTAATAACTGCTGCCCCGCTATGTTAATACTGCAATATCTTCGACAAATTTGAAGTCGATGGCAGCTATAGGTTAAAAATGGGAATTTTCCATTGTTAACACCCCCGCAACCCCCCTTGTGGGTGGAATTTCGTAAAATCCGTTCTTAGCTGACCTCTACTCGGCGAAAGGAATAATCCTACCAAATTTCATGTCGCTACGCCTTATGGTTCCAGAGATATCGTGATGAGTCAATATATAGGTGGAAATCTCTTATATATATACTAGCTGACCCGGCGAACTCTGTTTCGCATCAAAAGTAATAACTGCTGCCCCGCTATGTTAATACTGCAATATCTTCGACAAATTTGAAGTCGATAGCAGCTATAGGTTAAAAATGGGAATTTTCCATTGTTAACACCCCCGCAACCCCCCTTGTGGGTGGAATTTCGTAAAATCCGTTCTTAGCTGACCTCTACTCGGCGAAAGGAATAATCCTACCAAATTTCAAGTCGCTACGCCTTATGGTTCCAGAGATATCGTGATGAGTCAATATATAGGTGGAAATCTCTTATATATATATAGATAATAAACATATTATTAAATATTGTGTACATTTTAGGTCTGAGAATCGTTCAAATGCGTTCTCGAAGGCTTAAAAGAAATATTCGCATTCGCATTCGCGAATGTTTTTAAGAAATATTCGTATTCGCATTCGCATTCGCGAATGTCCAAAATCCAACATTCGTTACATCACTAGTACAGAACATTAAAACTTAGGTACCTAAATATTTATAAACTCTAAACAGTAGGCACTAAATACAGTGCAATACGTTACTATTAGTTCGCAGACTAGGTCTTTACCTGATAAGAATCTAGGTCCCCCATTAAATATCGCGAATTCATATCTTTTACAGTTACAAGGAAATGTTTTTTTTAAGTACATACACGTGTGATGTATGTACGTATTTACCTGTACTGCTCTAAAGTGCTCTACCTATTTTAATTAAGTACACAGGGCATGATATTTTTCCTAATATTGAGATACAATGAAACGAAAAATTGTTTCCGATACAATTTTTACTATAACAAGCTATTTTGTATAGATTAGATACCTGTCTAATTAGGACTACTCAGCAAGAGAAAAAAGACTCGTTATATAGGTATTTAATAGACCAAAACTCATTTTCCGGCCGAAATCGAAACCGTATATTCGCGGCAGTCCCTTCAGTTTCGGCGGAAACCGAAAGTCACCTGCTGAAATATGTATTAAATTCCTTCCTGTGCATTTCTCCAATTATGCTGCATTAATAAGTACGTGAAATGGAGAAAACAATAGTTCTATGTAACAATAGGTGACGAACCTTTTACCATACCGGGCACAAGCTCTTTCAGTCACCGATTTTTATCACACATAATTATTTTTAACTTCCGAAAACAATTTCGAAAAGTCATTGGTGTGAGCCAGGATTCGAACCCGCGACTTCCTGATTCAGAAGCGGGGTGCTCGACCACTGGGCCACCGAGACCAGTGGACAGACCACTTAAGTAATAATTTTGCTGTAATCATTGTTCTCATTCTCACAGCAATATTCCAATCACTTGGGGATTGGATAAGGCGACAGGCAGGGTGTGCATGAAAGTGAGGACAAATGAGGTCACAGCGCAAAATTCGAGAAATGCTGGCTGACAGTGTCGAAAACAAGTTTGTATGGCAGGAAGAAATTTTTAGAGTGGTAGAGCCACGCAGTTCACTGCGTGAAATACCACGGCCTCAGAATATCCATTAGCCTATATATATCATGCCGCGTTTCGTTTAGTGGGAAAGGTACCTGGAAGCCCACGCCCCTTCCCATTCTTCTCAACCCTAGCTCGTTTGCCCTCCTATTCCATAAAAAAAAAGAAATAAGATCGAAAACTAGTGCCAGTGTAAAAGTATAAGGAAGTGCATTCTCCGACGGTTTGGACATTCAAAGAAAGGATGATTCAAGATTAGAGTAGATATTTAGTGCAAAAGCCTTAAAGGTTATGAGAGTTGGACGGCCACGACACACTTTTCATGACCAAATTGAATTTGTCCCTGAGGAAGATGGATTCCATGAGCCTTAAAAAGTGACGAGCGCGTATGACACTCTTGTTATACATTACTATGCAAGTAAAAGAAAACATTTTTTTCGAAATCCAGAAATATCAAGTTTTTTGATAATTCCCTTATTCGTGCCCCAATATGAACATAGATAAATACTTTTTAAGTCGTTCGAAACTGTTAATTCGCTTGATGTTAATAAAACAAATTTGTAGGTTTGGACTATTTTATTGCCAGAATTGTTTTACAAACACTAACTCCAGTCATGTGAAGTAGTGTTAACTGTACACACTACCTTTAAAATCTAATACTAAATGTACTTTGAATTAACATGTACTCTAAAAAGTTAGTCACAACTTTAATACGATAGATAGACAATTTACTGACAAGGAACACAAGGTGTTATCATTATAATCGACAACAAAAAATAAGATTCGTTTCCACAAAGTTCATCTTACATTCGAGGTCTGTTCTATCACTATATAAAGAAAATAAATTAGAAAAACAGGTTATATGAAAAAAAATTATGTCCATAGATATTCTAAACAAACAAAAATAGCACGCAAGTTAGTATGTCAATATGAACTATCACCTTATTTATCAAATTTGAACTTTAATTAATTTTCATATCTTAAAATTAGTGGTACAATGCGAACAATTCCTCCTTATGCAATTAACTCACATTATGCATACAATATGACATAAATGAAGTAACTTGTCCACACTATAAACCATAACCAAAATGTCAAAGGAATGTTCAAATGGTTAAGTAATATGCCTATGTATATTAAATATAAAAAAAATGTGCGTTATTAACTGCTAACTTAAATTTACAACTGAATTATCTAATTTTTCAATTAATCTTACTTTTACTTATAATTCTTGTTTTTATTTATTTCAGAAGCTGTTTTATAAAACGCATCGTTCACAGAACGTATCGTGAATTGTTTTCACTCTAGGTGAATTACTTTGGCAGTTATTTAACTGGCGAATTAAATTTACCGACATGTTACTCTTCAATTCAAAAATCCACCACTAAAGATCTGTTGCATAGACACCAATACGCAAAAACAGCATACAACACTTATTCCAAATCATTAGTTTATCAGTTCACTGCGATGCACGGTTCTCAGTCACAATAGACAGCAACATCAAATTTACAATTTACAGGTACTTCACAGGTAAGATTAATACACAATGTATTAAAAACCTAAACATAATTGTGGTCACAAAGGGTTCAACTCATAATATACAGGTTTAAAAACTGTAAAAAGGAAGTCAACTACATGGACTTCCTAAGTGTTAGTAGTCTAGGTTTTATGAGGTATTGTATTATATGTATAGATAAATCTTTTATGTATAAATTTATTATAACTATTATATACTGTAAATTTGGCAAGTTAGGAAGTCAAAATAGTTGTTAAAATGTAAGATATGTATGGTGAGTTGAACCCTTATGATCGTTGTTGCATTGCAGTAAACCAAGCACAGTATTGAGGTATGTGGTTTTTAGGCAGCCGCTTCTTCTTCCGCTGGAGCAGCCTCTTCAACTACTTTTGCTTTTTTCTCTGGTGTGGTCTTCTCTGCATCACCATTATCCACAGATACAGATTTCCTCTTCACCCCGGTCTCTTTCTTTTCTGTAAGAAATATTTTAGTGGTTATTTGGTTTTTACATATGATCTTTGAGCTGGCTTTTATTTCTTTAGTTAATAATATCAGTTATTTGTGTAGTAATTAATATGTACCTGTGTCATCATCACCATTTTCTGTGGCATCATTACTCTCTTCAGCATCTCCATTCTCAGCAGGGGTGTCTTCAGGCTCAGCAGCTTCACTGCCACCATTTTCTTCTTTGCCATTGCTTTCTGTTGCTTCTGCAACCTTTTTGACTGGAGATTTTTTTACTGGAGACTCTTTTGCTTCAGTGGATGTGACCTCCTCTGGGACGGCGTCACTGAAAATGGTGATGATAATATTAATTTAAAATCACATTTGAAGAGTATTGTGCATACTACATACTTGCATGGCAAATGGGTTTTTTATAACTGCATACCCTTAAAATCTAAGTAGGCAAGTAAGTCTTAGGTAATTAAATGCCTTGACGCGACGATTTTCGGCACGATGGCGAAAAATTATGGCCACAATCAGGGAACAACGACATAACACTTGTCAGTAATTTATATTTATGACACTACTTCCGAAAAGAACTTCGAAAAGTCATTGGTATGAGCCAGGATGCGAACACACGACTTCTTGATCTAGAAGCGGGGTGCTCAACCACCACTAGACCGCGGTCCGCATCCGGACCGCCGAGTCATTATGTGCGGACCGCGAAAACTCAGAAACTTGCACTACAGCGTATTTTAATAAAAATATATTGCCGTCAACATTTTTGTTGACGGCAATATATTTAGAAAAGGCCGGGCGAAATAACAAATTGATATGTATGTGTCGTTCTCATTGATATGTAAACCCAACACCTTTGTTATTTTCGTAACCTTTGTTTATTAAATATTTATTCGATAAAAAGTATGGACCGTTACATTTGGTACGTAACATAACGTTTCGGTGAGTCGAGACTCACCTAGAAAAAGGCGTGAAGTTATGATAACTTGCAAAAAGTGTGTGTTTTGGACTCAAAACAGATTTGATTCATAAGGCCATTGAAACAAAAGATTGTTCCATGTTTTCATTGACTTTCATTCAATTGAATAGTTTTCAGATAAAAGTGACGTAAATTCATTAGCCTAACCTGACAACATACAATAGCTAATAAGCAATTATTACAAAGTAAGAGAAACAATACAAAACGATGTAACTAGGTAATAATTCCTCATTACCTAGCCAACTCTCATTGTAGTGGGGCGACTTAAAAGGAAAAGTCTGACGGTACAAAAACAAGTGGCTGTTGTGCAAGAATGCATGTGGGAAAGTTGCAACACTAACGGAACGTAACTGCGATCGCCTCTTTTGAATGAATACGTTTATCGCTCCAGTGGTGAAACACTTCACTTTAAATTGTAATGCGTTAAAAATAACCGATGACAACATGCGAAACTCACAGTAACGTAACCGCCAACTAACTAACCTGAGTCGCAACGCAACACAAATCTAGAGGTACTAAGTAGGTATTCAATTCTGTGAATTCAAAGAGCGCGCGCTTCGACCCGGTGACGCTACGCGCCGGCACGCTGCGCACACAGCGCCATCTTGAATAAAACAAGCGAGGCACCGCGATTGCCGCCCGGCGTGCTTCGGCAAATTTAAACTATTTCATTTTTCTATGAAACAACTTTAATCTCAAACTAATGCCAGATACTACTGAGTATAAAATCCAACTAGGAAATGAAAAAAATAGACAAACTTGTAATGTAATAGTGACTAACAATAGAATTATTTTTTCCCGCGTTATTTATGCCAAAGTCGCTACAAAGTTTACAAAATATTGAGGTCGAAACTACTAGTTTATATATATAGAAAACATTTTACACATATTAAATACCTTAAACGACGCTTCGTTAATGCCAAAACACTACAGAATCACATATATTCACTGAAAACACGCATTTCACAGGAAGCCATTTTGATCACGTTTACAAAGCCGCCAAAAATAATATGCCGCGAAACTACGGATTAAATTAATTAATGCCAAATCAAAACTTACTTCTTTTCAACGGCTGCGTCTGCCATTATAATTTTTGGTTTTAAAATGTACTTTGAAATTAAAAAGAAATTATTTAAAGCACGTGCTACGTACTATACACAACAACGCTCACAGCACAAACACCGACGACCAAATGAAGGAGCAAGGAAAAAAGGCGCGCGGGGCCGTGCATTTAACCTGAAGTTAGTGCGGCTACGTCATTATAATGAAATAGATACATCGAGAAAGCCGAGGATAGAAAGAGATGTCTAGTGATCTCGTATGCGTCTTCTATGACCTTGGAAGAAAAATCTACTGGAAACTATGCAGGATAGCTATATTATTGCTGTCTCTGTCTATCTTATTTGAAAATTACAATCGTTGAATGTTTCAAACGAAATAATAAATGAGTGTTCTTAAAACATGAAATTAAACAACGTAATATTAAATATTTTTTGGATTTGATATTATCTAGGTATATTACTGATACCGTTTTAGTCCTTATAATTATCCCATATTCTCTTTAGGAATTTACGTAAGTTACTTGTATAGTTACGTGGTTACTTTATTTTACTTGAAAAATGTTAGTATTACGGATAATGTATTTCAGATCGTGTCGTGTTTCAAGTTTCGGTGGTCCAGTGGTCTAGTTCTTCGCTTTTAATTCAGAATCTGTTGGATCGATTCCGGGCTCACACCAATGAATTCTCGGAATTGTTTTCCGAAGCTGTGTGATAACTGATAAATATCGATGACTGACAAATTTTTTTGTACCGAGTCTATGTCAATAGGTTCACCACCAATTCCACTTGGCACGGAACTTAAAACAATTCGGCGAGTCGAGGCCGCCGAATAACAGCCGCTGTCGGTCGGTAATAGTCTGTATAGACCTTCGGGTATAAAAAGGAGTGAAGTTATGTTATTTTATGTTTACTCCAAAATATTAGAATTAAGTGTAATATTATATTAAGCGTTGAACATAAATGTCACAAGCACTAAGTTATTAAGAAACCGTATCGGAAATGGTTGAGTTGGACCATTTGCGGAGGTACCACCTAACCGTACCTATTGAGGTTTGTAAAATGTAGAAGATTCTGCTAGTAAGTTTTAGTCTATAAATTAAATCAAGTTGAATAATAATATAATTAACTTCTTAACGAGTCGGCAATCGAAAGTTCACTATTTGCCCACGTGGTCGGTATAAGGTGCAATTAAGTGCGGAATTGTCCAAATCTCTATATAAAATTAAATATGATCGCTTTTGCCGATAAAAATGTAACTTCATGCCTTTTTCTACCATCGGCATCGGCTGTTTAAGCCTCGACTCGCCGATTCGTTACGTTGCGTCCCAAATAGAACAGGAGGTCAAACCTATTGCCATACATCGGGCAAAAAGTTATTATATTTAAAAGTAAAAAAGTCATCGATATCGACAACCCACGACTTTTGAATCAGAAGCGGAAGCTCGACTACTGGACGACCGAGATAACTTCCTACGACTTACCGATAGCTATCTATAAAATCTATATAATTGATTATATGTGCTTACAGATTTAATAAAAACGAATACAATGGGAGAAACAGTAAAATGAGGAGGGGTCTTTATAGAAGTAGTGGAAAGCTTGGAAGCCAAAATTACAGTTCTTAGCTTTTTGTCCCTATCCGTATTCTGTTTGTAGCTCGGTGGCTAAGTGGTAAGATCGGAATTCTCGCCATTCAAGGAAAGGACTACGAGTGCGAAACTGCAGGCCAGAACTTATATGTCAAATAAATAAGGCTCTGTTAAATTCTCATAAAAGCCGTAAGAATACATTGTTTTAGGAATTCTATACAGAGGAAAGCGCAAGCACAACTTTATTATATATTTTTTCGTGGATACCCAGTAGGTGTAGAAATATAAGTTCTGTAAACTACATAAGTGGAGACATATTAAATAAATA
The DNA here is from genome assembly GCA_905147225.2 of Euproctis similis. Classification (NCBI taxonomy): domain Eukaryota; kingdom Metazoa; phylum Arthropoda; class Insecta; order Lepidoptera; family Erebidae; genus Euproctis; species Euproctis similis. The sequence continues at coordinate 22,627,108 of LR990105.1, read as the reverse complement.
TGAGGTGGGTGCCCTCGCAAATTGAAGGACCATGAAGTTCAATTTACGTATAGTTACGAGTTCGTTGGCAGAATTACTTGTATGACGAACAATCTCTGCCCACCTCTTTTCTATTTCTAATACATGTTTATTTTTCTACATAAAATTATTAAAAATCTCTATTGCAGTTTAAAATAATATACTAACTACCATGACCACGTTGCAATGTGAACTCATTATTTATGCCAGAAAAGCGTAAGTCCGAGTCACTCCGAGTCATGTCCGAACGAATCTTATTGCCAAAATACAAAGTGCAAGTCACAGATCACGTAGATTCACAATTTTACACCGTAACACAACGGAACAAGGGCCGTTTTATAATTTTAAAAAACGTAAACTTTAATGTTGTCCCCTGATAGGTCGATGGCTTTTGGAAAGAAATCTTGGCACTTGTTGGTGATTTCGTCAGAATATGAACTCGTCAAGCAGAACAGTTTATTTCGTTATACAAAGTTTCCACGTGGCCACATGTGGGTATCAAATATATACCTATATTATAGTGTATTATATAAATAACTCTCAACAAGCATAAATGCATTTATAGATGAGTTAGTTGACCTACAATTACTAATCATTAGATAGTAAGTTACCTATAGTATAAAATCAAGTCGCTTTCCGCTGTCTGTCCCCTTATATGCTTAGATCTTTGAAACTACGCACCGGATTTTGAGGCGTTTTTTTAATAGATAAAGGTGGTTTTTAACTAATGCATGTAGGTATGATGTAGTAAAAAAAATTATAAATCCAAAATTACTTATTTATTACTTTTGATGCGCAACAAAGCTCGCTGGGTCAACTAGTTTATTATATAACATTAACTTTTTTCACTGTTCTTGTTGGATAAGCAGTAGCGAGGACGAGACACCGTTCCAATTATTCCAATCGAACATATTTTAAAACAACCAAAAAATTATTATTCATTGTTATTGTTTATATTCAACTTGTATTTCTTCACTATCTGTTTGTTATTTTGAAGTGTAACTTCTAATGTCTCGTGCAACCGTTTAACGCTTTTAACGCCCCCTTGCGGCCACAAAACATATTATATAATAATAAAAAGGACGAATTTGAACCAGTCTATATATAAATCCAGGAAGAGAATTGCTTAAGCGTGATTCTTATCTGTACATAGACATCTAGTAGCTAGTGGTGGCACTATACCACTCATTTAATACTTATAAAGCATAATAGTTTTTTTCATTCAACGCGCTAATCTCAGAAACCGCTGGTTCTATTTTAAAAATTCTTTCATTGGTGGATAGTCCATTTATAGAGGAAGGATTTAGGTTATATTATATTTTCCAAACAATTAGGGATCTTTACTAAAAGTCCGATAATGTAACCCAAGGTGTAAAAAAATCACCTAAAAAAATATTTACATTGGGTACGCTGCAAAAAGTATTGATTGTAGAGCAAAAAAATGTACCACAAATTTACAGAATATATAGTTGTCTACCCAAATGGTTGCGAGACCATGTGTCTAACTATTGTAGTTATCTCACAATAAGTGTTAATTTAATTTTTTAAAATAATTTGAATGATGATGTTTTAAAAGCCATTTATTTTGTACTTTGGTGTTAATTCTGATTAAAATAAATTATTTACAATTCAAGATAGATTCAATAGCTTCCTGGAACTTTTTGAATTATTTAATTCGGACATTTCATTCAAAAGATATCGCAATATCCACGATATAAGTATTCGATTTTTAGGCAAATATGTATTGCACGCACATATAGTAACATAACTTCACGCCTTTTCTACCCGAAGGTCTAGGCAGTGGCTTTTAATTCTCCACTCGCCGTTATGTTTACGTCCCAAATGGAATAGGTGGCCATACCGGGTAAACGAGGGCAAACGAGCAAGCGCGTCACCTGATGGTAAGTGACCAGCGCCGCCCATGGACACTTGCAACACATAGGTATAGTATTACAGTTGCGTTGCCGGCCTTTAAGGAAATAGGAATAGGAAAGTATGGGAAAGGGGGATGCGCCTCCGAGTACCTCTCTCCCCGAACGAAACGCGGCATGAGCCACCTTACGTTGATCTTCCGAGAGGTCGTGGTATTTCACCGGTAGAGCCGGCCCACTACCATTCAATTTGTTAAGCTTGAATTTCATTACTACACAGACATCAGTTTAGGTTTAGGTACTATAATTGATTTTTAAAATCAATCATAGTACCTCCTCCCGCCACTAGATGTATGTAGGTACTATAATTGACACTTGAAACGCGGCCTTTAGTGTCAACTACATTCCTTTAAAACTGTATTTGATTGAATGTATTATTTTATTTCTAAAATCCATTGAAGAAATAAATACCTAACATTTATAATTAAGTGTTGTAGAACTGATTTTTTTAATATTTCACCAAAAGTTATATATATGTTCTTAAATACTTATATAAACTCCATGGAGTGAAACCATAGCGCGATTTAAAATTGACGAATAGTGACCTCTATGGCCGAGTCGAATAAAACATTATAATATAATAAACTTCAATCAAGACATGATACACATTTATAGTGATGGTTAAGTAACCTTATAAAAAATCTTTTATATTATAATCTGTTTATGATCCTCGGTTCAAATAATTTTCATCAGTATGTTGTATAAACATAAATTTAAATAAAATATTAGATAGGAACTTAGTTACCATTTTTCATAATCAGTCCCATTTTTAATAGTACCTATAATATATTAACATAACATAACTTCACGCCTTTTGTTACCCGAAGGTGTAGGCAGCGGCTGTTAAGCCTCGTCTCGCCGTTATGTTTACGTCCCAAATGGAATAGCTGGCGAACCTATTGCCATACCGAGCACAAAGTTTTTCAATCATCGATATTTATCACACATAACTTCCGAAAACCATTTCGAAAAGTCATTGGTGTGGGCCAGTGTCTGGAATCGAACCCCGGACCTCTGGATCAGAAGCCGTGTGCTCAACAACTGCGCCACCGAGACTGTTTAATATATTAGTAATAATTATTAATAGTCTCGGTGGTCCAGTTAAGTAGTCGAGCTCTCCGATTCTGGAGTCCTGGGATCGATTCCGGGCGAAAATACCATAGGGTACCTCAAATTAACTAATAATAGTTAATTTGAGTTACCCTATGGTATTTTTTATGGGATAAAAGGCAAATCTAAGTGAGTATGATATGAAAGGATGGGGAAGGAGCGTGGGCCTCCGGGTACCTCTCTCACCGAACGAAACGCGGCATGAGCCAGTTTACGTCGATCTTCTGAGAGGTCGTGGTATTTCACCTGTCGAGCCGGCCTATTCATGCAGTGCTATTTTTCTCTATTTCTGAATCAATTTCTAACCCTGTTTATTTTCCTTTCTACAACACTAAGTTACACTTCCAACGCGTGGCGAGACTCCACGCATATTTTTTTTTTTCCTTAAAATTCCGATTCGCGCGTAGTTCATCTAAGTTGATATTAAAATCATACCGGAGTGACATAATTATACCGGAGTGACGTCATCATACCAGGCATTCTCAAAGTACCCGATACATGTACCCCTTACGAATGCAATCTGAACTCATTTTATAACAAAATTATCGTTATTATATCGATAATACGAATACGAAGTAGGGATAGAACTGAAATAATAGTTCATTTTGGAGAACACGTTCTCTTGTACAGAAATAAATAAACAAAAATAGTTTGAGAATACTTGTTCTATATGTACATATAATTATTATTGGGGTGTCTGCTTTTAAAGATAATATAATATTAGTTTTGTTTATTTCATATTTATGTGAAACGGCTATAGGATTTAGGCAACAGCTAGGTTATATGTGAATCAACATTAATTCGGCTATCATTCAACATAGATCAAAGAAGTGGCTAAGTGACCTTTTATGTCCACGTGTAAATGAGAAATAAGGATTTATTGACGTCATTTTATTCAAGTCTATTTTATTTTCGCCACAGAATATCGCTTTTAATAGTAATTTAATGATTAAATTACTTATTCGTATTTTAAATTCCTTCTGATAAGTCTAGTGTTTAATGTTATACACTAATGTTAAAACATGAAATTTTCCTACATGTTGGTTGTGATGGAATGTTAATAGATTGAAATAGGTTTTACTTGTTTTTTCACTGTTTGCTGACATGTCATAAACTTACTTTTTTGAGGTATTTTACAATAACTATTTTATAGTAAATGAAACCGGTACAAACTATAAAACACTAGCTGAACCGGCGAACTTTGTTCCGCATCAAAAGTAATAACTGCTGTCCCGCTATGTTAATACTGCAACATCTTCGAAAATATTCGTTTAAATTGCATGCTGTAAAGGGCCAGGATCATCTATATTACATGTACAATCTATTTAAGACACTTAATTGGATTAAAATTAATGCTGTAATGTTTAAAATCGGTTCGTAAATAGCCCATTATTTCTCGAAAAAGTAAAAAATTAAAAATGGTCATTGTGCATTATCCCTAAGAGATAGACATATGTCCTCGCGGACTTTTTTGTAGACCTTTTAAAGGTCTATAATATTGTAGTACATTATTTTGATTTATCACTTAGGGTTCAGGCAGCGTTTGCGTTTAAAGTTCTAAATCTTGAAAATTACTACTTTTTTTTCTACACTATACATGAATTATAGATCAAAACCACCCCGTTGACACCCTCTAACTATTAAAAAAAACCGCATCAAAATCCGTTGCGTAGTTTTAAAGATGTGCGCATATAAGAGGACAGACAGCGGAAAGTGACTTTATTTTATACTATGTAATGATAATGATATGCCTAAAGGGGCAAGATTTAATTTGTAATGACATACATTATAACGTTTTTTAATGATTACTAGTTTATAAAGAACGGACTAAGCCGCAGGTATTTGCTAGTGTACGTGTTATATTTAGCTAATTTGTACTCTTTATACCTATATTTTATATTTTATTTAACTTTGCGCGCCAAAGAATTTTCTAGATGGCTTCATGCATTTTGGACTTATTGAAAAATTCTAAACTTTATTCCATTGACTTAGGGTGCTTATTTTCATGTTTCTATTTATGTTGTTTATAACATTTTGGAATAGATTCAAGTAATTTATTGATCTGATACTAATCACACAGATATAAACCTTATTGTAAATACTTAAGAGCTTTTATAAGTTACACGTGTTTTATATACGGTAGCATCATACACTAAGATTATTTTTCACTGTTTCGTATTTATATTAAATAACTTGGGTACATAGGTCTACATTTTATGAAACAACATATTATTATAATATATGTAAATCCTTAAAATTAGTTTTTATTTCATTGGAAATAAAATAGCTATAGAATCTGTTTATTCATTCTCAGTTCTTCTATGAAAAGAGAGAGATCCCTCTCTCTCTCTTTTCATAAAAAGCATACATACTTAGTAAACAACATGTTTTTTAGTTAAAATTTACGGCATATTAACCGTTGTAAGGAAATCCCAGATTTACATTTGACTGCCAAAAGTCAGTTTTGTTTTTGAAGCGTGTGTATGTATTTCAAACTCTTTTTGGATTTTTCGCCATTTCCATTAGCGTTCAGTGTCTAGTATCTAGGTAATATTTCATATGAAAAAATAAATATGGGTTATGATTTCTAAATACAGACATAACCATCTCAGCTTCTTCTTCCATGATATCAAGGAGTATCACCACTGTTACTAATCGACTAATCAGCGTTAATAATCGTACGTAATAATTAATTCATTGCGACTCGTGATATTGTATCGCGTGAGACCAAGCAGTTCATGGTTTATTGGTTAGTACAAGTTTTATTGCATTGCTCAAAAGATGGCACTATTAACTCAGACGTGATAGTGTGGCTATTTGACAAGAGATGGTACTGCCTTACCATTAATACAGCTTTTTCGAAGGTGTTAAGAATCCTTCATATTCCTAGATCTTTTGTAACTAAGTGCTTTGTAATATTGTTTTTTTTTTTATGGGAGCAAAATGATATTTATTAATGGGGTAGAGTTGTACGCGTCAGTCAGATTTCAGTGCACATAATAATCGGTTGTCTGTAAAGTTGGTTTACTGACGATAGTTGAACGTCATAAAAACATACCTAAGAAATGGTTTCATTTTTTAAAGTAAATTACTTGTAATTTATTATTGTATAGCTGTCCACGCGAAACGAATCGCTCACGCTCAAGTAGGAAGGAGACAGATGCTTGAAGTGAAATGAAGTGCATCTGTCTCAGAGCGAGGTAACGCCGCACGGGCCACGTGTCCCAATCTTCCAACCCTTAAACTCTATTTAATCATGTCGGCGTAAACAGCTCTAACAACGTCTACTATCGGGCGATAATTTTACAAGTATCATTAGTGGTAGAGTCTTGCAGTTCGCCGCATGAATGGGCCGGCTCGACTGGTGAATGGGTGTGAGAACTTGCCTATGTGACCTACTCGCTCGTTTGCACTCCTATTCTATAAAATAAATAAAAAAGTATCTAAACAAAAACTTTCAAAGTTATCTTATGGCAATATTCTTTAAAACATATATTATGTACCTTATTTACACGTTAACGCGCAACGCCACGGACTGTGACTTGTGTGTCTGTCTATGAAGCCAGCCAGAGAAAAAACATAATCAAGATTCATTAATATTAATAACTAATTCGTGAAAATGATCTCTGTAAAGAGTTCGAAACGTCGGGAAATAAATATAAATAAACGCGATATAATCCTAAAAGTTGTTTTAATCAATAACTAATTATTTATTAATTTAAGGAATGCGTTTCTTTGTCATTAGTAACTATTTGGTTTATTAGTTACTAGCCGACCCGGCGAAATTTGTTTCGCCTCGGAAACAATATCTACCTGCTACACCAGCTGCCTGCCAATAAAAATCGGTGCAGCGGTTTCAGAGATTACTCGGAACAACAGACAGTCAGACAAAAATTGACAATAATGTATTTAAGTTCATATGAATGTAGTAGAAAGCAGTTATTTCAATCTTACAAACAGACATTTCAATATTTATATGTATAGATTTATTCCTAGTTTACCAGGATCAAATAATAAATACCTGAGACTATTTTACGGAAGGTACCTATGTCGTATACGGTATTTACGGTGCTTGGTATGGTATAGCTTCGGAAGAGTTCTTATATAGAACTAGCGATTGCCCGATACTTACTTTGCGCGGAGGCCATATAGCAAAAATAGTATGCCTGTGCTATTATAAGAGTTCATTGCTCACCCTCAATTAGTGATAGCCTGATGATATTTAGCCTATGTGTTGACCCGACATCTTGGCTATATTTATGCAAAATTGGACGTAAAAGCATGCAGTACCTTTAGAGATTATCCGTTACAAACATACAGACCAACAGACAAAAATTCTAAAAACCATATTTTTGAGTTCAGTTTTGATTCTAGATCATGTCCCAAGTATTCTAAAAAAAACGATTTTATTATGCGTATAGATTACAATAATCATTGCATAGTAAAATACAAAGTCGCTTTCCGCCGTCTATCCCCTTATATGCTTATATCTTTAAAACTCTTTTAACAGTGGTAGAGCCAAGCAGTTCGTTGCATGAATGGGCCGGCTCGACCGGTGAAATACCACGACCTCTCAGAAGACCGACGTAAAAAGGCTCATGCCGCGTTTCGTTCGGTGAGAGAGGTTCCCGGAGGCCCACCCCCTTTCCCTATCCTTTCCTATCCCCTATCCCTTAAAGGTCGGCAACGCAACTGTAACACTATATGTGTTGCTGGTGTCCATGGGCGGCGTTGGTATTAGGATAGATACGTCATGGACACAAGACGATTAATGTAAGTATTCCAATACGATGTAGTGGCCAAAGTAAACTATGATGCTATCGGCACGACCACCATTGTAAGGTCTCTCATGGGGAGAGCCAGTAAAAAAAACTAACTGACGTACGGCAGTACGCAGCGAGTAAATTATAATTAATAGGAAAGGTAAATGTAGTCAGGAGAGTATGCTAGGTGTAAAATCCATCGTTAATAAGGTAGATTACAAAATTAGTGGAATCAAATCAAAATCAATAGAATTTAATTTAAATAACATAACATAACTTCACGCCTTTTTTTACTCGAAGGTGTAGGCAGCGGCTGTTAAGCCTCGTCTCGCCGTTATGTTTACGTCCCAAATGGAATAGGTGGCGAACCTATTGCCATACCGGGCACAAAGTTTTTCAATTATCGATATTTATCACACATAACTTCCGAAAACAATTGCGAAAAGTTATTGGTGTGAGCCAGTGTCTGGAATCGAACCCGGACCTCTGGATCAGAAACCGTGTGCTCGACCACTGCGCCACCCAGACTGTAAAAATAAAAACATAAAAATCCAAGCAATAAATAAAAATGACGTAACAAAATTAGGCAGTAAATATACTGGATGTACTATTTTCGTACATAAATTTACAATGGAAATAATGAATATAAATTAAAGAAAAAAACAATATTGAGTATAGGTGAGCAAATTTAAATAAATTTTACACGAGTACGTCGAAAGTAGATCGTCATGGTGCAATAGCACCAACGGTGGGTTTGTAACGCTTTTTAAACATTAATTCCATCTGGAGGAGCTTGAAATTTGGCATAATAATAGTTTATATCGTAAAAAGAGCTAAAGAAGTGCAAAATTTAAATAATAATTAAAGATTTTAAATTGTAAATTTTTTTAGAATCGTCTATGGAATGGACGCACATTGCCATCTTTTGGTAAACCAGAGTAAAGTCAGAGTGGTGTCATACTAAAAATTTCTGTCCATTATAGTAGAAAACATAACATTGGAGGTGATATTTGCCTGTAAAAGAAAATCCATTTAATATTCATTACTTAGTTTTTCTCATTTCAAAATATTTATTTATTTAGCTTCCAAAAGACAATTAAACTATTCACTTTTGTTTGTATTGAAGAGTAGTATCAATTTATCCCTGCACTTTGACAAATTTGCTGCGTAAATACACACGCTCTATTTTTTTTCGATAGTACAGCGCAATTTCTGGTGACAATTCATTAACATATGCAGCATACTTTTATAAAACTGTGCACGTGAAGATGGAATTCATGACACAACAAACAAAATAGTATATTTCAAAATTTATTTAGGGCAGAGGGTCTTTGCTAGGGGAGAGGGTCTTTGCTAGGGCAGAGGGTCTTTGCTGGTAGAACTCTGTCCGACGCCTATTAGAAAGATTTGGTAGTGCGACTCCAACCTCCTCGAGCTACTGCTGCTACATTCCTGTCCTTCCGTAACAGCAGTGTCCCCACCTTGATATTCTAACTTATCTGTAACATTCCATTTGTTCATCCTCTCCCTCTCCCTTTCCGCCAATCTATTGGTCTGCCGCGCCAAAGGATGCATGTGCAGGGGCGAGCCTGCATGCTAGCGTGCCGGATATCTGGAAGTGCTGCCCCCAGATACTATCAAACCTTCCCTTTGTATGCGGGGCTCTGCATTGTGGTGACATATCATTTCCCTTGCTAATTGTGGGAACAAAATGAGATCAAAAAGAAAAAATACTGAAGGCGGCGATAATGCTCGCCACATATCACGCCAAGGTATTCCACGGGGCGAAAAGCGGGCCGCGGAGTGCCGCATAGCTACGCTGAATGTGCAGGGAGGACTGAATGATAAGATGAATGAATTATGTCAGGTAGTGAAAGAAAGATAGATCTGATGGTTGTAAGTGAGACTAAAAGGAAAGGCATGGGCATTTCTCAACACGGTGATCTTACGGCGCTATGGTCCGGAGATTCGGAAGGTGAACGTGCGTGCCAAGGTGTTGGGGTTGTCCTGTCTGAGCGTATGAAGAATTGTATGAAAGATTATGAGTGTGTTAGTCCTAGACTTTTGTGGATTCGACTAAAGCTGGGTTTGCTACGCATATTTCTGGTAGCAGTTTACGCACTGGATACCGGGCGCCCAGTGTCGGAGAAGGAAGAGTTCTGGGATAATGTGAGATTGTTGTTAAGTAAATGTGAGAGTAATGAGAGGATTATTATAATAGGAGAATGTAATAGCTGGATTGGAGTGGAAAGAGAGGGTTTTTGCAAGAGTTTTAGGAAAGTATGGTGATGGAAGAGTGAACGAGAGTGGCTCCAGCTTGTTACAAGTGTGTGTGGAAAAGGACCTTGTGGTTACGAATACCCTGTTCCACCACAAGGATATCCATAAATATACATGGGAGAGGAATGGAAGTAGAAGTATGATTGATTTTTTTATTGTAGACCAGAGGCTCAAAAGTAAAATTGTAGATACCAGGAGCTACAGATCACTATTTGGTGGTAAGTCGAATTAGGGATGTGTTTAAAACCTGGCGTCACTAGAACAAAAAACCAATAACGAGCCTTGGCCGTATAAAAGTTGAAATATTGACTGACATAGATGTGTAAGCAGAATATCTGAAGGAAATGGCAGAAAGGACAAATCATGTATGGGATGTTTCATATGCGGGAGGAATGAATGATATCTGGGAGGTTTTAAAAGCAGTATGGTCGGAGCAGCTGCCAAAGTATGTGGAGAAGTGAATAGAAAGAAAGGAAGGTCTTTGAATGAATGTTGGTGGGATGCAGAAGATAAGAAAGTAGTAGAGTGTAAGAAAGACAGGAAAAGAAGAAGTGTATGAAAGAGAAGTTTGATAGAAAGATGTCTGAGAACTTCAGGGCCAATTTAAAACTGTTCTGGAAGCAGGTTAAATTGGTTCGCGGGGGTTCAAAGTCATCTGATTTGGACGTTATAAGAGATAAAGATGGACGATTGTTCAGTAATGAAAGGGATGTTTTGCATTGTTGGAAAAGTTACTTCGAAGAACTTTTCGAGTGTAGTGAGGGACATCTTCACAATATCGAACCGGTGAATATTCGAACTCCCACTCACTTACAAAACGATGCAGATCAGGGAATCACGTAAGATGAAATAGTGGATGCAATGAAAAGTATGAAATTGGGGAAGCCTGCAGGTTATGACAGGGTAACTACCGAGATGCTGAAAAGTGGCAAGGGAGTAGTTGTTAGACTGTTGCGACTACTTTTCGATGTATGTTGGCGTGATGGCTGTGTTCCGGACGACTGGACCAAAGCAGTAATTGTGCCTTTGCATAAAGGGTCGCGACAGGATTGCAAAAACTACCGAGGCATTAGTCTTCTCAGTGTTGTAGATAAATTGTATGCAAAGATTCTTATTGCAAGAGTGACGAATGTAACTGATGAGAATTTGTGGGATGTACAAGCGGGATTTAGGAGAGGAAGGGGTGCATAGATCAGATCTTCTTTTTGCGGACAATTTGTGATCTGGAGAAGGCTTACGATCGTGTACCCAGGAATGAATTAGTCAACTGTCAATGGTCAACACTGACGAATACATGGAGTTGATGAGCGCCTAGTGCGGGCTTTAAATTCTCTATATGAGAATTCTGGAGTCTGTATCAGGGTAAATGGGGGCACACAGACCGGTTTAATATCTATAAAGGTGTTAGACAGGGATGTGTTGCGTCATCATGGCTTTTAGTTATTTATATGGACAGTTGTTTGACAAATCTGAAAGAGAGACTGAGTGTGGTTTAAGCATGGAAGAGTTACGTGTCAAGTGTCTTCTGTACGCCGATGACCAGGTACTACTTGCTTCGTCGGCGTCAGAGTTACAAGACATGCCGATCTAGGTTTAGAGAAAAACGTATGAAAATAAATGTAAGCAAGACGAAAGTTATGATCGTGGAGAGAGAGAAAGAGGTCACAGTGTGTGATATGGTTTTGGATGGCGAGAAATTCGAACAAGTGAATGAGTTTGTATATTTGGCTAGTGTGTTTACCAGAGACGAAAGGTGTGAGGAAGATATTGAAAGTAGAGTGACTGCTGGTAACAGAGTCAATGGTGCATTGCTTACGCCTGATGCGTAGTCAGGCTGTGTCTGAAAAGGCACGGTTGACGATTCACAGTGGTGTGCTGGTATCAACTGTGAAATATAGGAGTGAGTGTTGGGTATGGCAGGCGAAACATGAAAGTAAGGTGAATGCAGTGGAAATGCGTTCTCTAAGAAGTATGTGTGGAGTCACCCTTGCGGATCGAATGAAAAATAGCGTGATAAGGGAGAAATGCAAGTTGAAGGATGATGTGGTGACCAAGGTGGGGAGAAGTATGTTTAGATGGTTTGGTCATGTTGAAAGTCAAGAATGAATGAAAGCCCACTGACTAAAAGAGTATTTGAAGCGAATGTGAGTGGCAGGGTCGGGATCGGGAGACCAAGACGGGGCTACCATGACCAAATAAAGGGTCTGTTTAAGAAAGGCAAAATGCGTAGTACCCGAAACCGGCGCGAATGCATGATAAGATGTATGACTGTGGATGAAGCGAAAGAGGTGTGTCAGGATCGTAGCTTGTGGAAAGCCAAAGTCTCTGCCTACCCCTATGGGATACAGGCGTGAGTTTATGTATGTATGTATGTATTTATTTAAATACACTTCATTGCACACAAAAAATAATAGATACGTGGTAAAACTTTATAATAATGCTAGTACAATGGGTGGCCTAGCTGTGTGGTAGCTTTAGGTAGCTTTAGCTGTGTGGCGCCGGTTTAGAATACCGCCACCCCATCTCTTCCCGTGGTTGTCGTAAAAGGCCACTAAGGGAAAAACTAGAAGAATGGGCAGCAGCATTCTCTCCCAACAAAATACAGCCTACTGCGATCGCCAACCCGCCTGCCAAGCGTGGCGATTATGACAAAAACCCCCATGATACAACAAGGAAAAGTTACGGCCCCCAGTCACGGCAGCTCCGCTATTCCGTTGGCTCACGGTAGCGTGCTCGGTAACGGCAGAGTACGGGGTGCTAAAAATCACCGGTCGCGACACGGCTACCATATAAAACAAACTTTGGCCCTGGTAACACACAACATACGCACGCTTAGGACTGACAAGAGGAACACCGAACTGGAAGAAGAACAGAGGAGAAGAGCCAAGCAGTTCGCTGTATGAATGGGCCGGCTCGACCGGTGCAATACCACGACCTCTCAGAAGATCGACGTAAAGTGGCTCATGCCGCGTTTCGTTCGATGAGAGAGGTACCCGTAGGCCCACCCCCCTTCCCCATCCTTTCCTATCCCCTATCCCTTAAAGGTCGGCAACGCAGCAGTAAAACTATATGTGTTGCTGGTGTCTATGGGCGGCGTTGGTTGCTTACCATCGGGTGACACGTCTGCCCGTTTGCCCTCCTATCCCATAAAAAAAAAAAGATTCGATGGGACATTGTGGGATTATCGGAAGTCCGTAGACAGGGGATACGGTGATCCTGGGGTCTGGAAACTTGCTCTTCTACCGGGAAGGCGATAACATCTCCCAAGGTGGTGTCGGATTTATCGTTCACCGGTCTCTAGTAGCCAACGTGGCGAGGATCGAGAGTGTGTTGGCAAGGGTAGGGTACCTTATACTCTGAATATACAAGGGATATTCGCTGAAGGTCATACAGGTTTATGCGCCGACCTCGACACACCCCGACGACGAAGTGGAGGCCTTATACGAGGATATCTCGAAAGCCATCCACTCGTCTAAAACCTACTTCACTGTGGTTATGGGAGACTTCAACGCTAAACTAGGCACTAGGAAGGACGATGAGCTGAGGGTGGGGCAATTCGGTGTTGGACAGAGAAACCAGAGGGGTCAAAAAATGGCTGAATTTCTGGAGAGGGAGAGCCTCTTTATAATGAATTCCTTCTTCAGAAAACAGCCACAAAGTAAATGGACCTGGATTAGCCCCGATGGTTCAACAAGAAATGAGATAGACTTCATCTTGTCAGACAAACGGCATATATTCAACGATGGCTCAGTGATCAACAGAGTGAAAACTGGGAGCGATCACACACACTAGTTAGAGGCATGTTGAATCTCTGTGGCAAAGCCGAGCGCTCACGTCGGATGAAGTCTACTTTGCGTCCTTCACCTGTTCAATACCAAAACCCAGAAAACTTTCAGCTCGAACTCCAAAATCGCTTCCAAAGCCTAGATGGGTGTGAAACAGTGGACGATATGAACAGCAGGATAATGGAAGTTGTGCATGCCGTCGGTGCTAAATTTTTAAATAAGCGACGTGCAAACAGAACTCAGAAACTGTCGGTACCTACTCTCAGGCTCATGCAAGAGAGACGAGAAATTTCGACGCAGTGTTCGGCCGATTGGTCCAAACTCAGGTAGCTAAATAGGCAGATCTCGAAAAATTGACGGCGCGATTTTTGCAAATATAACACCCAGCGGATACAAGAAGCCATAGAGCGAAACTAAGGCTCTAAAGTATTCGCAAAAGATCTGTCTAATGGGCAGAGTCAATTAACTAAATTGAAGAAGGATAACGGCGTCGTTATTTCTTCCAAAGATGAGATTCTGGGAGAGGTTCAGAAGTTTTAAAGACAGTTGTATGAGTCTTCACAAACTCCTGTTGTTGGCTTGGCTCGAGATCCCAGATCCAAGCTAATTCGGCACTACAGCGAAGACATCCCGGACGTCAGTCTGTTCGAGATCAGAATGGCTCTCAAGCAGCTAAAGAACGGCAAGGCACCGGGTGACGATGGAATCACTACAGAACTTCTGAAGGCGGGTGGTACACCGATCCTTAAAGCCCTTCAGAAACTTTTTAATTCTGTCGTGCTCGGGGGCGACGTTCCAGGGGCATGGACCAGGTGCGTGGTGGTGTTATTTTTCAAAAAGGGTGATACAACCCGCTTGAAAAATTATTGACCGCTTGAAGCTGTCGACCACTATGTTTACCTAGGACAAACAGTTCAGCTTGGTAGAGCCAACTTCGAGAAAGAGATAAACCGACGGATTCAACTCGGTTGGGCAGGGTTCTGGAAACTAAGGGAAATCTTCTCGTTCAAAATCCCACAGTGCCTGAAGTCTAAGGTCTATGACCAATGTGTGTTACCAGTGATGACATACGGAGCTGAGACATGGTCTCTCATGACGAAGCTCAAGGTGGCTCAGCGTGCTATGGAACGGGCTATGCTTGGAATCTCTCTGATAAAATCCGAAATACGGAGATACGCAAAAGATCTGGTGTGACCGACATCGCTCGACGAACCGATTACCGCTGGGGTAGAAATGTGCTCGAGTGGCGACCACGTACTGGTCACTGCGGAGTAGGGTGTCCCCCCACTATGTGGACCGACAACCTGGTGAAATCCGCGGGAGGCCGATAGATGCAGGTTGCACAGGACCGGCAGTTGTGGCGTTCTATGGGGGAGGCCTACGTCCAGCAGTGGACCTCAAAAGCCTGATGATGATGATGATGAATGGGTGGCCTTATTGCTGTAAGCAATTTCTGCCAGGCAAACTTATTTAATGAATACTTATCTTATGTCTTAACTTCCTTAATTAATCCTTGTGAACGAAAAAATAGCATTTCTGAGGGAATTGTGGTATAAATTAGAGTTATTAACTATTTAAAAATATTTCTCTCATGTATACTGGGGTGTTGGCATTTCATGATGTACCTATTAAATGGTCCTATTTAAATTATTGACAAATTACCTTTGAGTCACAGCGATATTCAATGGCACCCACATTTTATTTCAATGTAAGAACTTAAACGTTTCGGGCATTTTAGTGCCCAAAATTTCAAATACGGATACTGATGCACGTTTCGAACTCAAGCTCTTAGGTCAAATATATTCATTATAAATCTCAGGACGCCATTATTCTAATGTTGCATTATAATAATAAATGTTGTAATTTTAGTGATTTCTTATTTCCTTTTTTATAATTCTAAAAAATATTATTCGTAATATTATACGTGTTAAAGATGCATAAAAATATCAATATTCACTTGCCAAATTAATTATGTAAACATGCTGACCAAGTGTAAATTTCGATGCTCTATTAATGTCCACAATTTATTTAATGAGTAAAAGAGATTTAATAAAGTCTGATTTCTAGATTACTTCTTAGATCACAAGTAATTGTACATATTAAATACTATTTAAAACAGTTATTTGATCAGCAGTGCTCATTATAGTTTTGATATGAAAAATAGTTTGAGGTTTACGGAGATGAACTTCAAACTTTCTTGAAACGCTCGAACGTTCTACTGGTTGTGGCGCGGTCGTTCAAGTGGTTATGAAGACATGCTGTCTACATCTTGCATACATGGGTTGCAAAATTTATTTTATATTTACTAAGGTATGAAATTTCTATTCATGCTATTGTAGTAATAGTATCAATAGAAATTTGGTTGATTACGAAACTTTTTACCAAGCAATATTAGTACGTCAAAATTGACAGCTTCAATTCGGACGTTTTTTATTTGGCTCCGCGAAATAATTTAAATTTATTTCACTCTGAACTAAAATTTTTGGATTTTTGCAGGTGCCTGGCGTCCACTGCAGGGTGGAGTGCGTGATCGAGAGTGCACAAAATTAGAGACTGTTTTTTTATCATACCGTGAAAAATTTTGACGTTTGTATTTTTCGGTCTTCGTAGTGATAATAGTGTTTATACTGTAAGTAATATTAGATATTATTTTTTATGAGCACCAACGAAAATCACGATGCGGAAGTAAGTCTAAGTCAACCGACCACAGCACGAACTACTTTAGTTCGGTGCCCACACTGTTCCCAGGTACGATTTTTCAAAGGTGAACGGGGTTTGAAAGTACATTTTGGGAAAGTGCACAGGTCACAAAGTGTCTTATGTAATCCCATAGTGACTTCCAACTCCGTTCCACCATTAGATAGTAGTCAAATTCCTTTTTGGAAAACATTATCGAATTTGAAAAATTCTGTTCCGGTTATAAAGAGAATCCCGCGTGGTGCAAGACCTACAGTTGCCAAGAAATTGGTAGATTGTATTCATCTTGACCTTCACGAAAATTCTACAGCAGCCTGGGCGCAGTTACTCACATTCCCTTACAGAGTTTTACATATTTCCAGAGATACATGTAATCAATTTTTGACCAATCAAATTAAAAACAATTGTAATGTTTCATTTCACGATTTGGATACGTAATTTAATCAAAATCCTAAAAAATCACTCTACCAACATGTGGAGTCGAAGTTAAGGGAAGGTGACATAAAAGGAGCATCGAAGTTATTGTTCAGTAGTGACGTGGTGGCACCTTGTTCTTCTGAGACGCTAACGGGTCTAAAAGACAAGCATCCAAAGCCCATTGACAATCTTACTTTCCCAGATCCTCCCGATTTTTCGAACCAATCTTCCCATTTGATAACCACAGCTAAAGATGTACTTTCTGCAATTGGTTCCTTCAAAAGTGGTTCTGCCGGTGGCTTCGATGGTTTGACACCACAACATCTGAAAGATCTTGTATGTCCAACCGCTGGAGAAGCCGGTAATGCTCTTTTAAGGGAGCTTACTGCTTTAATGAACCTTATGCTGTCCGGCACTGTGAACGAATGCATAACCGATTTGCTTTATGGTGCAAATTTATGCGCCCTTTCAAAAAAGGATGGTGGCATTCGTCCCATTGCCGTGGGTTGCACTTACCGACGTATGGCAGCTAAACTATGTTGCCAATACTATAGAACATCTCTCGCCTCCAAATTTCAGCCTACCCAACTTGGTTTCGAGTCCAGAGGAGGCTGTGAGGCTGCCATACATGCTTTGGCCACATATTTGGGTTCTGGCGAAGGTGAGGTCGTTTTAAAGGTTGACATCAAAAATGCTTTCAACACTGTGAATAGGGATACTCTGCTGAGTAAAGCCAAAACAGAGACACCTGAAATTTTCGAATTCCTTTGGCAGTGCTATAGAAATCCTTCAAAATTATTATATAAAGATAACCTTTTGGAGTCAGCTGTTGGTTGTCAGCAGGGTGACCCTCTTGGACCAGTAATTTTCAGTTTAGCGATACATCCTATCATAAAACAGCTGAATTCAAAATTTAATGTCTGGTATCTAGATGATGGAACTCTTGGAGGTACAATAGATACAGTTTTGAAAGATTTGGCTATATTAAAAAGTAACTTTAAGTCTATTGGCTTGGAGTCTATACATCAAAATGTGAAATCTATTTTAATGACAAAATAGATAAAATATCGGCTTTGACAAAATTTAATTCTTTGGCACCCAATATAAAAATAGTAGGAAACAGTTCATTACGCCTCTTAGGGTCTCCAATTTGTGAAGATGCCTAAAACTCTTTCTTAGAGGAAAAAATTCAAAATTTTCATCAAGTTTCGGACCGCTTACTTAAAATTAACATGAATTCAGCTTTCACCATTATTCGTTATCGTTTGTTTGTTCCAAAATTTACACATACTATTAGATCATCACAATTTTTTAAACATCCGGCACTGTTAGAAAAAATAGAAAACCACTCTCAGTAAAATTCTTAATGTATCGCTAAACGATCGGGCATGGCAACAGGCATCCCTACCAGTTCGTTTAGGGGGTTTAGGTATTCGAAACATTTCTGATGTAAGTTACCGGATTTTCTGTCTTCAGTCCATAGCACAGAAGAATTAACCAGGAAAATTCTCACTCATACACTGGGTAATTCTGAAGTGTTATGCAAGACTAACGCAGTAAATGCCTGGAAACAGGCCTGTCCTAACTCAAATTTACCGACCAACCCATTTTCCCAGAGACAGTGGGACGACCAGCTCTGCGCCATCTTAAAAGAATCACTTATTAGTGGTTCCGTAGGAGATGCTGAGCGCGCTCGCTTACGGGCTGTGGGAGAGTGGGAGTCCGGTGTTTGGCTTAAGGCACTACCATCGCCCAATATAGGAACATTATTAGATAATACGACTTTCCGTATCGCAACTTGTCTTCGTTTAGGTGCTCCCTGTGTTTCTTCGCATTTATGTCGCTGCGGAGAGGTTGTCGACAGCAAGGGACATCATGGCCTCTCATGCGCCAGGAGCGCCGGCCGCATTTCCTGTCACGCCAACATCAACGACATTATCCGTCGTGCTCTTGCCACCGCCGGTGTACCGGCCGTTCTGGAACCGAACGGTTTGGTCCGCGATGATGGCAAGAGGCCGGACGGGATGTCTCTTTTGCCTTGGAGGATGGGTAGGCCTTTGGTGTGGGACGCTACTTGCGTCGACACCCTTGCGCCATCGCATCTTCCAAGCACGGTGGAGGTGGCCGGTGCTGCTGCTGCTTCGGCAGAAAATCTCAAGCGGCACAAATACAGAAACCTTGTAGGTGACTATGTGTTTGAGCCGTTTGGGGTTGAGACTTTGGGGACATGGGGTCCGAGTGCTCGTGCACTTTACAAAGATCCTGCAAAGAGGCTGATCGATCGAAGTCTCTCGCGACCAGAGGGCTGGTCTATTCTTCGCACAGAGGATTAGCATTGCCATTCAGCGTGGCAATGCGGCCAGTCTTCTGGGCACGCGGCCAGTAGACCGAGATGCGGAGAAATTTGATTTCAGGTAGTTTTTTAATTGTATATATGTATTGTAAATTTGTAAATAATGTAATTAATTTATTTGTTCTTATTATTGTAAATATTAGTAGGTTCATCATTGTACATGATAAAAGTTCAGTGATTTGAGTACATTCTGGATATTATGATATCGATAGTTCTCTTTATAAATAGGGATGTAAAATTAATTCAACTCTAAAACCAAAAGCTCACGTGGCTCACACTAATAACTTTCGAAATTGTTTTCGGAAGATAAGTGTGATAAATATCGATGACAGAAAAAATTGTGCCCGGTATGGCAATAGGTTTGCCACCTATTCCATTTAGGACGTAAACATAACGGCGAGACAGATAATAATATAATATTTATTTAATTAATTCCCCTTTGACATTTATTTAGTACAGCTCCTGTAATATCTGGAGCCTGACAATTAACCCTGAGTGTTTAACCTTAATGAAGTTACTGTATAGTATATAATTTATTATTATTTATTAAGTTTAAAATATGTTACTGGTCATCAAAATCTAATATTATAATTTTTGGTAGATTTCATTGTAGTAGTTTTTTACGATGGCTTTTAGGAGATAATATCTATTAATAATACTGGCAACATTTTTCAATTCAGCGCCACCCGTGAGCGTATGTAAAAGGCTCGTTCGGTCTCGCTCTGTCGGTTCGGTCCGGTTGTGGAAGCCATTTTATTCTAGTGTATGTGACAAAATATTTTGTGATCCTTCGTTCTTAAACTAAGTGTGTCAATGTGTTCCAGCATTGAGTGTATTTCGTGACGAGTGATCGTTCTATAGAATTTCAGAATGTATGTGTTCCAAATTGGTTTGTGTTGACCTGCCCCGTTTTTTACACGGTCGCACAGCAGGCATCGATTATTGCAGCACAGCGGCCTCTCATAACGGGGATTTAGGGGTATTAGTCCAGTTTGTAGTGTACGCCATGGGCAACAATGCTGCCACCGCTAATAAGAAGGTGGACGCCGCCGAAAGCGTCAAAGAATTCCTCGATCAGGCCAAAGAGGATTTCGAGGAGAAATGGAAGAAAAATCCTACCAACACCGCCGGACTGAGTGATTTTGAACGAATAAAAACTTTAGGTACTGGCTCGTTCGGACGAGTCATGATAGTTCAACATAAACCGACTAAAGAATATTATGCTATGAAAATATTAGATAAGCAGAAAGTGGTGAAATTGAAACAGGTCGAGCATACTCTAAATGAGAAACGTATTCTTCAGGCTATCAACTTCCCTTTTTTGGTGAGCCTCAAGTTTCACTTTAAGGACAACTCTAATCTTTACATGGTCCTTGAGTATGTTCCTGGCGGTGAAATGTTCTCGCATCTACGTAAGGTGGGGCGATTTTCAGAGCCGCATTCGCGTTTCTACGCGGCACAGATAGTGCTTGCTTTTGAATACTTGCATTATCTAGACCTTATTTATCGAGATTTGAAACCTGAGAATCTCCTGATTGACTCCCAAGGCTACCTTAAAGTGACAGATTTTGGTTTTGCGAAGCGAGTCAAAGGCCGTACCTGGACGTTATGTGGTACTCCGGAATATCTGGCGCCTGAGATCATTCTTTCCAAGGGGTACAATAAAGCAGTAGATTGGTGGGCCCTCGGTGTCCTAGTCTATGAAATGGCGGCTGGCTATCCTCCTTTCTTTGCTGATCAGCCTATCCAAATATATGAAAAAATCGTTTCCGGCAAAGTGCGTTTCCCTTCGCATTTCGGTTCAGATCTTAAAGATCTACTCCGTAACTTACTACAAGTTGATCTGACGAAGCGTTATGGTAATCTGAAAGCAGGTGTGAATGACATTAAGGGCCATAAATGGTTTGCAAGCACTGATTGGATTGCTGTCTTCCAAAAGAAGATAGAAGCTCCCTTTATTCCGCGTTGTAAAGGACCTGGAGACACAAGCAACTTTGATGATTATGAAGAAGAGGCATTACGTATCTCGTCCACAGAGAAGTGTGCGAAGGAGTTTGCTGAATTCTGAGCGCATAATTGGTGCCTGCAAGCGGACTCTCCCGTGAGTAGGTGTTTTTTAGTGAATCTTCCGTGACATTGTGGTCGTGGCACCGTGACAAGTGCATCTTAATGCCAACAGATTTGGGCATTTATAGACGCTGAGGCGGCCCATATCTGGCACACCATGTGATTAAAATTGGAAGTGTAGGCAAGATGATAACTAGAACTGATTTCCGATATTTCGGTGGCGTTCATTTGCTTAGTGCCCTTTTCGAGTTGAAATAGAGCCATTGTAGGAGCAGATGTGATCTTTGTTCTGGCAATATCTCCTGAGTGTTAGTATTGACACATTGTATCATGTAAGTGTGTCGGCTAACTCGGCACTCACTGTTTTAGTCATTGGTGTACATGTTTGAGTACATACATTAGGTGCGGAATGTGGTGAGCTTTATTAATATTATTATTACAATATTTTTTACTGTTTCTTTTTTATAAAGTCAGTAATACAGTTTTATGATAATGTAATTATGATACAATATTTCTTCTTGCTTTTTGAGATACACAATCAAATGTCTCGATTTCAATATTTATAATTCTGACATCACCTATCAAATTTAACCAATTTTCACAAGAACCATCACTAATAATATTTATTATGTAGATTAAGTATTGAAATGAATTTCCTAATGTTATCTATTAATTATCTTAATGGAGTATTATTATAGCAGAACCTTGGCAACACAACATCTTACAGCAGACAAGGAAAATCAAAGCAGCAAACGCTCAAATCAAAATAAATTTTATTTTATATGAATAATAACAGCTATATTTGAACATTTTCAAGAATCAAATAGACAAGGTTGTGCTATAATTCTGAATTATGTATAAGTTTTTAATTAATAATTGACATTTTGTTATTTGGTTTTATTTATAGCATTAATATTGTATCAGTTGATATTTTTAAATAAGAACTTTATAATTAAATTAAAGTAATAATATAAAGAGATTAATTTATTGTATATCATTGTGATTGTGTTCACATGTGCAATTTGACCTGTGTTTGTGATCTGATGTAAGGTTCATTTGGATTTAAATATAAATTTTATTAGTTCCTTATTGTGATAGGTTTAAGTATAGTTATGTTAATTGTTAAATCGAATACAAAATTCATAATTATATTTGGCATTCACTTTGCTTGGGTCTTATTGCTAGCATCAGTTCTATTATAGCAATAAATTAAAGTTTGTTTAAACATATTCCTGTTCACAGACAAGAGTGATTAATTAATGTCTTTGTCCATTACGGTTTTGTAAATTACAACCTGGTGTAGTCAGGAACAAAACGATAAATGAGAGAATTTTTATATACACGACAGAAGTATTCTTCTGGAATGGGGATATGTTTACAATTGATATAGTGAATGTAGCACGAAATCTACCATTGTGGTAATATCTTGTCATTAAGACTGATGTTATCAGTAAGCCTTTATAGATGAAATGAGAAACAAATATCATTCTCGTCATCTATAATTATCGTGTGTATCATATTCATCCCGCTATCTGTCGGGTGGGTGTGTGATAGAGCAAATTATTAATTGGCAATGTTTATTATAAAGTTTGTTAGCTACTAGAAGTAGGACCTTGAATTCAGGCTGTACAAATAAATATCTAGTAATTTGTAGTGCATTTTACATTGTGGATAATTGTGAGCGTCTGTGGTAATAGTTATTAGGTTTGGAGGTCATGGGAGGGTTACTTAAACCGCTCTACACATTCATATAATTATTATCTATTGTGACTTTCTGAACTATGCCTGACATACTGTCATTATCTTGATTCTCGCAAAGCTGATCAAGTAACTAATTTATGTACTTGTAATATCATATCAAATTATAGATGCAATTATTCATATGAAATTAATGTATGAAGTGAAATTGTGCTTTGTCACTCTTTTCTAAATAATTATACAATTTTTATTAAAATTGCATAAAGTATACTTTTTGTTTTTAAATTTATAGTAAGCACTAACAATGTCTCTTGGTGAGATGTCTTTAAAAATGTTTTTGCTCCATAATGGTTAAAATTTTGATGTAAATTATATATATATCAAATATTAATGTTTCGTATTTTAGTTTTATGTCTAATATTAGTTTTAAAATGGGTGCCATAATAAATTTTGTTTTGCTATGGCTGATCTGTAAATAATTATAAGGATAATTTTTATGATTGTATTCAGATTGCCTTTTATCATTGCATGCTGTAGATTTTCTTTTCTTATTGCGGTAAGATACTACCTTTGTTAATTTATGATTAATTTTATTGCCAGTATTATGCAATTTTTATTGAGCAGTGTATTGGAACATGCTGATCACAAAACTAGTCACTTCATATCTTTAAAATGAATGAACTTTATACTTCAGAGATTTTCTTACGATATATTAAATATTTGCTTCAGGATAGAATAATACCAGAGTAGGTAAATAGCAAGTTTAATAAAATACTACTGCTACATTTCTTTCATCCGGTTCAAAACTATCATCATTTTGTTGGTTGCTTTCTAGACATGGTTGTGACAGATAGATACTAATCATTTCTATACTTTTTTCTTTGTTATTTGCTTTACCAATATAATTTCTTTTTTATATTAAAGACAACCACCAATTGTACATTGTTTAAGTTTTGTAGCTATCTAAGTATTATATCTGGAGGATTCTTTTCATTAGTGGGATTTGTAACTACCCGCTGGATTAGTGATGTCAGTGCAGTGTTTCATTTTTAATATTGTATTGACTTAAGTAATCAATTGTGTATCTTGCATATAACAGTCATTGTATATAAATGTAGAGTGAGCGTTTTCCCCAATTATTAGAAGATTCGGTATCAGCTTTGATTCCTAAATCTTTCATTCCAATTAGCATCACAAATTGTTTATGTCCACAGTAATAAATGTCCTTGTGTCAACATTTTTAATGCCATTTTGAATATTATAAAACGTTAGTGTAACAGTACATGATGTGTATTGGCCGTCTTTTTGATATAAATAATTGTCTGTGCATATTTATATATATTGAAATGTTCACATGTAGATCTATTATATTGAGTGCCTATAGCATTGAAAGTTCAACATGTAAAAAGTCAGTTAATTTCGGTAATTATTTGTCACCATGTAATTGATCTTCCATAAAATTATGATGAAATTAAAGATATTGATGTAACAGTGAATATGGTTTGATTTTTGTTCTGTATTTTTTTTTAAATTTTCAGAAAACAGACTACAGAAATTGCTCTGCAGTTTTGCACAATATTATAGGTTATATTTCTCGTAATTCTGCCTGCAATTTCAAAAAGCAGTATTTTTAAGCTTTAGTAGTTGTGCATGTCATATTTTGAAGGCAATTTAATGACGCTGCGAAGAAGAATATAAGCTGAAACAGAAGAGGAACCTGGGACTAGGTTGAAATTTGAGCAGTTGTGTCACTTCCATAATTACAAACTATTACACACTCTTCACAGCTGTGTCACGCAGTTCAGGCTGTTGGTATTCTTGTGGTTCGATTTCCACCCATGGAAATCGAACACAAGGACAGTTTAATTTGCTAACTTCAATATTTAAATAAATCTATTATACTTATGCCCTGTATTATTATATATTTTTTAAATCTAAATTCTATATTTGGGCTGAGGCACTTTACTATATTAGAGATAGTACCAATGAGTTATATCAGATCCTCTAAAACCATCCTCATCTTTGAGCCACAATGATCGGGTGTTAAGATTTCTTTTATACTCCGATATTATGTATTTGTTAACCTGTCATTAATGTTAAGAAAGTTAACAGCTTTTTTGAGCATTTTCTAGCTGATAGCAGAGTGAACAAAATATTTTTGTCGGACTCAAAGTATACATATACTTAGGCTAGGTGTTGTATTGTATGAGGTACGCACATTAAATTTGTTTCGTGTGTGCACGAGGGCAGCACGTGAGGCCGACCAGTTTAATATGTTGTTTCCTAATAAAGTGGATTGCTTCGTCGCTTGTACATTTTTCATCATTGCTATAACAGACACAAGATTTTATTTATTATCTAGATGTTTGAAATTTTACAAAAAGTTGTCTAGATTACTTTTCATTATCAGCCTTCTGTCTGTAATAGGCTCGTCGAAATCGTGCTGCCGTTTCAGAAATCAGCCGGAGCTAGAAATGTTATTTTGGTCTGTTTATCGCTTAAAGGTACTGCCATATTAAGTGTAAGAGAACAGTACTCCGAATAAAAGAGTTTATTTTAATGTTTTATAGAGCCAGTTTATTTATTTATTGAATATCTATGTTTACAGATTTTCAAACGGAACCGATTGCGGCTTGTAGTAGCGTATATCAAAATATTTTATATACCAGAGTCGCGAATGTTTTTAATATATCGTCGTGATTATATCACTGGCCAGAAATAAGTTTAGTGCGGGCCAAAAATAAAAACTGTGTATATATTTATGTAATCTTTTAAATTATATATTATAATATATTAAATTATATTCTTTGCTTTTGCAGCTTCCATTTTCATCAACACGACTAATAAAAAAAAAGCTTTTATGCAAAATTTTGTGTTCAGTTCTATGTATATTGAATTGTATACATGATATTAATTTTAACTCAACAATCAACTAGTGTTCAGCCGCTTATGATGTTATCGCGTCGTATTGATTTTTATTAATGAGTAATTAATCTGTTGAACTAATTAAAAACTCTATTAATAAATAATATCGCTAATTTTGTTTATATTGGTAACCCTGATGCGTTTGAATATCATAATATGTTTTTAATACAACCTATCAACTTAGCGATAGTTTGTTCAGTTGATGCCAAATATTGTTTGGATAATCAATTATTTAGATTTAAAAAAAAACAATAATACCACACGGAGGTTTTAAAATGTACAATTCGCCAGTGTGTAATAAGTCTACCAATTTCTAATTATATTTCAATACTCACCCAGATGTATGTTTCATCTGGATTTACCTATCAAATAGTTTACAAACAAAACAGCTACATGTGTTTGCAGTTAAGACTTTGTTATACCTATGTTAAAAATTCCTTTACGGTAGTTAGGTACCTATGGTAGTTTTCCACTCTTAAAGATGCTAAAGATGTTAATTTCTCGCGTGAAATACAGAGAAGCTAAAAATGCTATTTTTCAAACAAACAAAGTACATAGATAGTGTTTGTGCAGGTGAATGTCCTCCTTTATGCGTTCGATCTGGGTAGAAGATGGGAATATTTGTTCTAGATTGACTACTAATTTACATGAGACGGTTCATCGGCACGCAGAATAATGGTTTATATATATTTTTCTGTCACAATAAAAACTGCTACTAACGGGATAATGGCAGATCCAACTAGCTACTAGGTAATATTGATCCAGTTCTTAAGTGGATGCATGTGATTACTAGTTACTATACGTCACTTTAAAGCAAACATCTTCAAATATAGAGGCAATCTTTGAACAAATAATGCTTTTAGGTAGAGCTCTGGTAGTTTTATGCGAAAATCCAAGTCGAAGATAAAATAATATAAAAAATTCACGTACGCCAAAGTTAGTACTAACGCAATCTCTATGCGCGAAATACGATTGCCAATATAACAAAATGAACACCCGACTCGATGTTTATAGATTGTGTAATTTGAATGTTGGCAACGCGCGCACATACACATGTCAAGACGTCACAATTTTAGACAATGAATTTTCACTAACACATAAAACGCCAGAGACAATGAATCTAAACTGTTCGCCAACGAGAGATTAATAGTTTCTGATGAAATAATACTTGATACGGGTCGCCAAGCTTCGTATTTTGCAGCAAAAACATCTATTGTATATATGTATTGCCAACGTTCCCATAACTATTTCCGAGGCGAAACTTTTGTTGCCTATACTAATTACTGATAAAAGTAAAAACTATGCTAGACGTGTAGTACCCACTTGCGCATTAATATCTCTACATTCACTTACAAAAAACGCATGTGAATTGTATCTTGCTTAAAAATTTTCGCTCCGATCGGCACAAATATCTTTCCTTGTCTTAAATCTAGACAAACTGCTTACAATAAAGTAGTAAAAGTTTACCTAAATCATAGTCTTAAGACTCTAGAAATTTCATAGGCTTCTGTTCATATTTAGAAGAAAAGATTGCTAGACGGATATCATAAGTTATGGTAGAAACTTGGAACTATCGTGTAAAACAGTCCCCTACACTGAAATCTTATTGACTAAAACTGGAATGGACAGCCAATATTTGTCCTCCGGTCCAAATTAGTGGTAATGATATGGTAGACTTTAAAAAGTCATACTTTGGTCTATCAAAAATCATCTGTTGAGTTTTTTGGGATACAACTATAATTACCTATTTATTAATTGGCAATAAAGAAACAATGATACACGATAATTTTCAAGTATTTTGATGAACGTGATATTTTTAATAGATTTGTTTTTTTTATTACTACTTATGTATATCTTATGATAATTTTCATTTATCAGCAAGTAATTATTTATTATCGCTAGCAACTAATCTCTTGTCTAAAATAAACTAAGAACGAAGATAATATCATACTACCTATTTTAGTGTAAGAAAACTATATACATTAGATATTTCACAAATTAATAAATATGTCTTAAGGAAAGTTTTTTTTGGAACGAAGCTCCTTGCGGCAGGCTAAAGGAGATTTTGCTGCGCGACCGAACTGAAAAAAATGTGATAGTAAAACCGTAAGAAAAAGTTCGTGGAATAAAACCGTTAAATGAGATGTGCGCTTGTTTGTTTGAACGCGCTAATCTCAGAAACCACCGGTCCGATTTCAAAAAATGTTTCAGTGGTATATAGTCCATTTATCGAGGAAGAGGAATATATTATATTTTCAAATAAATTAGGGATCCTTACTATAAGTCCAATAATGTAACCCAAGGTATGTAAGAAATGACTCGAAAAAAAAATCTTACATCGTGAACGCTGCGAAAACTATTGATTCTAGAACAAAACAATGTACTACATTTTTACAGAACATATAATTGTCTACAAAAAAGGTTGCGACGCCATATGTCTAACTATTGTAGTTATCATACAATAAGTGTGTTTTGAATTTTTTAAAACAATTCTAAAGATGTCGTTTTAGAATTTCTTTATTTTATACCTTGGTATTAATTCTCCTCAAAATAAATTACTTCAATAAAAAGGTAGATTCAATACCTGTCTAGAACTTTTTGAATGATTCAATTAGGACATATAATTTAAAAGATATCTCAAAATACAAAAAATCGTCTCTTTGGCAAATACCTATGTAGTAAAGTACCCGATTATGTGTCCGGACTCGGGACTCTTCGGGACTCAAAGAAGTTCATAACGGTAGGCTAGAGTAGATAAGGATTTGGCTGCGCGGCCGAATTGAAAAAAAATGTGATAGTAAAACCGTAAGAAAAAGTCCGTGGAATAAAACCGTTAAATGAGACGTGCGCAAGCGCGACAGCCGTATACACAAGCGAGTAGTGTACAATACCTTTCTCTTTTTCCTTCTTTCTTATTTTTTGCAAATTCTACATTATTCTACATTAGCCGAAGGAATTTCGTTCCTAACTGGTGTCCCACGACACCACATTTTTGAAGTGAAACTTCTTTATCGGCGTTGGAAAAAAATTTACCGTCACATTTTTTTGTTACGCGTCACATTTTTTGGTTACGCGTCACATTTTTCCGTTACGCGCCATCGGTTGGTTCAGACGAAGAGTACTTTCACTTTCTCCAACGGAGTAGGGATAGCATGTCGCTTAAGCGGACTTACTCCCACCACTAGACTTTACAATATTACTTTATATATACTTTACAAATTTCAAATGCATCGCAAAATTTAAACGGCTGAACACGAGAGCAGGAGGTGTAGGAATATATCATAATTCTAATGATGTTGATAACGTTGTGACTTCATCGATAGATTTTTCTGTTTTTTCTCCTGACTTTCATGGGTCACTAGCATCAGCAGTTGGTGATTTATGTATGGCTCAATGCCAAATGGAAAATGGGATAAAAATTTTGATTGTTGCACTGTATACATATATCTCCTAATCAGAAGTTGGACGATATTATTAATTTTCTTCACCATTCATTGTTGCCGTACACAAGTGGAGGTGCCTCTTTACTCGGTAACAATAATGATAAAATACCGATGATTTTAAGTGGAGATTTTAATGTCAATTTTGCATCGGAAAAATCTTTGAAGTTAGTTGAATTTCTGAAAGATAAATTGAATTTATCCATGAAAAACAGTCCTCAAACGTCAACAACAAGATCTGGCACTACAATTGATGGAGTTTTTACTCGGTCACTAAATTTCGTGGAATGTAAACCATATATTTCATATTTCAGTTACCATAAGCCATTAATTACAAAAATATATAATAACGATGACAATGATAGTAATAATTCTATTACAATTAATGAAATGCTGTAATAATCTTAGTAGCAAAAAGTTGAAGGGAAATAATTGTATTATTTGTATTCATGTCTATGATAATAAAATCCTTTTGTTTAAACTTTATCTAATTTAACTTTATTTAACCAATTTCTGGAAAGTTGCATATAGATCATTTTGCGAAAAATAAGGCCTTAAAGAAGTTTCACTTCTTACATGTGTACACTAGTACACACACACTTTTTTTTTCTATTTGGGATACTGGGCAAATGAGCTAGCGCCTCCGGCCTTAACGAACGAAACGCGGCGTGAGCCAGTTGTCCATATTTTGAGAGGTTTTGCAGCGAACTGTACTATCAAACTCATGTTAGCCCTTTGATTGATTAATGAAGGAAGAAATAAATGTACAGTCAAAAACGTACCACTGTAATATACTGATATTTTGATATTTCGTTTTTATTTAGATTAAGTCACTCGTATTTGTTAAAATCATTGTTACGTGCCAAATACTTGGCTGCAATCTAAGTTAATTGTATGCATACACTGATTAAATTTAATTTAATAATAAAACAACACACTGTCAAGTATTGTGTTGACATAACGACGGAAATTACACAAGTATCTATAAATAATTCAGTACCTACATATAAATTGGATCAATATTTGTAACTCTAACCAACGGTGTTAGAAGGAAAACTGGACTAAGTAATTATTTAATTATGCAACACTGGATTCATTACTGGATGATATCGTCTAGATTCGACGGCAAATGGCAGGAGTTGTGCCTCCGGATGCCCGTCTCACCGAACGAAATGCGGTATGAGCCACTTTACGTTGATGTTCTTTGAGTTTGTGATATTTCACCGGTCGAACCGCCCCATTCTGCAGCGAATAGTGTGGCTCTTAATACTACTACTTTTACTTAATACTATTATTTCTTTATACTACTTACTTGTAATTAATATTTAGAGATGAATTATAATCTCTCGGTTAATTATAATTATTGCATCAGTCACTGCGACAAAATTGCTGGTATGACAAAATTGATATTAAATGATATTGCATTGCATTTTTGAATATTGATAGCCACCTAAGTAGGACAAACATAATTAGGGTTGTCAACTTACTCAAAAATATTATTGTTTATTTCTGAAATACTAACAGTATTAATGGTATTCCTATTTATCATATGATTGGCTATGTTCTTTGTATCTACCCAGCAAGAGAGTTGGCGTGAAGTAATGTATGTGTTAATATTTCGGGTTCCCGTCTACTGTATTGAAGAAATATGAATGTTACTGATATGGATGACGAACTAAGTCTCTAACAACGAAGAAAAACTAGTACCTTACTATGTTACTATATTATATAGGGTAAACATATTCAGCTACATTGGTTTATAAATAACAATAGTAATCAGAATATACCAAAGAATTATCTCAGTAATGTTGTAAGAATGCTTTGCAGATGTACTCGCAAATTGTCGCGTTATTCAGGAACCATGCTTGTACGCGTAAGATTGTGTTAAGCTGGCAGTATTATTAAAAATCACACTGGACGGAATAAATCCCTCTGATCTCCACACGCCACACGTCGATCGTTGTATACTTTATTTAATATAGCTTATTTTGGGGAATTCTTTATCTTGCCAAAGTAATGTTGGCAACCCTACGCATAAAAGTCTGTCGGCAATCATTAAATAATTTTGTGTTAGCGAAGATGTGGGTGCGCTGCCATAAAGGCTGTAAGATTCTCGCAACTGTCGTAACCTTGAAGTATGAGAAAGCCCAGTGTTACTACTACCTATCTACAAATAAGGCAATGTGTATATATATATTTATAAACATATATTATTTGTGTGTGTGGATATATACAATATACATACAATCGTATGGTTGAACATGTCGCACAAGGTCATCTGGTTTCAAACTTAGATGGAAGCTTGCGTTATGGAAACCAGATTTAGTTGCTGGTTCTCGGCCGTGGTGAGTATTACTTCTTTCTCGTCTTATATTTGGCACTGGTATAATGACTTACATAGCCAATTTTTGGCAGAATCTAGATACATATATTATGCTATCTATTAAATACAAATAAATAACATTGAAATGTTTGTTTATTTTATTTATTGAAATAACTGCTTTCCACTATATTCTTTAAATACCTTTATAAAAGAAACCTATTACCTTTTACAATTTTTGTCTGTCTGTACATCTGTTTGTTACGGCTAATCTCTGAACCTGGCCGAACCGATTTTGACGGGACCTTTACCGGTATAATAAGGAGTAACATAAGTTACTTTTTTTAGATTTTTTTTATTTATTGCCTCCAAGGCGAAATAAAGTTCGTCAGGTCAGCTAGTACGTAATACATCATAGCATCGTCATACTAATTTCAAATTAAACTGAGCCAAAGCGATGCGTGGCAGGGCCTAACTGGTGAATTATATATTAGGGTATAACTGCGTTTGCGTTTTAATCATAATACGTAGTTACTTGTTGCTAATATGCTATGTAAAATGGCGTCTTTAGTAATTACAACGTCCTCTAAATTCCACATATTTGAGCGCTTAAGTTATCTGCAGACACAAATATATGTGTGTGTGTGTGTGTGTATATATTTAATTTATTATTCAAAACTTGTTTACTTCGTGATAATGTGATTATTGTGAGTTACTTTGCGGTATAATCCGCGACAAATTAAACTTTTCGTGTGGAAATGTTAAAACTTGTCTTGCTTTCGTACCTTTCACGTGTACCCGGCCGTTCAGAAATTGAATGATTTGGTTCATAACGGCAGCGTAGAGAAGGAAACTGGGTGGTGTATTCCTCGTCTTCGAAAATGAGTAGGGTTTATTGGCATACCAAAAAACCCCGGTCTATTCCAGAAAATAATTCTCCTATTCTAGATATTCTTTCAAGTAACTTAAAACATGTAAGAATCCCGTCAAAATAGTAACAGCAGTCTCCGAGCTCAATGAAAAAATCCAAAAATAACTTTTTTCGTGATTTTTTCCCTTGAAACTTAAGCAAATTACAATTATTGATATTAGTCGAGGACATAAGTGCTCGACTGTTGCCTATTTTTCAAATTCTCTATATTTTTATTTAATTTAATATTGTATTAAGTAATGCCTTGTTAGCTAGATGCCTGCGCGTCACGCTTGAGCTACACGTCACACAACACATGCTAATTTCCACATTGATACATGGTAATATCAAACCAAGGATGTAAGTATAATAAGGTGTTGTTCCAGTTTCATATCTCACAACTTCACCGGACTCCGTGCTGATATATTTTATCTTCGAATGTCATGAATTTATTCAAGCCTATATTTCAATATTTAGATGGAACAGTACCTTTAGGAAACAGCGTTAATGGAGCGTTTGAAAGATTTCTGGTCGCCTTAAAATACTGACGAGCGAGTATGACAAGAGTTATGTAACTCGAAGAATCGAGTAAGGTGTAGGACACGTGCCTTATGGCGCTCTGTTCTTTTTTATGGGATAGAATGGCAAACGAGTATGCGTTTCACCTGATGGTAAGTGAAAAGCGCCGCCTATGGACTCCTGCAACACACATAGTTGACGAGCCTCGTTGTGCATTGGTAAAGCTACCGACTGCAGGATCGAGGTTGGCGGGTTCGATTCCCACCGGAGTACAAATATTTGTGACAAGCATGAATGTTTGTATGGCGTCTGGGTGTTTTTCTATGTATTATAAGTATGAATTTACAAAAAAAGTTAATATGTATTAATACCCGATGTCTAGTATCCATTAAGTTGCTTAATTTGGAACTAGAGGGCGCTGTGTGATTTGTGTCAAAGATATTATATTATTATTATATAGTGTTACAGTTGCGTTGCCGACCTTTACGTCGATCTTCTGAGTGGTCGTGGTATTTCACCGGTAAGCTGGCCCATTCACGCAGTGAACTACTTGGCTTTACCATTGTTAAAATGTCTGTCTCTCTGCCACATCGCTAGGCTTGAGAGTCATGTTATGTATGTATGTAATTTTATGTCTCTTCTCTACTACAAAAAACCGGTCTCTCTGATCACTGTATATACTGCAGAAAACTCCATGAAAATGCGTAGTTTAAAAGGTTAACGTACAAGAAATAATTTTGTTCCAAGTCGTACAATCGTTTACCTTTTAATTTGGCAATTTTTTTGGTATTGTTTTAAACAATATGCAAGTATCTCTTCCTGGTTTGCGGTGATGAGTAAATAACAATTAATCAAATAATTAGATAAATGTTTCCTTAATATGATCAATTTGTAGTGAATCGTCGATTGACTAAACGCAATAGGTCCCCGAAGACGTCGTGACGGTAAAGCTAAAAGGTCAGCAGACTCGCTCAAGGTTTTATAGGAAACACTAAATATCGCAATTTGTGTCTGCATTCTTTAAAGTAAGTCTTAGTTGTGTGATTGATTTCTTCTTTTTTAGAAGCTTTTATAGCCAATAGCTGGTGTAGCCAGAGTAATAATATGCCTCGACTCGCCGAGACTTTGGTGCGGGTCCTGAATGTAATAGACTTTGGTACCTTATACATTGGGCAGGCAATTGATCAGTCATCATTATATATTATTATTAGGCTTATCATACGAAAGGATGTCACGTGTAGTCATTAGTTATGAACCAGAGTTTGAACCTGAAACCTCCTGATTCAGAAATGGGTTGCCAATTCTCCAGGCCACTGCGAATTGTTAGCCCGTCTAGGTTACGTACTCTATTGTGTTACACCGACTTCAATAATGAGTGATATTTGTAAATATTTTAATAGTTAAAAATGACTTTATTAAAGTATTACGTTTTGTATATTGTATTAAGTATACAAATAAGTAAATTACGTTATTTATCGCTTTTTAGTTATAGAGGTAGTGTTTTCATATACTTAAAGATTTTGTAGTTTACGTTTCTAGAAGTCGGTTTAACTTTTTTTTAAAGTAATTTTTTATACTGTGCAATGATAACTTTTGAGTATTTTTTAGCCATGTTCATAACAAAACATAACTTCACGACTCGCCGTTATGTTTACGTCCCAAATGGTAGCAATGGCCACGCAATAGGTGGCAAACCTATTGCGATAAATATGCCTTAATTTTTAGTCATCGATATTCATCACACATAACTTTCGAAATAAATTTCGAACAGTCATTGGTGTGTGCCAGGA
The DNA here is from genome assembly GCA_905147225.2 of Euproctis similis. Classification (NCBI taxonomy): domain Eukaryota; kingdom Metazoa; phylum Arthropoda; class Insecta; order Lepidoptera; family Erebidae; genus Euproctis; species Euproctis similis. The sequence goes on along the minus strand of LR990105.1, from coordinate 22,592,085 downwards.
TTAAATCCGCGGCATCGTGATTCAGAAGCGGGGTGCTCGACCACTGGATCACAGAGACAAACAATTTATTTAAACATATAAAATGCTAAATTTAGAAGCACAATACAAACAAAATATTTCAAGCGTAACCAACACGTCACAGATCGCGTTACAATGGAAGGCTTTTACGCTACTCTCAGCATAAGTGACGGGTATTAAGTTTTCATCTTCTTGATACCTACTACACTATTGAAGCAACTTGTGACTCTACTTACTTCCCTATGATATTTACTTACACTTCAGTAATGAGGATAAAAAATATATAAAATATAATTAAATACAATTTAAACTTGTAAAAAAATAATAGTCTCGGTGGTCCAGTGGTCGAGCAGACGGCTTCGGATCCAGAGGTCCGGGTTCGAATCCAGATACTGGCTCACACCAATGACTTTTCGAAATAGTTTTCGGGAGTCATGTATGATAAATATCAATGACTGAAAATTTTGTGCCCGGTATGGCAATAGATTCGCCACCTATTCCGTTTGGGACGTAAACATAACGGCGAGACGAGGCTTAACAGCCGCTGCCTACACCTTCGGGTAACAAAGGCGTGTATACCCCTATGGAAGTTACCATATTTATTAAATTAAAATTTAAAATTTATGCTTTCGTTTTTAAATTTTAAAAGTTCACTGCTAAAACATTTCTCGCTCCCATATTCCAGCTTTTACTTCAGATGCACTCATTCTGACTACATTATATTCATGTTTTATTTTGATATTTAACTTATTAAGCTATGATGTCAGTAGTCTTATTAAACTAAGAGTAAAAAAAGGAGGTTTATGTTCATACAGGCTCGTAGTGGTTCATTTGGTTGTAAGTGACAAGCGTCGTCAATAGACACCTGCAATTCTGATAGTGTTACAGTTGCGTTGCCAGCTTAAAGATGTGATGTGGAGTGGATACCTCTCTCAACAAATGAAATGCGCTATGAGCTGCTTTACGTCGATATTTTGAGAGGTCGTGGTATTTCACCCTTCTATCCTGCCTATCAATGCAGCCAACTGTGTGGTTCGACTACTGCTAAATATTCATACTTTATCTATGTTAACGAAACTCGAGTTCTTTGTGTCTACCTCACAAAGGACTGGGCGTGATAGATAATATGTGTTGCACCTTGCCAAGTAATAGATATAAATGTTATTTGTGAAGGTTCAAGTTGAATGTACTAATGTATCAGATAAGGAGTTGGTTGGTAGTTTAGTATTTAGTTGTTATCACTCAACTCGTTGTCTAAAGACGTGGATATCTTATCGATTATGATAACGCTAGTTTCGGTTACGTATCGATTTTTAAACTACATTTGTTTTTGTAAATTAATAACATTTATTTCATGATGTTTTTCTTTTCTTCTCTCTTTCCTTCTTTGTAATAACAAGCATCAGCAATGTAGATCGCATAGCATTTTCTCACAAAAATAAACAACAGATAAGGGACTCTTTGAATTTTTAACAAAAATGGGGTAATATAATATGTAAGAAAAACAATTAAAAAATAAATACATAGTCCGTCGTTGATGCCTAAACATTGTCTGCGAAATAAAGACCCCCTTGCATGAACATTTTTTTTTTAATTGGATCATGGAACCTTGCAAAAGAATAATTAGCAAAATATTCTAATTCATAAAAACATTAACCATTGCATTCATTATAATTACATTTAATATGTTTTTTAATGTTGTCATAAATAACATACGTACCTACCTACACGTTCAGATAAATACATAATTCTGTGATATTACCTTTATTGATAGAACAATATTATTATTCCTGATGCTCGTTTTCCTTTTGAAATGAGGTACTTAAGAAGTCCAATGGTTTCCGTGGATAGTGATTAACAAGAAGAATATATTTACACGTTACATATTTACGATTTTTAAAAAAATATTGGGGAAATGGCATGGGGAAATGGAAAATGGGGAAAGGGTTGGGCCCCGGATCTCCGATATTTTAACGAGTGAAACACGACATACCTTCTGTGTACTAAGTATCGGGAATTTGTCAATAAAACAAAAAATACAAATTATTCATCTAAATTTATTTTATCGCCTTCAAAGTAGGCCCCATCGCTTGCAATACAACATCTCCACCGCTTCACCCAGTCTTCCATACATTTTTCATAGGCTATTTGCGGTATGGCCTTTAGCTCATTCAGCGAATTTTCTTTTATGGCTTCTATTGACTCAAAACGTTTTCCTCGAAGTGGTAATTTTAACTTGGGAAATAAAAAAAAGTCAGACGGAGCCATATCAGGTGAATAGGGTGCTTGGTCGAGAACGTTTGTTGAATTTTTCGCTAAAAACTCTTTCACTATAATGGCTGTGTGTGATGGTGCATTATCATGGTGCAGCATCCATGAGTTGTGTCGCCACAAATCTGGACGTTTTCGGCGGATACTCTCACGCAAACGCTTCATGACGCCTAAATAATATTCTTTATTCACTGTTTCTCCCTCTGGAAGGAATTCGGAGTGAACCACACCACGGTAGTCAAAAAAAAACTGTCAGCATCACCTTGATTTTGGTGCGACTTGGCCGCGGTTTTTTGGGTTTCGGCTCGTTTTCGAGACGCCATTCTGAAGACTGTTGGCTTGTTTGCATGTCATACTCATAAACCCATGTCTCGTCGCCAGTTATTATACGTTTCATAAAGGTCGGATCCGTAGAAGCTCGGGAAACCATGTCTTCAGCGACATGCTTTCGCTGCCCTTTTTGAACAAAATTGAGCTCTTTTGGAACTAGTCGAGCGGCGACGCGTTTCATGCCTAAAATGTCAATGAGAATATTGTGGACGGACTTAAAAGATATGTTCACCTCATTAGCCAACTCTCTCAGACTCATACGTCGATTTTCGAGCACTAGCTTCTTGATTCTGTCGATGTTTTCTTTGGTCGTAGCGGTTGAAGGTCTACCAGAACGAGGCAAGTCTACTACTACTTCTCGGCCTTCTTTAAAAGCCTTATACCATTCATAAGCCCTTGTTTTCGATATACATGATTCGCCGTAGGTATTTCGCAACATTTTTAGTGATTCACCACATGAAATATCATTCGAAACACAAAATTTAAGGCACACTCTTTGTTCAACAATATTTTCCATTGTAAAAATCGCCGAGGACTCAAAACTATGACCAACAAAAAGTTTAGTTTAAAACAAATTAAATGACAGATCCCGTTCAAATTTTGCGCGCTAAATCAGTACAGTGCTACCAACATGCAGTAAAAAAATTAGAACTACCTCTTTTACGCGGGTCTCTTTATTGACATATGCCCGATACTTTTTACACAGAGTAGTAAGCCAATGCATCGATATTTGGAGAGGTCTCGGTATTTCACCGGTCAAGTCGGTTCATTCATGAAGCGAACTGCGTGGCTCTTCCACGATAAGTATTTGGATTGAGCTTCAGCTGGGTCTTTCGCGAGAGGCATTTTTAACCGACTTCGAAAAAAGGAGGAGATTCTCAATTCGTCTGTATGTATATTTTTTTTTTATGCCAGTTCACTGATATTTTCGTCAATTATGGACGGATTTCAAAAATTTTTTTCTTTGTTCAACTCCGAGATGGTCTCATTTTCACCAGGTCCCGATCTGATGATGGAAACCAGAAGAAATCGAAGGCATCCACCAAAACTTGTATGCGAGTATGGTGTTTTTGCTACGCAATAGTAATGTTTTAGGGATATTCTTTATGGTCGGCCACAGCCACAGAAGCCACAGAACTCCTTAACGGTTAGGAATTTGAAGACAGCACTGCAGTTGGTCGATAGAAACTACTGGGTAGTATGTAGGGCTAGCCTTTTTGCTTGTGAATTATGCTTGAATATACACCTGATGCTACTATGCTGATGAAGAAGCCACAGCACTCCTTAACGGTTAGGAGTTGGGAGACAGTACTGCAGTTACTCGATCAAAACTGTTTAGTAGCCAATAGGACTAACGTGTTGCTTGGGAGGTATGTTTGAATCAACGTCGGATACTGCTGTGTTGATGATGAATCTATAGAACTCTTAAACTATATATACCCATGATAATAACAAAAATATAAATACTTAGCAAGTATTATATCATAACATAACTTCACGACTTTGTTACCCCAAGGTGTAGGCAGCGGCTGTTAAGCCTCGTCACGCCGGTATGTTTACGTCCCAAATGGAATAGGTGGCGAACCTATAGCCATAAGGGCACAGAGTTTTCAGTCATCGATATTTATCACACTTGACTTCCGAAAACAATTTCCAAAAGTCATTGCTGTGAGCCAGTGTCAGGATTCGAACCCGGATCTCTGGATCAGAAGTCGTGTGCTCGTCCACTGGACCACCGTGACAAACAAGTAAAGTATTATCGTACTCTTTTAACTAAGTACCTATTAATAACAATCATAGCTCCATAAAAATATCAACCATTTAACAAACGGACTTGTAATTGTGATAATATATTAAATAAACTGGAAGCCATGTAAATGAACTAACTTCTAGAAGTTCTTCTTCTTAAATTACGTTATTTATCGCTTTTTAGTTATAGGGGTTTTCATATACTTTTGTGGTTTACGTCTCTAGAAGTCGGTTTAATTTTTTTTTAAGTATTTTTTTTGTATCAAGGTGTTCTAGACGGCTGTTGCCCAAACTTGTCGTCTCCACTCGGGCCAATTTAAAGATAGCTGTCAATATATTATGCTCTGGTCAGATTATAATATCTAAGCAATGTGACCTGAAGACATTTGTCATTTGTATAAAATATTAAAGCATGCTTAAATGATTTTAATACTGAAATTGGAATATGCAAAAACATACTCCCAAAAGTAATTTAAATAAATAAATGTATGTGTCTTTTATAAAGTGCTTAATTTAATTGAATACTAAATTTTACTTTGAATTTGTTACGAAACCGGCTTTTCATGTTTGTTTAATGTTCTAAGCTACTGTATTTTTTATATAATATACTTAATATGTATTAAAAAAAAAGAAAAAATATGTGCCACTTTATTAATGAAAAAAAGTAATTCAAAAATGATTACATCGACTTCAAAAATAAATAAACTTGAACTTGGAAATAATCTCGTGTTATATCTTTGTATACGAGGCTAACCAATGAAAAAAATTAAAAGGTGCGTGAACTATTATTAGATATTTACTGTTTTTTTGTTGTTGGAAATAAGTTAATATAGCATAACTTCACGCCTTTTTCTACCCGAAGGTGTAGGCAGCGGCTGTTAAGCCTCGTCTCGCTGTATTTATACGTCCCAAATGGAATAGGCGGCAAACCTATTGCCATACCTGGCACAAAGATTTATTTAGTCATCGATATCGCATAACTTACGAAATTAATTTAGAAAAGTCATTGGTGTGAGCCAATATGAGGATTCGAACCCGCGGCCTCTGGATTCAGAAGCGGGGTTCGCGACCACTGGACCACCGAGACTAAGTTTGTTTAATGTTGTTTGAAATGCATCGAATATTAAATCCAAAACAGATACTGGAAATCTGAGTTAATAATAAAACGTAAGTACTAAGAAATAGCCAGATTTGGGTTTCCCAATAGACAGAGGTCGTGCGAATTTTATAAATGGATCGGTTAAAGAAACTTGTCAATTTTATTTAATTAATTAATTTATTATTACATAGTATAAAACAAATTCTCTTTGCGCTGTCTGTCCCCTTGTATATGCTTTGATCTTTGAAACCACGCAACGTATTTAGATGCGGTTTTTTCCAATATATAGAGGATGTGAACGGGGTGGTTTGTATGTATAATTCATGTACACTGTAGCAAATAAAAAGTGCTACTTTTCGAGATTTACCAGTTTAATTGCAAACGCTGGCTGAGCTCTAAGTGATAAATCAAAACAATGTACTACATTATTATACACCTTCAAAAGGTCTTCCAAAGAGCCCGCGACGTCATATGTCTATCTCTTAGGGATAACCCACGGGATGACCATTTTTATTTCTTTTCTGAGGCGAAACTAAGATCGTTGCGTCAACTAGTTGTTAATAAATAAAACAAAATAAATTAAAATAAACAAAACAATTTGATCAATTCAATTAATTCCTTTCATTAATTAAAAATGGTTTAGTTTTTCACGTAGATATAATAATATATGTATACAAACGTACTAATATAAAGGTAACCTTGAGTGGAGTAACAAGTGAAGTGTCATATGAACTAAGGCGATGTCTACGGTAATTCAGAGACAAATGTATCTCTATCTCGTTTGTTTATTCGGCCTAATCTCAGGAACTTGCGTCCTGTTTATTGTATAGGTATCATATCATCCTACCATAACATAACATTCCAACAAAGTCAAAGTCAAAGTCAAAGTGGTTTTATTTTCATAGGTCCTCACAGACACTTAAAAATAGTCAATGTACAAAAATGTCTAAAATTAAAATAATATTTAAAAAGTTAAGCCACGAGCGCTTGAAGCAAGTGCCTCCGTGGAACAAAAAAACACGGAAGCAATCGCCACGAGCGGCCCGATTCCGAGTGTAGGGGCTTTCATGAGAAGAATCGGGCAAGAAACTCATGTGCCAATACTCTTTTCAAAACCATTGAAAATTTACAGAATAGTATTATCAACGCTACTGAAAAAATATCACATAAAAGGTGTAGCAGCCAGACTACTCGACAATCACAGTTATGATCCAACCAACTTAAAATCATTGTAGTACAAGTAATGAGAGAAATTATATGATATTAGTCGAGCACAACTGACGCGACATCTTCTATTTAGAATGGTAACGTTGTGCAACAAGTAAGTGCAATAATAAAAATTATATATAAAGCTTTTATCAAAACAACATGAACATGTGATAGAGCCAATCCAATGATACAAACAACAGTGATAGAGCCAATCAGTTCGCTACATAATTGGGCCGGCTCGACCGGTGAAATACCATGTCCTCTCGGAAGATCGACGTAAAGTGGCTCATACCACGTTTCGTTCGGTGAGAGGGGTACGGCAACGTAATTGTAACACTATAGTGTTGCAGGTGTCCACGGGCGGCACTGGCCTTTCCCATAAAAAGAAATCACGCAACTGGTTAAAGGAGCGGAGCAGTAATGTTTAAGATCAGAAGCTGTATTTTGTCGGGTATAAGATGTAATTATTATTAAAACATTAATTATTCTGCGGTTATGCGGATACAGCTTATCTTACTGACAGTAATAAGAATTTGCGTGGGTGTGTTAAACGTGTAATATACATGAATATGAGTGTTGCCAGCTATATTTTTATTAAATTTATTATTTGTTTTTATTTTGCATCCGTCCACATCGAAGGTGTAAATCAGATATTAATTTTAAATACATAACTTCACGCTCTTGCGCCAGAGAGAACGCAGAGGGCAGAGCGCAGGCAAGGATATTACACACCTCACTCGCTTCTTTAAATTTCATAACTCTTTTCATGCACGCGCGTCGATTTTTAAGGCTCCTAACATCACCTTCCTCCAAAACACGTTATATTTGGTCATTGAGGTGTGTCGTGGCAATCCTCGATCTTCTTTCTTCTCTTGTTTCAAATCTCTTCTTTCATTAAAATGGTTTTCATCGATTTACAGCTAGGTGTCCAAAAATATAGAAAAACATTTTATCGTTGGGTCATTCTCATTGGGTAATTTTGATTTGTTTCATGGGAATATCTCGAATTTTCGGAATTAAGTAAAATATTTTCATATAAGTAAATATTGGAATAATTACAATTTAGTATTAACTTTTGTATATAAAATATATATTATGTGGATATAAAAATATATGTGTAGGATGGTTTTTATTACTGCGGAAAATATATTGGGTGTGGCAACCCTTTCATAGAGGTATGACGTCATTCTTATATTAATAAACAGATTTAGACCATAGACAAGGGGATCCTTTTTATAAATAAACCGGGTATGGCGGGTCAAAATAAATTTAGGTATATTCCTATACTCACAAATAATGTGTGTTATTCGCGGCCTGTAAACATCGTGCATTGACGTAACAGGTATAAAATTATTTTCCTCAATTGACTAAGCACCTGCTTATGTGTTTACACAAATATATTTTCTCCTTTTTAAATTTTATAAATTACTAACTGACCCAGCCAACTTTGTTACGCCTCAGAAGAAATAAAAATGGTCATTGTGGGTCATAGAGTTAGATATACATCATTGCGACCTTTTTGGTAGATCTTTTAAAGGTCTACAATAATGTAGTACATTGTTTTGATTTATTACAGGTTCAGCCAGCGTTTGCAATTAAAGTGCTAAATCTCGAAAATTATATTTTTTTCTTACAACATCATACATGAATTATAGATCAAAACCACCCCGTTGACACCCTCTACTATTAAAAAAACCCCATCAAAATCCGTTGCGTAGTTTTATAGGTTTAAGCATATAAGGGGACAGACAGCGGAAAGTGACTTTTGTTTTATACTATGTAATGATGATAATATAATATTTATAATTTAGGAGTAACAAAATATACGTATTTGCGATATGAATGACGATTTGGAGGTGGTACGAATTTTTATTTCTGCAAAAATATTATTTTTTCTTTTCGATAATATTTTTTCTCGGTGATATTCTGGATATTACGCCGTAATCCCTTTGATATGTTGTTATAATGAAGGTACGCAGAGAAGTAAGGAATATTGACGGTAATGAGCGATCGGATGGTGTTATAACGAGGACACATATGTCTTAGATATTTTGTTGATGATGAAAAAGAAAGATATTTGAACAATACACTCGTTTAATTTGCTTTTTATATGTTCGATAAATGATTTATATCCCAAAGTATATCTTATACAAGTAGATATATACAAAAAGAATTCCTTGTATATATACAAAAAGTATATATACAAGGAATTCTTTCTAACCACTAAATAAAGGTTTATATGCACAGAGGTTATATTTCCGATTTAATTTTCATAGATGGACCTCGGAGGGTGCGCTATGGTAGATAAGGTTAAGTGTCTTGATATAATATCTGTTATTTGCTGTCAAAAGTATTCAGAACTGACGCATGACGCGTTTCGTTTGGTGAGACAGGTATTTGGAGGCATACCCCTCCTCCCCCTACCATCACGTCCTACTCCCTTAAAAGCTGGCTCTGCAACTGTACTCACTGTGTTACAGTTGTCTATGGACGGTGGTAGTTACTTACCATCAGGTGACCCGCTTGCTCGTTTGCCGCCATAAGCCATAAACAAACAAAAAAATAATCACATCAAAATATGAGCAGGTACAACGAGATCAACACAATTTTAGGGTTAATGTGTTCATAAAAATTAATCTAAAATTTAAAGGGTTTTTATTTAAAACTCTATGTTGATTATGTTTTGTATTTAGCTTTCGCTTTCTATATAAATGTGACATTAAAGGGAAAAATAACTAACTGACTGAGTATTAGGTATGTGTTGATGAAAAGCATCATCTTGGGTTAATGTTGCGGTTAACCTAAAGAAAAGGAGGTCTTAGAAAACCGCCAACAGATGAATAAGTGTATGAAGTCAAGATATGAGTAATGTTATGTTATTGTTGTCATCGGGGATTTCCAATATGTTATTTTTCACAAAAATATTAAAACTGATTTAACTTTTGAGATAAACTGAAACAAACTGAGCTTTCCCGCTGCTGACACCTAGTAGAAATAAAGGCAGACGTGAATATCTATATCAAAATATCTCTATATGTATTTTTTTTTATAGGATAGGAGGGCAAACCAGCAGGCGTGTCACCACCAAGGAAGGATAAGAAGGTAAGGAACCAACGCCACCCATGGACACCAGCAACACATATAGTGTTACTGTTGCGTTGCCGACCTTTAAGGGATAAGGGATAGGAAAGGACGGGGAAGGGGGGTGGGCCTCCGGGTACCTCACTCACCGAACGAAACGCGGCATGAGCCACTATACGTCGCTCTTCTGAGAGGTCGTGGTATTTCACCGGTCGAGCCGGCCCATTCATGCAGCGAACTGCTTGGCTCTACCACTGTTATTGTAAAACATTATCATTTATCTAACTGTTCCTTCTGGCTATAAACAAACATAGACGGTTTTTATGACAAGACTCGTGTCTCTTAACAAGATCTGCCGATCTGATCCATCTTACTCTCCTTGCAGAAACATGTCTATGCTACTCAGCATTTCTTTTTTATAGATTAAGCTAGCGCACACGGCTTCTGATCCAGAGGTCCGGGTTTGAATCCTGACACTGGCTCCACCTATGACTTTTCGAAATTGTTTTCGGAAGTTATGTGTGATAATATCGATGACTGAAAAACTTTGTGCCCGGTATGGCAATAGGTTCGCCACCTATTCCATTTGGTGACGTAAACATAACGGCGAGACGAGGCTTAACAGCCGCTGCCTACACCTTCGGGTAACAAAAGGCTTGAAGTTATATGTTATGTTATGTTAGTGAGATTATATTTCCAAAACAAAATTTCCAGTTTTGACGTTACCCAATAAACATCACAAATTATCCAAGAAATTAGTAAACATCTGGCGACGTTTACATAAGGGTTATTAGCATTTCGTACCGCCGACATGATGGTAAGTGACGATCTGTGTATATTTATAAAACAGTGTCTCCGCGCGAATGTTTGGCACATCTTCAACTTCAGCTCAATGACGGTGTTCTGTCTATTCCTGTATGACATTGTCTTGATATAAGGCCAACAGAAGGACATTATAACTGCTCTAATGCTGTGTTAAGCCGGACTTCTTCATCAGCTAATACTTAAACAGATAGACAAAAATGTTTTAAATCTATCATATTTTTTGTAAAGAGAAAAGAAAAAATACTCTTACTCCAGGAGATATATAATCTTAGACAAGAACAGATCTTCGTAGACTGAGCTTATCAAGCCCAGATCGCTCTCAATTTGGCCTACACTATCAATTCATAAGTCTGTTTCCAATTTATTTGGTCTTCGCTAAAAACAGAAAAGAATTAATAGAAATATGTAGGAATTGTGCCTCTTACTCTGTTCTTTATGATTACCCTGCCAAATAATGGACGACGCAAGATTGACTAAGCAGATATACAATGCAAAAGCGTATGGATGTAGCAGTCGAGGACGGCCATTACACCTTCGTAACCAAATAGAACAAGTTCTGGAGGATGGTAATTAAAAAAAATGAACGCGCGTGTATGAAAAGAGCCATGAAAGTCAAAGAAGCGAGCGAGGCGTTTAAAAATCGAGCCTTATGGCGCTCTGTTCTCTCTAACTACCCCGCAATGAATTTGGCGTGAAGTTATGAATGTATGTACCCTACCAAAGATTTGTTGTGAAAATGTTTATTTTTTCTTCTGAATATATACTTAGATAGGTAAAAATATACATGTATATTTTAATTTCAAACTGTCTCTAGCTTTATCTCAAGGTTGAATATAAATTTTTAGGCCCAACAACAACAAGACGATGTCGTCATATTGATTGGTAATGTATACAGTTACTCGATATATTATTGACAGCCCTAAAGGAATCGATACGATTGTTGTATATAAATATCGATATTCCACGATTCTGTTATAATAATTGTCTTCACGGCCGTGTGAATCAGATATCTGTGAGAATGTGGTGTTATATACAATATATTTTTGTGTTTGAAGTTGTTATCTATATGTGTAATACGTGTGCTAGTTATAGATAAAAATAAACTGAAATGGGCTGATAGAGAGATCGTTACGTAATTGTAAAAATTAGTTTATCTCATGTCATTTATAATTAAGAGTACAGATGCAATATTCCGTTTGGATTCACAGGTGAAATATAAACATTAAAAAAAATGGTTTATAGTAAATATATAGTTTGAGAAATGATTTAGCGGTTATGTTTTTTCAATTACTCAGATTGCAGAGGATATTATAAGTAATAACAAAACAGTAGCAGCTATTTAATGACAAAAAGAGGTTAAAACTAACTGAAGGCCTGAAAGATATTGAAAATAAACTAATATGATAGTTCTTTGTTAAAGGAAAATCTTAAGAATATTCTTAATTTCTTATGTTCTGTATCAGAATCTGTCAGACTAGAAGAATATCGTTTATTTTCGCGGTAAAATAGAGGCTCTACGAAACTACACAATAAGTTCATGCGGTATAAGAACATTACTCAGTAAATTTCCATACATAAAATGTAAAATGTAATACGCCATCTATTAGGACGTTATGGAACTAGTCATTCTATAATATTAATGATTAAAACAAACATTCACTGTACTTACAACATTATAATTGTTTTGCATATAATTATAATCTGAGATGTAGACATACATACATAACTTCATGCCAAATCATTTGCGGGGTAGGTAGAGATAACAGAACGCCATAAGGCACGATTCTTACACACCTCTTTAAGGTTTTTTTTAAACGCCTATATTACTTAAAGGCAGATTTGAGTTTTATTTGAAATAAAATGAGTTTAATAATGAATTAAAGCTGAGCAGTAAGTGTTGGTATATATATGCTATTATATTATATCACAAATCTATTGTGTAAATAATTTTACGAATTCCTATTTCGCTATGAATAAATGTAAATTATTATTATCTAATTATCTAATCATAGAAAAATAACCTTCGAATAGATTGGGATATCTATCACATACGTATAATTAAAGGAAAAATAGAATTCCACACGTATAAAGCAGTAGAAGACATTATGGATAATGGATATTGCATATAGGTGCCTTCTTAAAGAAAGAAAAAATTGAGAGGAATGTGTTCTAGTACATATTTAATATTTACATGAATTAATATATTTCCTCTGGAAGGAAGTTGTTATTGTTCAAGTTCAATCGTAAAATATAATGCGTGTTCCGAAGGATATTGACTACATTCTAATCGTCATTACATGGTATAAAATAAAGTCGCTTTCCGCTGTCTGTCTCCATATATGCTTGGATCTTTGAAACTACGTAACGAATTTTGATGCAGTTTCTTTTAATAAATAGAGAGTGTCAACGGGCGGGCTGGTGGTTTTTAAATATAATTCATGTATAATGTAGTAATAACAGTAATAGTTTTCGAAATTTAGCACTTTAATTGTAAACGCTGTAAAAAATACTTTTGATGCGAAACAAAGTACGCCAGGTCAAGTAGTTTACAATAAAATAAAACGATTATATATCAATATTATAAATTTATATATCTTTATACATTTAATATTCGGTATAGGCCGCAGCAATTATGTCTTGACACAGCAATAGTCACTTCCAAGGAACAGGTAGAGTCTATTGCCATATATCTGGTTGAAAATAAGTCAGTAATCAATATTTATTTGTCATTGATGTGTTTTCGGAATCCAATCTGAGACATGTTTATCAAAAGCTAGAGTCTAGCTAGTCTAAAAGATATTTTCACCATTTTTTTTTCATGTTGTCACCAATTGCCTTCCCTTCAGTAGTAAGTTTTTGTCTGAAACAAATTTTTTAACTATTTCAGTATTTTCATTCACTCATTCGTTCCATTCATTTTCACAAGGCCGCGACTCACTTTTCGTGACCAAATAGAGCGCGTCCAAGATGACGTCGGGAGCCATTAAACGACGAGTGCTTCTCGAGAAGCAAGTGATTGCATATGTCGTGTCTTGCGATACACGGATATTTCTGTCTATCCTTTAAGCCACTTGGTGTAAAGCTATGATATTGTTGCCTGTTTTAATATCTAAACTTCTTAAATTAAATTATTTTTATGAAAAAATAAAGATTTAGAAAAGATACAACCCTAAATTTTCATGGCTCTATAATTAATCCCTATTATTATCCGGTACAAAGTTAGCAGTACTAGCTAGTACCTAAATATATTTATATCTAGATTCTGAAATTCTTGAGTTTATTCCCAACAAACTTTAGCCTACTTTGTCTTAATGTGCCTCTATATATACAAAAGTAAAACATTTTAACTGCCAAACTCCCACAATTGATGTCTTCACCATTTAAGGACCAAAATAGGAGGCCCCTCTTCAAATATGACGAGACTTTAATCGGATTTCCTCGTTGATAAAATGAGCAAAACTTGACCTGCAAAGTTTTAGGCGATGAGAAAGTTTGGTGAACGCAGTGTTGCCAAAAGAAAACTGCAAAAAAGCTATAAAAAATGTAGAATGCTGGAAAAAATGTACGGTTAAATGGTTTCTTGTATATTAATTTACAATTTTAAAGAACTTTATACTTTGGTGTTCCACAGATTCTGAATTGGTGAAATTTACGGCCTAATGTATAAAAAAAGCTTTAGTAAATGGCTAGTACACTAGGTTTGAGGATATTTTATCACGTTCTTAAAACTGGGGACATTCCCAAAAAACTGTAATTTTACAGTTAAAACTGCAAAGTTGACTACAATGGCTGAAAATGTCAGGATTGTGTTAGGTTAGCTACATTGTTATCATTAAGAGTAAGTTATTCAATACTCGCTACAAGTCTCAGCGGAGAGGAAATGAAATTGGCCTGATATTATGAATTTATAATCAGATCGTGCCAAATGAAAACGAGGATTTTTTTTTAATATAATAAAAGATATTTTTGAAACATATGAAGGTTTTATATCTTCACACCTCTCCTCACTCTCTTAGTAACTTATAGGCAGAGATTAGCCGAAATTGAAGAATTATTCGATACTTAATCTGATGGAAGAAGTAGCTCTCTATACTATACCTCTAGTATGGAGAATATCCGTCACCATGAACAGTCAGACAAATATTTGTATTTAAACGGTGTAGGTTTTCTAGTTTAACTGGTTCTACTACTTCATATCTGCCATCTATTTTTTTAATCCACTACAAGGGGAAGAGAAATGTTGCCGGTATTCTGATTGTAATATTTTGATTATCGTAAATTTAAATGGTTGTAATCTCTCATATTAATCTATTGTATATATTTTTTTAAATGGTCAGAATGTGAATTAATACTTTCATAACTAGGTTATCTGTTACTTAATCCAATGAATAAGACAACTCTACCAAAAGTAGAGCATAAGTACTCGTAATTGTGGTGTCAAACTATATCTGCGTATAGCCAAAATGGTATTTTTTTGGAATCTTTGACCAGTGAAAACACATAATTCAGGAATTATTGACATCGGAACACATATGGAATACAATCAGTATCTGGGGCGAACAAATGAGATTATATTGGACCAGTGTTTCTCAAACTTAAGTGTAAAAAATGAAATAACATAACATAACTTCACTTCTTTTCTACTCGAAGGTGTAGGCAGTGGCTGTTAAGCCACCTCTCGCCGTTAGGTTTACGTCCCAAATAGAAAAGGTGGCGAACCTATTGCCATACCGGGCACAAAGTTTTCAGTCATCGATATTTGAACAGGATTGCCAGGATTTGAACCCGCGACCTCTAGATTCAGAAGCGGGTGTTCGACCATTGGACCACCGAGACCGAAAATTAAATGATTGATGAAATAAGATTGATTAGTAACAAAATCGTACATTAGAAAATAATAAGAGGATTTTATAAAATTACACTTCAAGAAACAAAAAGGAAACAAATTTTCCCACAGACAATTTGTTTGTGCCGTTTTGTGGGACAATGAATATATCATGTATACAATGTATCTTATAACTAATAAAATAAATAGCACGTCAACCTTCTTTGGGAATGTTTTATCCTAAAGAAGGTTGACGTCAGGCAGCCGGCCGGTAATAAAACTACAACCAAAATGTTGACAGCATGGATAGTTCGAAAGGATGACAGTTTGTGCCGACCATACAGAGTAGGATAAGGGAATGAATAATTACACTTTATAATATGAAAATGCTAAAACTATATAATTTGTTTATTAAAAAATACAATTTTCTATAAATATGTTTCTCTTCAAAATAACAACGGTACACATTTCTTGTTCAGAAATTCTTGTTCAAGAATCAGTCTTTAGAGTTTAACTAAAATACTAAAATGTGTGTACTGCGAGCTTGCAGGATAAGGTTCAATTCGCATGACACCATGAGTCCGCCCTGTTTTAGGTTTTGGGTTCCTTGTGTCTAAACTTTGAGAAACGTATCCTTTGGCATTAGATTAAACGTGACTTGGAGGCTGTAGTCGTAGGTTAGAAACATTACAGCAGCCGGATGGTATTCGGGTCATACATATATCCGCATTTTGTTGATTATTGTTAGCTTTTGGTGTTACGAAATAAAAGTAGAACGTTGCCGGATTAAAAATTACTACCTACCATTTCTATGTGACATTTTGTCGAGACTACAAATTTATTTTTTAGAAAAATAAATCTTATTTGATAATTACAGTACTGTTTTAATTTTAAGTTTTATCTTTTTTATCTTGAGGATAGTTTTCCATGAATTGATATTGTTTCTTGAAACTTAATACATACATAACTTTTCGCCAAACCCTTGGGGGGTAGGCAGAGAGAACAGAGCGCCATAAGGCACGATTCTTACACGCCTCACTGGTCGTTGACTTTCATATCTCTTTTCAGGTACGCGCGTCGATTTTTAAGGCTCCTAACATCACCTTCCTCCAGAGCACGTTCTATTTGGTCATGGAATTTGTGTGAAGATTAAATTAATAATAATTAATTAATTAATATGAAACTTAATAAAATTGTATAAGCAGGATTCGGTGTTAAAATGAAATTGTATTTATTTTTGTATAATCGGGAATGTTCTCTCGTTTTAATTACTTGTTCGATTTGAGGTCGAACATTATTATTGTATTTTATCGCTTTTTCCGTTCAATATAACCCACATTGTTAGCGGATCGTAACTGGATAATTGGAAAAGTTTTATCAATCAGTCCTAACTGTGACCAAACAGACGTTCGAGGTTTCTAGGAAAATTGTTTTGCTGTTTTGTACTTGTTCTTTTTTAATGTTTGTATTGATCGTTTTTAAATCCAACCTTGCAGTATGGTTATGTTTTTCATGTATTGTGAAGATTAGGTTGATGATTTATGTTAACGTATGATTGTATATATTAATTGACTTTCAGGAGTTTCAGGTTTGCACATTTATCTGCTTAGTTAGCTTTGAAACTTGCATTTTTTTCACACGCTCGATCCATTAAGTAACTATTTTAATATCGACTCCTTATAATTTTCGTTTACTCATCCATATATTACTTTTCTCTACCTTACAATAAGCACAATATAAGACAGTAAAAAATAATTTATATTTTTTGAGAAAATATACACGATAATTAGTTACTTAAATATTTATTATATTCCTACATTTATCCTAAGAAATGTGGGATCCTGTTTAATCTCGTTACAGATCCACCCACAATACTCTCATTTGCGATCACCTACGCAGAGAGATTATTACTTAGATCCGCTGTAATAATTAACAATTAGCAAAGTAAAATGTTTAGAATGGTTCGAAATAAATTATTAAATTTATTGCACCTTACATCTTATTCGCTTATAATAAGTGCTACATTGCAAAAATAAACCGAATATATATTTTTGTTTTTGGGAACGGCTTGGGCGTTTTTTTTGTACCTAAATCGGTGTTAAGGTTAGTCTTACTAACGGTGTACGGATTAAATATGTGACTCTGAGATTGACAAACGCTGGGATTTTTTTACAGTTATCCCTAAAGTTTAAAAGTCCATCAAAACAGTGGTTCTTTGCCGATAAAGTGAAAAACAAAACAGTTTTTTTTACCTCATTATTAGGTATCAGGACCTTTTTTTTACGCGAGGAAATGCTTTATGCACACCCCCCGCCTGGGGACGGCAGGGGGTAGTGTGGGACTCCCATAACAGTAAACTGCAATCCGCTCCTAGGGTTACCCACTAAAACCTCGCGGCGGCCTTCTTCCGGCGTTGGGATGGCCCAGGACAGTGCGTCGGCCCTCTGGTCCACCCCGCCGTCGCCCCCCTCTGTCATGAGGGAGTGTTCATCCTCGGGGAGCCTTGGTGAAGCTCCCCCGGGCGGGGCGGCTCCGACCGCGCGCTGTAAAGAGGCGCGCGGCCGGCGGCGTCCCCGACGACTCTCCCTGGCCGCACGGCCGCCGGGGGTCATCCTTCCCGGGCCGAGATCCGGGCGCACCCGCGGGGTGTGCGCTCCCGCGGGGTGTGCGCTCCCGCGGCCCGTCGGATCAGGACCTAATACCATAAGTGGCGAGTCATAGATTTTGATCACACATAACAACCGAAAAGTCATTAATGTGCACTAGAAAAACTTTGTGCCCGGTATGGCCATAGGTTCGCCACCTCTTTCATTTGGGACGTAAACATAACGGCGAGACCAGGCTTAACAGTCGCTGCTTACACCTTCGGGTAGAAAAAGGCGTGAAGTTATATATGTTAGAATTGTACTAGAAACTTCTGATTCAAACATATGCTTCAAACTTATGATGCTGAATCTGGCCATTTAACGGTAAAAAAAAGTATGAGAATACTGAATTGGACTTGGCTTATTTCTGTTGATAATTTCTGCTCTCTTAAACTTTGAATCTCTAAGCTCGAAAGCAATAACTTATTAAATTTTTGATGTATTGGAGTCATATGAATAAACAAACAAGTTTTGATTAATCTATATATTATTTAGTTTGTGATGAACAAACATTAATATCTGCACTATTATTTATAATTATAATAATATGTGTCTGAAAACGGACTTTAAAAACGGTTCCATCTTTAAATCATCTTACTCGGCTGCATAACAACACTGCCTTTGCTTTAAAAAAAAGAAATCTGACAAGTATTATTAGCTATGATTTTTTACAGTCTCGAAATTAAAAAATATATAGAACAACGATAAAAAACTGGATACAATAATTTTAGTTTAGGCTAAATATTTTCTATAAGAACGGGTCGGGAATACGATGTTCACGCGTGTAATAGCCGTAAACGTAAGCAGTGATAATATTAATGTTTAGAGCCCATATTGATAACAATTTGTATTTCATCAATAAATTATCACACAGATTACGAAAAGTCGTTGATTCGAACCCGGGACCGAAAGATTATCGAAAAAAACATCGATACGCTAACTCGATGCAATAACGTCAGTCGAGACAGCACATGTTGTAAAACAATCACGTAATTAACACGTTAACAAAGCTTTTATATTTTTTGGAAATTCGCCACATACCAGGCCACGTTATATTTACAGAAACAGGAATAATTTTGGCGTATAGTGGTGTCTTGTCGAGGTATTTGAACTTGTCGTTATGTAATGTCACTTTTTTTATTAGTTAAAGTCGCTCGTTTTAAGCATGTGGCATCCCGCTCTAGAGAATAATAATTCCACCTCATTTCTTTTTCAGCGTGACATAACAGACGCAGGATTATCTCGATAGTAGAAGTAGGAGTGTTGAAAGCAGAGGTCCCGGGTTAGACACCTGGTTCATGGCCAATGACTTTCCGGAAGTTATGTGTGATAAATATAGATGATTTTATAGTTATGCCCGAAGTTTATGTTTTATCGCTAATTACATTTGGAACTAGACAATTAGTGCGTCGTATCAAGGCATAATTACCGTTTCCTTTGCGTATCAAGAGCGTAAGTTACAATTACATTTAAAACTGTTATCAGAATTTCTCTACAGTTTTGAACTGTTCGCTATAATTCATTAAATTAATTACATTTTCCTTTGATTTAGTGTGTATGTCCATTTATATGTGCATTTAGTAAAAGTAGGCCATGTTAATAATACAAACTGATACTCAAAAGTCATCTATTTGTGATTAGATTTTAAGTGTTACTGGTCTGTATTATAAAGAAGAAATATTTATATTTGTATGTAACGAATAAACTCAAAAACTACTGGTTAGATTTCAAAACTTCTTTCAACATTGGAAAGTTGAATCCACCCAGAGTAACATAGGCTATATTTAATCATCATCACCATCGCCATATTGTTTGTACGCGAGTAAAACCGCGAGGCGGAAAGCTAGTAATTTATATTTTTGTGATATATTTTTGTTTTTTTTTATTACTTTATTTAATTTGTTGTGAAGCAGATTGAAGAAAAGCGATTCCTATCAATTGCTTATCAGAGCGTGATGTCGTTAAAATATTGTACCGTGACTGAGAAAATCGCATTCTTATCAAATTCAATTCAGCCTTATTGTTACTTCATGTTTACGACTTGCTTCTACAATGTAACCTATTAATTGCAATATCTTGAAGCGTGTTAAATTTGATTTTTAGTTAACATGACTTATTATATGGCGAAAAATAATAGTTGGCATGTGAGTTTCTTGATCGGTTCTTCTCATGATAGACCTTACACTTTGATTCGGGGCATTTGTAACCAACTTACGTACGGGAGCTACTTTTCTTGACCGTCACGTGTTATTATGATTATTAGAATAATTAAAGACAAATTTAATAATTGTGTTTAAGTTATTTTAATAAAAATAGTATCGTAAAAAACGGACTATAAAAATGTACATAATTTAAACACCACGCATAGATACAAGCACAAAAACAAATATCACAATATATACAAATTTGAATTACATAAATCTATTTAAATTATAAAAACATTTTTATTATTTATTCTTATTCAGGGTTTTTTTAACCTAAATGTTGAAAATAAACAAGATAACATTGTCATTAAATTCTCATTTTGAAAATAGAATACTAGGTATATAGATCCTTTTTTTTAACATGGTTTTTTATGGTATAGGTGGGCAAACGAGCAAGCGTGTCACCTGATGGTGAGCAACAAACGCCGCCCATGGACACCAGAACACAGAAAGCTATGGGGAGGGGGGGGGGGGTCGGAAGTTGGATGAGAAGGGGTGGGGGAAGGGATTGGGCCTGTGGATACCTCTCTTACCGAGGGAAACGCGGCATGAGCCACTTTACGTCGATATTCTGAGAGGTCGTGGTATTTCACCGGTCGAGTCGGCCCATTCATGCAGCGAACTTTACGAAAATTTTCGTTCGGTTCGCAACATTTTCTCACGCGTATATAAAATATCTATACATGTATTTATATGTGCGTTGTTCGCTAGTTATGGATACTTAGCAGTTATCTATCGCTCATGAAACTGCGGGTAATTAGTATGCAAATTATATAATGAATAAAAGACCTTGAACGATGTTTTCTTTCTACACGTAATAAAGTGAGACTAGAATTTGCTAGAATAATGTGTGGTGGCTCCATTTCATAGTATCATTTAATCGTGTACGAAGTACTATAGTTGTTGTTGGCACTCCACGACAAGGCTCATACATAACATAACTTCACGCCTTTTCTACACGATAGCTTAGGCAACGGCTGTTATGCCTCGTCTGGCAGTTATATTTACGTCCCAAATGGAATGGGTGGCGAACCTATTGGCATACCGGGCACAAAGTTTTCAGTTATCGATATTTATCACACAAAACTTCCGAAAACAATTTCTAAAATTTATTGGTGTGAGCCAGGATTAGAACCCGCGACTTCTGGATTCAGAAGCGGGGTGCTCGAATACTGAACCACCGAGACCTTATTATTTTATTACTATATTATATTTATACCATATTATATACAAGTCTCATTTATTCCTTCAATTAAAAGATTAATCAGAAAACACCGGGTATTTCAGACTTATTGTTGCAAATATTTGAAATCGCTATTAGTGATTATTATATTTTAAGAAATTTCTTAAGTTAGCTTCGAAAATTAATTAAAAAGAACAAGATATATTGAAGTAAGACAATAAACAAAGATGGCACAAGCAAGTGTAATACTCAAGCTGCTACAGGTTAAGTTGTTTAAACACTGTCAAGTGCACTTCGGTATGTGATGAGTATAGTGAATGATGAAATTGATAAATAATAAATACTTATCAAGATTTTTATCACAACCTATTTTGGAATATCTTGTGAGATTGTTGACGACATACTCGTTTTCGAAAAGAGAAAATAATTAGTAACAGTATTTTTTAAGGAGAGACATTTCAGTTAGATTAAGAAACAAGAAGTTGGACAGAGATATATAGAGGGATGAACGAGTGAATGAATGAATGTTGTTTCTTAAATGTGAGTGCGCTGTTTTCGATGTGATTACAAAATATATTGTGAAAATATTGAATATGTAATACTGTTACAATTTATATACATTATAACATAACATAACTTCGCGCCTTTTTCTACCTGAAGGTGTAGGCAGTGGCTGTTAATACTCGTCTCGCCCTTATGTTTAGGTCCCAAATGGAATAGGTGGCGACGAACCTATTGCCATACCGGGCACAAAGTTTTCAGTCATCCACACATAACACAACTTTACACATAACTTTCGAAAATAATTTCGAAAAGTCATTGGTGTCAGCCAAGATTCGAGCCCGTGACTTCGTGATTCAGAAGAGGCGCCCCTCTTCTGAATCACGAATTCGACCACTGGACCAACGAGACTAATGTACATTATATTTAACTGTAATATATTGCTGTGATGTTTAACTAAAATACAATAGACACTGATATATCAATGTTTTATTGATGAGAATCGAGAATGAGTAACGAGCTTTACCGCATTTAACATTTTTGGTTTTGTTAGAATTTTCACTCAGATAAATCCACTGTGTTAAATTAATGGGAAATGTATACTCATTAAGCACCCAATGCTTTTATCGATGGACAATAAGCTGTATTTATGTTAAAAGAGATGTTGAATAAATTATTTGGTAAGTAAATAGACTGAAATAATGAACGGTCGAAATGAACGAATGAGGGAGCAGCATAATATATAGGTATGTATACGCAAGAAAAGGCAGCGAGTGAATTAATTGAATGAAAAGGGACCGAACGCTTAAGGGAATATAGATGAGATTTCCGAATTATGCTTCGTCAATATTCCTGTTTAATCAATGAATTTACATATCTAATTCAGTCTTTGGTTAACTGTAATTACTAACCATATTCATAAACCTGCCTGTCAGTAGTATTTTACTTCAGGAATAGTAGTACAGTGTGTCTCAAGAGCAACAGTAACTTTTAAAAATAAGAACCCGTCATCAAAACTCAGTTGACATTTTTTTTTATTTATGGGATAGGAGGGCAAGCGAGCAAGTGTGTCACCTGATGGTAAGCAACTTACGCCGCCCATGGACTCCAGCAACACATATGGTGTTACTGTTGCGTTGCCGACCTTTAAGGGAGTGGGATAGGAAAGGATGGGTAAGGGGGTAGGGCCTCCGTGTACCTGTCTCACCAAACGAGAAAAGTTGTTTTCAGAACCCACAAGAATTACATCTCACTCTGCTACCTGTTTGGACAATATTTTTTGTAATTGTCATTTTGTCCATAAAGAAATCATAAGCCACTTGCCATCGGACCATTGCGGTCAGAAGGCAGTTTTTATGATGCACAGGCCTAAATTAGTTAGTAAAGTTACATGTAGACCTATAACCCAGAAAGGTATCAAACAATTTCGTAATGCTATAGCGGCTAGGGTTACTGCGCCGGACATGTCGAGTGACCCAGATGAACTTTATTACTCACTCTTAAAAACTATAGACTCACAACATAAAACTATTTTTAAAGTTAAAACTTTCAGAAAAAATATAAATTTAACGTTTTGCGATTGGGCTACCAAAGGCATTTATATAAGTAGACGTAAAATGTACGATTTGTATAGTTTAAGGAAATGGAATTTTGATCCTGATTTTTTAATATATGTTAAAAACTATTCTAAAATATTTAAGAAGGTTTGCTTTGCTGCTAAATCAAATTATTTAAGTAGGCAGATCCAACAATCTCGGGATAAAATCAAAGCAACTTGGAATATCATTAACAATGAGACAGGTCGTACAAAGAGACATGACGATAATATTCAACTTGTTATTAATAATAAAATTATTAAAGAGAAATGTGCCGTTGCCGATGCATTTAGTGACTTTTTTGCCAAAATTCCGAGTACTACAACGTCTGCGTTAAATTCATGTCCTCTTCAGGCTGAAACTCTGCTTAGGGATAGTGTGCGCGAGTGCAACGTTTCTTTTAAATTTGATCATGTCGACTCTTACGAAATTAAAAAAGTGTTCAAATTATTAAATTCTAAAAAAACTGCTGATCTATGGGGCATTTCCGTTAAATTGATAGATTCTATTATTGCCGTCATAGCTCCAAGCCTGGCTGTGCTTTTTAATAAATGTGTAGATGCGGGTGTGTTTCCTAACTTAATGAAACACAGCAAATTGATACCCTTATTTAAAAATGGATGTAAAAATGATCCAACCAACTTTCGTCCTATTTCAATTCTACCTGCACTTAGCAAAATTTTTGAGAAAATTATCTCGCGACAATTACTAGACCATTTCAATTTAAATAATCTTTTCCACAAAGAGCAATATGGTTTCACTAAAGGTCGTTCCACGACTGATGCTGGGGCTGCTCTTATAAAACATATTTTCGATGCTTGGGAGAGCTCGCAGGATGCAATTGGTGTATTCTGTGATCTCTCCAAAGCTTTTGATTGCGTGGAGCATAGCACACTTTTACGTAAGCTTAGTCATTATGGCATTAATAACGCGGCACTTAGGCTAATTGCATCCTACTTAAGTGACAGGTTACAGTTTGTTGATATAAGTGGAGTGAGATCATCTGGATCATCGGTGACTATGGGCGTTCCCCAGGGTTCGATACTTGGCCCCTTATTATTTAATATCCATATTAATGACTTGCCCTTTTGCGTACAGAAGTTTTGTAACGTTGTACTATTTGCCGATGACACATCACTTCTCTTCAAGGTAGACCGTAAAAAGAGTATATTTGATGATGTGAATCGTTCTCTCACACAAGTTCATGAATGGTTCACGGCTAATAATTTAGTTCTAAATGCGAATAAAACTAAAATAATAAAGTTCACTATGCCAAGTGTAAAAGGTCCGGATATAAGTATAGCTCTCAATAATAAAATTCTTGACCCAGTGAAGTCTACTGTATTCTTGGGTATTACCTTAGATAATACGCTACAGTGGGGTCCACAAATAAAGTCTTTAGCGGGAAAACTTAGCTCTGCTGCTTACGCGGTTCGAAAAGTTCGACAGCTTACCGATATTGTAACCGCCAGAATAGTTTATTTTAGTTATTTTCATAGCGTTATGTCATATGGTATATTGCTATGGGGCAGAGCAGCTGAGATTCAGTCCATTTTCGTTATTCAGAAACGAGCAATACGGGCAATTTATAATTTGGGTGCTAGGGTCTCCCTCAGAGAACGTTTTAAGGAAATTGGCATTTTAACGGTTGTCTCCCAGTTTATATATGATAGCATCATGTTTGTGAGGAGAAACTTAGATAAATATACAAAACATAGCGATGTACACAATTTTAATACTAGAGGCAAGCATAAGCTTGAATTACCGTATCATCGCCTGCACAAGGTACACAAGTCTTTTTTGGGAATGGGTGTACAGTTTTATAATAGGATACCTGCGCATATTCTGGATTTGTCTTATGATCGCTTTAGGCGGGCTGTGAAGGGTCGTCTCATTGGTGGTGCATACTACACCATCAACGACTTCATGACTGACAAGTCGGAGTGGGACCGTCAAATTGCTTGCTCAACGCGGTTTTTGTAGTTTGTGTGTTGGAATTTGTTCACTTATCGGAGTGGAGGCGTTCTGTAATAATTTCTGATAGCTTTTTAATTGTAAATTTGCCTTGATATGGTGTTCACATATATAATAGAAACTTAATTTTTTTTTTTTTATTATTATTCGCCACAATTTTTGCACAACGTTACCACTCTAATTAAAAGGTGTCGCGTCAGTTGTGCTCGACTACTGTGATCGCATAGAATTTCTTAGTTAACTTGTAGAACGTTGATTTTAATTTGGTTGGATCTTAATTGTGATTGTCGAGTATTCTGTTTGCTACACCTTTTATTCACCAACCTACTGATTTGTTTTCAGTAGTAATAATAATATTGTTATTTATTGCAAATGGTTTGAAAAGAGTATTTGGCACATGAGTTTCTTGCCCGATTCTTCTCATGATAGCCCCTACACTCGGAATCGGGCCGCTCGTGGCGATTGTGTCCGTGTCTTTTTTTGTTCCACGGAGGCACTTTCCACAAGCGCTCGTGTTTGTTTTTTTTTTTTTTTATTAAATTTTAAATCATAATGTTATCTGTACTTGTTGACTATTTTTAAGTGTCTGTGAAGACCTATAAAAATAAAGTTATTTTGACTTTGACTTTGACTTTGAAACGAAACGCGGCATGAGCCACTTTACGTCGATCGTCTAAGAGGTCGTGGTATTTCACCGGTGGAGCCGGCCCATTCATGCATCGAACTGCTTGGAATATCCACGATTGTGTAACCGAAATTCACATAAAAATATAGACACCTGTTCTCCCTACTTTTACAGAGAGATTGATATGTTACTACAGTATGACGTCAAAGCAGATAGACAGAGTATTACTTGAATACGGCAATGAATTCTGGGAATTCTTTTCCGAAGTGTTTAATATCGAGGGCTAAAAACAATTGTGATTGTGGGTTATATTTTGTTTACTAAAAGGCTATTTTGGCTTATATGTAAACTGTTTTTTTTTTCAATATCTTTATAAATAAAAAATTTAATCAAGAGTCTTGTGTCGACGACATATACTATGACTGCTCTGAACTGCGGTGTATTTATTTATATTCTTTTGGCACGACCTATAGTACCAAACGGCTAGATGAGTTTAGATGTGACTGAGCTTAGATGCGTCTATCTAAACAGAAGTTCCCAAAGGGAGATGAATTATCCGTCTTCTTTGCGTTGTCAATTATTTATATGCATCAACGCATCACTTATTCCAGTGACTGCGTTTTTTTTTTAAAAGTATCTCAATCAAACTAAAAGCATTGTCACATATAAATGATGAATATTTTAAACGCTTGAAATACGAGTCAAAACTAAATGATCTTTTTTATCTTCAACTCAAATAATCATTCACCGTTCAATCGGCTTTTAAACAATAAAATTTTTTCTCAAATTGAATAGTATAATTAGATGTCTGTTTGGTTCTCATTTTGTCAGTTAGTCAAACGTATATTGTAGAATTACTTCGCTTAATTTTTAAACTTTTCCTTGGGTTGTATATATTCCAAAAGTATTCATTGCGTCGTCAGTAGATATTTGAGCGGTCGTTATCGTAACATATCGCTATAATCTAGGATTATTTACTTATGTATTTTTCAAATGCAACGCAGACTATATTATTATGTGCAGATATTATGTGTGTAGATAAATAATAAGTTTTTTTTATAACATTACGCGTTTTAAACCTCGACCCGGCGCATTTTTACGTCTAATAGAAAGGTAGCGCCATCTATTGCCGTACACCGGACATATTGGCACAATGATGTCAGTCATCGACATTTATTACACCAAAAAGAATTCCGCAAGTCATAGGTGTGAGTCCAGATTCGATCAAATAACTTCATCACCTTCTGGATCATGGAGTACGAGTAATAAAATAATAATGATTATTAAGACATTAATAATTAATAATTCACTCGGCGTTATAACTGAAATTATGAACTCGCTGATGCCGGGTATCATGTAGTTAATGAAGTTCTCGGAAACCGTCAAAGCCTTGGGCGATGTTAATTAACATCGCGCCATCAAGAATCCGAAGCGAATTGCTCGTGTTCATGGCAATTTACAATTCGCACACAATGCTACATGAATAATAAATATAAACGCAGAAGTTAAAACATTTGTAACCTTTTTCAAGTCCAATCAAAAATGAAGTTATTATAGAGTATGTACGTAGGAGTAAGAATATTTTAGAGAATAATCTTATTTATCTTGCGATCCTACGGTCCCTAAAAATTATACTTAATAAATATTCACTGACTATTAAGTATGGTAATAAACTTCGTAAACTGCATATAGTACCTTGATGACGAAGCTTCTTAAGCGCCCAAGTGCTTAAGTAATTAGCTGTTGGATCAGATTTCAATTTCCCCTGTCAACTACTTTCAGATATGAAGAGCCTTCAC
The DNA here is from genome assembly GCA_905147225.2 of Euproctis similis. Taxonomy (NCBI): domain Eukaryota; kingdom Metazoa; phylum Arthropoda; class Insecta; order Lepidoptera; family Erebidae; genus Euproctis; species Euproctis similis. Next base: position 22,564,152 of record LR990105.1, on the reverse strand, counting down.
GCTCTTCATATCAGAATCGTATGAATACTTACTTGGGCAAGTTAAAACACTCGTACTGACGTTTTGAGGCACGCATATAATGTCCATTTAAAATGCAGTTGATCTGTCGGTGGTGCAGTAATCGAGCTCCTCGCTTCTGATTCAGAATTCGTAGGATTCGATTTGGGTGAAAAAGGCGTAAAGGTATAATTTTTTCTTAAATGTAGTTGCTTACACTAAGACTATAATTAGCCAAGTACATATATATACCATAACGGCAAGTCTCAAGACCACGCTTTGTCCTAAACGTCCCAGAAAATACAATTTATGTACATTATATCAATGTAGATTTTAAAAGTATTCTTATCTCCTGCAACGAGACAGTTTACTTACAAAGAGTCTGCGTTATCAATGATCTATACGATGACGTTGATGAGATAACCCAGGAAGCGGCCGGCAATGGATAAAAATGCTACGCAATAGATAACCAAAATTTGTTGAGATAAGGCTGATTGTGAAAAATTACTGTTAACATGTGTACATTTTTAGTGAAATAGGAAAAAGCATATCTGAACTTAGACCATACTCTTGGCATTCCAGAGTGAACGCGGTAACTACGGGGGCAAGTGGGGACTATCCTCATAGATCACTGCACATGGAATGCCAAAGTATCTATTTGGTAGACATATCGGGCAAGTATTGAAAAGTTTGAAAAGTTAAAGTAGATATTGTAGTGATTCTGGACCCCGACATTTAGTTCAGAGGTACCAAGTTAGAAAACTGGCCTACACCGATATACTAAAATCGCCAGAACTATAGCAATATTTCACCACATATCATAAACTTCATGGCCCATGGATGTAGCTTGATAAAATGATTGTCTATCTACATCCATGGGCACTGAAGTCATAGTGCTGTATTTATGCGTCTCTAAGCCCAGCACGCCCTCCAGAGGAATATTGTAATAACCTTAAACATCTATAATTAGATCTAGACAATGTTCTGTTCTAACTATAGAAAACTTAATTAATACTACAGGAAAGATTAAAAGGCAGAAAAATAAAATACAGACTTAGAGGCTTCTATGCTTTTTAGGCTGTCCAAATTGGAAGAAAAAAAATCCGTAAGTTTTGTAAAGTCTTTTTATGATCGCGCAGTGGTTCTAGATAACCCAGTGGTAGTGGTGGTCATGTTTACGTTTGAGTACAATACTGTCCATTTCACAAAACATCAAATGAAATAACTGCTTCACCAATTTTCTTAAACAATTATGATTCGGTTGGAAACAATGGCGGTGAATGACTTATTGTGGATAAAATATGTGTATAAATACATGTTTTGATTGACGCAATGTCCCTTTGTGACAGTAACAATGGTCTGATGAAATGTATTTTATATGGTATGGACATATGTTTAGGTTCTTATATCACATTTCTTATAAGGTGTTGTCATTGCTGTTAAACTTATTCAGCTACTTGATACTTTTGAATAACTCGTAATAAGACCACGTTTCCAAAGTAGTGGTAGAGGCAGTTCGCTGCAGAAATAGGCCGACAAGAAACGGGAAATACAACGACCTCTCGGAATATCGTTCTAAGGAGAGATTTCCAGTTTAAAAGTTCGGAAACGCAACTGTTGGTTGGGCTGATCTGTTTGCTCGTTTACCCCTTCTCCCATGAAAAAGTTATAATTATTAAGTTTTATGTTTAAGTCATCTAGCAAGGGACTTCTGTTGCAAAATGAGAGGGTTTTACACCGATGAATTTATCGAAAAAATATCGGAACAACATAATATAACTTCACGCTTTTTGTATTAGAAAGTGTTGACAGATCTAAATGAAATAGGAGGCGAACCTATTGCCTTACACAGGACACAATGTTGTCAGTCATCGATATTTATCACACATAACTACCGATTTTCGAAAATTCATTGCCACGACTTTTTGATTCATGGGGTGAAAAAGCCTTGCTGGTCCAGTAGTCGTCTGGACCATCGAGACTTTTTAATGATATCCGAAAATGTCGGAAATTTTGTGATATCGAATCGGCGTCACGTATTTTTTGGATCAAATGACGACCTGCTATTTGGATGAAAGTGGTAAAGAGGGTGCGACTATTCAAAAAACAAAGTTAAGACTCTACAAAGGAAAGTATTTCAATCTTTTAACCCCTTAGTCAGCCCCTGGACCCATGCATAGAAAACGATTCAAGAACCTTTCTATAGAAATGTTAAAGTACTAAAAAAGCAAAGTTTGTTTGTTTGAAATCTTTAAATTCTGAAAGTAATGGATATTTCATTAATATTTAAATATAAAATCTATAAATTTCTTTATATTTCATATTATATATTTAATTCCGCACAAAAATAAAAAGTGCCGTGACGATAAAGATAACTTTTACTTGGACGAAACAAACAAATATTTCATTTATTAGTCTGCACAGACACATAAAATAATGCACCTGAGGAAATTTTCTCTATGGCACAAGAAAACAGGGACTCAATCTCACAGCTTTACTATAATGAGAAGAACCGTCTAGATCAGCCAAATAATGTTAATAATGTGCAGAGTAGATATTTGCGTAATCACGTGTTAGTCTAATGTCCAATATGAATTTCCACCAGTCATCGTCAATAAATGTCACTTTATCAATTGCTATCTGTCTGAGATTTTTTTTGTTCTCTGCCAAGTTCATTGCCGAATTGTTTCAGTACTTTATATATTTAAATTAGTTTACTATGTTCTAGAATATGTTGGCTACTCATTCGCAAGCTTTTTAAATACCTTCACGCTTTAATATTAAAAATTGTAATCGACGTTTTCTCCTATTCATTGGTCCAACCCAAATATTTCATCAAATGATCTTCGATCCCATGGGATGGCCAGATATTTGTTAAAACTGTAGTATAGGAATATCCTTATGGGAGGTTTGTACAATTACTAGATACTAAAAAGCCTTCCTAGAAGAAGACAAGACAAGAAGAAACAGACAACATTTGAAACATAGGCCTTTGGATTATAATTAAGTATTTGCGTTTCTTATATACCAGACATACATAACTTCACGCCTTTTTGTATCCCAAGGTGTAGGCAGTGGCTGTTAAGCCTCGTCTCGCCGTTATGTTTACGTCCCAAATGGAGTAGGTGGCGAACCTATTGCCATACTGGGCACAAGGATTTTAATCATCGATATTTATCACGTATTTATAAAGATGTAAAAATGTATGATCCATATATATCTCTCTGACCGAAGGAAGCACTACGTAAGTCACTTTTGGTACGAGCTGGTTCAAGCAGCTTTATGCAGCTACCTGAGTAGCTTTGTCACAAAACACCACGTCTAGCTGCAAATGGCAAGGGCATGTAGTTTGAGCTGCAGCAATAACTAGTTTCAAAGCAATACAATAAAAACTAACTCGGATAGTGGTAGAGTCAAGCAATTCGCTGCATCAATGGGCCGGCTCGACCGGTGAAATACCATACCATACCTCTCAGGCGATCGACGTAAAGTGGCTCATGCCGCGTTTCGTACGATGAGAGAGGTTTCCGGAGTCCCACCTCCCTTCCCCATCCTTTCCGCCCATGGACAACGAAATGCAACTGTAACATACATAGTGTTGCCGACCTGTAAGAGAGTAGCTGCTACTCTGTAAGAGACGACTTCCGACCTGTAAGCGTTGTTACAGTTGCGTTTCGTTGTTCATGGGCGGCGCTGGTCACTTACCATCAGGTGACACGCCTGCTTGTTTGCTCTCCTATCCCATAATAAAAAAAACTAAGCCTTTTAATATAAGATCTTCTCATGGCAACAATTATGCTCTATCCTAGAGAAATATTTATCACTATGAAACCGATCATTTGCTCGAACCCCACTCTAGCACAAACTTCTTGCCTATTCCATGGGACTGAATATTTAATTTCTCTAATAGCACACAATAGAACTAGCACGCAGTTTTAAAACGCGTGAAAATATTAAAGTGCCTAGTATTCACAAAATATAGAAACAAAACACAACTATTATGGTAAATTTGAAATGCAAAAAAACCTTATTTAAATGCAAAACTTAATCCATTTCGTTCGAGCACTTAACGAGTAAAACGAAATATATTCGTATACATGAATTGCTGATTTACATAATGTGGCCTTTATATTATTGTACTAATACTGTAAATGCGAATGTGTGTGTTGTTGTTAGATGATTGAATGTTTGTTACTCCAATACTGGCCAACCGTTGTACACTATTAGATGAAAATTGTCATAGATATAGATAGAAAATTATATGTGTTCCCTTGGAATACTACTTAAAGTTTTATGTTAACACAACAAACTTTAGTCCTAACTCTACAAATGGCATCACAACCAGAAAAATAAAGCTCCTGGGATAATAGTTAGTAGAAGTGCTTTTATGTTAACTAAATGATTTTGAATTAAGTAAATGTACCAATTTGTTGTGTAATTGTTGACCAAAAATTATACAATAAGTCCTGCGATGCATTGTCCTATCGTAATGTTAAACTTAAATGTTTTTTAAAGTGATTTTTATTCGAGTACATTTACTCGAGCGAAGCCGCTGATACAACTAGTATATTATGTTAAAAGACCAACAGTATTATTAGTCGAAATAAAGCCTTATTATCCTACTATAGAAAATACGCCTTGGTCGAAATAAATTTCATAGATAGTTTGATTATTTTTAAAATTAGGCGTTTTTTATTACATAGTCGGGTAATTATTTCTTTTTTATATTTCAGGTATTAAAACTATTATTGAACACTTTTACCGGGTTAAGTTATACATTCATCATATCATGTGATCCATACATACCGGGCACAAAGTTTTCAGCCCTTGATATTTATCACGCTTAACTTCCGAAAACAATTTCGAAAAGTCATTGGTATGAGCCCTTATCTATTACTGAAAACTGCTTTAAAATACGTTTAGTATATCCTAGAACTCCTCCGAAACGGCTTGACCACTTCTCATGAATCTTGTAGGCATATCTGGCAGGAGAATCATCATCTCCCTAAATGTTAAGGGTTAGTTCAGGGTATTTTTTTTTATTCTCAATTTTTTTTGAAACTCCATACAAAAATTACATACCCGGTACTTTCAAACCATTTTTTTAAATTATTTAGTATAGACTTAAGTTTTTTTTGAAAGACAACCTTTGCGGGGACAGTTAGTAATATTAAACTACCTATACAATAAATGGATAAATCTATCTACGTAATATATAACAAGGAGTCTTGTTCTCCAAGTAGGTTGGTTGGCACCGCTTATATTTCCAAGTTAAGCGTCTGATATCGATTATATAATTGAGTGGGTGTCCTTGACAACGAATGGCGGGTCACTACACTCATGGAATTGTCGACTTTGGCTCCAATATTTTAGTACATTCATTCATTCGTTCAATGGGAATATTATTTCATATACTTACAACACTAACGATATTCTCGGTTAAATTTACGATAGTACCTAGTTACGATTCATAGTCATGATTAGACGTTTACGAGTTGAAGTTATTAGAGATAATTCAAATATACAATATGGATACCTCAAGAACAAAGGTTCTTCTAATGGATAAAATATCTATGGAATGTACTGTTACACACTGTTACACACTATTTTGTCATTCATTCATCTCTGACACATAATTTAAAAGAAAAGTCATTGTCAGCCAGAATTCCAACCATAGACTTTTAGATACAGAAGCGGGGTGCCTAACCTCATGGTCTCAGTGATGTTTATATTTTATTTCTTGATTCACGCTGTTCTCTACCTAAAGGTGTGGGCAGCGGCTAATGGTATAGGTCGTGGGATCTATTGCTGTACACCGGGCAGAATGCTGTCACTTCACATCAATATTTACCACACATCCGAAAAACAATCCCGAAAAGTCGTTAATATGTGCCCGGATCCTACGGTTTCCTTAAGGCCGTTCATAAACAGCTATTGTATGGCTATATGAAAATACCAATTGTTTTAAAATTCTTATGTTACTGGACAACACCAAACATAAGTATACAATAATAACTAATTCCTATGTATTTCATGTGAAGAATATTGTTAAATTGTATGTGTTGTTATGTCTCCAGCACCGACCGTTGCGAATTACAAACAAAACGTGGACTTTGACTAATTTTAATGTTTTCGTTATAGAAATTGAACAAAGCCAAACATTATTGTGGTGAACTTGTAATTGTTCGACAGTTTCCATAACGTGCTGCTTGAATTTTTTTTGTTATATATTTTTTAAAGCGTCTGCGTATTATAAGCTACAGATTAAATATTTAAGATTGTGCTATATCAATTAAAGAAATAGTACTTACAAAAGTGCCCTTAGTATCCTTACAAGAGTATACTCTTATGAAAATGTATGTCTAATTGTGACTGTCACCCTCTTAATACACGAAAGTGCAGGCAGGAGGAATTGTGTCTCGATAAGCAGGATTAATTTTATAATCCTAGATGGAAAATAGTTGGCTAAACCTCTGTTAATGTACACAAGGACAACGTAATTAAATTTGCCTTAAATTATTCTAAAATTTTAAGTATTTTTCAATGCGTTTAATGGAAATTTTTAAAGTTACATAAATATATTATTCTTCTGTTATTGTGCCGTTGCGGACAACTATGTGTCGCTTTGCAAGTTAATTGGTTCAAGTATTTTGATGGCGATAAATATAATAACTGATTTTAATAAATAAAGCCTGGTGAAGTGTTTAATTTTCTATTATAACTTTTTACGACTACATGAACACCTGAGCTTTATTGAGTCCTTGTGGCCTTTACATCGCGCCTTATCGCTATGTATAGAGTTTTATTTTATATATAAATCATAAAGCAAGGTTGTTCGCAAACAGTTAATATTTTATTAAATTAACTGGGGCCAAGCCTAAGATGCAAATAGTTCGTAACTAGTATATTTCTGTGGACGTCAAAAAAGAAACAATGTCAAAATATAAAATGGCGGATATTAAACAGCTGATCGGCTATGAGATCACATTTTTGCTGTTGCTTTGTTAACTTTATTATATGTAACATAAAAAAAAAAACTTAAGTTATGGATAAAAACAATTTTATCATAACTTAAGTATTTTTTTTGATTGTTTGATAAGTATATATGCTTCTACAAAGAAGTGTATACTTATCAAACATTCAAGTAAGTTAATGCTAGACTTACTTTTATGTATATCAGATTCAAAATATCATTTGCTAACCTTTTAAAAATCTATACACCCCCACCTTTGTGTAGGCGATGGAGGACATTGGCTTTCATGGTTCACTTAAATATTACTCATTTACATAAAATATTCTTATTTGATCATAGTTTTCTGTAAAGCAGGCTTAAAAAACAGTACGAATTGGTTTACTTTGGACCGTTTTTTAGTAATTTTACTGGTGTGACTAATAGGGCAAATATAACTCGTACAGCAAAAGAACTATAATTTTAAGAAAATTGTTCAAGTAATTTTATTGGAAATGATTCTTATTGTGTCATAGACAATACGGGTGTTAAAACCTTTTCACAACCGAATCAATAACCATCAAGCACTTAGCAATACACTTGAAAATATTTAAGTCTATATAATCATAAACACTCCACTGAATCATTTACATTTAGTATCCTGTCTAGACTTGTTTCATCTATAAATTTTACAGAAGCACCACTTCTTGGTACCTAACACTTATAAGAGAATTTTTCACAGCTTTTAATGAATGGAAAAATAATGCAGATATTGTACTGCGCTGTTGATGTGAAAGAAAAATTTGAATTTTTATTGTTTGCGCTTAAAGCTTGAATGTTCGTTTTTTTTTATTTGAGCAAAACTTTTCATGAATTTGCAATAGCGATTTATCTCTTTTTAAATTTGACAACTCAATGTATGGAATATTCTAATTATATTATATTAACACGAAACAAAAGCGAAACGAGATTAAAAAGATTGCAAAGAAGGACCTCGCGAGTTGAAAGAGTGAGAATGCTATCTTTGTTATAGTCTGGGGGACTTTGTAATTTATAATAATTGTATTGAAGAACTGGAAATATATCTACTTTAGAAGCGGGTATTCACCAATGATATTCAGATGGAGGCATATTTGCCAATACCGCGTTGTATAACATAACATAACATAACTTCACGCCTTTTGTTACCCGAAGGTGTAGGCAGCGGCTGTTAAGCCTCGTCTCGCCGTTATGTTTACGTCCCAAATGGAATAGGTGGCGAACCTATTGCCATACCGGGCACAGAGTTTGTCAGTCATCGGTATTTATCACACATAACTTCCGAAAACAATTTCGAAAAGTCATTGGTGTGAGCCAGTGGCTGGAATCGAACCCCGGACCTCTAGATCAGAGGCCGTGCGCTCACCCACTGCGCCACCGAGACAGTTCACCGCGTTGTATAAATACTGGGAATTGTCACGTTAATGCAGCTAACGCTTTAAAATACTGCATTGGAGTGACATCTGTCGATACAACCGGATATTGCGACAAATTATCAATGGAAGCAATCTAGTAGTGACATCTTTTGATTTTGTTGTAACGACGGTGAAGCGTTAAAATAAAACATTAATATATGTTTAATTTTATTAATGAATTTTTGATATAACCTATAAATAATATATAAACTAGTAAATTAAGAATCCTGCTATAAGGATTAATTGCAAAAGTTTATGACTCACTCCCACTCCGGAATCCGAATGACGGAAATGACCGAACATATCTTTAGATTTCAAAAATATACTATGACCTCTTTCTCTTTGACGCCGTCGCCTTGCTAACACCTCACAAGCACACTACCGACGGCATAGAAATTCTAGACCGGATAGACTGATCTCCGGCATCAAGCTGCTATTTCAACCGTTAAGGGTTCTACTGCAGGGTCTACACCCTGACGTCCACATATATTTCTACCCCTGGTTATGAAGGACTCTGCCCAGCGCTCGCCTATCTACATCGGCCAGCCACCCTCAACGCGGAAGGACCGTACCGGAGCTGACCAGACTCCAACGACTTGCGGAGCTACGCCCTGTCTCGCCACTGCCAGCTCTAAGGCCAGTGAGTCTCACCACTACCCGACTTAGAGGGAGGAAGCAGACTGGCCCTTGTTTTACCTACCGACCTACTACCCTGAGACTACTTTAAACTATATTTCGCCGGCCCTTCACTCTTGCTGTATCTCTCCTTATTTTAAACCTACCTTCTTACCACCCATAACAGTGGCGCCCAACGTGGGGCGCCACTGTTACGGTTACAACTTATATAAGACTACGAAAGTTTGTTGCTTTACTAAGTGGGAGTGGTAATTAGTAATCCCGACTCCTAAGCAGAGTTGATGCTTACAAATGACATAAGAAAAATATCTTCAGTACTTTATATTTTCTAATAATTGTATTTAAGAAGGTGAACAGCGTGGTTAAGACAAATTTAATGACACTTTTATGGCCAGAATTAATCCAGCCTATTACACTAAAAACATAATCACCCTTCTTGCGTAGTCTGGAAAGAAATATTAGTATGTACCTATCCCAATTTTAGTCAGAACGAATTCTCTTAAAATAATTTAAGGTGGGTAGTAAAGTAAGCCAAATTAGCGATGATGCCATTATCAAATTTCTTCCTTGTCAACTAAACTAACAGGTAATCATTGTAATTGATGTTTCGAGGAAGTGCCTCTACATATTTATCAAGGGAATGTGAAGCCTCTTCAATAGGCAAAAAGGAAGACGTTTACTGACTTAAGTGCTGCAGGTATCTTAAGTAATCATGTCAATTACTCATGTTATTCCTCCAAGCTTTGTTGTTTTTTAACGTCTACATTACTCTTGATGGTTGAGTGGTTTAGTACTCAGACTGCTAATTGCAAGATGCCAAAGTTCGAATTGGCCGAAAGTTTCGCGAAAGTTTCGCGAGGGCAACTGCTGTTTGGCCCATCATCCATGATTAGGCATGAAGTGACGGTAACCAATACTGTCTGTAGGGGACAGCAGGCAATTCAGTGTCCTTAAGAATTTTGAAACGGAGATTAACCACATCCTGGTCGCAATTTTAGGTATGCAACGAACTAACTGTAGGGGTTAGCCAGTGACATGATTAATGTCCGCTGTAGATTTTGGTATAGTGGCTTAGCTACCACATACCAATTTAGAAGAATAATTAACAAAAACTTCGATAGCAGAACAATAAGATTAATTCCGTAGTGCAGTGCTCAGCTATACAAACGCGAATGTAGCTACCGTTTGTAATATTAGAAGGATTTCTTTGACTATACTTTGGTAATAAGCGAAGAGGTAGTAAAACACTATGTATGATTGCAGCCGCAGAGCATGCAATCTTCCGATAAGAGGACGAGTACATTAGTAGCAAAATTTTACATTACTATGAAATTTTATCACTCTGCCTATCTTAAGAAAGATCGTCGTGAAGATATCTATGGAAGTCTGTAATCTATTTATTAAAAAAATTACAAGTTAAGTTTTATTTTAAAAATACGCAACGATAATATGTGCGATATTGACTCGAACACGAGAACAAAAGAATTACGAGGCAAGTATTTAGATCGTAAACCGGTTTGCTCTCGAGCGCGTAGTGGTTTACTGGGTAGAAGTGAGTAATAGTGGTTCGAAGTATTGAGGTTCGATTTCCGAGCAGCGTAATTATCTATGCTTGGATAAATTTCGAAGTATTATGCAGCAACAAGTAGGTTTAAGTATAAAGTTGTAGATACGATATTTGTTAGATTTAGCTTTTAATAGGTTTAGGTCTTTATTAGAGATTGGATTTTTAATAGGTTTTAGTTTTATATTAGATATGGAAATTTAAGTAGATCTAAATATTATAGAGTACTTATTATATAATTATAATAAAATTATAATTATAATTATTATAGAGAATATTATAGGTTATTTATTCTAAGGGCCAACTCTGCCAATGACTCCTGCACTCCATCACAGTCGACGGAAGCATCCAAACCGGACTCGTATAGATCGTCGCTAGGTATGCTATTAATTAGTTTAGTGATTTGTTTACGTAAAGCTAATACTGTACTAGCGGGTTCCTCGCCTCTAATGAGGACTTCGTATTGTAGTTCCTGCTTATTGAGAAGAAAGTACTTAATGGGATGAGTTGCCATTGCTAATAACAAAATAAGTTTTTAAATTTGAAAAAAATTTGATGACAAAGTGCTGAATGCCAAGAATGATCTGAATTAACACTGTATAATAAGTTGTCGCATCCAGTGATATCTATTCTGTTCTTTACAGTAACGATTTACTGCGAGTAGGTAGTTGAAAAAAAAAAGATTGTGTGGTTTTATGAAACCACCGTAAAAGTGAAACTTTTTTTCACATTATAGACATTTAACTAAAAATAAATGTTAAATAAAATTAAATATATTTAATGGACCGAATATAAATAAAAAGACTTAATTTAATATTCATACAAAATAAGTTAAATAATAAATTCAAGCACTCAAAATTGAAATAAATCCATAAACAACAACATGGCCGCCATATTGGCCTCGGATAAAGTGAAAGGCGCTCTGACGAGCGCCTTTCACTTTATCCCTACTCCGCGGCCGACCGTCACGCGACATGCAACACACAGACGAAAAAGTTTGAGACGATGTAATAAAAGTTTCACTTTAAAAATTTATTTTAGATGTAGGTAGTAGAAAAAAATATTTACTTCTACTCTAGGTAGATCACAATTCTATAATATTGTTGTTGGTAGATGAGAATTCTTAATTTTTAATATAGGTAGTAAGAAAATTTATAATTTTAGTGTAGGTAGCTAAAACATGATAAGAAAATTTTCAACTGGTTTGCTATGAACGTTAGAAATACTCGTAGAAATATTATATTGCAGTATTAAAATATTAACAAGTAGATAGCTAGAATGCGCAATAATCAACACAATGCAATAATGTAGACAAGAATGTTATATTATGTTAGTAAATACCTACTCGCTTACAATTTTAAGTTAAGCCTTCTTTGTATATTTTGAGAGTTATGAATGAAGTTTCGATGTCTAGACCACCTTTTCAATTGCATTAGTAATAATTTATGCTGTGTGTCAACAATTTAATGTCTACTGCATACACCATCGACAAATATCATTTTGCCGAGTTAAATGGGACCATGAAAATATTAAGAGTCCATGGTTAAGTACAATTTCCTTAATCACTCATACATCGCAAATAATTTCGGAAATAAGAATTTAGCATTAATATAAAAAGTAAATATTCTCATTCAAAACATTGCAATAATCTTGAAAGAAAGAAATAATTATCCAACAGATAAATAATTGTGTATTCGCATATGTGAATATTTTGAGAGAAAATTCATAAGGCTTTATATATAAGCGGTTCACTGGAGAGAAAAGCTTTCGAACAAACCACGTATGAAAATTTAAGTACTACGTTATATGTGACATATTTTACTGTAGGATATACCTTCTGTGTACTAAGTATCGGGAATTTGTCAATAAAACAAAAAATACAAATTATTCATCTAAATTTATTTTATCGCCTTCAAAGTAGGCCCCATCGCTTGCAATACAACATCTCCACCGCTTCACCCAGTCTTCCATACATTTTTCATAGGCTATTTGCGGTATGGCCTTTAGCTCATTCAGCGAATTTTCTTTTATGGCTTCTATTGACTCAAAACGTTTTCCTCGAAGTAGTAATTTTAACATGGGAAATAAAAAAAAGTCAGACGGAGCCATATCAGGTGAATAGGGTGCTTGGTCGAGAACGTTTGTTGAATTTTTCGCTAAAAACTCTTTCATTATAATGGCTGTGTGTGATGGTGCATTATCATGGTGCAGCATCCATGAGTTGTGTCGCCACAAATCTGGATGTTTTTGGCGGATACTCTCACGCAAACGCTTCATGACGCCTAAATAATATTCTTTATTCACTGTTTCTCCCTCTGGAAGGAATTCGGAGTGAACCACACCACGGTACTCAAAAAAAAACTGTCAGCATCACCTTGATTTTGGTGCGACTTTGACGCGGTTTTTTGGGTTTCGGCTCGTTTTCGAGACGCCATTCTGAAGACTGTTGACTTGTTTGCATGTCATACTCATAAACCCATGTCTCGTCGCCAGTTATTATACGTTTCATAAAGGTCGGATCCGTAGAAGCTCGGGAAACCATGTCTTCAGCGACATGCTGTCGCTGCCCTTTTTGAACAAAATTGAGCTCTTTTGGAACTAGTCGAGCGGCGACGCGTTTCATGCCTAAAATGTCAATGAGAATATTGTGGACGGACTTAAAAGATATGTTCACCTCACTAGCCAACTCTCTCAGACTCATACGTCGATTTTCGAGCACTAGCTTCTTGATTCTGTCGATGTTTTCTTTGGTCGTAGCGGTTGAAGGTCTACCAGAACGAGGCAAGTCTACTACTACTTCTCGGCCTTCTTTAAAAGCCTTATACCATTCATAAGCCCTTGTTTTCGATATACATGATTCGCCGTAGGTATTTCGCAACATTTTTAGTGATTCACCACATGAAATATCATTCGAAACACAAAATTTAAGGCACACTCTTTATTCAACAATATTTTCCATTGTAAAAATCGCCGAGGACTCAAAACTATGACCAACAAAAAGTTTAGTTTAAAACAAATTAAATGACAGATCCCGTTCAAATTTTGCGCGCTAAATCAGTACAGTGCTACCAACATGCAGTAAAAAAATTAGAACGACCTCTTTTACGCGGGTCTCTTTATTGACATATACCCGATACTTTTTACACAGAGTAGTATAGAGTAGTAGTAGGTAGTATTGGTAGTAAAAATAAAGATTATCATTAGTATTGCAAGATTGACTAAGCCGATATACAATGCAAAAGCGGAAGGATGTAGAAGTCGAGGACGGACAAGACACACATTCCATGTCCAAATAGAACAGTGTTCTGGGAGGAAGGTGATGTTAGGAGCTTTAAAAATCGACGCGCGTGCAAGAAAAGACTTACGAAAGTCAACGAAGCGAGTGAGGCGTGTTAGAATCGTGCCTTATGGCGCTCTGTTCTTATGCAGCAATGAGGTCGGGGGTTCGATTCCCACCCGAGCACAAATATTTGTGACAAACATGAATATTTGTGCGACGTCTGGGTGTTTTTCTATGTATTATAAGTATGTATTTACAAAAGAAAAGTATATATGTATTAATATCCTTTATCTAGTATCCATAACACAAGCATTTAGTTGCTTAGCTTGGAACTAGAGGGCGCCGTGTGTATTGTGTCCAAGATCTTATTATTATTATTAGTATTCAGGAGTGCCGATCAGGGTAGTTGAATGTTTCGCTACTAGTATTACGCGATTATTCCTATAAACGACTACGTGCAAAAGCACGTAGTCGTTTATAGGAATACGCCGTAAGCGTGCTATTTCATTTAATTACGAAATACGAGGAAACACATCAATTTGAATTGAAATAATTATGTTTCACTTTATTATATAAAAGAGCTTTTATTAACGTCTTAATTATAAGCTTTTATTTACCTTGCACTGTATGTATGTATGTATGTATGTATGTATGTAAGTATGTATGTTCGGTGGAATCTTGTAACTCAATTTTGAAGTAGATACCTTCAACCGATTGAGCTGAAATTTTGTATACACGTTTACTTTGGATGACAATGCATGATATAATGTATGACATCATTCTATATCCAATATGGCGGACGACCCAAGATGGCGGAATGGATATTTTGAATGCATTTCTGCAATATGGGTATCAAACGAAAGGGTTTATTGAGTGTAACTCAAAATATAATATTACGTCATTCTAAATCCAATATGGTGGAATATCCAAGATAAAGGAGTATATATTTTAAGCTTTCGTACAATATGGGTATCAAATGAAAGGGCTCATTGGGACCAACTAAAAAAATAATGTGACGTCATTCTAAATCCAATATGGCGGATCATCCAAAATAGAGGAACAGTTTTTTTTAATGCATTTCTACAATATGGGTATCAAACGAATGGGCTTGTTGATAGTAGCTCGAAAAATAAAGTGACGGCATTCTAAATCCAATATGGTGGAATAAATATTTGTGTTTCTACTATATGGGTATCAAATGGCCCTTTCATTTGATACCCATATAAACCAAGTAAACTAGTTCGCTTCTGAATCAGGAAGTCTTGGGTGCGAATTTGGCCTCACACCAATGTCTTTCGAAATTCCTCTCGAAAGTCATGTGTGATAAATATTTTTGACTGACCACTTTGTGCTCGCTGTATGGCAACAGTGGTAGAGCCCAGCAATTCACTGTATGAATGGGCTGGCTCGATCGGTGAAATACCACAACCAGCTCACGCCGGGTTTCTTTGGGCGAGAGAGGTACCCGGAGGCCCACCCCCCTTCCCCATCCCTTCCTACTCCCATATCCTACATCCTACTCCCTAAAGATCGTTGAGACGTAAACATAGTGGCGAGTTGAGGCTTGACAGATGCTGCCTACACCTTCGGGTAGAAAAAGGAGTCGAGCTATGTTATGTTATTAATTAATGTTATAAACAAATTAGAATGTGTATAAATATTGTACTTATACTTTATTTACAATAACAAGAACAAATAAATTAATTACATTATTTACAATATATACAATTAAAAAACTACCTGAAATCAAATATTATATATATCATAAGGTTTTCAATATGAGCGGCTAGATGTTAGTGGCCTGCTTGTTTGGCCGGTGTCAGTCAATCTGTTGTTTACTATACAGTCACTGATGCCAAATCACCATGTCAAGATACAGGGTTAAGCGGCGCGTCCAAATTTATAATCAAAATGAGTTAGTGCTAACATTGAGAACCTTACGACCACTTTACGGCTGAGGCGGTAGTCCATCACAGTCGACGGCTTTCCGTTGACCTATGTTTTAATAGTTAACAGTGTTTTAATTGTGGTCAGCCACGCAATCTGCTGCATGAATGGGCCGGTTCGACCGGTGTAATGCCATGCCCTTTCAGGATACCGACGTAAATTGGACAGGATTTAATAACTTTAACATGATTGCTACACTAACGGATTTTAATGGTGTTATAGGTATTATTAGAATTAAACACAGTGGATGGTGGGAACGAACTATAACTTTTATTACAACTCACTCCTATGTTACACTCAGGTCAGCAAGTATAAAGTACTGATTAAAACAACAGATGGCGTTACACATCACAAGTAGTTAAACATATTTTGTTATTAAACAACAGTCCCACATAACAAAATTAAGTTGCAAAATCAACAAATAAGTAACAAAAAAATTTGTTTACTTAGGCTCGAAACTCTTTGCTGCTGGTCAAGCATACGCGGCCCTAAGTATAGAAAAGACTTTAGGAGGTCTCCTCATTGAAGAGTTGGACTGTTCGAAATTAACTGGCAAATGACCTTGTAACAATGATGCTTTGAATGAGATGAAGAGACTGAGAAACTTACCCATCGATAACTAAAAACTTGAAAATAATTTAAAGAAAAAAACTTTTTTAAAGAAGCTTTTATTTAAACGCTCTAAAAAGAATAAAATAATTTTAACCTTATATATTTTAACTATCAACTTATAACCTTATTATATACAATTTATGTGATAATAAAAGCTTGTCGCTATGTTCAACCCAACCCTTCCCCCCTCCATCCCCATCCCAATTCCGACCCCTTCCATTTCCCATGGAAAGGGCCGGCAACGGAACTGTACCACTATATGTGTTCGGGTGTCCATATATATGTTATAAACCAAAAAAATATATTTGGATAATGCGATCCGTCACAGTAATCATTAAATCTAAAAAAATATTTCTAGATGGTTATGGATAGCCACTGATAGGTAATTAAACATAGCGACAAGCTTTTATTATCACATAAATTGTATATAATAAGGTTATAAGTTGATAGTTAAAATATATAAGGTTAAAATTATTTTATTCTTTTTAGAGCGTTTAAATAAAAGCTTCTTTAAAAAAGTTTTTTTCTTTAAATTATTAGTAATGTTTTATTTACACCAGAGGCCCACACCCCTTCCCCATCCTTTCCTATCCCCTATCCCTTAATGGTCGGCAACGCAATAGTAACACTCCCATAAATAAATGCTTGTGTTATGGAAATTAGATATCGGATTTATACTTTTTTTCATAAAAATATTAAATTAGGTATATATATATTTACATTTAAATAAACATATTAACAAATATATTAACAAATAAAGGAAATATTCATAACATAACATAACTTCACGCCTTTTTCTACCCGAAGGTGTAGGTAGTGGCTGTTACGGTTCGACTCGCCGTTATGTTTACATCGCAAATGGAATAGGTGGCGAACCTATTGACATACCGAGCACAGAGTTTTTAGTCATCGATATTTATCACACATAACTTTCGTAATTAATTAATTTCGAAAAATTGGAAATTCATTGGTGTGTGCTAGGATTCGAACTCGCGACCTCTGGATTCAGAAACCGTGTGCTCGACTACTGGACCACCGAGACTAAATATTCATTTGTTCTCTTTATAAAAACGTCCAGAGAAGAGGTAACTCTTACGGAGTGCGGTAGAAAATTCCGTAAGCGAACTGTGCTAGAAGTAAAAGAGGAATCATAACAGCTGGAGGTGCGTACAGGCGCACGAAGAACGAGAGAAGATGCAGTGCGACAGGGTTTGTTTCTAAGGACAAGGTATTCAAAGCACTCACGTAGGTTAGAAGGCGAGTTTGGATTGTGAAGGATAGAAAACAGAAGGTTAAGAAGGATATTGACGAATCGGTAACCACTTAAGTTGTAAGCGTAGCTCGGAGATATAGTCGAAGACCAAAGATAAATCGGATACTTAAATTCTGAAGGCGTTCAAGCTTATTTAGATATTCGTCCTTGGTATCAAGAAATGCAACATCAGTATAGTTTAGGATAGGGAGTAGAAATGACTTGCCAAGGGTAACTTAACTTAACGGTAATAATATTTGAAGAGGTTTGAGAGACTGAAATACGCCGAACATCTTCTTCATGCTTAAGTCCATATGAATGTCAAGGTTCTTTGCACTTTTGGATAGAGCGATAGGCACATCGTCGTACAGTATAGGAAGGAGAAGGAGAATTGGTGTCTAGTCTTGTAAGCATGCCTCTTCCGCCGATAATGAGTGCCTGCGACTTGGTTGGGAAAACAAGTGGTCCGAATGATTCGGCCCGCCTACTGATGCTGCTGAGATCATTGGCATTGACAGTCCGCACAGTATTTTTCATCTTAAAATTATTATTATTATTAAATGAAAAAAGTAATGAATTTTATTGTTACGAAAAATATTGTACTAATACACACGTGTCTCATTTTTTGTATAGTTGTGTAAAGTATTTATAAAACTTCATGACATCATCTGTCTGGCTATAAAAAAATATGTGAATGTATGAAATACGATTATTATTTCATCGTATTTATTTCAACGGAACATAAAATACACATATAAATAATATAACAAACAAAATATACATCATCATGCTTCATCTTTGGCGGAGTTGGTAGAAGGAATCTGAGTCCAATCTCCGCACAATTCACTCGCTTCATTGACGATTGGTCGCTTTTTTGTACTTTCGTGTTGCCCCACGCTGTCGCAATGATTTTGAAATTTGCCACTTTTCACCAAAACATATATGTAGTTATAGTTATAGTCTTTTGGGTTATCTATACTTATATTATAAAGCGGAAGAGATTGTTTGTTTGTTTGTTTGAACGCGCTAATCTAAGAAACCACCGGTCCGATTTCAAAAATTCTTTCACTGGTGTATAGTTCATTTATCGAGGAAGGTTTTAGGCTACATTATTTTTTTAAATAAATTAGGGATCCTTACTATAATGTAACGCAAGGTGTAAAAAAAAGACCCGAAAAAAAATCTTACATCGCGAACGCTGCAAAAACTATTGATTATAGAATAAAACAATGTACTACACTTTCACAGAACATACGACGGTACGAAGTTCGCGCGGTCTGTAAGCAATATTTGGTGTCATAAGTTATTGTGGGAGAAGAAATTAAAAAAGGGGTAGAGTTGATAACTAATTCAAAAAGTTTTAACAGTGGTGGAGTCACGCAGCTGCACGAATGGGCTGACTTGACCGGTGAAATACCACGACCTCTCAGAATATCGAAGTACTAGCTTTTGCCGCGTTTCGTTCGGTGAGAGAGGAATCCGAAGGCCCAATCCCTTTCCCCCTCCCCTTTCTGATTCTATTGCAAGGGCCGGCACTGCAACTGTATGGGTTCAGGTGTCCATGGGCGGCGTTTTTGTCCACCATCAAGTGACTCGCCTGCTCGTTTGCCGCCTATACAATAAAAAAGTATTTATATTCACAAAACTGTTTTTTTTTTGTTAAATTGTACGCGTGCCACTAAACTCACATAAAAGCAACTAACGCCGCCCATGTATATCTGCAAGACATACCGGATACCTCTCTCACAGAGCAAAACACGGCATTAGCATTACGTTGTTATTCTGTGAGGTCGTGGTATTTCACCGGTAGAGCTGGCCCATCGAGGCAGCGAAATGCTTGGCTCTACCCCTGTAAAAAATAGTAACATTTCACTGTGGTTTTTAAAAAATTTCCGTGAAAATATTTTGTATATTTAGAATTTAGTTAATGGCCTGTAAACATATCGCGTACATAATCGTTACACGCCCCCTACCGACCTTGAGAGTGAACTAAGATTTATGTCGTCCGCTCTCGCGATTTGCTATTTGATTGCGTTTTTTGTTATACAATATTATTTATATTTTACGTCTCCTTGCAAATAATCCATTATATTCAGGTATACTTTCCAAGAATTTAAAAACGTAGAAGTTGATCAAAATTTGCAGTGTCATAAAGAAAGTTTTTAAAGCCCGACATGAGTTATGAAACTTAAGAAAGAGAGTCATGTGTCTTATTATGCTTGATTAATTCTGCCTGCCTTTCATTGGAGATGCCTTGAGATTACACAGGTGTTTGAAGAGTTATATAATTCCCTGATTGCTATCTCGAGATAGGCCTAGAATCCCTTACCGTAAGTATATTAACAGTATAGCAAGTATAGTAATAATTCCTTTAAAATTAAGTAAAATATTACAATTTATTTAAGGTATGTTTTTATGAATACCAAAATAATGTACATGACCACACTCATGTTAGCACATCATCGGCTGCCCATCCACTGGTCACTCATGTGTGATCCCTACTTGGTCACGTCCAGGGACACACTGGGCATCACCCCTTAATGCGAGGCTTTACACGGCGCGGAGGGAAATATTCCTCTTTCTATCCACCCGCGGCCCCGGAGATAGGTACGTATGTACTCATACGCTAGAAATGTCGTTGGCAGCCGTTTTACGTGAAAACAACATTGACGTAGATTTTTCCCGAGATACTGTTTAAATATTTTTGACATAATTTATTAATGAGGCTGTCATTAAATTAATTATTAAAAAAATATATGTATCTTTTTACGCAACAATTTTAATCTATTTATAATTTTATTTACCTATAAAGTGTGTACCTATGTGGTCTCGTGGGGCATTGGTAGTAATGTACAGAGGGGTATAGTTCTCAGTCGAGTACAAATATTACATTTGTATAGTGCCTTATGCCATGTTCCATGTGCCATGTTCTACCCGAAGGTGTAGGCAGCGGCTATTAAGCCGCCTAATGTCCTAAATAGAATTGGTGGCGGAACGAAAGTTGTCGGTCGCTATTCAATAATTTCCGCAAAGAATTTCGAAAAGTAATTGATCACGAATGATTCGAACCTACGACTGGACCACCAGGATTCAGAAGGCAGGAGCTCGACCACTGAACCACCGGGACATTAAAATCTTATGAATATAACATTTTAAATTATACAAAGTGTTTTTTGATTGATATAATTTGAATTGATATAACCATATACCATGATATACTCCAAGAAAATTATTTACGACACCTTATAACACCGTAGTAATTAAATTAAATTTATAACGGACTCTTACAAGTTTACTATTGACAAATTCCATAGGCTTCAATAATTTCAAAATATTTGTATTGGTTATAGATAAAACGAACATAGTTTATTTCTAATAGACAAAATTGTCTATATGCGTGGCAACACGTGACGTATTTCTTTTTTTAAATTTGTACGAATATTTTTTTTTTCTAATTGCAGACACACATATAACGTGTTCTCCAGAGATGCCAATGACATATTCATAAAATAATAATTCGACGTCTAGCCGTAAAAAGTTCTATCAATATTGCTTATCATAACTCATCAATAAGGTCAGTTGTATTGCCGCACCTCTTATTGGTGTAACTTATT
The DNA here is from genome assembly GCA_905147225.2 of Euproctis similis. Lineage (NCBI taxonomy): Eukaryota > Metazoa > Arthropoda > Insecta > Lepidoptera > Erebidae > Euproctis > Euproctis similis. The sequence goes on along the minus strand of LR990105.1, from coordinate 22,542,847 downwards.
GCCTCGCTTGGCCACTAATGGCAGAAACGTTTAGGCCATAAAATATTCTCAAGGTTGAGCTGTTATGCTTGTAATAAAGTATCATTGCAACACCTGCGCTGTCTCAAGATATAAAAAAAAAACAGTATAGATGGATAGATCTGTCTTAAATATTACACTTTTAAGAGAAAATGGTTGGAGAATCTTGAAGAATCTGCAGGTGAGATTAGCAGACGAATGATAGATGATGGATTTATTAATTAGTGATCACTCAGTGTCTCAGAAGGCGTTTAAAATATTATTTTATTTTTACGAGCGACCCGCCCCGTCTACGCATAGGTGTTATGCTGGTACTAAATATACTACAGAAAAACTGTTATGTTCTTATTTATATAAACCTTCCTCTTCAATCACTCTAGCCAATAACGAGAACCGCATCAAAATGGGATGAGTAGCTTTAAAGATTTAAGCATACTTAAAGATATAGGGACAGAGAAAGCGGCTTTGTTATATACTATGTAGTGATTACCTGGAAAGCTAGTATGTTTACCTATAGTAGAAAATTTGTATCTGTGATTGAAAAGAATAACAAAATATAAAAATAATTGTTTTTTATATTACTATTCCAAGTATTTCTTCATTTATCGGCACGACTTATTGCTCTTTGTACGTATATTCTTCTAATATATATATTCTTGTAATGTTAGTATATTTTTACTTTTTACTATTATATTTGGTAATAGTCCCGATATCCTCTGGCACATTTTTCTCTAATGGTAACCGCACAGAGAACACAAATAAGACGTGCTTCGATGCCTGTATTATGCAAGAACGTGACACAAAGATGAGAGAACCCGTATATAATATGAAAGAATTCTTTTAAAACACATACCCTCAAACTTTTTTCGTCAACCTTTTAGTAGTATATATGTTGAGCACTATTTCATATTATATGCACGTACATATATAGTAAAGTATATATATAGCATAGTAAAGTAATATTACAGAAAAGGCAGTACGACTTCTAAGCTTTAGCCTGTCCAAATAGGCGAATGAAAAAGAAATAACGTTCAGAAGCAATTGCAACGCTACTTAGAGTTAGAATAAAAAGCAAATCCACCCGCCTGCACCAGCTAGTAAAATAACAAGTTCGAACAAGTGTTTTCAATAGAAATATCAGCAGTAACGACTAACGAGTTGTTACAGAAACCAATTCACTCGGCTTCTATTCGACATTGCGTCACATCGCAAAATCAATCAACTTCAAACACAGACGCTTTAACGGAATGAATGCTGCTATTTACATAGCACCTTAATTTCAGTCTAGCAGTTGAGACGCAATATTACAGGTAAACTGATCAATTACTGCTTGATTAAATCCAACGGAGATATTTTATACATATCAAGCGAAGTATGTAAAGGTTGATTATTTAATACAGCATTGTTGAGTTTGTTATGTCGAGTTTATGTTGAGTTTATATTCAACAGGAAAACAGTACATATGAAATGTAAATTGAATTCTTCGTGTTTTGAAACAGGAAGTCCTGGGTTCGAATGGCTCACTTTACTTTTCTGGCTTTAGCTCCAAGCTAAGCAACTAAATGCTTGTGCTTTAGATACTAGATAACGTATATTAATACATACATAATAATACATATACTTTTTTTTATAAATACATACTTAAAATACGTAGAAAAACACCCAGATTCCATGCAAACATTTATGCTTGTAATAAATATTTGTACTGGGGTGGGGATCGAACCCGTCGACCTCAAGTCTGCACTCGGTAGGTTTACCATTGCACCACGGGACTCATCAAATACAAGTATTCATTTCCTGCATATGGCTGCCTGCACCCTCAGACTTTCAAGAACTGAAACAAAATTTACATAATATATGCACAACATATTATTGTTTCACTAAACTCATTTACAGACACGACAAGAAGAAAAAAAAAACGAAATTCCAATGTTATACAAACATATATTTGATTTTACAGGGTAGGCAAAGAGATCAGAATTCATAACTCCTTTCATGCACGCGCGTCGATTTATGAGGCTCCTAACATCACCTTCCTCCAGAACACGTTCTATTTGGTCACGGAATGTGTGTCTTGGAAGTCCTCGACTCCTACATCAATTTATATTTTTTTTATAGATTATTTGTTCTATTCTCAAAGATAAGGTAATTAGAATTGGTTTTAAATAATTATCATAATTTAGTATCTAACGAATTATTAGATTTTAAATCATGTTCTTTGGGAAAACCCGAATATCAAACAATAAAAGTGTTTACAAGTTAAACGATAAGATTAATAATTTATATGTTATTTATTTGCGCTTCTAATAGTCGGTGATATAGGCAGAAGCTATTTTGCCTCGACATAACGATCATTTATGGTCACATTTATTAAATAAAATATCGGAAAAAAATATCGAAAATTCACTTCAAGTATAATTAATTATGCGTTGGTCTGACTGATTCAAACCTGAGACTTTGTAGTAGTAACTTAACATATTAGTTAATAGTATTCCTTAACAAAATAGTTGTCACATGTGATGGGTGGCGAAACCTATTGCCATACATCGCCGGAAGTGGCCACCAAGTTTAATAAAATTTCAGATAATCTATACGAAAATTCACTTTGTGTATTATATTATATGTGTTGGTCTGACTGATCCAAACCTGAGACTTAGGACTTAGGACAACGTTGTATTCCTTAACATATAGCTATTTATTGAATCGGTATCAATTGCCAAGGCCTTATTTCTATTACATTTCATATATACGAGTATATACAATTTTTCAATAATAATTATAAATAGTTTTTTAAGCTTTCAAAATTGACAAGTTATGAACTGAAAACTTTGTAGACCGATTCCAAAGGTAATATATTTTTACTGTTCCACTTTCAAGTGATAAGCTCAAGAGACAATTTCATAAGTAAAAGTAGTTGCTACTAGTAACTGTGACCTAAAAAGCTTCTCGACACGAAATGTCGTCTGACTGAACTAAAATGTTTGCGGAAATTGCACAAAGAATATAAGATATAAGAACATCTTTACGAGCTTTTACGATTTTCTTGAGCTGTTACGGCTAAATAAATAAGTCTCTGTATGAATGGGCCGGCTCGACAAGTGAAATACCACTTCTCAAAAGATCGACATATGAGATATCAAAAGGAGTTTACAATGTTCAAGATTTAGCATGGAGAAACTATGTTTGTTAGTTAATAACAAAACATAGCTTCACGCCTTTTTTCTTCACTACCCGAAGGTGTAGGCAGCGGCCGTTAAGCCACGAATCGCTGAATCGTTATGTTACGCGTCCCAAATGTAATATGTTACGAACCTATTACCTTAAGCCAGGTACAGAGTTGTCAGTCATTGATATTTTTCACACATAGCTTCTGAAAAGAGACCCGAGAAATCAATAGTGTGAGCCTGGAAACGAACACCGAGACCGATTCTTAGTTAAAAATATTTCTAACTTTATATGATGTTTATATGGGAATAGAAAATTGTGATTAGATATTGATTATAATTAAAAAGTTGCTCATGGTGAAGATTCTTCAATAAAGGGTTGTAAACATAATTATGATTACTTTCCGTTATCTCGTTACAAACGAGCCGGTACAATGGAGGGAGATCGACAAAATTATTGTAAATTAATTTAATTATAGATAATTAATCAAAGAATGTCTCGTTATAATTAGCTCGAGCGCACTAATTACGCAAAGTCGTGGAACTTTTTAATACGAGATAGTTTTTTTTTTAATTAGAGTAAAGATAATAATTATGGAATCTGATAGACAAAAAGGCGAATCCGGGTTTTAAAATAAACACGCAGCAGAAATATTATCATTATTTTTTTGTATATCTTTCAAGAGAGTTTGTTATACATATAACATACATACATAACTTCACGCCATATCCCTTGCGTGGGAGAGAGAGAGAACAGAGCGCCATAAGGCACAATTCTTACACGCCTCACTCGCTTCGGTGACTTTCATAAGTCTTTTCATGCACGCGCGTCCGTTTTTAAGGCTACTAACCTCAACTTCCTCCAGAACATGTTCTATTTGGTTATGGATTGTGTGTCTTGGCCCTCCTCGACTCCTGCATCGGATTGATGTAGGAGTTTTTGCATTGTATATCTGCTAAGTCAATCTTGTATCATCCATTCTATCGACATGTCCGAATCATCGGATCATGCCCTTTCTTACTTTTACACCAACACTCTCTTTCAATCCAACTTTCTTTTTTACAACCACGTTTTCTACGTGATCAGCGGGAGTCACTCCGCAGATTTTGCGCAATGCCCTTATTTCTATCGCGTTTATCATACTTTCATGCACACACTGCCATACCAAACTCTCGCTTCCATAAGTTGTTTAATTACCTACATAATTTTTGACTTGTTATGTAGAAGAGAAAGAAGAGTTAAGAAATTTTGAGTTCATTTTGTTACGATAAGTTTATCATAATATATTGGTTTGTTTTGGCTTTTGAATCGAGAAGATTTGGAATCGATTCCCGGCTCATACCAATGACTTCACGGAATTTTTTTCGCAAGTTATGTGTCGATTACTACGTACATCATGCTCGGTGTGTTGCAATTGGTTTCGCAACCTATTCCATTTAGAATGCAAAAATTCGGCGACTCAAGGCGTAACTGCCGCTGCTTACACTTTAGGTTAGAAAAAGGCGTAAAGTTACAAAAATAATATAAACTTGTCATATCTAATTATAATGTAGTGCGTATAAATAACGGCTTTCATTATTAATAAATGTGGGTTATGGGACCTATGGGTCGTCAGTTTTCATAAAACATTCTGCCAATATTGCGCTGTCATTCGTGGAGGATGAAAATGTCCCAATATACGTGAGGTTGTATTTCAAAGTATTAGAATATGTTCTCAATTGGAATACGAGGTTTTATTTTTCTAGAATATATAGAGTTATCTTCTTGGAACTAGACGCGAGCTTCAGTGTAAACGTTTTTATTTTTATTGTCGTGTAATTGGAGTATCGGTGTTGCATTTCGACTTATCATTGAATTTTAATTGACGAGCCTCGTGGTGCATTGGTAAACGTACCGACTGCAGAATCGAGGTTGGCGGGTTCGATCCTCACCCGAGTACAAATATTTGTGACAAGCATGATTGTTTGTATGGCGTCTGGGTGTTATTTTTTATCTATTATAAGTATGTATTTACAAAAAATAGTATATGTATAATTAATACTATCCGTGGAGTACTGTTTGAACTCGTTACTTCTCATATACAAATATTTACGATATTAATACACAGGCCTGTTCAGAACTTGTAGAACATCTATTATATTCCTAACTCTTTGACGTAATATTAATATGGTGACGAAAATGTACAAATAAAAAGTTAAGCTTTATTCAAATTTATATTTGTTGAGATGGTTGCCTTTTATATTAATGTTCTCTCTCAAAGGCTACATTTTTCATGGAATTCAATTCAATTCCATTATTGCCATATTGGGCACAAGATTTTTAGTCATCTATATTTATCACACATAACTTTTGAAATTAATTTCGAAAAGTCATTTTATAAGTCAAGATATATTTATTTTATGATTACATTTTAATATCACATCTTTTGCGTCATTTAACTATATTTAGGTTCCATTTTTGGTAATAAATGCAACCTAATACTATCTGAGCATGCTCAGTATATTTGCTCCAGTCATCGATATTTAAAAGTCAAAGTAATATTAGAACGTTTTCGGTATGAGCTATTCAAACGATAAAATAAACAATACAAACATACATGACTTCGTGTCAAGTCCCTTGCGGGGTAGGCAGAGAGAACAGAGCGTCATAAGGCGCAATTGTTACACCCCTTACTCGCTTCTTTGAATTTCATAACTCTTGTTATACACGCTCATCGATTTTTAAGGCTCTTGACATCACCTACCTCGAGGACTCGATCTATTTGATCATGGAAAGAGTGTCGTGGCCGTCCTCGACCCCTACATCCATCCGCCATTTTTCATTGTATGTTTGCTTAGTCCATCTTGGATCATCCATTATAGAAATTTCAAAAAATTCCTAAATTGGCGGTACATATGAAAAGTTTAATACTATAAAACAGACATTCAATTTTTTTACCGCCATTTTGGTAACAACTGTGTAACAATTAATCGAATTTTAATTATAAATTTATACAAATAATAATTACATGTCCACTATTCAGCCAATAAAATAACATCAGTCTATTTTTGTACATCTAATATTTTTCCGTTTACGGGTTAATTTCAAAAGTTATGTGTGATAAATATAGATGACTAAAAATTTTGTGCCCAGTATGGCAATAATGGAATAATGGTGGCGAACCGCCACCAAGCGCGAAGTGACGAATCTGTAACTATTATAGCGTAGAACTGTAAGAGTAGAATTATTATTGTAAAATGTGTTAAATATGGCAGTGTGTATTATTAAGACAACTTTTCATTCAACAGCGGTAGAGTTTTGCAGTTTGCTGCGTAAATGGACCGGCTCGGAATGTAGGTGTGAAGTGGCTTGTGGCGCGTTTCCTTAGGTAAGAGAGGCATCCGGAGGCTCGATCCCCTTTCCCCTTCCTTTTTCCTTCTACTCCCTTAAAGGTCGGCAACGCACTACGATGTATATGGGCGGTGAGAAATTACTTACCATCAGGTGACCCAATTGCTCGTTTGCCGTCCTATCCCATAAAAAACATCGGTAGTTACTGTTGCGTCTCGACATCAATACTTTACCGCCAATGGTGGTGGCTGTCCGTACACCTCGCCGTGGTCTGCAGTCATCAGAAGTGCGTCTTCACACAACTGTTTATACCTCCCTGTTTTAATAGTCCGAGAGCAGCGTCATACTATTTCGAAAACATTCGGCTCACGAGATTGGCACGCCTGAATACTAATCACCGCGTACTACAAATACTACCCGTATTATAATGAGTTATAAAATCAATAGTTCGCAAATGCTCATGTATTATATATAAACAAGTTCAACTGTATGCCTGTAATTCGATAAGTTCTTGAATATTTAATGACAGCTACCTGTACTGTCTCATTTACGTAAAGATAGTTGATACCTCAGTACCAGTGACCATGAGTTAAACGGAAAAATATTTGATGTACAAAAATAGACTGATGTTATTTTATTGGCTGAATAGTGGACATGTAATTATTACTTGTATAAATTTATAATTAAAATTCGATTAATTGTTACACGGTTGTTACCAAAATGGCGGTAAAAAAATTGAATGTCTGTTTTATAGTATTAAACTTGTCATATGTACCGCCAATTTAGGAATTTTTAGAAATTTCTATAATGGATGATCCAAGATGGACTAAGCAAACATACAATGCAAAATGGCGGATGGATGTAGGGGTCGAGGACGGCCACGAAACTCTTTCCATGATCAAATAGATCGATGAGCGTGTATGACAAGAGTTATGAAATGCAAAGAAGCGAGTAAGGGGTGTAACAATTGCGCTTTATGACGCTCTGTTCTCTCTGCCTACCCCGCAAGGGACTTGACACGAAGTTATGTATGTTTGTATTGTTTATTTTATCGTTTGAATACCTCATACCAAAAACGTTCTAATATTTCTTAGACTTTTAAATATCGATGACTGGAGCAAATATACTGAGCATGCTCATATAGCATTAGGTTGCATTTATTACCAAAAATGGAACCTAAATATAGTTAAATGACGCAAAAGATGTGATATTGAAACCATAAAAAAATGTAATCATAAAATAAATATATCGCTGCTTTTCATAAACGCACAATGCAAAAAAAGCAAATTTACAGGGTAGGCATTTGAAAATCACACAAAATATTTGCATTCACAACTTTTAATTTGTTTAATACAAACATGAAATATAATAATAATAAACGTTTATTCTCAGACTACAAAAATATATAAATGTAAAGGGTATTAATCAAGTTTTTAAATAACATAATGACATTTTGTGTTTTAAGCATCGAATGCATCGAAAATGAACCAATGACATAATGACTTATTGGTGCGCAACTGCACCAACTTTGCCAATTTGAATGTGAGTCTTACTGAGCATAAAATATGGACTATTTAGGATCTAGGTGTGTTATAAACCAGAATTTTCGAAATTCTGGTTTATAACACAGCAGCGATATCTGTATCAGCGATATCTGTATCAGTAACTGATACTTTACCAAAGTCAATTACAAATATCAATATCTACTTTCGAATATGGTGACACTACAAGCTTTTAAATTATTGCGAATGTAGGGTTTGGTCCTGTATGTGCGAATTGAATTCGCCGTGTGACGTAAATAGTACTCGGCTATCCCTCACCTATTGTGAAATATTGAAGTGCTATTTATAAAAGGGGATTTTAATGGAACCCGGCCCGGGTTATCTGTTGTTGAGAACCTTAATTATTTCGGTACCTTTGAGTTAGAAGCGTAAATATTTATATACGATTGCTAGAAATGTATTTAGTACTAGTATCCTATATTTTTATTATTTGTTTAACTTTTCAATGCGAATTCGTATTATCTAAGTTATTGACAGGGATCGTGATATAGTAAAAAATATTTAGTTCTTCAATTTCATCTCATTACAGATGTTTATCGATGATGAAATGTAGGTGATTCATTGCCACCAACATTTATTAAAATAGGTGTCAATTTTGGAAATAAAAATTTTAAGCTCCTGACTTATAAATTTGTTTATTTTCCACTGTACTGACTTCAATACCCAAAGTGTATATTTATATAATAAATTATTACAATTATATCCTTCGTTAATTTTATTTATCTTTGGCTGAGGAATTAAAAATAATATGGGTGTCTAACAAAGATTGTGTACACAATGTAGCACGCCGAGTACCCTCGACAATGTGTGGGGCGTCGGGCAGAACTCGCGCGAGGTGTGGGCGGAAAACTCTACACTAACCACACAACTTGAAAATATTAGACAGTCCTGAAAAAAAATTTGAATTTTATACTATACTAGCTGACCGGCGAATTTTTTCCTGCATCAACAACATAACTTCACGCCTTTTTCTACTCGATGGTGTAAGCCGTGTCTGTTAAGCCTCGACTCGCCGTTATGTTTACATCCCAAATGGAATAGGTGGCGAACCTATTGCCATACCGAGCACAAAGTTTTTAGTCATCGATATTTATTACACATCAAGAGTAATAAATGAGTAAATTTTGGATTTTACCCTTTTTCTTTACTACATTATACATGAGTTATATATAGAAACCACCCCATTGACACCGTCTATCTATTGTAAGGGCTGGTATCGCAACTGTAACACTATATATGTTCACCATCAACTATAGAAAAAAAATTTGCGTGGAGTCCCGCCGCGCTATAGAAGTGGAACTTTGTAACATGTATTCCTGTCTTGCGCATAGTAGTTCACGACTGAGATCGCTCAGTTTAGGTCGCCGCTCCTCAACGACCTAGTTCGCCCGATCCCTCAGCTCCTAGTTCAAAATGTAAAGGAACGCAGACAAATCGTTTCTTAGTTCGTTCGCACGCGACAAAATCTTGTTCTTCGTTGATAGTATGTAAGAAAATAATATAACCAGTTTTTAGAAAAAAAAAATGGTATTTATTTTTTTCACTTGTACTTGTTTTTAATAATTAAGAGTAACTTACATATACGAGTAAGTAGGTATATGTATATACATTTACTTACACAAAGTAACAAATTACACACTAAGTATAATTTAGTCTTGGTGGTCCAGTGGTCGAGCACACTGCTTTTGAAACCGCGGGTTCGCGGGTTCGAATCCTGGCCAATGACCTTTCCAATTTCGAAAGATAAGTGTCATAATTATCGATGACTTAAAAACGGTATGGCAATAGGTTCGCCACCTATTCCACTTAAGACGTAAACATAACGGGACTTAATAGCCACTGCTTACACCTTCGGGTAGAAAAAAGCGTGAAGTTATGTTATGTTACACAAATAACACAAATCATACGGTTCCTCAGGTTTAATAATTAACATTTAGTAATATTTCAGTTATTCATACATACATATCTTCACGCCAAATCCCTTGCGGGGTAAGCAGAGAGAACGGAGCGCCATAAGGCACGCCTCACTCACTTCGTTGATTTTCATAACTCTTTTTATGCATGCGCGTCGATTTTTCTAAATAGTTATATAATATTTTCTATATAATAGTTCTTTATTTAAATAATTATTGACAGGATTTCATTTACTAAGGAGCTGGAAATGAGCGACATAGTTCGCTCAGTTCGTCTATGGGTCTGTGGCGATCTTTTGAACTAGGTCGTTCGCGAACTACAAAGCCTAATGTATTCACAATAGCTTTATTTTTATAAGTCACAGACACTTGAAAATAGTCAATAAATAATTAACAATATACATTTATAATATACTGCTAATGTAAGTAAGGGTAAGGTCTGGTGGTGCGTTGGTAAAACTACCGACTGTGGAATCGAGATTGGCGGGTTCGATCCCCACCCAAGTATAAATATGTATCTGGGTCTAGGTAGAATCTGGCTGGAGGTGGCGCCTCACAAAAATTAGGCTCTGTGGTTCCACCGCCTCACTCGGCGCTAGGAACCACCAGCCGCGCGGAACCACGTGGGTGACACGGTTGTCCCGGTGGCGAGGTGCTTGAAGTACTTCGACCTCACCCTGAACAGCCTCTGGAGCTTCGATGAGTACTTCGTGAGGATGGTCCCCCGAGTGGGACGGGTGGCAGGCGCGCTACACCGCTTCCCCCTTCGCCGCCTCTACGGTGGTGCGCGATCCGTGGCCCTGTACGGGGCTCCTGCAGTGGCTGTTACGCCTCGACTCGCTGTTTTGTTTACGTCCCGACTGGAATAGGTGGCGAACCTATTGTCCTACATAGGGTGCAAAGTTTTCAGCCATCGGCATTTATGTAACTGAATGTAACTCAACTTTCAAACATAATTTCGAAAAGTCATTTGTTTTAGCCAGGATAGGAACCCACATCTTTTTGATTTAGGAGGCGGGTGCTCGACCACTGGATCGCCGAGACTACCGAGATGACTACTATCTACTTCAAAATTGAGTTCACATATAACATATATACTACATACATATGTAGGCGCAGGACGCCATCTAGCGGCATATTATATCAACTATATATAATAATAACCCTATAAAACTTTATTAGGTAAACTGATTTATTAAGATTACATGTTATTACATATTTGTGACAAGTAATTACTGAAATATATTATTTAGTTAAGTAAAATGCGCGAAATGTATAATTATGAGATTAAACAATTCATTCTATTTCGTAACTGTTTTGATATTTCCTTTTATTGTTTAAATGTTTAAATCAATACTGATGCTGCATGAATATTGATAATAATTATTTTCATAATTAATATCTTATTACTAAATAATATCAACTCGTTCTATGTAATATTTGTAAAATAAGAGAACTTAATCCTAGTAGCGCCATCCGCCGAAAGATAGTGAATTTTGATTGTTGAAATAAGTAATTTATTCATTTACAAACTATTTCGTACTAAAACTGCTGTTATAATTATTTAAAATTGTTATTTTGAATTTTAATCTATTTTTCAAGTATGATTCTCGAGTAGATTCATTTGTTATGTAAAAAGATGTTGATAACTGAGTTTATCATTTTTGTAATATCAATTATGACCAGCTAGTACCACCATCCGCTACTAGATGTCTGTACGGGTAGTTTAAAAAGTCGCTATATCTTTTCATCCTTGGTTTATATGGATCTTGGCTTTTATTTTATCCATATACAATATTAATAGTGGCCGCAAGGGGGCGTTAAAAGCGTTAAACGCTCTTGCACGAGACATTAGAAGTTCCACTTCAAAAAGTGGGTCTTCTGGTAGCAAGCTGCTAGCGTCACCCATGAATATAGACAAATCCGAGAGAGTCACAGTTGGATTGCTGGTTTTTTGTCAAAAAGGCACAAAATTTTTGGAGTTTACTCCTTAAGAATCGATTTACATATATAGGCCCGGGGTATGAAAATTATGGGGACCAAAATCGTACTAGTCACGTGACTGTCACACGAAATGCGTTATGCAGTCACAGAGCATATAAATAAGAGTCGGCACTCCATACAATGTCCTTTCTCATGGTAGGCCGCGGTTTCGTCCTCGCCGCCGAGGGCGCAAACTCGCTCGCGTAACAGTCAGAAACGTGGTACAAACCACATTGCCAACAACCGTCCAAGCCGAGGTTCGTACCCCACAGGGGGTGCCCTTGGAACAGGTTGTTTAATCACTAGGTTGAGAGCCCTCTGCGCTCACCAAAAGTCCGCGTAAAATTGTAACAGCCGTAAGGCTAACAATTAGTAGTCATTCATAAAAAAAAAAAAAAAAAAAAAAACATACAATGTCCTGAGCTCTTTATAGTCACAGAATCGCGCTAATCTCAGAAACCACCAGTCCGATTTTAAAAATTCTTTCAGTGGTATATAGTCCATTTATCGAGGAAGGCTTTAGGCTATATTATATTTTCAAATCAATTAGGGATCCTTACTATAAGTCCAATAATGTAACCCAAGGTGTAAGAAAATGACTCGAAAATAATTCTTACATCGTGAACGCTGCGAAAACTATTGATTCTAGAATAAAACAATGTACTACACTTTTACAGAACATAAATTTGTCTATAAAAAAGTCCGCGATGGCATATGTCTAACTATTGTAGTTATCTCACAATAAGTGTTTTTTGAGTTTTTTAAAATAATTAAATTGATGTCGTTATAAAAATGCTTTATTTTGTACCTTGAATTTAACTTTCCTGAAAATAAATTACTTCAATAAAAAGACAGATTCAACACCTTTCTAGAACTGTTTGAATAATTCAATTCGGACATTTAATTCCAAAGATATCGCAAAATACAAAATGTAAGAATTCATTTCATAGGGAAATAATTAGTTACACTGATGATGTATCCGACTCGGACAGCTCGGACCGCGACAGCTAGCAGGTAGATTTTTTTACGTTTGTTTGTTGCTAAAAGGTACCGGTGGTCCAGATGTCGAGAACCCCACTTCTGTATAAAGTAGTCGCGGGTTCGAGTTCTGGCTCACAGCAATGACTTTTTGAAATTGTTTGCTGAAGTTATGTGTATTTAGATATCGATGACTATAAACTTTGTGCCTGGTATGGCAGTAAGTTCGCCACCTATTCCATTTGGGATGAATACATAGTGGCGAAACGAGGTTTAACAGCCGCTGCCTACACCTTCGAGTAGAAAAGGCGTGAAGTTATGTTTCGTTGTTGTTTCACTCTTTGTCATCATATCGCTCAATACTTTAATCAGAATTTAAAATTTAAAAAAGTCTCGGTGGCGCAGTCAGCGTGCGCACGGCCTCTGATCCAGAGGTCCGGGGTTCGATTCCAGACACTGGCTCACACCAATGACTTTTCGAAATTGTTTTCGGAAGTTATGTGTGATAAATATCGATGACTGACAAACTTTGTGCCCGGTATGGCAATAGGATCGCCACCTATTCCATTTGGGACGAAACATAACGGCGAGACGAGGCTTAACAGCCGCTGGCTACACCTTCGGGTAACAAAAGGCGTGAAGTTATGTTATGTTTAAAATTTGTAGTATTTAATAGTATTTTGTGGTATTTTTATTTATAAAAGTTACTAGCTTTTACCTGCGGCTTCGCTCGCATTAAATCCATTAAATAGATATCAAAGATCATTACTATAGAAGTTAACCAATATGATAACTCTGTTTTATTGCTTGGCTGGAATTATTAGGTTTTAAAATTACTACTTACAATGACGTTTAAAAAACTAACAACATTTTTTAAGGTAAAATATATTTCTCTGTAACAAAAATAAATAATTTTGGACTGTAACAATTTTATAAGAGTACTAGCTTTTACCCGCGGCTTCGCTCGCATTGAAGCCAATAAATAAGTATCAAAATCATTACCATAGAATTGAATCAATATAATAACTCTATTTTCTTACTTAGCTGGGATTATCAATTTTCAAAATTACAACATTAGGTATGACGTTTAAAAATCTCACAATATGCTTTATTAAAATGCAACAACAAACGGTAAAATATATTTCTCTGTAACAAAAATAAATATTTTTGGACTTTAACAATTTTATATAATATAAATGCAGAGTATTAATGTAGGATATTTTTGTAGACTATATTATAAGTTTCTCCTTAGGGTGCAAATATATGTTAATTAAAGAGAGAAAAAAGAAAGTATCCTTTATTACTTCTAATACCCCCAAGAATATATGTACAAAGATTCATGATGATCTGTTGAGTAGTTATCCCGTGAAAGCGTAACAAACAAACTTACATTCGCATTTATAATATTAGTATGATATGAAGTATGATAAGTAATAAGTATAAGTAAAGTTAAGTATAAGTATAAGTATAAGTATCAACCCTGAATACTGTAATACCGTCCCTCGCGAGGCATAACAGCCGCTGCCTACACCTTCGGATAGAAAAAGGTGTGAAGTTACGTTATGTTATCTAATTTACGAATACTGTAAAACTTCATTACTGAAGTAGCTAAATTTGACGATTTTTTGACAAACAATTGTTTTATCTTTCGTAATTTTTTTTATTTTTTTTTAATATAAAGTACCCTATGTTACTTCTAATACCTTCAAGAGTATATGTACAAAGTTTCATGATGATCGGTTCAGTAGTTTTTGCGTGAAAGCGTAACAAACAAACTTACATTCGCATTTATAATATTAGTATAAGTATATTAGTATAAAAGTATAAATATAAAATGTAGGATATTGTTGTAGACTATTTTATAAGTTTTTCCTTCGGGTTCAAAAATATGTAAATTACTTTAAAGAATATGTGTACAAAGTTTCATGATGATCGATTGAGTAGTTATCGCGTGAAAGCACGCAAACAAACTTACATTCACATTTATATATTACTAGCTGACCCGGCAAACGTTGTCTTGCCAAAAAATTAAATTTAAAAAATAGGGGTTGATCGTAGGGGGTTGAAAATTCTCAGACTTACCCGATATGAATACAAAATTTAATGAGTCGGTCAAGCCGTTTCGAAGGAGTGTGGGAAAATTGTGACACGAGAAGTTTATATATTAGAAGTAGGATAGGATAGGAATTAGGTTACATTTTTATTGTATAAGGGGCAAACGAGCAGGCTTATGATAGTTACAAACGCCGCCCATGGCCACCTCACCACATGCAGTGTTACAGTTGCGTTGCCGGCGCTTACAATGGGATATGGGTGGGGTCGGGAGTGGGTTTCGGTAGGGGAGGGGAAAAGGGATTGGGCCTCCGAACACCTCTCTCAGCGAGTGAAACGCGGCTAAGGCCACTTTTCAGCGATAATCTGAGAGGTCGTGGTATTCCACGGGTCGAGCCGGCCCATTCATGCAGCGAACACTGCCTGACTTTACCACTGACAAGGTGTGACTGATGTGACTGATTTATAATACATTCTAGATATATGTAATAAACTTTACATTTTTAAGATCGTGATATCTTTTAAAATGTAGTAAATTTATTTCGATAAGCGTAATCGCTAGACTGACATCATTTGACTTATAAAAAAAAAACACTCACTGTGAGTTAGCTACCCTGGTTTGAACATATGGTGGCCCGTTTTTTTCGTTGAAGTCAACAATAGTGACCATATAAAAAAAAATTGTTTATGTTGTATTAAAAAAAACTAAAGGTTGAGCAAAAACTTGGGACAAGTTCATTGCTATATTCATTGTTCATAAGTGGCATTGCTAATAAAGCTTTCTTTGAAGTTGTAAATAATATCAATGTCTTGGTTGTCAGTACGCTAATACATACTAGCTAAGCGAGTGACACGTGTAATAATCGTGCCTTATGGCACTTTGTTCTCTCTGCCTACCCCGCAAGGGATCTGGCCTAAGGTTATGTATGTATCAAGAACTTGAATTTAAATAAATATTAGTGTTAGATAGTCCATTTATGATGAAAGCTTTGGGGTATTAATATGATTGCGGCAATAATCTTTTGAGTGGAAAATGTATAAAATATGGCGGTACGAAGTTCGCGCGGTCTGCTAGTATATAATAATAAGAGTCGGCACTCCATACAATGTCCTGAGCTCTTTATAGTCACAGAGCATATAAATAAGAGTCGGCACTCCATACAATGTCCTGAGCTCTTTATAGTCACAGAGCATATAAATAAGAGTCGGCACTCCATACAATGTCCTGAGCTCTTTATAGAAACACTCTTTATAGCGATACGCCATTCTCTATTACGAAGAAATGTGTTCATATTTGTAGACAGTAAATATTTATTTTTGTAAATAAATACCGTAAAAACATGTAGAAAAAAACACCCCCAGACGAGGGATCGAACCCGCCCCGACCTTGTGTTATCGGTAGTGCGGTTTACCGATGCACCACGAGGGCCGTATGCATAATCGTCTAATTACCGTCCTCTTTACCAATTTCGACACATTTTCTAGGATCGGGTTTGTTTGTTTGTTTGTTTTTTACATACATACATATACGTAAGTACGTATTGCAGGCGGAGAAAAAAAAAAATTATATTATTTATAAATTGTGTTTTTATAAATTGTGTTTTTTGAAAATTATATTTAAGTACGAATTACATACTAATAAAATAATGAAATATCAATAATATTTTTCGATCTTTGGTAATGAAACGAGGGGCGCCACAGTAGCATCGCCAACATCGTACTCCTAATAAAAAGTGTGTGAATCTCGGAATCGGCTCCAACGATTTTCATGAAATTTAGTATATAGGGGGTTTCGGGGGCTATAAATCGATCTAGCTAGGAATCATTTTTAGAAAATTTCATTTTATCGTGTTTTATCGATAATTAACTTAAACATCAACTTACTTTTTTATTGGAATTCCTGACATCTATTGGCGAATGTGAATTATTTTAAATTGTGAGCACTTAACTTGCTTTAACGACAACAACACTAAAGCTATTCCAGCAGATGGCGTTGTTAACTAATTCCAGCAGATGGCGTTGTTAACTAATTACTATTTGTTTCTAATATAATATGTTAGTACATAGTATATATTAGTATATATTTATTATTGGAGTTTACTCCTTAAGAATCGATTTACAATATATAATAATAAGAGTCGGCACTCCATACAATGTCCTGAGCTCTTTATAGTCACAGAGCATATAAATAAGAGTCGGCACTCCATACAATGTCCTGAGCTCTTTATAGTCACAGAGCATATAAATAAGAGTCGGCACTCCATACAATGTCCTGAGCTCTTTATAGAAACACTCTTTATAGCGATACGCCATTCTCTATTACGAAGAAATGTGTTCATATTTGTAGACAGTAAATATTTATTGGAGTTTACTCCTTAAGAATCGATTTACATATATAGGCCCGGGGTATGAAAATTATGGGGACCAAAATCGTACTAGTCACGTGACTGTCACACGAAATGCGTTATGCAGTCACAGAGCATATAAATAAGAGTCGGCACTCCATACAATGTCCTGAGCTCTTTATAGTCACAGAGCATATAAATAAGAGTCGGCACTCCATACAATGTCCTGAGCTCTTTATAGTCACAGAGCATATAAATAAGAGTCGGCACTCCATACAATGTCCTGAGCTCTTTATAGAAACACTCTTTATAGCGATACGCCATTCTCTATTACGAAGAAATGTGTTCATATTTGTAGACAGTAAATATTTATTTTTGTAAATAAATACCGTAAAAACATGTAGAAAAAAACACCCCCAGACGAGGGATCGAACCCGCCCCGACCTTGTGTTATCGGTAGTGCGGTTTACCGATGCACCACGAGGGCCGTATGTATAATCGTTTAATTACCGTCCTCTTTACCAATTTCGACACATTTTCTAGGATCGGGTTTGTTTGTTTGTTTGTTTTTTACATACATACATATACGTAAGTACGTATTGCAGACGGAGAAAAAAAAAATTATATTATTTATAAATTGTGTTTTTATAAATTGTGTTTTTTGAAAATTATATTTAAGTACGAATTACATACTAATAAAATAATGAAATATCAATAATATTTTTCGATCTTTGGTAATGAAACGAGGGGCGCCACAGTAGCATCGCCAACATCGTACTCCTAATAAAAAGTGTGTGAATCTCGGAATCGGCTCCAACGATTTTCATGAAATTTAGTATATAGGGGGTTTCGGGGGCTATAAATCGATCTAGCTAGGAATCATTTTTAGAAAATTTCATTTTATCGTGTTTTATCGATAATTAACTTAAACATCAACTTACTTTTTTATTGGAATTCCTGACATCTATTGGCGAATGTGAATTATTTTAAATTGTGAGCACTTAACTTGCTTTAACGACAACAACACTAAAGCTATTCCAGCAGATGGCGTTGTTAACTAATTCTAAACTAATTACTATTTCTTTATTACTAAATTTCTTATTATATTACTATTTCTTTATTACTAAACTAATTACTATTTCTTTATTTCTTCTAAACTAATTACTATTTGTTTCTAATATAATATGTTAGTACATAGTATATATTAGTATATATTTATTATTGGAGTTTACTCCTTAAGAATCGATTTACAATATATAATAATAAGAGTCGGCACTCCATACAATGTCCTGAGCTCTTTATAGTCACAGAGCATATAAATAAGAGTCGGCACTCCATACAATGTCCTGAGCTCTTTATAGTCACAGAGCATATAAATAAGAGTCGGCACTCCATACAATGTCCTGAGCTCTTTATAGAAACACTCTTTATAGCGATACGCCATTCTCTATTACGAAGAAATGTGTTCATATTTGTAGACAGTAAATATTTATTATTTTATTTTATAATCGTTCTTGAGGAGTAAACTCCAGTCGTGCGTCGGAGCGGACACACACTTTTACTTTTTTATTTTATTTTATAATCGTTCTTGAGGAGTAAACTCCAGTCGTGCGTCGGAGCGGACACACACTTTTACTTTTTTTGATTGGTTTTTAGAAAATGTTTATAGTTCTAAATTTTGGAAACTCCTTAAAACCTTCAAAAATTTGGTTCCCTCACAGAGACGGGCGGCATAAAAGTTTTTGTATGCCCTTTACATATGTGGTTTTGTTCCACCATTGGATTCTCTTTTAACTTATTCACATATTTTTTCTCATTTCATTTATTTTTCACAGAACTGAGGTGTACTAATTACTTTTAAAAACCATTAATCACCACAGTAACGTATTTCTAACTCTATTACTTGTCATAACACACATAACATGACGCTTTTTTTCTACCTGAAGGTGTAGGCAGCGGCTGTTAAGCCTCGTTTCGCTGTTATATTTACGTCCCAAATGGAATAAGTGGCGAAGCTATTGCCAGGAACAGGTGAATGAAATTGTATATCTTGGATGCGCTTTTAGCAAGGATGGTAGGTACACCGCTGATGTAGAAAGAAGAGTGGTGTTAGGAAATAAGAAAAAAAGATATTAGCAGAAAAGCCCAGCTAGCAATGCACAATGCAATACTGATCCCAAAGCTAACTTATGGAAGCAAGAGCTGGGTATAGCAGAGTGTGCATGAAAGTATGATAAACGCGGTCGAAATGAGGGCATTGCGCAAAATCTGCGGAGTGACCCTCGCTGACCGCGTGGAAAACAAGGTCATAAGGAAGGAAGTCGGATTGAAAGAGAGTGTCGGTGTAAAAGTAAGAAAGAGGATGCTCCGATGGTTCGGACATGTAGAAAGGATGGATGATGCAAGATTGACTAAGCAGATATACAATGCAAAAGCGGATGGATGTAGGAGTCGAGGACGGCCTAGACACAGATTCCATGACCAAATAGAACGTGTTCTGGAGGAAGGTGATGTTAGGAGCCTCAAAAATGGACGCACGTGCATGAAAAGAGTTATGAAAGTCAACGAAGCGAGTGAGGTGTGTAAGAATCGCGCCCTATGGCGCTCCGTTCTCTCTGCCTACTCCGCAAGGGATTTGGCGTGACGTTATGTTTATGTTTGCTATTGCCATACCGGGCACAAAGTTTTCAGTCAACGATATTTATCACGCATAACGTTCCGAAAACAATTTCGTAAAGTCATTGGTGTGAGCCCAGATTCGAACCCGCGACCTCTTGATTCAGAAGCAGGGTGCTCGACCACTGGACCACCGAGACATAACTCTATTAATAATTTAATGCGAAAGTAGCTCTGCTTGTTAGCTCATTTGTTACTTTATGGGGTAGCATGGAGTAACATTGCTGTCTACATATATGTGTAACTAAGTCGTGAAGGTACAGTAGTAATATCTGTTTCTGTACTGTTGTAGTAAGCACATATAATAGGTGAGAGGTATGTACATAAAAAAAGTAAAAGTGTGTGTCCGCTCCGACGCACGACTGGAGTTTACTCCTCAAGAACGATTATAAAATAAAATAATAAATATTTACTGTCTACAAATATGAACACATTTCTTCGTAATAGAGAATGGCGTATCGCTATAAAGAGTGTTTCTATAAAGAGCTCAGGACATTGTATGGAGTGCCGACTCTTATTTATATGCTCTGTGACTATAAAGAGCTCAGGACATTGTATGGAGTGCCGACTCTTATTTATATGCTCTGTGACTATAAAGAGCTCAGGACATTGTATGGAGTGCCGACTCTTATTATTATATATTGTAAATCGATTCTTAAGGAGTAAACTCCAATAATAAATATATACTAATATATACTATGTACTAACATATTATATTAGAAACAAATAGTAATTAGTTAACAACGCCATCTGCTGGAATTAGTTAACAACGCCATCTGCTGGAATAGCTTTAGTGTTGTTGTCGTTAAAGCAAGTTAAGTGCTCACAATTTAAAATAATTCACATTCGCCAATAGATGTCAGGAATTCCAATAAAAAAGTAAGTTGATGTTTAAGTTAATTATCGATAAAACACGATAAAATGAAATTTTCTAAAAATGATTCCTAGCTAGATCGATTTATAGCCCCCGAAACCCCCTATATACTAAATTTCATGAAAATCGTTGGAGCCGATTCCGAGATTCACACACTTTTTATTAGGAGTACGATGTTGGCGATGCTACTGTGGCGCCCCTCGTTTCATTACCAAAGATCGAAAAATATTATTGATATTTCATTATTTTATTAGTATGTAATTCGTACTTAAATATAATTTTCAAAAAACACAATTTATAAAAACACAATTTATAAATAATATAATTTTTTTTTTTCTCCGCCTGCAATACGTACTTACGTATATGTATGTATGTAAAAAACAAACAAACAAACAAACCCGATCCTAGAAAATGTGTCGAAATTGGTAAAGAGGACGGTAATTAGACGATTATGCATACGGCCCTCGTGGTGCATCGGTAAACCGCACTACCGATAACACAAGGTCGGGGCGGGTTCGATCCCTCGTCTGGGGGTGTTTTTTTCTACATGTTTTTACGGTATTTATTTACAAAAATAAATATTTACTGTCTACAAATATGAACACATTTCTTCGTAATAGAGAATGGCGTATCGCTATAAAGAGTGTTTCTATAAAGAGCTCAGGACATTGTATGGAGTGCCGACTCTTATTTATATGCTCTGTGACTATAAAGAGCTCAGGACATTGTATGGAGTGCCGACTCTTATTTATATGCTCTGTGACTATAAAGAGCTCAGGACATTGTATGGAGTGCCGACTCTTATTATTATATACTAGCAGACCGCGCGAACTTCGTACCGCCATATTTTATACATTTTCCACTCAAAAGATTATTGCCGCAATCATATTAATACCCCAAAGCTTTCATCATAAATGGACTATCTAACACTAATATTTATTTAAATTCAAGTTCTTGATACATACATAACCTTAGGCCAGATCCCTTGCGGGGTAGGCAGAGAGAACAAAGTGCCATAAGGCACGATTATTACACGTGTCACTCGCTTAGCTAGTATGTATTAGCGTACTGACAACCAAGACATTGATATTATTTACAACTTCAAAGAAAGCTTTATTAGCAATGCCACTTATGAACAATGAATATAGCAATGAACTTGTCCCAAGTTTTTGCTCAACCTTTAGTTTTTTTTAATACAACATAAACAATTTTTTTTTATATGGTCACTATTGTTGACTTCAACGAAAAAAACGGGCCACCATATGTTCAAACCAGGGTAGCTAACTCACAGTGAGTGTTTTTTTTTTATAAGTCAAATGATGTCAGTCTAGCGATTACGCTTATCGAAATAAATTTACTACATTTTAAAAGATATCACGATCTTAAAAATGTAAAGTTTATTACATATATCTAGAATGTATTATAAATCAGTCACATCAGTCACACCTTGTCAGTGGTAAAGTCAGGCAGTGTTCGCTGCATGAATGGGCCGGCTCGACCCGTGGAATACCACGACCTCTCAGATTATCGCTGAAAAGTGGCCTTAGCCGCGTTTCACTCGCTGAGAGAGGTGTTCGGAGGCCCAATCCCTTTTCCCCTCCCCTACCGAAACCCACTCCCGACCCCACCCATATCCCATTGTAAGCGCCGGCAACGCAACTGTAACACTGCATGTGGTGAGGTGGCCATGGGCGGCGTTTGTAACTATCATAAGCCTGCTCGTTTGCCCCTTATACAATAAAAATGTAACCTAATTCCTATCCTATCCTACTTCTAATATATAAACTTCTCGTGTCACAATTTTCCCACACTCCTTCGAAACGGCTTGACCGACTCATTAAATTTTGTATTCATATCGGGTAAGTCTGAGAATTTTCAACCCCCTACGATCAACCCCTATTTTTTAAATTTAATTTTTTGGCAAGACAACGTTTGCCGGGTCAGCTAGTAATATATAAATGTGAATGTAAGTTTGTTTGCGTGCTTTCACGCGATAACTACTCAATCGATCATCATGAAACTTTGTACACATATTCTTTAAAGTAATTTACATATTTTTGAACCCGAAGGAAAAACTTATAAAATAGTCTACAACAATATCCTACATTTTATATTTATACTTTTATACTAATATACTTATACTAATATTATAAATGCGAATGTAAGTTTGTTTGTTACGCTTTCACGCAAAAACTACTGAACCGATCATCATGAAACTTTGTACATATACTCTTGAAGGTATTAGAAGTAACATAGGGTACTTTATATTAAAAAAAATTAAAAAAAATTACGAAAGATAAAACAATTGTTTGTCAAAAAATCGTCAAATTTAGCTACTTCAGTAATGAAGTTTTACAGTATTCGTAAATTAGATAACATAACGTAACTTCACACCTTTTTCTATCCGAAGGTGTAGGCAGCGGCTGTTATGCCTCGCGAGGGACGGTATTACAGTATTCAGGGTTGATACTTATACTTATACTTATACTTAACTTTACTTATACTTATTACTTATCATACTTCATATCATACTAATATTATAAATGCGAATGTAAGTTTGTTTGTTACGCTTTCACGGGATAACTACTCAACAGATCATCATGAATCTTTGTACATATATTCTTGGGGGTATTAGAAGTAATAAAGGATACTTTCTTTTTTCTCTCTTTAATTAACATATATTTGCACCCTAAGGAGAAACTTATAATATAGTCTACAAAAATATCCTACATTAATACTCTGCATTTATATTATATAAAATTGTTAAAGTCCAAAAATATTTATTTTTGTTACAGAGAAATATATTTTACCGTTTGTTGTTGCATTTTAATAAAGCATATTGTGAGATTTTTAAACGTCATACCTAATGTTGTAATTTTGAAAATTGATAATCCCAGCTAAGTAAGAAAATAGAGTTATTATATTGATTCAATTCTATGGTAATGATTTTGATACTTATTTATTGGCTTCAATGCGAGCGAAGCCGCGGGTAAAAGCTAGTACTCTTATAAAATTGTTACAGTCCAAAATTATTTATTTTTGTTACAGAGAAATATATTTTACCTTAAAAAATGTTGTTAGTTTTTTAAACGTCATTGTAAGTAGTAATTTTAAAACCTAATAATTCCAGCCAAGCAATAAAACAGAGTTATCATATTGGTTAACTTCTATAGTAATGATCTTTGATATCTATTTAATGGATTTAATGCGAGCGAAGCCGCAGGTAAAAGCTAGTAACTTTTATAAATAAAAATACCACAAAATACTATTAAATACTACAAATTTTAAACATAACATAACTTCACGCCTTTTGTTACCCGAAGGTGTAGCCAGCGGCTGTTAAGCCTCGTCTCGCCGTTATGTTTCGTCCCAAATGGAATAGGTGGCGATCCTATTGCCATACCGGGCACAAAGTTTGTCAGTCATCGATATTTATCACACATAACTTCCGAAAACAATTTCGAAAAGTCATTGGTGTGAGCCAGTGTCTGGAATCGAACCCCGGACCTCTGGATCAGAGGCCGTGCGCTCGCCGACTGCGCCACCGAGACTTTTTTAAATTTTAAATTCTGATTAAAGTATTGAGCGATATGATGACAAAGAGTGAAACAACAACGAAACATAACTTCACGCCTTTTCTACTCGAAGGTGTAGGCAGCGGCTGTTAAACCTCGTTTCGCCACTATGTATTCATCCCAAATGGAATAGGTGGCGAACTTACTGCCATACCAGGCACAAAGTTTATAGTCATCGATATCTAAATACACATAACTTCAGCAAACAATTTCAAAAAGTCATTGCTGTGAGCCAGAACTCGAACCCGCGACTACTTTATACAGAAGTGGGGTTCTCGACATCTGGACCACCGGTACCTTTTAGCAACAAACAAACGTAAAAAAATCTACCTGCTAGCTGTCGCGGTCCGAGCTGTCCGAGTCGGATACATCATCAGTGTAACTAATTATTTCCCTATGAAATGAATTCTTACATTTTGTATTTTGCGATATCTTTGGAATTAAATGTCCGAATTGAATTATTCAAACAGTTCTAGAAAGGTGTTGAATCTGTCTTTTTATTGAAGTAATTTATTTTCAGGAAAGTTAAATTCAAGGTACAAAATAAAGCATTTTTATAACGACATCAATTTAATTATTTTAAAAAACTCAAAAAACACTTATTGTGAGATAACTACAATAGTTAGACATATGCCATCGCGGACTTTTTTATAGACAAATTTATGTTCTGTAAAAGTGTAGTACATTGTTTTATTCTAGAATCAATAGTTTTCGCAGCGTTCACGATGTAAGAATTATTTTCGAGTCATTTTCTTACACCTTGGGTTACATTATTGGACTTATAGTAAGGATCCCTAATTGATTTGAAAATATAATATAGCCTAAAGCCTTCCTCGATAAATGGACTATATACCACTGAAAGAATTTTTAAAATCGGACTGGTGGTTTCTGAGATTAGCGCGATTCTGTGACTATAAAGAGCTCAGGACATTGTATGGAGTGCCGACTCTTATTTATATGCTCTGTGACTGCATAACGCATTTCGTGTGACAGTCACGTGACTAGTACGATTTTGGTCCCCATAATTTTCATACCCCGGGCCTATATATGTAAATCGATTCTTAAGGAGTAAACTCCAAAAATAGTAGATAAAAATGTAAATCATAATTACTTGATTGATCGTATCCCATATTCACAGATAATATAAATACTATTGCTGATTCATCTATACGTACGTGCTCACCATTGCAGACTCATCAGTACACATCAAAAACAACTTTAACTATATTTAGCTTTATATTTACATAAAACAAAGTCAGGTTATTTACACCATTTATAACTCGAGAACGGCTTGACCGTCAGTGCAAGATCTTTTATTGTTAACTTTTTAAATTTAGCAGACTTTTCTATTGAAAATAATTTGTTAGAATACCGCCACCCCATCTCTTCCCGTGGGTGTCGTAAAAGGCGACTAAGGGAAAAGCTAGAAGAATGGGCAGCAGCATTCTCTCTCTAGACAATACAGCCTACTGCGATCGCCAACCCGCCTGCCAAGCGTGGCGATTATGGCAAAAACCCCCCATGATTGAGCGGACCGGCAGTTGTAGCGCTCTATGGGGCAGGCCTACGTCCAGCAGTGGACCTCAAAAGGGCTAATGATAAAGTTATATTTGAGTACAAAGAAATTGCTTTCTTTACCATCGTTTTACCTTTGCGAAGTCACTTTAAAAGTATTTTTATTTTTTTGCATTACGCAGTGACAAAATATAGATAATATATCTCAGATAATAACGACCTTGACTCGTGTTATCATTATTACAACTAAACTAATAAATATTGACTCACATTTACTCGTAATTATGTATAAATGGTTTATTCTGTTGAGTGGTTTCAGCTATCATTAGGGCGGTGTGTTTGTATACAAGTATCTTTAAGGCTTTTAGTTGTATCATTCAAATTATTTATTGATCTATCTCGCTGATTTTGCACGAATAACTATATCAATCTAATATATTAACTTGCCAAAATCTTCTTAACCGAAAGACGATTGTAAATTGTTATAAAAATGCAAATTTATGCGTGTTTTGTTACTCTAAATTATTTTTTAAACTCCGAACTATACAGTATGGGTTAGTTAAATTTAATTCTTGCCTACAATATTTAATATTGAGTTAAACTAGACCAAAAGTAGACATAGACTGTGTTAGACGACATACAAAAAAACATACTCAAAAATCGTATTTATCTAAACAATATCACTTTGATAGTAGATACTCTAAGTATTCGTGACGAAACATTTAATTTTGTTGATGACGATTGACTGAGACAACGAAAGAATACCTGAACCCAGAGAAGACATTTTTGATATTAAAATCTTATCTTCGCATCTTTAAGAGACTGATTTATTTTAGCTTGGAACTAAACTTGGGTCATATCCTAAACCTAGCTTTATTAAAACCGTGATATACTATCCTGTAGGAGACAGCTGAAAGAGAGATTAATAGTCCGAAATAATTACCCAGCAATGCATTAATTGGCTGGCTCGGCAAATGTAATACCACGACCTTTCAGAATGTTAACGTAAAGTGACTCATGCCGCGTTTCGCTCGGCAAGAGATGTATCCGGAGGGCCAACTCCTTCCCCTCTCCTCTTCTCATCCCACTTCTGACACGTTCCATTATAAGGGCTGGCAACGTAACTGCAACACTATCTGTATTCAGGTGTTCATGGGCGGCGTTTGTTATTTGCCATCGAGTGACATCCCAAAAAAAAGACCTCAAAAAAAATTGCCTATAGAAAGGCAGGATTAATTACAGCTACAAAATTCGTTACTAGTAGTCTATTTATGAACAAAATCAATAAATGAACGACAGTTATGTTAGAAGCAGTGGAGGGTGTCGTTTGCTTACTCACGTGGGAAAAATTCAATCTGCTCGTGTTCGTTAGGCACCGGCTTGTGGATAAACCAATTATGTGTTGTTATATGTTTTGTGTGTGAGGAAAAACAGGTTTTAATCACAATAAGACCATTAATTAACAAAATTAAATGTAATTGCCGTTCCAGTGTAACTAGCAATATATTGGTAATTGGAAAAACAAAATGATTTACATTGCAATATTAATTTTTATGTTTATTTAACATTTATAGTCATGAAAAGCAATATTGCAATGTAAATCTATTTTCATTTTAATAATAATAATAATGATGGTAAAATTTCTACGTTCTTTTAATAGTTTCACGGTTACGCTTCTGATTTTGAGATCCCAAATTCAAATACTGGTTTTGGCTGGAGTTTTTGCAACATTTTTAGAAGTATATAATACTATAGCCATTTGTAGAGTCTTGCACCTACCTATTCCATTTGGGAGGTAAACATAACGGCGAGACGAGGCTTAACACCCACTGCCTACACCTTCGGGTAGAAAAAGGCGTGCAGTTATGTTATCTTATGCAATAAGACAGGCCAGCTATTATATGAAGTCAGAAAATTCGTACGTCACTTGAAGTAAGCTTTCAGTTTGGACTTGAAATCCCTAAAAACCTAACTGTATATCCTTGCAAACTATCACACATGTACATATTATTGGATTTATAAAATTTTAGCGGAGATCAATAAAGAAAATGGAAAGAAAGAAATATAATTTGAGACCGAGAAATGTATTTATTTATTTGTTGTGTATTGTTTGTATAGTAAAGACTACTGGCTTTTGTATTAAACAGTATCCAATGAAGTACCTACTCCTGTACTCCAAAAGATTGCTCGCACACGCAAGTAATCCACTTTGTTCTGACATTTGTTATTTACGAAAACATAGATTGTGTAGAAATGTTCCATTTGGACGTTCTGGATAAAGAAAGACAATTATATATATACCTACCTACCTACCTATCGCAAGAACGATGATACGTTTATTTATTTATTTATGTTCTAACAATAGACAAACCAGAATAGAATTACAGTAATGAGATTTCTCTATCTTATATATAAAATTCTCGTGTCACAGTTTTCGTTCCCATACTCCTCGGAAACGGCTTGACCGATTCTCATGAAATTTTGTGTGCATATGGGTAAGTCTGAGAAAAGGACCAATTCTATTTTTCATCCCCCTAAATCACAAGGGTAGCCCACCCCTCTATATTTTTTTTTTAATTTTTCGATATACTTCTGTTGCTTATTTTTTTTATAAATCAGGATACAAAAATACATACAACCCTAAATTTTCAAACCCCTACTACTACTATCAACCCCCATTTTTAAAATTTTATTTTTCGGCAAGACAACGTTTGCCGGGTCAGCTAGTATTTTAATAAAATTCAGAAGTTATAGTGTGTATATGCCTATGTATGTATGGCGATAGACTTCGTTACCTTTTACAATTGACATTTGTTTTTGAGATAAATAGATGTCGAGGAACAATCACCGCAGCCTATTGTTTTGTATATTTTGGGCGTAAAGTTATAAGTTCAAGTGTCCATGTAATAAAATTATATTGCTATGAATAAAAACATAATGATAGCAACAAAAACAAGTCTTGATAAATATTGTACAAATCTATAATCGCCATTGATTAATAATTATCCCGACAGGAACAGAAATTCTGATCTATGTGCAGAAGATAAATGCCAATATCAATTCTGCCACTACTCTTGTTCTAAGAATAAAATGCGAACAAAATCTAAAATCGATACTCGATTAATATTTTTTTTTTACAGTTATAAACTCGTACTTTTGTCAAATAAGAGAAAGTCGATTATGAGAGCCATTGAGCCGGCAAGTCATTTATTTCAGATAAAAAAGGGTCCAATATTTTTTTTCGACACAATGTCGAATTTTGCTATGAGTTGACTATACAATGGGAAAGGTTTTGCTCAGAGTTCACAGGCTACCCTCCAGCCATTGTTGATATTTGAATCGTTACACTAAATAGATTTAGTAAGACGTGACTTAGAATCAAATTTTTACATTGACAATATTTATTATCGTGAAATTAAAAAATTGTTATTGTAATAATATTGTTCCGAAAAATTTAAGCCTTTTTTATTACAAAAGGCCAGACTGTAATATCTGTGTAAATTAAATCAGCTTCACGGCAGCTAAGTAGGCAAGGAGGCAGGCCGATAATTTTAGTATATTAATTATAGTTTACGAAATATAATTAGATTTATAGTATAGAAAAATGTAGTACAAGAATTCTTTCAGTTTTAATATCTTTAAAAGAGGTGTATCTACTTGTAGATGTAAGGCAATAGGTTATGCCACCTATTTCATTTGGAACGTTTTTTATTTCACTTCGACGAGTCGAGGCATAACAGCCGCAGGAACCTTGGGGTAGAAAAAGGAGTGAATTAATATATAAATATATTATTTAATTTAGTCTCGGTGATCCAGTAGTCGAGCACCCAGCTTCTGAATCAAGAAGTTCGAGTGCGGGCTTACACCGACGACTATTCGGAATTATTTTCGGAAGTTATGTGTGATAAATATCGATGACTGACCACTTTGTGCCCGGTGTATGGCAATTCCACCTATTTCATTTAGGAGGTAAACATAACGGCAAGTCGAGGCTTAACTGCCGCTGGCTACACCTTTTGGTAGACAAAAGGCGCAAAGTTATATATTAATATATATATTTATATTAGAATTGTTTGATGCAGATCTAAGTTTGGGAGCCCTAGGGAAGTGAATTTTAAACAAGAAGGTATATATGAGGTATAGGATAGGATATAGGTAGATGGTAGTTATAAGATATGAAATAGTTAATTTAATTTGGTTAGTATATAACAGTGATTAATTAAATCTTATATAAATGTCAGCGAAGATGAAATATATTCAAATGGAAGTAATCTTTAACGCTGTTTAATTATTCATGGCTATATATATAAATATAAGTACTTTGTACATTCGTATGCAATAGTAAAGTTTATTTATAGAAATATTTAGTACATACATACATAACTTTACGCCACTTCGGGTAGAAAATGCGAAAAGTCACAAACAAAATAAATAAAGTAGATCCAGATGGTTAACGGGTCTTGAATCCGCGTCTATGTTTTAAACATTACATCTAATGTATTTATCTATTATTTAGTAAATCATAAAGTGACACTATTCCTTTCAAATTTGAAGGTCTTAGACTGCAAAGCTTGAGACAAACTGTCACGTATAGTTATTCACACACTAAATAATATCTGAATTAAAATGGTGGTGTGTTACACGGTGAGTTGGCTTCCGCGTATCTCTTTCATCAAACAGAACGCGGCTTGAGCCACTAAGCGTTGATATTCGAGGAGGTCCTGGTATTTGAGCGGTAGTGCAGGCCCATTCATGTAGTGAATTCAGGGGCTCTATCACTGCAAAGCACTCAAATAACCAATCAATAAAGATATTATTTTACTAATATCGATTTAGTGTCGAAATACCTAGTGATCTGGTCGACCTCTGAGGCTAATGCATGTAACGTAACCTGCCCTTGTCTTTAAGTAAACAGACCAGTAGACAATGTTTACTATAGACTAAAGTGTATCACCTTATCTTTACGACAAGCGTCTTATGGGATAGGCAGAAAGAAACGAGTGCCGCAAAACGCCATCCTTACACATACAATTCGAGTCTTTCAAAGTCATAATTCTAATAACGGAGCTAGTTTTTTTTGAAGTGGAACTTCTAATGTCTCGTGCAAAAGCGTTTAACGCTTTTAACGCCCCCTCGCGAGTATTATAGTTAATATAAAACACTAAAACATAAATCGGCTTATATAAACCAAGGAAGAGAATTTCCATAGCGTGATTAAAAACTGTACATAGACATCTAGTAGCTAGTAGCGGCACTGTTTTTATCGCACCGTGTCTCAAAAGTACTAACTGCATAAAAAATATTGTTTTTAATTTTTAAATTTATATGCTACTTAAAAAAAGAACAAAACAAAAAATTCAAATATTAGTGGGAATATACGAACAAGGCATTTTTTAATGCTATATAATAATAATAATAACAAATAATAATAAGTTTGACGTCGCTGTAACTGAAAAACCAACCTTGGGAACCTTAATAAAAAGTATACATACAGACACAGGAGTAACACAACTAGTTCAGTATTAGAATTGTAAAACATTTAGTAATTAGTCAGTAAATAATATAGTTATTAAAATGCAATAGGTCGCAGGTAAAATTAATGGCTTTTTTACTTCTGTATTTATTACTGTATTTAATTTCATTATATAAATTAAATTTTAATTTGTCTTAATTATTTTTACTTTATTGCAACCATTAGTGTACATGTACAAAAGTACAATTAGATTATAAATACGTTTAAGAAGTATGAAAAACAAAATAGGTAAAATAATTAATTTCTTTCTAATGTGCCGCCAAATAATCTATACATGTAATAAAATTGTAGGAAAGTTGGATATTTCATTGAGTTTCATTGAATATTTCATTTGCATAATTCTTGGGATATGATGTACAATCGATACCGAACCTCAAAATATAGTTTTTAGAATTTTTGTCTGTTTGTCTGTATGTTTGTTACGGATAAACTGTAAAAGTACTGCATGCTTTTATGTCGAATTTGGCTTAAATATAGCCAAGAGGGTCGGGTCAACACAGGCTAAACATTATCACGCTATCACTAACTGGGGGTGAGCGATGAACCCGTATAATGGCACAGGCACAGTATTCTTCCTGCTTTTTTGGCGTCCACGCTGATGAAGTAGCGAGCAACAACTAGTATAGTTATTAAAATGCAATATGTAGCTAGTAAAATAAGGGCTTTTTAATTTCTTTGTATTTAATTTCATTACATAAACTAAATTTTGATTTGTCTTAATTATTTTTAGCTTATTGCAATTTCTTTCTAATTAATTCTTTTTGTGCTATCTGTACTAGTATTTTTTTTGTGAATCTCTATTTTTTTTGTAACACAACAAGTAGGTACGAAGCGGCTACCGAACATGCCAGACGTATATTTGTTATTATAAGGATAATTAAATCGATATTTGTTATTTTGCAATGTATGTAAGTATCTAAGTATGTAATAAATATTTATAATGTATTAAATCTTAGAACTCAATTTTAAAGTTTTTATACACGCTAAGTTTGGATAATATTATTAACAGTCGTAGAGCCAAACAGTTCGCTGCATGAATGGACTGGCTCGACCGGTGAAACTCCACCGCCACTCATTCAAATATAGTTTTAATGCTTTTTTACAATATGGGTATCAAATAAAAGGGCTTTTCGATAGTAACTTGAAAATGTGACGTCATTATAAATCCAATGCTATAAGTATTTTAATGCATTTTACAATATGGGTATCGAATGGGCTTGAGCTTGGGGGAGTACCTAAATCAAAGAACAATGCGACGTCGAATATGGCACATCCTCCTAAATAAAATAGTCACCAAATTCTACCCAGACCTTAAGATGGGGATACTCGAGTGGGGATGGAACCCGCCAATCTCCATTCCACAGTCAGTAGTTTTACCGTGTATTGTTAAAACTACCGACTGTGGAATGTAAGTTGTGCTGTTTATAAATTAAGCGTGTTATAAATGTTCGTCAGTTAAAAAGTTCCACTTCAGTAGCGCGTAGGGACTCCGCGTAATTTTTTTTTTTACTTTCGATTTAATCTGTTGATTAATAAACCCAATTTTCATCTAAATGTTTATACAAGATTCTATGAAAATTAATTGATATTAAATTGCCAAAGTATATTAATTTTAACGACCGAGGAATTAAGTTATCAAGTGCGAACCGGTTTAACTAATTCCGTCGACGGGATGACAAATATTTGTCGGCGGTGATAATTAACTTTTCCACAGAATCGTTGCTTTTTCCTTAGCAACAACACAAGTGTGAACGACAATATTTGTGACAAGTTTTCCTCCCAATTCTCAAACTTTGTTTTTAATTTATGTTGAATATTACGTGAATACACTGAAAACAAAAAAAAATCCTCGAAGAATACGTCAAATAATAATTATTGGTAAGTATAATGTTTTCTTATTTTTATTTAAAACAAGCAGATATAAAATATAAAAGCGTATGGATGTAGGAGTCGAGGACGGCCAAGATACTCATTCTACGACCAAATAGAACGTGTTCTGGAGGAAGGTGATGTTAGGAGCCTTAAAAATCGACGCGCGTGCATGAAAAGAGTTATGAAAGTCAACGAAGCGAGTGAGGCCTGTGAGAATCGTGCCTTATGGCGCTCTGCCAGTTCTCTGGCAGAGCGCAAGAACTGGCAAGGGATCTGGGGTGAAGTTATGTTATGTTATAATATTTCAGTTTGTAAGACAGCATGTTTTGTAAGAAACGTTAACAGTGATAGAGCTATGCAGTTCACTGAAAATAAAGTGAAATACTAGGATCTCTCGGAATATCGACGTACAGAGGCTCATGCCACGTTTTATTCGATGAGTAAGGTATCGGGGGCACACTCCCCTATCCCCCTCCTTTTCCATTCTACTCCCTTAAAGATCAGCAACAGAACTGTAACACTTACTGTGTTGCTGGTGACCATGGGCGGCATTTTCAGTCATCGATATTTATCTCACATAACTTCCGAAATAATTCCGAAGACCACTGGACCACGTAGACAGTTTGTTACAAATTATCTGTAAACTAATTTGCGTAGATGACGATTAAGTAACAGCCTCTGTAGTAAAACAAAAACTATGTGGCTTGCTCCACTTTACTAAGCGGACAGAATCTTGTGACCCAAATAACACACTGAATGACTTGTGAAGACGTCAAAAGTGAACACAAAAGGTGAAAACTAAGCATCTTTACGTCTTTAATATCCAAAAGTAAAGGCCACAAACATCTCATTTTATTTGGGTTCATATCGTTAGCTAAACAAGTAAGCCTAAGGCCTTGGGCCTAAACAAGTTATCTAAGTTTCATTAGAATCATCAAGGCCACGACACACTTTTTATGACCAAATTGAACCAGTCCTTGAGGAAAGTGATGTCATGAAATTAAAAACCGACGAGCGTGTAAGACAAGAGTTATGAAAGTCAAAGAAGCGAGTAAGGTGTTTTTAACATTCATGCTTTATGATGTTATGTTCCCTTGTCTACCCCGCAAGACATGGCGTGATGTTGTGTAGGTATGTGTGTATGTAGAAACATAATAAGTAAAGGGTCTTAATTGACTCTCGGTTTTGAGTTTTTGAGAAGTGATAATAAAGTAAATTAGTAACAATAAAATATCTTTAAGACAAGTACCATCTTCTTCCAATACCCATGATTATGGAAGGCTGTAAAGCATCGACATTAGATAGTTGATTTAATAATTTCAAAACCATAATTTCCTTTTTGGACACTGGATGGAATGTTGTTACAATTATTAGTAAAGTGATTGTTTGGACATTTTCAAAGTGCCAAATAAAAATAGCATCCTCTGAAAGGTAATACCATATCAAATAGTAACATCTCAATTTCACCGTATAACATTTCAACCATGTTAGATTTTCAATTTCTGTTTTTACCGTCATACTAAATTGAATCTTATTTACAAGGCGCCACGGTAGAGTTTAGGTAGTAGGATTGGACGTTTGCTTGTATTGCAATTAGAGGTACAGCGCCGCTTGTTTGGCCCAGTTTTTAAGGTGTTGCAATACAAAGAGTATTTATTCCATCATACAGGGTACGAGTGTAAGTACTACGCAACGATTTCATGTGTTTTAATGCTTTAATGTTCTTTGGCTAAAATTCAGACAATGCCATCTAGTTGCAATTTAAGATATTAAAACTGAATTTATGACAGAAGATAATGTAAAAATAATAGTTACCTATTTTAATATATATTCGGTGTGTAACATCTTTCCTCGCGGTTACAGAGAGTAATTACGTGAAGAGTTAATAAAACTGTTACAGGAAATCAGGAAACGTGCCATTTTAGACGATTTTAGTAATAAGCAGAATGACCAAAACATATTGTAAACCTATACTCCAAAACATTTAGGCCTGATTTTTATTAACGGCCGATTTTATTAATTAATCTACAATCTAAGATTGAAGCCAATCTAAGATGATTGGGTTTCTGTCAATCGATTTCTCAAACAAAATCAATCCATGGATTGATTATTGGCATACTCATTAGTAGAAATGGATTGAAATATTGATCTTGGATAGCAAAATTCGGATTGGGATTGATTACTGGTTTCGGTCGTAAAAGGATACCTACCACGATGATATGTAATATATTTATCCAGTAAAAAGGATTGTTTGTTTCAAGCACATTACATCAAATCACATAACACACAGAATGACTCAAGCGGTCGAGCTCTCCGCTTCTGAGTCGTTGGATACTGAAGCCCCCTAATGATTTATCGGAATTTTTTCGAAGTTATGTGTAATGAATATCCATAACTGACCACTTTGTTCCCGGTGCCTCGGCTCTGCCACGTATTCCATTTGGAACGTAACGATTCGGAGGTCAAAGCTTAACAGCCGCTGCCTACACTTTTGGGTAGAAAAATACGTGTAGTTATGTTATGTTCATCAGACCGATGTTCATTTGCGGATGGGCAGAGAAACCTGTATTTAGGTGCCGCCACCCTAAAGAAAATACATAATAAAATATCTCTTTAGTCTTTATCGCTAGTTCTATTATTAACGTCAATTATTATTGTTTACAAAAACTACAATTTATAATCAATCATGTGCTATCTCTTTTTAACTTTAAGTACAAAAGAGATAGCTATAGAGGATTTAAGCAAATATTGCTCTTTGAAGACGTATTGTTATACGTTATCAACGTGTGCAAAAAGTATATTTATGATAGTACATGTATAAAAAAAGCTACATAAAACATTTAATATGAAAGAAATTGATAAATAATAGTGGTAGAGCTAATATTAATAGGCCTGCTCTACCGGCGAGAGAATATCAAGGCAAAGTGGCACATGCCGCATTTCAACCAACCTTCTTAATAATGCTGGCAACACAGTTGTGGTGTCCATGGGCTGGGCTAGTCACTTGTCACCAAAACCATAAAAATAAATATGAGTGATATTTTTTAACAAGTAATGTCTCGGCGATCCAGTTGTCGAGCTCCCCGCTTGTCATTCTGAGGCCGACTATTTTTTATAATTTATAGTGATACATGTAAAATATACATATAGTATATAGTTGTTACGTAACTGTACAGCTCACGATGTTGTATTTATTGAAAGTGAAATCTTCAATGTGAAGGAGAGGGCCTTGACACAACTCTAAACATAGAAGTCATCACACGAACATATTTATGTACGAGTAACAATATTATTCTCTAATAAAGTTATAATAATCATATCTCTAATAATCATATATTTAAGATTTAGTTCTAAACATTACGTAACTTTGCGCCATTTTCTGCTCAAAGGTTTAAAAGTTGTTACGTCTCAAATGTAATAGGTGT
Source organism: Euproctis similis (assembly GCA_905147225.2). NCBI lineage: Eukaryota > Metazoa > Arthropoda > Insecta > Lepidoptera > Erebidae > Euproctis > Euproctis similis. Next base: position 22,506,031 of record LR990105.1, on the reverse strand, counting down.
TGAACCTATTGCCATTACACCGGGTACAAAGTTGTCAGTCATCGATATTTATCTCACATAACTTCCGAAAAGTCATTGGTGTCAGCCCAGATTCGAATCCAAAACAGACCACTTCCTAAAACAGAAGCTCGACCTTGGGACCACCAAGATGACGAAGATGAAGTCATGTTTTTCAAATATAATAATAATAATGATTGCCACTTCAAAATCAAATACAAGCGAGTGACTCGAAAAATTTGCTGGACAAAGAATATTGTTGTTTTACCTTTGGAGAAAATCTCAACCTTAGTAGAGAGTGAATAAAGTTTATTTTCGATATTTTTGTGCTCTCCTCGCAAATCCTATTTACGATGTATCGTTTGCGGTTTTCCACTTTTTAAGTCCATTTCAATAAGAGGCTTTGGAAAGTTTTAATAAACTGTGAGGGCAGCTTTATAAAACGTCTCTTTTATTGCTTCACATGTTGTTGCCTGCAGTTTCGATCGCGTTTTAACAACGATATTTTCTTTTCCAGACAGATTTACATTATATAAATATTTAGATGCCAATCTAGCGTCCATAAATCACTGTAAGACGGTTTATAATCCAACCAAAGTTTCAGAGTCAAACAAATACATACAGCATTTAGATCTAAAATATGAAAAAAGAAGTATTTCTGATGTTTTTTTTGGAGTTTACTCCTTAAGAATCGATTTACATATATAGGCCCGGGGTATGAAAATTATGGGGACCAAAATCGTACTAGTCACGTGAGTGTCACACGAAATGCGTTATGCGCTATAGTCACAGAGCATATAAATAAGAGTCGGCACTCCATACAATGTCCTGAGCTCTTTATAGAAACACTCTTTATAGCGATACGCCATTCTCTATTACGAAGAAATGTGTTCATATTTGTAGACAGTAAATATTTATTTTTGTAAATAAATACCGTAAAAACATGTAGAAAAAAACACCCCCAGACGAGGGATCGAACCCGCCCCGACCATGTGTTATCGGTAGTGCGGTTTACCGATGCACCACGAGGGCCGTATGTATAATCGTCTAATTACCGTCCTCTTTACCAATTTCGACACATTTTCTAGGATCGGGTTTGTTTGTTTGTTTGTTTTTTACATACATACATATACGTAAGTACGTATTGCAGGCGGAGAAAAAAAAAAATATATTATTTATAAATTGTGTTTTTATAAATTGTGTTTTTTGAAAATTATATTTAAGTACGAATTACATACTAATAAAATAATGAAATATCAATAATATTTTTCGATCTTTGGTAATGAAACGAGGGGCGCCACAGTAGCATCGCCAACATCGTACTCCTAATAAAAAGTGTGTGAATCTCGGAATCGGCAACAACACTAAAGCTATTCCAGCAGATGGCGTTGTTAACTAATTACTATTTGTTTCTAATATAATATGTTAGTACATAGTATATATTAGTATATATTTATTATTGGAGTTTACTCCTTAAGAATCGATTTACAATGTATAATAATAAGAGTCGGCACTCCATACAATGTCCTGAGCTCTTTATAGTCACAGAGCATATAAATAAGAGTCGGCACTCCATACAATGTCCTGAGCTCTTTATAGTCACAGAGCATATAAATAAGAGTCGGCACTCCATACAATGTCCTGAGCTCTTTATAGAAACACTCTTTATAGCGATACGCCATTCTCTATTACGAAGAAATGTGTTCATATTTGTAGACAGTAAATATTTATTATTTTATTTTATAATCGTTCTTGAGGAGTAAACTCCAGTCGTGCGTCGGAGCGGACACACACTTTTACTTTTTTTTTTTATTTAGATTTTATTTGTTATAGTCTCGGTGGTCCCGTGGTCGAGCACTCTGCTTCTGAATCAAGAGGTCGCTAGTTAGAATCCTGGCACACACCAATGACTTTTAGAAATTAATTTCGAAAGCAATGTGTGATATGTGTGATGATGTGTGATCAGAAGCAGAAAATAATCTTAGGTATAAGTTGAATAATGTGCTTCATACAATAAGTACATATAATGATAAACTTCATTTGATTGATACTAACAGTTTTGTTAGCACAAAATTTTACAATCTGACAAAAGGTAGATATTACCTCAATAATAGTTTTAAGCGACAGATAGCACTTTCGCTATCCTATTTTTTTGATATTGTAGCCAATAACCTGGCTACTAATTATACCTGTATTGGGAAGACTATTGGTATAGAATCTTCCAGTACCTGTTCATTAAACAATGACATTAATTATAATTTAGCTTCTATTAAGCTTATGTCTGACATTCCTATTATAAATCATTTAAATTAGTCAATGAGACAACAGAGGTAACCACCTCTAGCTCTAATTCATTACATTCTCAATTAATTGATTTAGCAATACAATCAAATGATAAATATAACAGGTCACACTGCCCACATAAATGTAAAAAAAATAATACAGTTAATGATATTAACCTGGTGCATCAGAATATATATTGTATGACTGAAGGCAAGCAACTAGAACTGGAATTATTCATGAACGCTGATAACATTAGTATTATGTGTATCACTGAACATTGGTTGAAGAAGCATCAGCTTATGTTTAATTTCAGCAACCACCAGGTAGGCAGTTCATTCTGCAGGGTCAACACAGTACATGGGGGGTCGCTAATCTTGCTTAATAAAAACCTTAAATTTAAAGAACGGAAAGATATTGTGTCCCTCTCTGTAGAATGTTCCATAGAACTGTCCTGTGTACAATTGGAGCAGTTCATTGTTTTATGTGTATACAAACCACCTGCTGCGGACCTTAACTCTTTCATAGAAATCATGGATGAAGCCCTATGCAAAGTTGGTAATTCAGATAAAAGTATTTTAGTATGTGGAGATTTTAATGTGAATATTCTTGCTAATACAACTGCAACTTGTAAAATTCTAAGTCTTTTTAAATCCCATAATTTGGTTAATTTATTTATGGAGCCTACTAGAACAACTGCTACTACAGCTACCTGTTTGGATAATATATATACAGATATTAATCCTACACAAAAAAGTATTATTAATAAATTAGATTCTGATCATTCTGGGCAAATGATTACAATAAAATTAAAAAATAAAAATGAAGCGAAGAAAAAAATTACTTTTGTGCCAGTAACAGCTGGTCGCTTGAAATGTATGAAAGCTAACTTAGCCAATAACTTGCCTTTTTTGGATAATGAATTAGAACCGAATTCAATGTATAGTTTATTTTTTAATTGTTTTCTTCGCGAATTTAACCAAATATTTACTCCCAGGGAGATCACTGTTGCTAATAGCCCCGTCTTTGGCGACTGGGCAACCACAGGGATTCATAAAAGTAGGCAAACTTTGTACATGTTGTACTATGAAAGACAATTCAACCGCAGTGAAGAGTTTGGAAATTATGTAAAATTATATTCAAAGATTTTCAAACGCGTTTGTAAAGTAGCGAAATCTATTTTCATTAAATGTAAAATAAGAAATAGTAGTAACACAATCAAAGCCACTTGGAGAGTCATCAGTGAAGAGACTGGTAAGAGTCTGGCTAGGGATTCAGAATTTAAGTTATGTGTCGATGGCCATGATACCAGCTCAGATTATGAGGTGGCCAATGCCTTTGAAAATTTTTTTTCTGTTTTCCCCGTCAATCTTACTAGTGCTCTAGGCTCTTCCACCTCCCTTGCAGACTCGTTACTTAAAGAAAACGTGCCTGAATTTTTTAACGGTTTTAAGTTTCGTCATGTCGATAGGTTTGATCTAAATGTCGCGCTTAAATCAATTAATATTAAGAGGACGGCTGATTTGTGGGGCATTTCTGTATATATTATAAAATCTTTATTTAGCACTATCGCTCCCGCTTTAATTGTGATTTTTAATAAATGTATTGATTGTGGTGTGTTTCCTGACCTGATGAAACTAAGCAAGATTATTCCGTTGCATAAATCAGGTAGTACATTAGAACCCACTAACTTTAGACCAATATCTGTACTACCTACATTAAGTAAAATTTTCGAAAAACTAATCCTCGCTCAGTTACTTAAATACTTTAATGAAAATAGTCTGCTGCATAATAAACAATTCGGTTTCACTCGAGGACGGTCAACATGTGATGCTGGGGTAAAATTACTCGAAAGTATATTTGAGGCTTGGGAGGAGTCGCAGGATGCCTATGGGGTATTTTGTGACCTATCTAAAGCTTTTGATTGTGTCCAGCATAAGACTCTGGTCAGAAAACTACATCACTATGGCATAAGGGGCATTGCTTTGGATCTTCTTACTTCTTACCTACGTAATAGGATCCAAACAGTAGATGTTAACGGAAAGAGATCACATGGATCAGCCGTAGCAATGGGGGTGCCGCAGGGCTCTATCTTGGGACCTTTCCTGTTTCTTTTGTACATTAATGATCTACCTTATCTTGTAAAGGACAATCATGAAATAGTTTTGTTTGCAGATGATACTTCTTTAGTTTTTAAGGTAAAGAGACAACTATCAGTAATTGACGATGTAAACAATGCTCTTTCAAAGATAGTAAACTGGTTTAGTGCTAATAATTTGCTTTTAAATGGTAGCAAAACCAAATATGTTAGATTTTTCACAAAAAATGTTAAACAAGTAAAAACCAGTGTCGTGATGGACAACAGGAGACTGGAATTGGTCAATAAGGTTGTCTTTCTTGGGATAACATTAGACTCTAAACTACAGTGGGGCCCACATATAGAGACGTTATCTGGTAGACTTAGCTCAGCCGCTTACGCTGTAAAGAAAATACGTCAACTGACCGACGTTGATACTGCACGTTTAGTATATTTTAGTTATTTTCACAGCATTATGTCATATGGTCTATTGCTTTGGGGTAGTGCTGCGGATGTAGACTCGGTCTTTGTGCTCCAGAAACGAGCTATTCGTGCTATCTATATGATGAGTCCCAGGGATACACTGAGAAGTAAATTTAAAGAGATACGAATAATGACGTTACATTCACAATATATTTATGATAATTTAATCTATGTTCATAAAAATATAACTAAATTTAAGAAAAACAGTGATATTCATCAATTAAACTTAAGAAATAAAAACAAACTTGCTGTGTCCACTACTAGGCTCCATAAAATTTCTAACGCGTTTCCAGGTCAATGTATACGCTTTTATAATAAGCTTCCAAACGACGCGGTTGAATTATCGTTAGGTAAATTTAAGAAATATGTTAAAAGTAGACTATATTCAAGGGCTTATTACTGTATCGCAGATTATATCAATGATAAAACCGTTTGGAATTGAATTGCTTCTCTTGTGTTATATTGTTTGTATTTGCTGTAGCAAAATATTGTTAATCTGCTAACTAAACATTACTGTTAATTAGTAGGATTGTGTGCAACATGACGTTTCTCACCGGCAAGCTTACTAATTTCTTTTTTGTTTTGTCTGGGATCTTGAATAAGTCATGCTCACTGAAAAGTCCTTGCTTATAGCGGCGTCGTTGATCGGGTCGCCACCTTCCCTAAAATATGGCGAGGGAGGCGATGGCTGAGATATGGGTCATGCTCGTGAACGGGTGCTGTTTGTGGGGACTGGTCTGTTCAAGCGTACAAAGAATATTAACGTACTGTGTCCTAAGTTTGACGCGAGGAACCTCATTTTGCTCTATAAGTTATTCTAATAATTTGTAATTTAGTTTACTTATAATTAAGTAAAAACAAAAAAAAAGGACTCCCCTGAGTTTCTTGCCAATTCTTCTCAGGACGTGAGTAATCGAATTGGCGGATTTAAAATATTGACCTTCATAAGTGTCTTTGATGACCTGAATTGAATAAATGAGATTTTGATTTTGATTTTGATTTTGATAAATATCGATGAATAAAAACTTTGTGCCCGGTATGGCAATAGGTTCGTCACCTATTCCATTTGGGACGTAAACATAACGGCGAGACGAGGCTTAACAGCCGTTACCTACACCTTCGGGTAGTAAAAGGCGTGAAGTTATGTTATGTTATGTTTTTGTTAAAATTTTCATGTTATACTATACGTACACGGATTTTTTTGTGATTTATATGTATAGAGGCAAGAGTATAGAGGCAGTCTGATTGCCGAAAAGTGACATATTACAAATTAGTTCACTCATTTTTGACAGAAATATGAGTCAATCCACCAAACCAAATATCAAACTCGTTTGAGAATAGTTTAATGATTATATTTTAGTATAATTTATGAATTTAATATAATTATAGTTTAAGTCATATTTTAAAAGTAACCGTCAGACAAACTATTTAATAAATCCACAGTTGGTGACGACAATAAAAGGGCTTCTTTATAGCTTCTATTGTTAAATGGAAAATAAAATGTCTCTGCATTTTAACATGTATTTGAAAGACATTGTCAAAGTGTCTTGCATAAATTTATTTATAGAGTGACTGCCAAAAGGCTTCTGCGCAGATCGATTCCAGCACGGCGTTAAATATAGGCCACGTTAAGGGTACAGGCAGGAGAATGGAATATTACCAATCGGCTACGTAATAATACTGCAATTGATTTCCGAAATTTTCAAATATCAACATTATTAAAATATAATTTAATTTTGTTTATAAATTTGCTGTTCTACATCCAAAATCTACTCCGTCTTGTAGATCCTGAGTATTTTTTTAAACAGATCTAGCGATTACAAGACAATTAATTTAGCTAATATATCATCACTTTGCTTCCGATTCAGAGGTCTCAAGTTTGGATCGCGGTAAACGTTAACAATTTCCCGGAAATCTTTTCGAAAATATCTATAACTGCGAAAATGTTGTCCGACATGTAGCAATATGTTCCGCCTACATATTCAGCTCGCCAAATATAGTATTCTCCGGTGGAAGTACCGGTGTACCGGTATGAAATGAGCGTTAAGATACAAATGTGTTGGTAGGGGTTATTTGTTGTGAATAAGCCTTATTTTTCTTTTGTTTGGTTGCCATGACCTCTGTCAAACATTCAATTAACCTAACAGTTAGTAAACAAACAACATCATAATTTTTTATTGTGTTAAAAATGACAAATTTTGTGCCGGAAAGTGATGATTTGCGGAAAGCATTAATTTTTTGTTTCCATTTGAAAAAAAATGCTGCAGAATCACATCGAATGCTTGTCGAAGCATATGGTGATCATGATCTATCACAAGCAACATGCAAGAGATCGTTTCAACGATTCAAATGTAATGATTTTGATGTGAGAAATGAAGAACGTAGAAGACCGCCAAAAAAATTCGAAGACGCCAAACTGCAAGCCATATTGGATGAAGATGATACTTTGAGTTAGAAGCAAATGGCACCTATGTTAAATGTTGCACAACAAACAATTTCAGACCGTTTGTAAGCTATGAGAAAAATTCAAAAGTGTGGAAAATGCCACATGAATTGAATGAAAGACAAATGGAAAACCAGAAAAACACTTGTGAAATTTTGCTTCAAAGACACGAAAGAAAATCAGTTTTGCATCGAACTGTCACTGGCGATGAAAAATGAATTTATTTTAAGAATCCTAAACGGAGAAAATCATGGTTTAATCCGGGACAACCATCAGCATCGACTGCAAAACCAGTTCGTTTCGGGAAGAAGGCAATGCTCTGTGTTTGGTGGGATCAGAAGGGTGTGGTGTATTAAGAACTCCTACTTCGATTCCTACGCGGAAGTGGAAAATTGGGTGGGAAACAGTTAACGTTTCTATTGGCATGGTATCCACAAATTACCAAAAAGGTGGAGAAAATGTGTAGAAAGTGATGGACAATATTTTGATTTTTTTTTATCTAATCAAAATTAATATTTTATTTTCACAAAAAAAACGCTGATTTCATACCGGTACACCTATGTATATTAAAGTGTGGACGCATACTCTAACACTTCCACGTTTTTTCTGGCTTATGGAGCAAACGAGCAAACGGCTCACCGAGCGAAATGCGGCATGTGTCTCTTTACGTCGATATTCTGAGAATTCGTGGTATTTGGTCGGTCAAGCCGGCCTACCCATGAAGCAAATGTCTAAGCGTGGCTTTACCACTGTTAATCCTGATCATGTAGTAAAATATTTTTTTAGACTGTGTTTTATAGGTCTTACATTGTCCACCATGTAAGTCCAAATAAAATAATGATTGGCTTAGTAACCATATCTGCTTTTAAAATATTATTAATAAAGTTTATGTAGAATTCTAGCTTTTCTAGTTTTAACAACAGAATATCTACACTTGAATCATGAGAAGGGCCACACCTTCCATTACTATGGTAAAGACTTTTATACCTATTTTGTACTGAAATTGATACACGAACAGTAAGGTCTAACAAATTCTGGGGTGCTCTGAGTCTCTTTCTCCAAAAAAAATTTATACATTATTCATAAAATTCATCGAAGCGTATATATTTGCAAGTAATTCTTCTCAACTGAACAGGACCCAAGTACAATTTTCTCAATAACTAACCCATTCTCATGAATAAAAGATAGGGTTTCAATGTATTGACCCAAAACTTAATGTTAAAAGTGGATCAATTTTTACGATTTAATTAAGATAATTAACTACATTCTGGTTGCTTAACTTCACGCCTTTTTAACTAAAAGTAGTGGCCGTTAAGCCTCAAAATTTTACGTCGCAAATAAAACAGGCGGAACCTATTATCTACATACGGGGCACAATATTGTTAGCCGGATTCACGACTTTTTAAATCAGAAGCGGGGTGCTAGACTTCCCGACTACCGAAAAGACTCTTAGTTAATTTTTATTAAACTGTACATTGATATGTATATATATATACGTTAAGGCTTTTAAGGAAAGAACAGTTAAAGGTACAGTTTATTGATCGCCATAACTACACATAACTACATTCAAGAGGTCACAATATATTTGAATGTGCTAATGGTTTTGAGTTTTAGAAAAGCCTCTTCAAGTCCATGAAAATATTTTAAACGATTCTTGAAATTAGCAGTCTATTTATACAACATGTAATTTGTATAATTTGTTGAGTAAGCTTTATAAATCTCGTTCTTCCTTGACAATATAAGGGATAAATCCCTAAGCCATGTCATTATGTCAGGAATTAAGTATAATGTTCTCGTTCGTAACAAATACTGCAGAGAGATGATAATTTTCAAATATGGTTGAAAAAATTTGGTGAAATTATTTTTATAATAATTTAAATAGAACGTGTCTTGGAGGAAGGTGATGTTAGGATGATGTTATGAAAGTCAACGAAGCGAGTGAGGCGTGTAAGAATCGTGCCTTATGCCGCTCTTTTCTCTCTGCCTAGTTCTGCTCTGCTCTTACCCGCAAGGAATTTGGCGTGAAGTTATGTATGCATATATATTTATAATCATTTTAATTTCTGAAAATAAGATTTGTATGTATAATGCACATATTTTAACCAAACTCTATTTACCCAATAGCACCAGATATAGTGTTACAGTTACGTTGCCGACCTTTAAGGGAGTAGGGTGGAGAAGGGAGGTGGGCCTCCGGGTACCTCTCTCACCGTACGAAACGGGGCATGAGCCACTTTACGTTGATCTTCCGAGAGGTCGTGGTATTTCACCGGTCGATTCGGCCCATTCATGCAGCGATCTGTTTGGCTCTACCACTGTTAAAACCTTAATATTTTGTAACTTTGATATTTTTGTGTTTTTCAATGATTTATGTACAAATCACACACTAACAGAATGTTTTAAAAAATAGTGTTTTAGTAAAAATAGGTTTAGACATAAGGTAGGTCCTTTATTCTAGGATATTAAACTATCTACACTATTTTACTTAAATGTGAATATTTAAAATATCTCATCAATTTATATAGAACGTTAACGAAGGCTTTTGTTGATTTATTACAAATATTATCGAGGCTTTGAATAGTTTCAGACGTTAATGGCTCTATTAAATATTAATTAATTGAATTTAGTCTAGCTTCATCTCATTTCATAGCTGAAATATATTGACGGTTATAGGTACTATATTTAGAGTGGATATTTGTGACTATAAAAATTTTATACCAAGTACGATAACCGGCTCATAATTATTTTTATGAGATAAGGAAGCAAACGAGCAGGCATGCGACCTGATGGTAAGCAACCAACGCTATCCATTGACTCTCGGGAATAGGTTAAGGAAGGTGTCAAAAGTAGGATCGCGTCATGAGTCCCTAGACGTCGATTTTCTGAGAGGTTGTAGTATTTTACCGGTCGAGCCGGCCTATTCATGCAACGAACTACGTGGCTCTACCGCTGTTAAAACGTTATTAATTCCAATGGCAGTAAATAAGTCATTGGGTGATTAAAGATGAGGCCTTTCCTTTTTATGAGATAGGTAGCAATCGAGCAAGCGGGTCAAAAGATGGTAAGTTACGGAAATAGTGATACAGTTGTTTTGCCGGTTTTTAAGATGGGATACAGAAAGGGTCAAAAGTGGGATGGTAAGAAGAGGAGAGCGAAAATGGTTGGGTCTTCGAATACTCTCACCGAACGAAAATTGACATGAACAATTTTTTTTTATAGGATAGGAAGGCAAACGAACAGGCGTGTCACCTGATGGTAAGCAACCAACGCCACCCATGGACACCATCAACACATATAGTGTTACTGTTGCGTTGCCGACCTTTAAGAGATAGGGGATAGGAAAGGATGGGGAAGGAGGGTGGGCCTCCGGGCACCTCTCTCACCGAACGAAACGCGGCATGAGTCACTTTACGACGATCTTCTGAGAGGTCGTGGTATTTCACCGGTCGAGCCGACCCATTCATACAGCGAACTGCTTGGCTCTACCACTGTTTTTTAAGTAGATATTCTGAGAGGTGGTGGTATTTCATCCATCGAGTCGGTCCATTCGTGCAGTCAACTCCGTGGCGTCTCTGACATGCTATAGGTATGAATAATTTTAAAAAATCGTCATTCGCTTAACTTTAAATATTTAAGAATTTACTGAAGTGATGTTAAACATGGCTTGTATATTAACTAACAACTTCATCTGTTTCATGTAAAAACTTTATGTTTCAGTTTCAAAGACGGATCCGCTAATAAATCAGTACGTGAAAGTTTAAAAAAAATAATTACACATTTGGTGTGTGTACGTCATAGATATAAGAATAATAGATCGACATTAGTCACCCAAACAACGAGACCAACAATGGGTTATTGATGTGTGAGTGACTTATGAATGTGTGCGTAAAAAGCGCTTCAAAGTGTCAACTTTTACATACTTAATGTTTATGTGTTGACAAGTAAATGTCCTGAAAATTTAATATACGCGGTTGCGTAAACCAGTATCGTGATGGACAATAGGAGACTGGAATTGGTCAATAAGGTTGTCTTCCTTGGACTCTAAACTACAGTGGGGCCCACATATAGAGACGTTATCTGGTAGACTTAGCTCAGCCGCTTACGCTGTAAAGAAAATACGTCAACTGACCGACGTTGATACTGCACGTTTAGTTTATTTTAGTTATTTTCACTGCATTATGTCATATGGTTTATTGCTTTTGGGGTAGTGCTGCGGATGTAGACTCGATTTTTGTGCTCCAGAAACGAGCTGTTCGTGCTATCTATATGATGAGTCCCAGGGATACACTGAGAAGTAAATTTAAAGAGATACGAATAATGACATTACTTTCACAATATATTTATGATAATTTAATCTATGTTCATAAAATAACTAAATTTAAGAAAAACAGTGATACTGGGCTGTGTCCACTACTAGGCTCCATAAAATTTCTAGCTCGTTTCCAGGTTAATGTATACGCTTTTACAATAATCTTCCAAACGACGCGGTTGAATTATCGTTAGATAAATTTTAAAAATATGTTAAAAGTAGACTACAAAAAGGGCTTATTACTGTATCTCAGATTACATAAATGATAAAACCGTTTGGAATTGAATTGCTTCTTTTGTGTTATATTGTTTGTATTTGCTATAGCAAATATTGTTAATCTGCTTCTAAACATTACTGTTAATTAGTAAGATTGTGTGCAGTATGACGTTTCTCACCGGGGAAGCTTACTAGTTTTTTTTTGTCTGGTCTCTTGAATATGACATGCTCACTGAAAGGTCCTTGATTACGGCGGCGTCGTTGATCGGGTCGTCACCTTCCCTAAAATATGGCGAGGGAGGCGATGGCTGAGATATGGGTGACACTCGTGAACGGGTGCTGTTTGTTGGGACTGGTCTGTTCAAGCGTCCAAAGAATATTAACGTACTGTGTCCTAAGTTTGACGTGAGGGACCTCATTTTGCTCTATAAATTATTCTAATAATTTGTGATTGAGTGCATAGTACTGATAATTAAGTGAAAAAAAAAACTCCCCTGAGTTTCTTGCCAATTCTCCTCAGCGCGTGAGTAATCGAATTGGCGGATTGTAAATATTGACCTTCATAAGTGTCTTTAAATGACTTAAATTGAATAAATGAGATTTTGATTTTGCGCTGTCAGTGGTGAACATTTTTCCTGACATGTGCCATCTATTATAGTCTATGCTAAATCTATGGTATACATCGACTCTAACTATATATATATCGAACAGTTGTATACATCTTTTTTTTCAGTCGGTGATTCACTCCGTAATTCGCATGTACCTAATATGTTTTATAAATATACACGTTACGTGGTCGACGCAGACAGGAAGAGTTATATTTTAGCCATCAAATGTCCATCTGGCACAAGTCCCTGTTCATTTTGTTTAGTGAACATATATTATTTTAGTTGGTACAGATTTTTATACGACTATTATTTTATTAATTTGTTAGTCATATTTATGCAGCATTAAATATTTAATAATTGAAAGGGCTTGGCATAGCGACAAATATTAGGAAGATTTTTTTATGGGATAGGAGGGCAAACGAGCTGGTGTGGCACCTGATGGTAAGTGACCAGCGCCGACCATGGACACCAGCAACACATATAGTGTTACAGTTGTGTTGCCGACCTATAGGCGAGTAGGATGTGGAAGGAAGGTAGGCCTTCGGGTACCTATCTCACCAAAAGAAACGCGGCATGAGCCACTTTACGTCGATCTTCTGAGAGGTCGTGGTATTTCACTGATCGAGCCGGCATTCTTGCAGCGAACTGCTTGGCTCTACCAATGTTCAAGATTCATGACTCATGTTTATTTATATTCATTGTTTAAACTTCGCAGCTCTATTTTACTAAGCTATGATTGGTATTGTTTACTTACATTCAGAAATAGTTGGTCTAATTATGACAGATATCTTCAAAATATTTATTTATATCATCAATAGACTGACTGAAAGTGAATATTAATCTAAATAAAAAAGAAAAGCAAAAAGGCTTTAAATTATTAGGTCACCGAGGCGCTCGCAAAGCGAGAGTAATTCGCTTTAACTTCACTAATGTGTCACGAGAGGCGTGCAAAACCAATAGGAGGCAAAACAAAGGCCGACGTCACAGATCTATTTATGTTACTCTAGATATCTTTAGTAACATTATTTTCGGACCATAAACCAGCCATATGTCTATTGCCTAAACCATAAAAAGCTGAATTGATTTCCTTGCCATTGAAACACGGCGGTCGGTCGGTGAACCAAAAAAAAAAAACAGCAAACTAAGGTTTGGCGTGCTCTCTTGAGCCGTATTTGACCTTTTTATTTGTTGTTGTAAAAATACTAAACAGCTCAGGCTGTATTCTCCATTTGGAAGAAACAGTGGGTAATAAAACTGTCTTACCAAAATTTGTAGCAGATTCAACATAGAAGAGAGTTATATTAGCTCAAATATTTTTCCTTACGTGAAGTGTTTTCTATTTTTGTACGAATTTCAATTACTTTTTCACCACATTAAGATTATGCACTTTTAGTTGTTACTAAATCTACCGAGTTTCTTGTCCGATTGTTCTCATGACAGCCTCTACACTCGGAATCGGGCCGCTCGTGGCGATTGCGTCCGTGTTTTTTTTGTTCCACGGATGCACTTTCCTCAAGCGATCGTGCTTAGTATTTTATTTTAAATCTGTTTTTATTGACTATTTTTAAGTGTCTGTGAAGACCTATGAAAATAAAGCTTATTTGACTTTGACTTTTGACTTTACTGACTACACCTTCAATGAGTGTCGTAACATGATGAAAATTATCTATTATAATTATAACTGTTACTTTTTTATTTAATGGTTCCATTCGGCAATGCTATTTGAGATAAATAAATCATTTATGACGATAGGTTTTCTAATAATTACTTACATAAGTAAATTAACTAAGTATGTACCTAAGTAAATAACTTTTCACATTTAGATTCGGACTAGTACATAACATAACATCACGCCTTTTGTTACCCGAAGGTGTAGGCAGCGGCTGCTAAGCCTCGTCTCGCCGTTATGTTTACGTCCCAAATGGAAGGTGGCGAACCTATTGCCATATCGGGCACAAAGTTTTTCAGTCATCGACATTTGTCACACATAATTTTCGAAAACAATTTCGAAAAGTCATTGATGTGAGCCAGTGTCTGGAATCGAACCCAGACCTCTGGATCAGAAGCCGTGTGCTCGACCACTGGGCCACCGAGACAATTACGGACTAGTAAATTCAATAAAATAAATTATAAAGTATTGTGTTTGCCTGTACTTAAGGCATGGGCGATAAAATCATTGCATAGTATAAAACAAAGTCGTTTTCAGCTGTCTGTCACCTTATATGCTTAGCCTTCTTGCTAGGAAACTACGCAATTGATATGTCTTATTAAGAGATAGATGGTGTTAACGGGGTGGTTGGTACATATAATTCATGTAGTAAAATAAAGTGATAATCTTCAACATTAATTGCAATCGCTGGCTGAACCCTAAGTGAGGCAAAGTTTGCTGGAGCAACTAGTAATATTATTGGATCGGAATATTTCGCAGAATAGTCAGGACATACTATCAAATAAAAATAAACTGGCTTATGTAAAATTTCAATACTCTATTAAAAATGTTTTACAATAAATAATGTTGTCTACGGATAACGTGCCCAGATGGCTGGGAGCATAGCCACGTAGTAAGACAAAGAACAAGTTAGCCATGTACTTGTATGTGATAAAATTGTTTTTATTTTTGTCAGCGATTGTTCTAGAATATTTGGACTTACTCTATCATTATTAATAGATAGAATCACGGAAAGAAATAAAAGTTCGTAGACATTTTTAAAAAGTTATTTCTATTTCGTCAATGTCAGTGGACAATATATCAATACATTGGTGAATTATTTGATTCACCGTCTACCGAGTTTCCATTCATTTTGCGACGATACCATATAAAGGTTTCTTTCATTGTACAATAGTATAGTAAATAAATAACTTCGAAGAGGCTTCGCTCACAATAAATATAGCTTAAGGCCCTTTCTTTATCGCTTTACTCGTGAGACAATTTATTTCTTTTTTGTAAACTTTATAACTTGAAAATATAGTTAAGATATTATAGTTTTATTGAAAATAAAAATAGTTTTGGTTGTTATTATAAATTCAGTTTTGTTGTAATAAAAATGCCAAGATATTTGTTAATTTTTGTCATCTCGTCTCGTTTCTTTATATAATAGTAGGTTTTCTGTTTAGAAAGTTCTGGGTTCATAGTAGAAATCTTAACTGTTCAATATTATTTTAGACCTATATTGGAGACTTTTGAATTGGTATAGAATTAAGCCCACCACATATTCTATAGGACTGCATTTGCGACATATGTATTCTCTGAAGCACTTATTTATATGATTTAACGTCGATTTTGGGTTACAGTGAATCGCAAAATTTAAAAACTATATTAATATATATTTTAGATTAGATGTCGTGACATTAAACAAGTTAAATTTATCTAAAAAATCTTTTACTTAAAAAGCTATATTAATATCTTTACGCAAAGTCAATGAACAGACAGGCATCGCCCATGCCATTCTTTACGTTACTTAGTTAGACAATCTCTTTATCTTAAAAGCATAATTTACATATAATATTTACAGATCTTTTTCAGGATAGTTTTCAGCTCAGTTTTCATGTCTCAGAAATGAAAGTTTTATTCATGATTCAAGTTTATTTAAACGTTTCTTGCTGCCACCCTTTTTGCACGCGTGGAATTTGAAATTACAAATGGCGCATAACTTTTAGCATATATGTTAAAATTTGAGGATTATACATTCTTTAACGACAATAGTCATGGTGGTCCAGTGGTCGAGCACCCCGCTTCAGAATCCAGAGGTCGACCAATGGACCTTACGAAAATAATTTCGTAAGGTATGTGTAATAATTATCAATGACTAAAAACTTTGTGCCCAGTATGGCAATAGGTTCACCATCTATTCCATTTGGGACGTAAATATAACGGCGAGACGAAGCTTAACAGCCGCTGCCTACACCTTCGGGTAGAAAAAGGGGTGAAGTTATATTATGTTAAATGTTATGTTATACATTCTTTTAAGTAAACAACGCATGACTATGTTTTTTACATTCCAAACACTCGTTACCTCTATTGATTAAAACCAACACTAGGCATAAAAAGTTCATGCTGAACTTTCTCGAACTGCGAAGTCTGTTCTCTTCGCTTTGAGTATCTGCTTGATCATTTTTGTAATTTCGAAGTCGGAGCATACTCCTCCTCAATTCAAACTGAAATAAAACAATTTAAAACTTTCTTTACGTGATTCCATTCAAGACATAACTTTACAGACTATTTAGTTAGATATAAATCATAATACACGTTTTACTGCAAAAGCAAACATTGCCTTTTGTACCAAGACATTTTTAACTCAACTCCTAACAATATAAAACTGTCAGGGTTACCGGGCGGCGCGCGTTTAAATGAAATAAGATTTCCCCAGGGATCTCCTCGACTATTGCTTATCTATACAAATAAATAAATCTCGACTGTTTGTTTGTAATAGCAATATAACATCTCTGTACAAAATGTATACCTACATACATTATTGTAGGTATTAGTATATATTTTTAAAATTTTTGTCTCTCTGAAACGCTTCATCAGATTTTAACGAAGTTTTCACAGAATGATATATAGTAGGAATAAATAATAAGTAATCTACTGACTATATTTATTGTTTTAATTTGTTTTTTTTTTATATAATATACAGATGAAGTTGCAGACACAGCTTCCCATAACAATATTAGCTTCCGCTTTATAGTATGAAAATTTCGTAGTGTCAAACTTGTCAGCTATAAATAAGCGCGAAAATAAAATAAAATATCTTTGCCAACCTTACATTACAAAAATAAATATATGAATGTATTTATCAATTAAATATAAACCAATTAGATTTCATTATCGTCTTTAATTTAAATAAAAAAAAACAAATGTTTCGTATGAGCGAAGCTTTAAATCTGCGGTTGAGACGTGAACCGGAAATTAAATTATTCAAAGTAAGCACGTTCTGTTACAAAATATACATTTTAATAATAACTTGAGGCTTTTTCATTGATACTATAATAAATAAATAATTATATTTAAGCGCCACATCTCAGTGGCGCAGTGGTCGAGCACACGGCTTCTGATTTAGAGGTCCGGGTTCGATTCCAAACACTGGCTCACACCAATGAGTTTTCGAAATTGTTTTCGGAAGTTATGTGTGATAAATATCGATGACTGAAAAACTGTGTGCCCGGTATGGCAATAGGATATCCACCTATTCCATTTGGGACGTAAACATAACGGCGAGACGAGGCTTAACAGCCGCTGCCTACACCTTCGGGTAACAAAAGGCATGAAGTTATGTTATGTATATGTTATATTTAAGAATTATGGAACCAATCAAAATGTAATTAAATAATTATACTAATGTACAACATAATCCTAAGGTTGTTTAGAAGACATTTTAGCTTGCTATAAAACCGCCTATTGTATATGTGCTGAGATACTGTAAAATGTTAATATAAATTGTTAGACTGTAGGCACTAAGGTTAATAAAATTCTGGTATGTGTTATTTTATATTAAATAGCTTAAAAAAGGAGTTTTCAAATTCAATTGTTGTATCAAAATCACTTAGCAAATATAAAACTGCAACTATTAAATAAGGAGAATGTATTGCCCCGATTATCGTACGGTTAATCGTTTATTAATAAAAATGTAAGTAAAGTTTTTCTTAGGCCCGTAAGATCAATCACAGTTTAAACTATTTTATCTAGTTTAAACCTCATCTGTCGTTTATTTGGTAAGATCAATGCTAGATAAACCTCCAATAACAGTTTAAACTATAGTTTAGCTTATACCAGAAGATTTTGCCGTTTAAACTGTGGTCCTGCCTAGTTTAAAAATGGCGGTCGTTTATCAGCTGACATCTGACACAACGATTGTGGGTTCATACATAGATTTAGCATAGACTACAATAGATGGCACATGTCAGGAAAAATTTACTAATAGCATCGAATAACTGACAGCGTAACTGCGTATATTAGATTTTGGGGATATTTATATTTCCACCCATTAACATTACACCCAACACTATGTAAAAGTTAACGCTTTGAAGCGCTTTTTACGAACACATCATATCATAAGCCCTTTTGACGTCCACTGCTGGACATAGGCCTCCCTCATAAAGCGCCACAACTGCCGGTCCGCGCAATCATGGGGGGTTTTTGCCATAATCGCCACGCTTGGCAGGCGGGTTGGCGATCGCAGTAGGCTGTAGTGTCTTGAGAAAGAATGCTGCTGCCCATTCTTCTAGCTTTTCCATTTTCCCTTAGAACACATTGATAATAATAATAATATCTTGGACACAAATCACACAGCGCCAGTTCCAAACTAAGCAACTAAATGTTTGTGCTATAGTTACTAGAGAACGGATACTAATACATATATACTTTTCTTTTGTAAATATGTAAATACATACTTATAATACATAGAAAAACGCCCAGACGCCGCACAAATATTAATGTTTGTCATAAATATTTGTACTCGGGCGAAAATCGAACCCCCGACCTCAGTGCTGCAGCCGGTTGTTTTACCAATGCGCCACGAGCCCCGTAAGTCACTCACACATTAACAACCCATTTTTGGTCACGTTGTTTGGGTGACTATTGCCGATCTATTTTTCTTAAATCTATGGTCACACTATAAAACTTCATAAAAGAAAGAGAAAAAGAGTTTTTTTCACGAAATATGCCACAGACAATGTACAAAAGAGTGAATGATGAGCGAAATATGGACTTTAAATAACCAAATGTTGCCATCTGTCGAAAACTAAACTTAGTTTACGTAATCTATGTCCATTTCGCTGTTGATCTTACGAGGCAGGTTTAAACTCTAGATTAAAATTGACTATAGTTTAGAAAATCGACAGTTTTAACTATGATTGATCTTACGGGCCTTAGAACAATATTAAAGATTATTTATAAATACTATCCTAACACTTCACTACAGTGAAAGCCTATATGTGAACCAAATAAATTTTCTATCTCAGTGGCAATTTTCGGATGAGCCGAGATTCAGTAACAAACATTTAAATATCTAAATCTTCACAAACTTTCGGCATTTAATAATTTAACATTTAATACGACAAATATAATTCTGTACTTAAAATGTTTTTAATTATAAACATGTTTACAACATTAATGTTATTATAATTACTAACTATTGATTAAATATTTAAAAACATTAGTGGGCAACATCATATTTATGTATTTTACTCCTGGTAAAGGAAAAACTACCAATGAAAATATTCGCAAGGAGGTTTGACATCAGGTCAGGTACAAAACCACAGCCAAATTTGTCGACAGCATGGATAGTTACTTCGCAAAGATATATATTTAAGTGGGATAAGAGCTGGAAAATGACGATTGATAACTACAATTTAATATCAATGTACAATGAGGGACATATACCCAGTCAAATAATTCAGGTAGCCCGCCCCACTTATTTTTTCATACTTCCTAACAAAATATTGTAATCTTTAAAAAGCTAAATCAAAGAAAGCTTCAATTATTTGAAGTTATAAAACCTTTTATACGCACACAGAATAAGGTTAAACTATATATGTCAACAGCAATGTAAATATTTAACGCGAAAAAATACATACATGTATAAATACACAAATTTTAAGTAGCAACCATGGGATAAAGGATGGCACAAACAAATAAACATTTAACATTCCTTTTCTGAATAAAATGAAAAATCTTGTAGGCGTTATCCGAGCCAACAAAGTTAACGTCAGGGCAGAGAATTGTGTACTGACTGCCAATTCTCCAGGTACACTGCGTGGGTTCCTGACATTGATCTACTGGATCTCAAAGGAATGTTAATTCTGTGTGGTATTGGGCTGGTGGGTGACAATGAGACTAAATTAAGGTATACACATTTTTGTGGGTGTAAAACATTGACCCCAACTTCTATTCGGTAAAGGTAAATGAAAGAAACCAACGGAAGGCTTTTTTGTTAGTTTATTTGAAAAGGTACAGAGATTTATATCGAGTGAGAAATCTTCATGGATTTTTAGTGAATGCTTATGTTTGTTAGCTATTTTATTATGAACGTTCTTGACAATCATCAACTATTAAATAATAAAAAATCATTGTAATAGCTCTGGACCAATATTTTGTTACGTGTAAAAACTTATCTTATATTTTGAAAATATTTCAAATCTAACCCTGACTTCATCATTTTCCTGCCCTTCTCCCATCGTTTGCTTCCACGGCAACACCCTTGCCTAGTTATATCGCCTCTCACACAATTCGTCCATGTTTTCTTAGGAATGTTTTGTTTTCACGAATCTAAACCTGACTTAGTTATTAAATTTAAAATAAGATAAAACAAAACTGTTTAAAAGTCCGTATTAAAAATAGTAAACTAGAAAAACAAAAATTATGGGACTCCAAAATTCTGGTAAACATTCAGGGAATGGTAATTTGGTGGTTGGTATTTGTAAAGGAATTAATGTCTCTCGAAGGAAATAATCTCATTTATTTGACAGACACGAATATAGGCTTGAACAATACGAGATAAAGCCTCTTTTGTATTATACCATCTTCATTGTCTCGCTATTTAAATATATAATTGTTTAATACTTTCTAGGTATTTGTATTTTCGTCACTGGATTTATTAAAATTGTTTCTGCTGAGAATTTTTTGATATCAACGGTGTTAGCGTCGAGTTAAGCTTGTATTTTTAATGAAGGTAGCATTTTTAAAATGTTTATTTATTATTTCACGCATGAAGTGGGTAAAAGCAACAATTATGCTTCGACATTTGGATCCAAATAATCGGTAGCGTAACCTATTGCTTACCGTGCACCGGACACAATTTGTCAGTCATCGTCATTTATCATACATAGTTTTCAAATTGTTATAGGGTTGCCGCCCGGATTCAAACTTCACACACTGGAATTTTTGTTTAAGTAATTTTTACTTCGGTTTGATTTTTTGTTTTCTCGCTCGCTTCAGTGATAGAGCCACCCAGTTCGCTACATCAATGGGCTGGAATTTTTCATTGAATTTACCACAATCAACATAATTTTTCTGTTCTTATCCCACTTAAAGTGGGGTCGGAAATACATGTTTTACATCTTTTCGAACTATCCATGTTGTCAAAAGATTTGGCCGCCTGTCTGACATCAACTCTTGTTGAGACCGTAGGTAGGGGAGAGGGAAAGGGGTTGGATCAGCGGATACCTCCTTCATCGAGTGACGAGTGGCATGAGCCTCTTTACGCTCATATTATGAGAGGTTGTGGTTTTACCCTGCTTCTGAATCCAGAGGTCGTGGGTTCGAATCCTGGCTCACACCGATGACTTTGCGAAATTAATTTCGAAAGTTATATGTGATAAATATTGATGACTAAAAACTTTGGGCCCGGTATGGCAATAGGTCCGCCATCTATTTCATTTGGGACGTAAAGACAGCTAGTTGAGGTTTTAACAGCCACTGCCTACACCTTCGGGTAGAAAAAAGCGTGAAGTTATGTTATGTTTATGTGCCATCCCATGCCATCCCACACCATCCCATTTATGTAGCAAATTGTGTGGCTCTACCACTTATAATCAATACCATAATCAATGTAAGTAATACTATTTACTAGTATTCCTTTCTTCAAATCACTATCTAAATATTTTCCAAGTGGGTAGCAGTTGTCTCAGAGCATTACCAAAACGCTTGTGTTAAATGCTCGTTTCTATGCGCAGCTACATCGAAGGTGACCTTCAAAGGACGTCCTCCTCAAAGAATAAGATTTACTGGATTGTATCAATATTGTAAAAACATATCATAACTTAACTTCACGCCTTTATGTTTTGTGGCTGTTAAGCCTCGACTCGCCGTTATGTTTACGGCTCAAACGGAATTGGTGGCGAACCTATTGTCATACCGAGCACAAAGTTTTTATAGTCATCGATATTTATCACACAGAACTTTCGTAATTTACTTCGAAAAGTCATTGATCTCTGAATTCAGAAGCCGTGTGTTCGACCACGGGATCACCAAGAGTAAAAAAAGATATTGTAAAGGAAATTCTCTCAGAAATTGCGTAAAGAAAAGCAGACACCTTCTTTTATATGTATTTCCTGAGGCAAGCATAATCTATTTTGTATTAACTACATACACATACATACATAATTTCACGCCAAGGCCCTTGCAGGATAGACAGAGAGAACACAGCCATAAGGCAACAATATTGACACACCTTTACTCACTTTCAAAACTCTTGTCGGTTTTATAAGTATTTTCGGCTCCTGACATCACCTTCCTCAAGGAGTTGTTTAACTTGGACTTTTGAAGTGTGTCGTGACCGTCCTCGACTCTTACAATTATCCGTTTTTGCTCTGTATATCTGCTTAGTCAATCTTGCATTATCCATTCTAACAACATGTCCGAACTATAGGAGCGTGCCTTTATTTATTTTTTAATGATATTGGGAGGCAAACGAGAGTTACCCACCATCAGGTGTGGAAACCTGTACACAAATAGTGTATCAGTTGAGTTGCCGGCCCTAACAATGGAATATAGAAGGGGTACGAAGTGGGATGGGAAGAGGATAGGGAAAGGGCTTGCCACTCCGCATACCTCTCTCACCGAGCGAAATGCGGCAATAGCCACTTTACGTCGATATTCTAAGAGGTCGTGGTATTTTATTTTAATTTGTATTGATTTAGTATAACAATTAATAATAATTGACCTCTGTAATAACATTTAATATTCAGAGATTGTACGAATTGAATATTAAATGCTCTTGAAAGTTCGTGATAGAAATTATTAATGTATTATTAGTATTTATACTTCAAAGTCGTGTCCTTGGAAGTGTCATTTAACGTTGCTTCATTTCTTATGGAATTATAACTATCTTTAACACTTTACAGACAAATTCAGTTTTTAGTGTTTTAAGTTTACAAATTCATAGTTATGTTTTATGGTTTCGTTTACTTTACAGATCGTGTTATATGTAATATAATTTATTTATCCAGTTTTATACTTATGATTAATAAATATCTACATAACTTCACGCCTTTTCTGTGGCAGAAGGTGTTAAGCTTCGTCTCGCCGTTGTGTTTACGTCCCAAATGGAATAGGTGGCGAATCTATTGCCATACCGGGCACAAAGTTTTCAGTCATCGATATTATTCACACATAACTTTCGAAAAGTCATTGGTGTGAGCCAAGATTCGGACCAGCGTCTTCTTGATTCTGAAGCGGGGTTCTCGACCACTGGTCCACCGAGACATATGTAAATATCTATGACTAATAAATGGATGTACTGTGTATGGTAATTATAATTTAATATTTTAAAAGACCCAAAGGCCTGATAAAAACAGATTCAAAATAGCCTATAATCGAGCAAATTTTCTAAATTGGTACTAACTTTCTTTCTCTATTTCTCTTGGTTGTAAAGAATAAAGATATTTTTAAAGGTTCCTTCCAGCAGATAATAGGGATGTTTGTAATGCCTGTGTGACGTAATAAGGGTGTAGGCGGGACGGAGTATTTCTGCGACTTCCTTTGTACACGTCATTGTTCTGCGTTCAGACGTTTACAAAATTGGTGATTTTAATAAAATCCCCAAATAATAATATCAACTCGAAACACTATAGTAATTTCTACATAATTTTGTGACATAGATACTGTTTTTTTTGTTTGTTTTAGCAGGTAAATGGCTAAAGCTAGATGATTTTTGCATCTTTCTTTGATTGTACATAAACTTATGAGTTATTATATGTGCATGATTTTCCAACTCTGAAGTGGTAAATATCGCTACGGAAATTTGTTGGCCACGGTACGCTGCATGAGCCACCCTACGTCAGTTTTCTGAGAGGCTGATCCAGTCCTGGCGGAACAATGAACAGTTATAGTGTATTATTACATACCTTGCTTCGAAACCACAACACACAGAAGAAAATACGAAATATTTTGTATATATTCTAAATTTAGTAATATCTAAAAATATATATATAAAATAAAGAAAAAACTATATATTATTAATTCAGATAGTACAGTCACGTCGTCTAAGTTTTCTACGGTAATGAGAAAAGGCGGATCAGAACGTGGTAATTGTTAGGAATGTTCCCCACTGTAGAAGCGAAAGCTTTATAGAAGCTACACATTTAGTATTCCGAAGTTAATAACATCATTTTATTAGTGCAAACCTCTTATAAATACTTAGAACGTTTAAGAAATATATATGATAATAGTTTATAAGACGATGTACAGAAAAAAAAAAAAAAAAAAACAGATTTTTGACCATGGTCGTTGGCCACTACCATTCTAAAATACGTGTTAGTTACAAAAAGGAAATAATATGATCCTCTTCTAAATATAATATATTTGTTGCATTGTAAGAATCTTTACGCATAATAATAAAAAGGGACATGCAGCGCATCACTAAATATTATTGAGTCGCGCAACCTTGGATAGATAGAGGCGTGAACATCCCAAATGGAATAGGTGGCGAACCTGTTGCCATACCGGGCACAAAGTTTTCAGTCATCGATATTTATCACACATAACTTCCGAAAACATCTTCGAAAAATAATTGGTGTGAGCCAGGATTCGAACCCGCGACCTCTAGATTCAGAAGCGGGCGCTCAACCACCGAGACCTTTGTATTATACTCTTGTAATATTATTATAATCTTGGTAATTAGCGTTTAGTAAAAGAGAACAACTTTGCACTTTGGTATTCTTTACATTTTTTTAAGTTTTAAATGCTGAACGTTAAGAGCCGCTTATAAAATCCATATTGTATATAAATGAATTTTATAGCCAATTGTTAGCCATTGGATTGCAAACCCAATCTATTGGTTATTCCAGGCGTCTGCCAGTAAAAGGCTCTCTCTGACAAAAAGATTCCAAGTTTAGTCTTGTTCTTCGAATTTTGTTCGCCCACGTTATAATTCTGCAAGATTTTTTATTTGGAATATCTACAAACTATACTAATGTTTTAATTCTAGGGGTTGTAATATCAATAAACTGAGGATTGCGGACAAGATTTAAAAAAAAACCTACCAAACTGTATTGAGGTCAAAGAAAAAAAAAAGTACATGGCCGCATAGGCAGAAATTCAAGCATTCATTCAATTATTAATTTTAATACCTTAAAATATATAAATTATACAGTTTGTAGTACATACTAGCTGACCCAACGAACTTCGTTTCGCCTCAATTAGAATTAACAATAACAAACTTTTAACCCCTACTTCATCCCCTCACAGGTCGAAATTGCAAAAACGCTAGAACTAATGTTTAATTATTTCTTATCAAGTACTTAAATATAAATTTTCATGGTTTCATCTTTTAAAATTAAGAAATCCCATACAAACTTACAACCTCTTTATCCCTTTTTTACGCAATAAAAGGTAGTCTATGTCCTTTCTCAGAATCTAAAGATTGTCTGTGCCAAATTTAATCGAAATCGGTTGAGAGGTTTAAGCGGGAAAGCATAACAGATAGACAGACAGAGAATATTATAAACGCGCTCGTGAAACGCCTAAGTAAATTTAGTTAGCATTAAGTAATACAGTAATACACTTTGTTTAAACTATAGTCCAGTGCAATAAACTATCCTCAAAAGGCAACATAACTTCACGCCTTTGTTACCCGAAGGTGTAGGGCAGCGGCTGTTAAGCCTCTTCTCGCCGTAATGTTTACGTCCCAAATGGAATACGTGGTGAACCTATTGCCATACCGGGCACAAAGTTTTCAGTCATCGATATTTATCACACATAACTTCCGAAACAATTTCGAAAAGTCATTGGTGTGAGCCAGTGTCAGGATTCGAACCCGCAACTTCCGGAGTCAGAAGCGGTTTAGCTCGAACCCTGGACCACCGAGTCCTCAAAGGGCTAAATATTAAATGTAGAAAACTAAACAAAAAGTACATAGTTTCCTATAACCTCTTAAATAATTAGAAAAAATCATTCATTGCGTCGTTTTCCCGTCCTATAAGCGGTATAGCGATCTAACTATATTTAAGAGATTCATCCCCAACCCTTACACGTATCCGTTCGAGATAGGGGATGAATACGTAATATATTACGTGTACAAATAATAAGTATTACCAAATATAGCCTCTGTTTCAAAAATATAAAGTTATTTTTCTGATATAAGAAAAATGTTACTGTAAAGTGCTTGGCCTCGTTGGTGGTTTTACAGTGGTAGAGCCAAGCAGTTCGCTGCATGAATGGGCCGGTGAAATACCACGACCTCTCAGAAGACCGACGTAAAGTGGCTCATGCCGCGTTTCGTTCGGTGAGAGAGGTACCCGGAGGCCCACCCCCAGACCAGACCCATTCATAGAATTAGAAGGCAAACGTGCAGACGGGTCACCTGTTGGTAAATAACTACCGCCGCCCATGCACACCTGCAACACATATAGTTTTGCAGTTGCGCTGCCAGCCTTTAAGGTAGTTCGATGGGAAATGAAAGGGGAGGGAGTGGGCCTCCGGGTACCGCTCTCACCGAACAAAACGCGGCATGAGCCAAAATACGACGATCTTCTGAGAGGTCATTATATTTCTTCGGTTGAGCAGGCCCATTCATGCAGCGAACTACTTGGCTCTACTACTGTTAAAACCCCTAACAAACACATCCTTAAAGTCATGCGTACACAGCAATTATCAAAAAACTTAAGGCAGTTTTGGTGTATAATTAAATTAATAATAACTCATTTACTTATAGTAAAAGTAAAACAAAATTCTAATTAGGGAAATTGGCGAGCTACCATTTTTTTCTTTGCTTCTTCTCCGAATAAAGGGCGCCTCTTGTAATAGTCGAGGAGTCTTATTAATTTAATAATTCCGCTGTTGTAATTAAAACAGTACGAAACGCTACTTACATTGTGTGATTTTATTATACAGTTTAAAAAAGAAACCCTAAGATTTCATTTTTATTTCTTAAGTTTTCGCGAATGTTCTTACATTTATTTAAGATTTCATGGTTATATTTCTTGTTTATAAATTCCTTTAGAAATATCAATTCGCATTCTATACTGAATTTATATATTGGTCTTTTGTAAAGGAGTATCGGTTGCTAAATAGAGGTCAGTAGATTTGATCCCCATTCGAATACAAACATATGTGTAGATTCTTATAAACAGGCATATATTGACAGGGAAGTGCTTATTATTACTTGTCTGGTTCCATAAAAAACTTTAGTTGCCTATTTAATAATTTAAAGGAAAAAAAACTTTTTTAAAGAAGCTGTTTTTAAATGCTCTAAAAAGAATAAAATAATTTTCACCTTAAACATTTTAAGTGTCAACTTATAACCTCATTTATATACAATTTATGTGATAATAAAAGTTTGTCGCTATGTTTAATTACCTATCAGTGCCTATCCATAACCATCTTGAAATATTTTTTTAGATCTAATGATTACTGTGACGGATCTCATTATTCAAATATATTTTTTTTTGGTTTATAACATTTAAATATAAGAACTAATAATAGGTATTGATAAAATCATTGTATTGTGATTTTTATATTTGTTCTTTTTGTAATAAATAGTTTACTTATTTTTAACCTAACTTTTATTTGAAAAGTGATAGAGCCACGCAGATCGCTGCATGATTGGGCCGGCTCGACCGGTGAAATACCACGACCTTACAGAATATCGACGTAAAGTGGCTCTTGCCGCGTTTCGCTCGTTGAGAGAGGTATCCGGAAGTCCAATCCTTTCCCCCCTCCCCTTCCCATCCCAATTCCGACCCCTTCCATTTCCCACGGAAAGGGCCGGCAACGCAACTGTAACACTATATGTGTCCGGGTGTCCATAAATATGTTATAAAACAAAAAAATATATTTGGATAATGAGATCCGTCACAGTAATCATTAGATCTAAAAAAATATTTCTAGATGGTTATGGATAGGCACTGATAGGTAAATAAACATAGCGACAAGCTTTTATTATCACATAAATTGTATATAAATGAGGTTATAAGTTGATAGTTAAAATGTTTAAGGTGAAAATTGTTTTATTCTTTTTAGAGCGTTTAAATAAAAGCTTCTTTAAAAAAGTTTTTTTCCTTTAACTTATTTTCAATTTTTAGCTATCGCTGGGTAAGTTTCTCAGTCTATTCATCTCATTCAAAGTATCATTGTTACAAGGTCGTTTGCCGGTTAATTTAGAACAGTCCAACTCTTCAATGAGGAGACCTTCTAAAGTCCTTTACCCTACTTAAGGCTTGACCAGCAGCAAAGAGTTTCGAGCCTAAGTAAATAAATTTTTTGTTACTTATTTGTTGATTTTGCAGCTTAATTTGGTTATGTGGGACTGTTGTTTAATAACAAAATATGTTTAACTACTTGTGATGTGTAACGCCATCTGTTGTTATAATCAGTACTTTATACTTACCGACCTGAGTGTAACATATCAGTCAGTTGTAATAAAAGGTATAGTTCGCTCTCGTATCGTTCGTTCGTAATAAGTGTTTTATTCTAATAATACCTATAAACACCATTAAAATCCGTTAGTGTAGCAATCATGTTAGAGTTATTAAATCCTGTCCAATTTACGTCGGTATCCTGAAAGGGTATGGCATTGCACTGGTTGAACCATGCAGCATTCATGCAGCAGATTGCGTGGCTGACCACAATTAAAACACTTAACTATTAAAACATAGGTCAACGGAAAGCCGTCGACTGTGGTGGACTACCGGCTCAGCCGTAAAGTGGTCGTAAGGTTCCCAAGTTTATTACTAACAAACACTCATTTTGATTATCAATTTGGACGCGCCTCTTAACCCTGTATCTTGACATGGTGATTTGGCATCAGTGACTGAATAGTAAACAACAGGTTGACTGACACCGCCCAAACAAGCAGGCCACTAATATCTAGCCGCTCATATTGAAAACCCTATGATATATATAATATTCATACACATTCTAATTTTTTTATAACATTAATTAATAACATAACATAGCTCGACTCCTTTTTCTACCCGAAGGTGTAGGCAGCATCTGTTAAGCCTCCACTCCCCGCTATATTTAAGTCTCAACGATCTTTAAGGGAGTAGGATATAGGATATGGGAGTAGGAAGGGATGGGGAAGGGGAGTGGGCCTCCGGGTACCTCTCTCACCGAAAGAAACGCGGCGTGAGCCGGTTGTGGTATTTCACCGGTCGAGCCAGCCCATTCATACAGTGAATTGCTGGGCTCTACCACTGTTGCCATATATCGAGCACAAAGTGGTCAGTCAAAAATATTTATCACATATGACTTTCGAGAAGAGTTTCGAAAAGACATTGGTGTGAGCCCAAATTCGAACCCAAGACTTCCTGATTCAGAAGCAGGGGGCTAGTCTACTGAACCACCGAGAAATAATAAAACAAAAGCTTTTTTTGAAGCCCTTTCATTTGAGAGTTACTCAAATGAAAGGGCCATTTGATGCTCATATTGTAGAAACGCAAATATTTATTCCGCCATATTGGATTTAGAATGACGTCACATTATTTTTCGAGTTACTATTAACAAGCCCTTTCATTATTCCCCATATTGTACAAATGCATTAAAAAAAACTGTTCCTCTATCTTGGATGATCCGCCATATAATTTTTTTAAAAATGGATGCGAGTAAAGAACTATGTTTTTTAAGTATTTTTTTCTGTCAACGATCTTTTGATGAATACAAAATGAAACGTTTATCTTTGAATGTATTTTTTACGCAGTTAATATAGTTAGTATATGAAGAGTTTTTCTGGGAAACGAAGAGACATGTCACCTGATGGTAAGCAAATAACGGTGGCCACGGACACCTGCTACACAGCTAGTGTTACAGTTGTGTTGCGCGCCTTTCAAATGGGATAGGGAACGGGTCAGGAGTCGGATGGGGAGTTGATTTTGAGTTTGATCTCTCATAGAGCGAATCGCGGCATGAGCCGATATTGTGAAAGGTCGTGTTATTTCACCGGTCATAGCACAAGCATTTAATTGCTTAATTTGGAACGAGAGGGCGCTGTGTGATTTGTGTCAAAGATATTATAAAAAAATAGCAATTGTACGGAGTGAAATCTCAATAACTTTAATTTAAATATTGCATGTTTAACGCATAATTCAAATAATTGCCAATATCCTCAGTTTTCAGTTCAATGTTATTTAGATCGTTAGTTATTGTGAAATTACAGACGGTTCTCTTTGTTACTTTACATATGACGTAATATTGATTATCTAACCGATTAAATATTAACATATATGCATAACTTTACGCCACATCCCTTGCGGAGTAAGCAGAGAGGCACGATTTTTACACGTCTTACTCGCTTGTTTGACTCTAGTTGTATCATGGCCGTTCTCGACTCCTGCATCCATCTCTCCCCTTTTGCGTTGTATATCTGCTCAGGCAATCTTGTATCGTCCGTTATTTCTATATATCTGAAACATCACCGGAGCATAATAACATCTACGATCAAGTCAAAATTAGTTAGAAAAATCCCATTTTTAAGATACACAACGTACTTAACTTGAGAAACTTCTGCAGTATAATACTTCCTTATCTATTATTATGTTGGATTTTCGCTGTTGGTTTTCAAATTAGTAATTTATAATATAGATAGATTTACTATTTTATCTAGATTTTTTTTAATCCACAGTATTTTCCGGGAAAATATCTAGAAAGTAATAGTATACTTTTTGAAAATGTACAAAACTGTACAAAAGTGCTAATATGGAATGGGGCAAGTGTGCGCATTCCAAATATCTCAAAAAATAGACAGCGCTAAGGATCGGCAACCCCCCCTCTTGAGTACCCCGCTAGGCGTCACGGGAAGGGCTCGTAATACAGCGGCTGCTCGCGCGCCATTTTGGATTGACAGATGAAGATTTTCACTGAAGTATTTACGGTATTTTTGATTATTTTGTCTAATGTGACAGCAAAAAATACCGTATCTCGTATAAAATAATTTGACTTAAAACCCCATTATACGTATGTATTTATAGAAGAAAAACATATTATTGTTTAATTTTTATCACATTACTGAAACATTCAACCGTGAGGAGTGGCAGGTGTACACCTGTACTGCGTAATAGGCACGTTTTTGTTGAGGGGTGGTACGGCAAGGTGAAGGGCGGGAGATCGATAGCCGACAGTACTCTTCACTACGTTTTGTTACTGCACATACCTACACTGTGTTATTTTGGTCATAGACAATTTTTTTAACTTTATTCATTCTTAATTTCTACTTTATTTGTTTATTTTATTTCAATTTAACTGTATTGGCAACTCTTTGATTGTAAACTAACAATGTTCGATGTCACAATTCATGAATATATTTTCTTAAGGCTAAAATAAAAAAATTGTGTGGTTTTATGAAACCACCGTAAAAGTGAAACTTTTAAAATTGAGTCTTGGGTTATTGATTTTTAAATCTACTTTTTAAATATACATAAACAAAATATTTTTTCAATAATTATTTTTCAATAATTTAGTTAGTAAGTTTTTTAAATTGATGATTCTGATAAAATGATTAACATTTATATTTTTTTAGAGTGCAACAGTGTAAAACAGTTACTTCACAGCAATTTTTTTAAAAGTTTGCTTTGGCTTCGTTTAACTTTAAGTTAAAGATTTAAATCAATTAATTCGATAATCTCATCATTTTCAAGTTCTTTGGAAGTTAACGACTGAAGATTAAGAATTCCTAGATGGCGCTACTAGGTTGCTACTATTGATGATTCTGCCGTAATATCGTATTATATCGATAGATGTCGCCCGAATCGACAAGTATTCCAGCTTCGGCACTAGGGATAACGTGACACCTATTAAACTTACAAGTCAGTGGCAGTTTTGCAAAGAGAGAGAAAACTAGTTTAATTTGAAATCGAACCGGACGTCACCGACTTTCAGGGGATTGTGCAATAAGGGCTATTTTAATTTACTTGCCATCTTGTATTTGTTAATATGGTTTAATAAATGTTTTTTATTTTACGTGGTCACGACAATAATTCCTAGATGGCGCTACTAGGTTGCTACTATTGATGATTCTGCCGTAATATCGTATTATATCGATAGATGTCGCCCGAATCGACAAGTATTCCAGCTACGGCACTAGGGATAACGCGACACCTATTAAACGTTAACAACATTACAACAAAGGATCTTTACAAAACAAAACGATATTTTTTCCTCCAGTAAATATGATATTTCGATTTATTATGAAAATGTGACAAATACATATATAAAGAGCACTATCTTATCTTATATCTTTAAACGAGCAATTCTTGTATATATATATATATATAAAATTGGAATCTCGGAATCGGCTCCAACGATTTTCATGAAATTTCTATTCCAGCAGATGGCGTTGTTAACTAACACGAAGTCAATGTGTGTTTGCTTTGCTTTTATTACAGTTTATCACTGCAAAAAATTAAGTATATGTTTCTAATATAATATGTTAGTACATAGTATATATTAGTATATATTTATTATTCTGTCGGTAAGATCGAAAAATATTATTGATATTTCATTATTTTATTAGTATGTAATTCGTACTTAAATATAATTTTCAAAAAACACAATTTATAAAAAAAAAACAAACAAACAAACAAATCCGATCCTAGAAAATGTGTCGAAATTGGTAAAGAGGACGGTAATTAAATGATTATACAAACGGCCCTCGTGGTGCATCGGTAAACCGCACTACCGATAACACAAGGTCGGGGCGGCTTCGATCCCTCGTCTGAGGGTGTTTTTCTACATGTTTTTACGGTATTTATTTACAAAAATAAAGTGTATATTTGGGTAATTAATTAATAATAAATAAACGATAATAGACGTGAAAGGCGCTCTGACGAGCGCCTTTCACTTTATCCCTACTCCGCGGCCGACCGTCACGCGACATGCAACACGCAGACGAAAAGGT
Source organism: Euproctis similis (assembly GCA_905147225.2). Taxonomy (NCBI): domain Eukaryota; kingdom Metazoa; phylum Arthropoda; class Insecta; order Lepidoptera; family Erebidae; genus Euproctis; species Euproctis similis. The sequence continues at coordinate 22,472,793 of LR990105.1, read as the reverse complement.
TTGAGACGATGTAATAAAAGTTTCACTTTAAAAACAAACAATTAAAATAATTTAATGACATCATAGTTTCGTTGCCTTTATCCAAAATTAGGTAGGGTCGGCACAATATGTCATCGTTATCCACTCTCTTCTTATATAACTAGCCATCTCCGCGCTTATACCCTTCACTCTTATCCACTCTAATACAATCCATGTTCTTATCCGGTCTTCTTACCGATGTGTCTATCCATCCACTCCTATCACACTCCTACTAACATGGCTGTCTTTCTCCCTCTTAACATGTGTAATCTAATAAAATTAAAAGATAATATTTTTATAGTACGCTTTAAATTATAATGGCTATTGTTTTCTCAGAGCCAGTCGTTAGATCACAATGAGATTGAAGGCTTTTATTGTGAAAGTTATGTTATAGTAAAATCAATGTCCAATATTTATAGTATTTGAGTATAGTAATGGCCAAAATAGTATATTGTCCGGAGCAAATTTAATATTAAATTAAACTATGTACGGAATAACTGATCAATTTAAACATCCACGGAAAGATTGGGTGCTATTAGAATTGTAGATGTCATTTAAATTTTGTCGTATTTTCTAACAACAACAATCTGCTCTGTTCCATTTCATTGTCGCGATTGTATACAGCTTTTACTTTTCCTCGACTAACTGGTTATTTTAAAAATTAATCTTTCAAATCTGATTAGTTAGACTTATCTTGCCCAAAATAGGACAGATGATGTTGTCATTTCTGTGTAGTCATTTTAGTCGTACAGAAAGCCACTTTTAACTTTTATTAGATAACTTCACGCCTTTTTCTACCCGAAGGTGTAGACAGGGACTGTTAAGCCTCGACTCGCCGTTATGTTTACGTCCCAAATGGAATACGTTCACAAAGTTTTCAATCATCGATTTTTTTTATGGGATAGGACGGCAAACGAGCAGGCGTGTCACCTGATGGAAAGAAACAAACGCCGCCCATGGACACCAACAACACATATAGTGTTACTGTTGCGTTGCCAACCTTTAAGGGATAGGGGATAGGTAAGGATGGGGAAGGGCCTCCGGGTACCTCTCTCACGGAACGAAACACGGCATGAGCCACTTTACGTCGATCTTCTGAGAGGTTGTGGTATTTCACCGGTCGAGCCAGCCCTTCATGCAGCAAACTGCTTGGCTCTACCACTATATAAATCGATCGATGTTTATCACACATAACTTTCGAAAAGAATTTCAATTTATAGTTTAAATGGCATATTATTGTTATTTATTACTTTCCTAGCTATAATATGTCGGTATGCGCTATTAAAGAACGAAAGCATAGCTGAGATGAAAGGTACTGACGTAGGTATTGACGTTTTGAAGTGAATGAAGTGAATGATTGAATGACGTAGTGCTTTCGCGTCATTCAATCATTCACTTTTAAATAAATAACGGTTAAATAGATAATTCAAATTTTCCTACTGATGTATTAGAACATTAAGCGTTACAGTTTAATCAATAGTATTACGAAATAGATCGTATATTAGTCTGTATATAAATAATGTTGTGTAGTATACTGCTTCCAATGTCTTGGGATCTCTTGTATATTATTTATTGCGACAGTAACCTTGAAACTCCACTTTAGGTAACCTTAGTCAATAAATTGTGAATTATTTGGAAGTTAACGTTGATTTATAAATATTACCCTTCGATAATTCAAGATTAATGTTCATATTACATTAAGGTTTCTTGTAATATTATGATCTTTTATCTGGTTTTCTTCTTCTGGTATTTTCTAGATTAGATGAGTTCTACCATATTTAATCTTTAGTAACATTACGCCCTATATTACTGAAGTGGCAAGCAGCGACTTTTTTCAGTCTCATGCAATAAACGTGCGTAATCTATTGCCATAAAATGCAATTTTGCTAGTCATTGATATTTATCAGACATGAGACATAACTCGTCAAAAGATTGATGTTCCATCATCAGAGACCCTGATGGCGCTTATATGAGTTTTATAATCTATTTTTTTTTATAAAAGATCACTTTTAGTTGCAATTAGAGAAAGCCATTTTATCCATTTGTATACTTATATATCATCACGTTACTACCTAGAGTAATAATGATAGCTAATTGGATAAACTTTAAGTTTTAAGTAACTCTATCATTGTTAATGTAATTTAAGACATGAAACCAACCAAAAAGGTGATTATGTTTTTGAGCCGTTTAGGGTTAAAACTCCAGGGACATGGGTGCCAAATGCTCGTGCACTATTTAAAGAGACTGTTCGAGGCCTCTCGCAGCCAGAAGACTGGTTTATTCTTTGCACAGAGGAATAGCACTGACATTCAGCGTTGCCTTGCGGCCAGTCTTCTCGGCACGCTGCCAGTAGACCAAGATTCGCAGAAATTTGATTTCAGCTAGTCTTTTAATTGTTTATATTGTAATTTATTTATTTCTTCTTAGTATTGCATTAATGTTATTAAAACATTAATGATTGTAAATCATAACACCATTTTTAATTTACAACGTTACAATATTTTTTTACTATTTATATATAAAACTTACAAAAAGAACTAAAAAAAGAAAATATACTGAACTCCTGTCCTATGTGTTCCAGAGTGAAAATCCCTTACAATTTATTTGCTGTCACAAACGTGCTACCGAGTTTTGTAAGCAATGGATTAAACCGCCTTCATTTCCTTAACTGTCCCATTAAAGTAATGCTCCTTGGTAATTGTTTGCATAAAAACAAGTTTATTAGACCATTAATTGAAGTTGCGAAGTAATCCACATCTATATTTGTGATGAAATTATAACAAATATGTCTGAACATTGAATATATTGAAGAAAAATTAAAATGAGGAATCTTTTTTACATCAATGCAAGATTCCTATTTTTTTTTGTCGTATCACTTACAATCTATTAATTTTCTTATGGTTTTTAACTAGAACTTTAGAACTCCAAGACTTTTTAAAGCATAAGTCGCAGAAAAACGAGCGATAAAAGTGATCCTTTAACCCTTTGATTTTATCATTAACAATAATAAAATTAAAGGGTTATGAGTTATGAGTTTCTTGAAATATAGTTTTAAGTAGAGTAAATATTAATTGTTAATTTTAGTTAAGAAAAATATGGATAGTGAATCTTAGGAATATAATTAGAATATATTTTGTAGTCTCGGTGGCGCAGTGGTCGAGCACACGGCTTCTGATCCAGAGGTCCGGGTTCTATTCCAGACACTGGCTTTCGGAAGTTATGTGTGATAAATATCGATGACTTAAAATCTTTGTGCTGTTTCTGGTATGACAATAGGTTCGCCACCTATTCCATTTGGACGTAAAACATAACGGCGAGACGAGGCTTAACAGCCTCAGCCTACACCTTCGGCTAACAAAAGGCGTGAAGTTATGTTATGTTATAATTTCACACAATTAATTAATTACGACTGAACAACACGTAACCTCTACAAATTTGCAACACTTTTGCGTCTGAATGGGTAACAATATTATTTAAGCTTTAAGTCTTAGCTGATAATTAAATATACAATTATACATAAAAGGCCTGCTGGTGTGTACACAGTAACCATATAATTGTTATAAATTAAACATGATTGGAGTAGGGTATTTGACACATAAGTATATTTCACAATTCTTCTCATGATACCTATAGTTAGAATCGGGCCACTGGAGTCGACTATATACTTACTTTTTCGACGTAATAAAATGGTTTGATTTCGCTTAGGTCATAAACAGAAAGCATAAAAAACAAATAACAAACATATAATTTAACTGACTCTTTAGTTCATTCTTCGCTAAAACCTTATTAAGCGTTTTAATAGCACAACCCTTATTCTAACACAGTCCTTAAGAAATGTAAATTTGATCGCCTCCGATCTTACTTTGACGTCTTTTTAGCGCGTAGACGTTCTCTACGGGACACGCCTACGCGTTAAAATTCTATCAGCTTTCCGAAGACAATAAGATATGTATTTGAAATTCCATATTTATAAAGAAGCCAACCTGTGGAATTTTCTCGATGTCGTATCTCTTTGTAGGCTTAGATGATAATTTACACGTTTCTGATGAAACGAATAAAATGAATGAGATATTTTCGGTGTCACTTGTGTACTAAGGAAAGTTATTATTTTGTATTTTCTATATTTTCTAGCTTCTTTCATTTTTATTTGGGGGAAGGGGGTAAAAGAAAGTGCAGGTCACTCGGTGGTAGGAGACTAGGGGCTCTCACGGATATCTGCAACAACTAGAGGGTCACAGTAGCATTGCCAGCTTCTAAACTGGGATGGGGATAAAAATAGGGTGAACATCCGAATACCTCTCACCGAATGAAACGCGGCGTGAGACACTTTACGTCGAGTTTTCCCACGATCTTTATAGTATATACTCCAACTATATGTTATAACAATAATAATTTGGGAATTTATTACACAATTCACAAATTTTTTTGGGCTGTCTGTCCTCTTGACTGTATATATATATATATATGCCCATTTTCCATTCGATTTCGCTTTCTATTCCTTCCTGACTCCTTATATGATAAGATCTTTAAAACTACGCAACTACTTTTGATGCGGTTTTTTTTAATAGATAGAGGGTGTCAACGGGGTGGTTTGTATCAATGTTAGCTGTAGCAAATAAAAAGTGATAATTTTCGAGATTCAGCACTCTAATTGCAAACGCTGGCTAAACCTTTAGTGATAGGGTAAAGCAATGTACTATATTATTATATACCTACAAAAGTTCTATTCAAAAGTCCGCAATGGCATATGTCTATCCCTTACGGATAACCCACAATATCCATTTTTATTTCTATTCTGAGGCAAACCAAGTTCGCTGGGTCAACTAGTCTTTTATAAATCTTCAAAAACACCTCGGTTTATATTTTCAAATTTTCAAGAGGTCAGGGTCAAATTGACTCATTCCGAAACGACAATTCGGGTCATTATATTGGAACAGTAAGTGAGGCTATCAGGGACCTTAACTAAAATTTTAATGGATAATAAAGACAGACAGTATATATACATTTTGAAAGAGGAAGGAAGATAAGAGACTACAGAAATAACTTTACAGTTTTGTCCTTATATATCTTTGTATATATCTTGGGCTTTTATGATGATTGTTAAATTTTATGGACATGATAACAAATAACTTCGCGCCTTAATAATTGGAAATGTAGGCAGTATGTCTTGTGCTTCCCTAGAGGAAATACTGGTACCGTGGAATAAGTGGATAGCATATTGACTTACATTAAAATTCGTTTACTAAATGGTCGACAATAATGAATGCCGGCCATTTTTTAATGTAAATGGAGCACCAAAACATTGCCTAAAATATGAAATATAGCGAAGACTTTATTATAGCAGTTACTAAAGTGATATCAAAGATATAAATAATAAATAAAAATATTTCATATTCTAAAAACTAAAAAATATATTGAATATAACTATTAAAATTTTGCGATAAAAGTAATTTGAGAAACTTGATTTTTATTTTGTCTACCTACATTTCTCCGAAAATTTAATTTGTAATCGAAGCTACTTTTTTATGGGATATTACGGCAAACGAGCAAGTGGGTCACCTGATGGTAAGTAACATCTCACCGCCCATGAACACCGTGGTGCGTTGCCGTTCTTTTAGGGATTAGGAGGGAAAATTAAGGGGAAAAGGGATCGGGCCTCCGGATATCTCTCTCACCGAACGGAACGCGACACGAGCCACTTCACGCCTTCGAGCCTCGTGGCGCATTGGTAAAACTACCGTCTGCAGCATTGAGGTCGGGGGTTCGATTTCCACCCGAGCACAAATATTTGTCACAAACATGAATATTTGTGTGGCGTCTGGGTGTTTTTCTATGTATTATAAGTTTGTATTTACAAAAGAAAAGTATATGTGTATTAATATCCGTTATCTAGTATCCATAACACAAGCATTTAGTTGCTTAGTTTGGAACTAGAGGGCGCTGTGTGTATTGTGTCCAAGATATTATTATTATATTCCGTGAGGTCGAGGTATTTCACAGGTCGATTCATGGAGCGAACTGCTAGACTCTACCACTGATTACCACGTATTAGTAAGTATTTTGTATTGTATCAATGTACTTACCCACGGCTTAAATAAAAGTATTTTTCATAGTCTCCTACGGGATTGGTGAACGATGAAATATATGTACAGCTAAACTTTGAAGATAAAAAAAAACATTATGATTGGCATTTTTATCACTGTCTTAAAAGTAAGCTCAGACGTTTGTGTTGTAACGCTATCATTAAATGTTCCTCAATTACACCGATCATTCTCGAAACAACAAATTTATTTTTCATTTTATTTGCTGTGGTTACTAAGGCACTGCGCAAAATCTGCGGAGTGACTCTCGCAGACCGCGTCGAAAACAAGGTTGTAAGGAAGGAAGTTGGTTTGAAAGAGTGTGTCGGTGTAAAAGTAAGAGAGGGCATGGTCCGATGGTTCGGACATGTAGAAAGAAGAACACAATAGAACGTGTGAACATAACCAAATAGAACGTGTTCTGAAGGAAGGTGATGTTAGGAGCCTTAAAAATCGACATACGTGCATAAAAATAGCAATGAAAGTCAACGAAGCGAGTGAGGCATGTAAGAATCGTGCCTTATGGCGCTTTATCTTATCTGCCTACCCCGCATTTGCCCGATTCGGCGTGAAGTTTATGTTTGTATGTATTTTATTTCCTGTAAGTACAGATTTGTTTTTTTACAAGTCCGTGCTTGTTTATAATTTATCAACCGGCATAACGCCCGTTGCATTAAGAAAACCGAATAAACTTGTCAGGATCTTAATTAAAAAACTATTGATTGAAATTTGAATTATTGATCAAAGATAAATTAACAAACCCCATAAACAAAGTCATAGAAACTCTATGAATTTGTATTCTAAGAGTTTTCAGTCCTTTGATATCGATGATAATACAATCAATCGAGTTTAAAATAGCCTTATCAAATTTTGAATGTACGTCTACACCCATCAGAGAAGAATATAATTTATAGGACTTTGTCACATAACTGTTGTGGTTTTTCTTTGTACTCGCTACTATAGCATAACATAACATAACTTCACGCCATTTTCTACCCGCGGTGTAGGCAGTGGCTGTTAACACTCTAATACAGGTGGCGAGCCTATTGCCATATCGAGCACAAAATTTCAGTCATCGATATTTATCATACTAAACTTTTGAAAAATTCCAATTTTTCAGATTTCAAAATTTCATTCCATTTCGAGCCCGTGACTTCTTAATTCATAAACGGGGTGCTCGACCAGAGGACCACCGAGACTATATAAATCCCTACTATAGGAGTAAAATAAATGCGTGATATTACTTCATTCGTTTACGTGGAACGGTGTAAATTCACCCGTCTTTATGTCTTGGCAACACAAACGGGAAGCTGGATCATTTCAACTTGAATCTTCTGAACCTATTATCTTCTTCATTTTGCCCGGAATTTACTTTGGTCGGAGAAGGGGAGAAAGCTCCTCTTATATTGGTTTTTGTAGCAATTTTGCAAAGCTTTTGGAGTTTTAGTAGTTAAACATTTTCATACCAGTATCGAGATTATTAATTAGGTATATTTTCTAAATAAAAATTGACTTCCAGAAATATCCTTTTGACTAAAAGACTTAGTCTTCTTTCGTATCCCCGCGTTGTTCTTCAAACGTCTAGATAAGTTTAAATAAATCTCCATTTCCACAGATTAACTTAAGAATAATCTCAGACGATATTTTCGAAGAAAAATTGTTCTATAAACCCTGTCATTTGTTACAAAATTTTATAAATGCTTGAATTATTCCAACAGACTAAAAGCTTCAACCAAATTGAGTGAACTATAGCGCACTAACTATATATTATATATAAATTCTCTAATATTATATTGATATATATATATATTAATATAATATTAGAGAATTTTGACTTGAAAATATCAACGTTATTACAAAATCTGCAAATTTTCTCAAAAATAATATAATAAATACCAGTTAAATATTGTTAATCCCGAAAAAGCCTTTGATCTACAGGTGAGTTGAGAGACCACTAAACTCTACATAACTTGCTAATAAAAATATATAAATTATAATTGGAGTGAGACAGCGACCTCGCCTGACCTATTTCTGTTCTCGATCTTGCTCAGGTCAATATATATCTAGGTTGTCATATGAATTCTAACCATAGTCTGTAAGAAATAAAGATCATTTTCAAGTACAATCATGTCTATCCTGAAATAGATTTGCGGGCATTGTGGTATACGAAGATATATTTATAGTTGTATGCATTTCGTCGGTGTTTTATTAGCGATGTCCGCATTTTAATCGATAATTTTCTGCGGAAAAGAAAATCGATTCGCTAGAAACCTATTTAAATAATGTTCTAAATGTGGCAAAAATTATCTCATTATTAATGAGTGAGTTAGGAAAAAAATATTTAACCCGCCATTTTGTGGTGGCGGCCATTTTAGATTTGCAATGTTGACAATGAATGTTAATGAATATTGACACTAAAATTCAATTGTATTGTAACATAAATAAATATATGTACAAATTTAAGGTTTAAAATAATACCACACTTTAATAAAAAAATAAATTTTATCATCCTATTATGTACTGAGGACACCGATGTATAACTACGAGCCAAATAAACCTAGGAAAACCTATTAAAGCCAAGGAACGGTTAAGACGTTTGTTTAAGCCTTGAAATAGGACTAAGACTTGGTTTAAACCTAGCTTTATAATTTATGTTCTGTTATTTTTTTTTCATATTACTTATAATTATTATTCGGTGGTTTTAGTGATGGTGGAAATTAGCGCGGTCTACAACATATATATACTCCTTAAAGCCTGTTAAATTCCTTTTGAAGAACCCCAAATTATTTTGCTATAGCGCATATTCCACAACTTTAGCGTTAGTAGGAGAAAAATCCTTTGAAAATCTATTAAGTGTGTCGTTTGAAGATCCAGGGTATGTGGATGAAAATCCTAAAAAAAATTAGAAAGAAGTAGTTGATTGATATAACATGTCATACTCCTTTTGAACAAAAACATTTTATAAATTATAAATTGTATATTAATCAAGTTTAAGTGATAGTAATATAACTAGGATTAATTTAAATTTATATTTAAACTTATATTTAAATTACTTCTATAACTCCTAACAAATATATGACTCATCTTCAAATGGGTGAAAGCATTTTCAATAAATATCTCATAATGAAAATGCTAAATCTTATTTATCTCCTTTATAAATTGTTCCGAAATTCATTAATATAAATTGGTTTCGAACCGAAAACCGCAAATTGTTGTTAAACTTGGAGGGTTCGTTAAATTTTTAAGGAACTTTTTAGATAAAATTCCTGATAGATGGGTTCCGTTCATTGTTTTAATTTGGTCAAAGCAATTCAATTTTCAGATTGTATACAACTTCATTTTAGTATCTTAAGTTTTTTATGTATGTCGTTATAATATGCAGATTCAGAGATTTGATCTGCCACAGATTATTTAAATTTTAGATTACAACCTTCCGCTGAAAAGTATTCTGGTAAAAAGTAACTTACTACAGTTGGTAGACATTTTTATAGTTATTGTCGTAACGAACTGAAGATGACAAAAATCGATATGATAAAGAAGGGCGTTATTGTGAGTGTGGAAGATGCGAATGATAGGGAACTGTGGAAAAAGCCTGTTATGCAGACTCCAAATAATGGGGATAGGGCAGGAAGATTATGAACTGAAGTTGCCATATTCAGTGTAAAATATTCGACAATCTGATATTGTGGACTTACTCTTACCTAAGTCGAATAATCTTATTTTTTTGTTGTTGTTTTATTGTTGCCGTTATTACCGTTGACCTTGATATTGACCTGGTAAATTGTAAAAATAGATTATCGACGTCTGGACAAGTTTTCACCGTGTATACATATATTATATACACATGATATTCAAGTTTTATTAATACTCTTTTATATTTAAAATAATGTGATAGTTTTTCATTGTTATTATTTTATTAATTATTATATTCACGAAATACATTAACTAGCTTTAACGAAATAAGACAGAAGGAATTGTTGGATTAAGAACCGCGGAATTGTTTTTATAGATTTTTTGGATAAGATAAGGCGAACCAACAAGCATGACTCCAGGTGGTCAGTGACTAGCGCCGCGCATGGACAACTGCTACACAGATAGTACTACAGTTTCGTTGCCGGCCTTTAAAAGAATAGGATGGAAGGCCTCCGGATACCGAACTAAGCGCGGCGTTAGCCACTATTAGTTGATATTCTATGAGTATGTGGTATTTCATCGATTGAGCCGACTCCTTCAGACAACAAACTGCGTGGTTCTACTGTTCGTGTTATATGATTGTTCTCGACAAGTGCTTACGTGAGATGTGACAGTAAATTTTATACGGCTCTGTTACTAATGCACAAAGTTCCCAAAGAAACATCAAAGATAAAGTTTACAACCCAAATATAAACTATAATAAAGCTTGTAAGCGACGAGGAGGTCCCATTTGTTTGTACAGACCGATCAATCACAGTCTTAGGGCTGAGACACTGAGAGTAGGTATTAAGTAATAAAAAAAAAGATTTTATATAAACATAAGGCCAGAGAATGTTGCTTTTATCCATTTATAAAATCTTCTTTTCCTTTTGGATCTATGATAAAAAGGTTTTGAACTTTTTCGTTAGTATGTTACTTACAATGAATAGTGTTTTTTAATCCCATGCGATTACCTTGGATTATTTTCTAAGTGTCAGATTTTAGTATAAAAGTGATAGAGCCACGCCATTCGCTTCATGAATGAACCGGCTCGACCGGTGAAATACAATGACTTCGCAAATATCGGCCTAAAGTGGGTCATGCCCCATCCCACTTCCAAACACTTATCTATCCCACCAACGAAAACATTCTCAAGAAAGTTTGAAGTCAGGCAGGCGGCCGGTTATAACACCATAGCTACTTTTAAAAGTATAGCTGGATGAACAACATAGACAACACGTGCCTTTTTCCTACATTTATTGGAGGAAAATGAATGAACGGATGTAGAATTCTTGATTAACAGGCAGACAATATATACCATTGCGCATCCGACCTGGACTCGGTCCAGCACACGATGGAGGTCTGACCAGCATGGGCGGCCGATTGTCGAGTCCTAGTCGACAGGATCGGGCGAGACCTATCCCCGCCGGCATTGATCGCGGCAGTGCTGGCGGGCGAGGAGGAGTGGAGGGCTGTGGTCTCTTTCTGCGAAGCAGTAATGCTCCAGAAGGAGGCAGCTGAGCGTGATCGGGAGAGAGCTGATCCCACTCGAAGGCGGTGGTGGCGAGCTCAGTGATCGCCGCCGCCGACGGGCCACGAGGGCGCACCGCCCGCAAGTGCGTCCGGGTCGCGGCCCCGGAAGGATGTCCCTCCGGTGCGGCCGAGGAGGATCGAGGAGGATCGGATCTTTGTGGGAGCCGCCCCGCCCTGGAGAGCCTCACGCCGAAACTCCATGAGGATGAGGTCCCCTTGTAATAGAGGGGGGCGACGGCAGGGTGGTCCAGAGGCGTTAACCGTATCCTGGACCACACTACTACACTGGCTGAAGGAAGGCCGCCGCGGGGTTTTAGTGGGTAGACCTAGGATGGGATTGCAGTGTGCTGCTTTGGGAGTCCCACATTACCCTCTGCCGTACCCAGGCGGGGGGTGTGCATAAAGCATTTCCTCGCGTTAGAAAAAAAGGCACACAATATATGGCTGATTAAAGAGGATGTTTAATTATGGGTATACAAGTCAGTTAACAGAACACGCACAGGATTTCTCAGCAACAACGTGTTATTTGATAAACGATATTGTTCAAGTAGACTAAGGTTAGTCTGTTATCGAGAATATTGCGTGACTTTATATCACTTTGGATGGGTGGTGATACCATGTCTATTATAACATAACATAACTTCAAGCCTTTGTTACCCGAAGGTGTAGGCAGCGGCTGTTAAGCCTCGTCTCGCCGTTATGTTTTACGTCCCAAATGGAATAGGTTGCGAACATGTTGGGCACAAAGTTTTCAGTCATCGATATTTATCACACGTAACTTCCGAAAACAATTTCGAAAAGTCATTAGTGTGAGCCAGTGTCAGGATTCAAACCCGGACCTCCGGATCAGAAGCCGTGTGCTCGACCACTGGACCACCGAGACAATTATGTTCATTTAGACAAAAGTGAGTCTGTTATCGAGAATATTGTGTGACATTCTATCACTGTAGGTGGGTGGTGATACCATATGTAGTATATTCCTATATATTACCTTTTTATGAGATAAGGGGGTCATCTACTGATGAAAGACTACCGCCGCCAGTGGACACCTGCACGGATAGTGTTACAGTTGCATTGCCGGCTTTTAAAGGAGTAGGATGGGAAAGGAGGGGATAGGGAAGGGTAGTGTGCCTCCGAATATCTCTCTCACTCGGCAATTTACGCTGATAGTCTTTGAGGTCGTGGTATTTCACCGGTCGAGCCGGCCCAGTGATATGTAGTTATTGTACGTTTTTTATTATCTGGTTAGTAAGAAAATTTGAGTTCTCATTCTTCATCAAATTGGCTAGTTCTTAATGGCATACCGTCCAGTCTTTTTCCATTACTGATTTGTTGATTTGAAGACTAGTTTCCACTGATGACTTACCACAGTACCTACTTACCAATAGTGTACATTAATATATGACGGGCCTCGTGGTGCATTGGTAAAACTACCGACTGCAGCAATGAGGTCGGGGGTTCGATTCCCACCCGAGCACAAATATTTGTGACAAATATGAATGTTTGTGTGGCGTCCGGGTGATTTGTATGTATTTTAAGTATGTATTTACAAAAGAAAAGTATATATGTATTAATATCTAGTATCCATGACACAAACATTTATTTGCCTAGCTTGGAACTAGAGGGCGCTATGTGTATTGTGTCCAAGATATTATTATTATTATATAATATTGGACAATTAATTATTCATTATTATTTATTAGTAAAAAAAGGACAGACATCCTTAGCATCAGCGCAGTTTTATATTTACGGCGTCGTAAACAACGAATAAAGTTCTCTGCCAAGGTCACCTTGTAGTTTATTTCTGATGTAACATGGTACACACACATATTGTCTGTAATTCTTCTTCACCTATAATCTACTACTTTTTGCAACAACCCGGGTAGGCTGCTGCATTTTGAGCGAGATAATTCTCTATGGTCTTTGCTATAATCCAAATGATACAAATACAGATTGCCGTCTCCGTGATCAGGAGTAGAACACCCCACTTCTGAATCAAAATTTGGAATTTTGTGTAATGATGACTTTACAAAAGTTATGCGAGATAAATATTGATGACTAACAACATTGTGGCCGATGTATGTGGCAATAGGATCCGCCACATATTCCATTTGTGAGGTAATAATTCAGCAAATCGTGGCGTAACTGCCGCTGCCTACATTTTAAGGTAGAAAACGGCGTTATGTTAAAAAAAATCCAAAAATAAGCGATGGTCACCATGAACCTTACAAAAACAGTCTGATTCTAACACAATCATTATAAATACGTTGGATTTAATGCTGAACAAAACAATTATCACCATGAGATACGCATTAATTAAATAGATTTTTGTTATATAATTACATAATTCAGCATTTGATCGTAGTCTATATAAAACAAAATCCCTTCGCATTAAATTCAGACACGCTCATGATCTTACATCATGAAATTCATATTTGCGTGGTTCATTTTTTATATCATATCGTTATCATATAGTGCGTTAAATATTAATTATAATGATAATAAAAGAAATGTAGTCAACGATAGTACCACGTTTATTTATGAGCCCGTATGGGAGCAACTGTCGGATTTCAAGTCGGAACATCCGGTAAGGTGATCACAAAATATAAACATTTTATACATTATTTATATACATACTTATTAAAAGTCTCGGTGGTCCAGTGGTCGAGCATACGGCTTCTGATCCAGAGGTCCGGGTTCGAATCCTGACACTGGCTCACAGCAATGACTTTTCGAAATTGTTTTCAGAAGTTAAGTGTGATAAATATCGATGAGTGAAAACCTTGTGCCCGTTATGGCAATAGGTTCGCCACCTATTCCATTTGGGACGTAAACATAAGCCACTGCCCACACCTTCGGGTAGAAAAAGGTGAGAAGTTATGTTATGTTATAATGAATAATATTATTATGGTTTTGAAGTTTGTCAACGGTTTATCAAAGGTTTGATAGGTCTGCTGCTCTGTAGCTATATTTTTTTATTTGTTTCTATCTATATTTGATCTTTTCTTACTAATGGCCGAAATTAATAATCAATTTCCAATCTAAGATTGAAGCCAATCTAAGATCATTGTGTATCTGTCGATCGATTCCCCAAAAAAAATCAATCCATGGATTGATTGTTGGCACGCTTATTAGTAGAAATGGATTGAAATTGAAATATTGATATTAAATAGCAGAATTTGGATTGGGATTCATTATTGGTTTCGGTCGTAAATCTTAAACGTTATTTGTTTTAAATTCTATTAGTCAAATAATGTCTACTTGTTCATTGAAAATTATATATTACTAGCTGACCCAGCAAACGTTGTCTTGCCGAAAAATAAAATTTAAAAAATAGGGGTTGATCGTAGGGAGTTGAAAATTTAGGGTTGCATGTATTTTTGTATCCCGTTTTATAAAAAAAATAAGAAACAGAAATATGTCGAAAAATTAAAAAAAAAAATTGAGGGGTGGGCTACCCTTATGATTTAGGGGAATGAAAAATAGATGTTGTCCTATTCTCAGACCTACCCGACACGCACATAAAATTTCATGAGAATCGGTCAAGCCGTTTCGGAGGAGTTCAATTACGCACATCTAGACTCGAGAATTTTATATATTAGATAAAATATTTTCTTGGGCGTATATTAGTAGCAATTCAATTGACTTTAACTAATTGTTGTGGTTAATACGCCAACCGCATTCGCCATAATTGAAAAAAAAACTAATTGTTTTTGACCAACATCAATTACTCTAAGAAGCAATAAGAAAAATCTTATATGCAGCAATTTATCACTAAAAACATCCATATAGTTCGTATTCGGAAAGATTGAATCCCCATTCACCGCTGTCGGGTACCTCGGTACTTTTGTTACGTTAATAACCAAGCTCTTTACTATCATCCCCTTATTTTACTTGAATACGAATTTAGGACAATTTAAATATAATTAACTCTTAATTTACAGGTACCTATAGGACTATGGACCAAAGGTTCCGGAGAACCAACAGAAATACGAGAGATAAATTCAGTCAATGCTGATCAATTCAACAACCAATTATTACTCGATTCCATGTTTTCCTTTGATGGCGAAAGAATACCCGAGCGAACAGTCCACGCAAGAGGTACTGGTGCTTTTGGGTATTTTGAGGTTACCCATGATGTTTCCAAGTATACTTATGCTGATGTATTTAATGGAATAGGTAAAAAAACACCATTAGTAGTTAGATTCTCAAATTCCCTCCATAATTCTGGTGGAACTGAAGTGGGTAGAGAGGTAAAAGGTTTGGCCATTAAATTTTATACGAATCATGGGAATTTAGATTTAACTTGTTTGTCCATACCCGTGTATCTATACAGAGATCCCATTTTATTCTCTCCGACAGCTCGAATATTTAAAAGAAATCCCCAAACACATTTATTTGACATGACAATGCTGTGGGATTTTGTAACTTTAAGACCAATCTTGATGCACGCGTTGCTTTGGCAACTGGCCGACTACGGTATTCCAGATGGTTATAGAAAAATGGATGCGTTTGCTATTCATACATACGAACTTGCAAATAAAAAGGGTGAAACATATTACGTTAAATTTAACTTTAGATCTGAGCAAGGTTTTTCAGCGCTGACTTCTGAACAGGCTGCTGCAATTCAAAGTCGTGACCTGGATTATTATAGCAGGGATTTGTATAATAATATTGAAGAGAAAAATTATCCCGCATGGAAACTAGAAATGGATGTACTTACTAAACATGATTTGGAAAAAGTAGATTTTAATCCCTTCGATGCAACCAGATTGTGGAATAATGGATCTTTTTTCACTGTACAAATAGGTCGACTAGTATTAAACAGAAATATTGAGAATCATTTCAGAGATATTGAACAGGCAGCGTTTAATCCAGGTAATTTAGTACCGGGAATTCCTGGTCCAGCTGACTGGTTGTTCAGAAGTAGACGCAATTTTTACAGGGATGCTCAAAATTATCGTTTGGGTAGAAATAATAACAATATTCTTATTAATAAACCGCTGTACGAAAAAACGTACAATCGTGATGGACGACCGCCTACTGGATTAAATGGATTTGACTCTCCCGTTTATTATCCAAATACTTTCAATGGACCTATACCGTATGTCGACGAGCGAATACCTAAGAAAAAGTTATTAACATTGGAAAGCGTTGCTGTTGATTTGGAGCCCTGTTGGTACTTCTATAACTATGTGGTAGATACTGAGGAGCATAAACAGAGACTTATAAATAACGTTGCTCGAAGTCTCACTCCAGCCACACCACCGGTACTTCAAAGGGCTTTAAAATTGATTGATCTTATTGATGAAACATTTGGAAATCGAGTGAGAGCAGCTTTGGAAGTAGACCGCGTAAGAGTTATGGCAGAAAGAGCTGCGGCAGCAGCAGCTCCCAAACCACCCATTGTCAATGTTCAAAGTGTTCAAATATCTACTGTACATTCAGAGCTTTAAATTTATAGAGTAGTTATCAATAATTTTTTTTTCGGAAATCTTGAAGACAATTTTAGCATTATTTGTCAATTAAAGAATTTCTCTACTATCTCGATTTTCACAAATATCATTTATTTCTGTACTGTAAATTGGTTTGTATATATATATATATATATATATATATTGTTTGAACACATTAGGAACAAACATAAGATATGATATGATGTTTCCGAAAATTCAGTTTTATTTTATTTATGTTAAATAGTGAAATTCATATTTAATTAAGATTATCTGTTCATTTTACCCGTGGCATGGAAAAAAATTATAAAAAAAGAAACCTAAAAAAGTAAGCATGACCACATGGCATGGCCCTGGTTTTGAATTTCCATCGACATCAAAATTTAGTTTTTTTATTTAATACTTGTTAATTCTGTTTCCAAAACGCTAAATTTTCTAAATGAAATCCAATTTATAGAGAAACAAAGCCAGAGCATAATTCTCAAAACTCAAAGCAACAATTCCGACAGTTTGAGTAATGGAAAATTGCTAGTAATTTTTTCAACTGCGATCAAGAGTAATATGATATGTTCTACTAGATTTTGCTTAATTGGAACAGTCTTCTCATAGCTTTGAATATATTTTTCTACTGTAATGTTACCGTGAACTTCTTTAATCTGCTTATCCGTTCTCATTGCAGTATAAGTACGGGATTGAACTATAGAACGAACTCGAATTGGTTTTGTATTAAATAAATTCAGAAAAACTTCTGTATAAATCTGTAATAAAGTATATCTTGACATATTACATATGTATTTGCAAGCAATAAAAGGTTAATGTTAATTAAGACTCTTAATTCGTAAGTATATTACCTAAGTCCTACCTAGTCATATAAGTGGTCAATACTTTATTCATTTATACCCAATATTAAGCTAAGGTTCGCGGGTTCGTTCTCCAACCGAGTACATTTTAGTGATAAATACAGGTGCTTATTTGGCGGTTGTGTATTTTGATATAATATATTATATGTATGCGTTAACTTCTATAAGGCTTCATTAAACTTTCTAGAATAAGGGACGACATTATTGTCTTACATTAGATCGTCGACCTAAATAATATAATTTGATATTAAACTTTGAAAAAGTGCGAGAACCAATCTCAGTCATATTTAATAGATATCACTACCAATAATTATTGTTACGAATTTATTTATTATAATACTATATATTTATAGTATTATAATACCGGTAATAAATAAATACTATACTTAGTCATGCCATAATTATTTTAACAAAGAAAATTGTTTTTTTTTTAAATTGTAAATAACATATATAAAATATAAAAAGCTTATTCGAAGTGGTCTCCATTGGCTGCAATACAGGCCTTTAAACGTTGAGGCCAGTTATCAATAGAAACACGCACTCTTTCCATGGGAAAATTCTTCACTGCCAATCGTATGGATTGTTTTAGGGACTCTAAATTATTATGACGTTTAGAGAAAGCCGTACTCTCTAAAACTGACCACCAATCATAATCCAGTGGATTAAGATCGGGACTAGACGACGGCCAGTCTTCAGCTCTAATGAAGTCCGAAACGTTCGCTTCCAACCAAGATTGCGTGGACCGAGCTTTATGACCCGGTGCCGAGTCTTGCTGGAAGGACCATACTTCGTTATTGAACATGATGTTGTTAAGGGGCTTGACTACCTTTTCAAGAATGGTATCTTGATACACTTGTGCCGATGTTTTGATACATACATACATACATACATAACTTCACGCCAAATCCCTTGCGGGGTAGGCAGAGAGAACAGAGCGCCATAGGGCACGATTCTTACACACCTCACTCGCTTCGTTGACTTTCATAACTCTTTTCATGCACGCGCGTTTTGATCTTTTGATACCTTCACAAAAATATGGCTCAGTCACTCCTTCGTAGCTAACACCCCACCAAACCATCACTGAAGTCGGATAATGCCCACGTTGCACTCTGTCAACTAATTGGGAAGCTTCCTTAGAGCATTGAACATAAATACGGTCATTTTGTTTGTTAAGATGTTGCTCAATTGTAAAAACTTTTTCATCCGTAAACAATATTTTTCGGTGACCTCCCTTTGCGTACCGCTTCAGTAGTTGTTTAGATTTTAACACCCTATTCTTGTTTAAATTATCAGTTAATAAATGACCAGTGCACCTCTTATAGGCTGCAAGTCCTAAGTCATCTTTTAAAATACGCGACATTGTTCTAGGTGCTATCTTCATCTCCCGAGATAAAATCTTTTGCTTGCGGACAGGATTTCTTCGAATTCTTTCCCTTACTGCTTTGACCACCTTTTTCGTACGAACACTACGTGGACGGCCAGGTCTTTTTCTGTCACAAACAGAGGAGGTCTCATTGTACGTATTAATAGCCCGGTACACAAACATTTGACTAATATCAAGTGTATGGAGTATATACCATATATTTATAGTATTATAATATCGGTAATAAATAAATTCTTAACGTAAATCATCGATTTCTTCTTTAGTTGCTTCACTGATATCGATATCTCTGAAGCAACTGAGGAAGAAGACGATGATTTTGGAAGCACCCGGAACTTAGCATCAAATAGAGTCATAATTCCAGGCGATTGGAATGCAAAAATAGGTAAAAGAAACCTGAGGAAAATAGAATAATAGGACCATTCTTCTACGTAAAAAGGAACCCAAAAGTCGCGTAAAACTAGATAGGGTAGGCCCAGAGTTCAATATTAACAAAAGTGTGGCTCAAGGAGATTCACTATATCCTAGGATTTTCATAGCAGTACTACAATTTATAATGAGAAACTTTAACTGGGATAGTCAATGAATACTCTTAGTTGAAAAGTATGTGATCTTAGATCTGCTGATTATAAAGTTATATTTGCTAATGCAAAACGACTACAAGCTATGCTTACACTTTCAGGAGACGTTAGCGAAACAGTTTGTCTTGTAATAATCACTTCAAAAACAAATGTACCAAACCCCTAATAAACGAAACACCCGTTAAATATGTGAAAAACTATTTATAACTAGGTAAACAAACATCTCAAGACATACGATGAACTAGATATACGTATAATTTTGACTTGGAAAAAGTTTAAGCTTTAAAGAAATTATGAAGTCAAAACTTTCTATACATTTGAAGAATAAGAGTGATGGATTCCTGTCTACTCCCCTGACTATCTTACGGTGCGGTAAATTAAATAAAAAATTCATTCGTGCCAGCGGGCTATGGAGAGGAGCATCGTTGGTGTTAAAATTACAGAAAAACAGAATAGTATCAAAATTAGGCAAAAACATACACAACATCTGAAGTGAAGATAGGCCGGTCATAGTGTGACGAGCTGTGGTTCCACCGGCTCACTCGTGGCCGGGAACCACCAGCCTCGCGGATCCAGGTGGGTGACATGGCTGTCCCGGTAGGGAGGTACATGAAGTACCTCGGCCTCACCCTGGACAGCCGCTGGTGCTTCGAGGAGCACTTCGTGAGGATGGTCCCCCGAGCGCGACGGGTGGCAGGTGCGTTGCACCGCCTGCCGCCCAACCTCGGGGGACCAGGAGAGGGAGTTCGCCGCCTCTACGGTGGTGTCGTGCGGTCCGTGGCCTTGTACGGGGCCCCTGTTTGGTCGCGAGACCTCGCGGGGCCTCCGGATCATGGCTATCTGGATCGTACGGGGCTACTGTACAATCTCATACGAGGCGGCGACGGTCCTCGCGCGTTCCCCCCCCTTCATCATGCTGGCCGAGATGTATGCAGCTGCGTACGATCTCGGCCGAGGAGAGGGGGACCCAGACGCGCGGGGACACGAAGTGCGAAGGCGGGAGGCCTTCTGGCGGGTCCTGGGGGACTGGCGCGACGCGCTGGTCCTCCAGGGCTGTGCGCGTCAGCGCGCCGTCGGTGCCCTACCTCGAGACCTGGGTGCTCCGTAAATGGGGCACTGTCTCCTACAGTTTGACTCAGATACTCACCGGGCACGGGTGCTTCGGTGAGTATCTGAGCCGAATAAAACGTGAAGAGACGGCCAGATGCCACCATTGCGCATCCGACCTGGACTCGGCCCAGCACACGCTGGAGGTCTGCCCGGCATGGGCGGCCGAGCGCCGACTCCTGGTCGACGGGATCGGGCGAGACTTGTCCCCGTCGGCGTTGGTCACGGCAATGCTGGCGGGCGAGGAGGAGTGGAGGTCTGTGGTCTCCTTCTGCGAAGCTGTGATGATGATCCAGAAGGAGGCCGCCGAGCGGGGTCGGGAGAGAGCCGATCCCGCTCGAAGGCGGCGGCGGCGAGCTCAGTGATCGCCGCCGCCGACGGGCCGCGAGGGCGCACACCCCGCGGGTGCGCCCGGGTCGCGGCCCTGGAAGGATGACCCCTCGGTGCGACCTGGGGAGGGTCGTCGGGGGCGCCGCCGGCCGCGCGCCTCTTTACAGCGCGCGGTTGGTGCCGCCCCGCCCGGGGGAGCTACACCGAGGCTCCCGGAGGATGAGCTCCCTCTCGTGACAGAGAGGGGGCGACGGCGGGGTGGACCAGAGGGCTGATGCACTGTCCTGGGCCACCCTAACGCCGGAGGAAGGCCGCCGCGTGGTTTTAGTGGGTAGCCCTAGGATTGGATTGCAGTTTACTGTTTTGGGAGTCCCACACTACCCCCTGCCGTTCCCAGGCGGGGGGTGTGCATAAAGCATTTCCTCGCGTAATAAAAAAAAAAGGCCGGTCATATTGCCCGATACTCTGAAGATATGTGGCCAAATCGCGTTGCCAAATAGCGCGGTAAAAGATCAAACGGTAGACCAAGAGCTCGATGGACTGACGAACTAGAAAAAATAGCGGGAAAAGACTGGATGGATGTCGCGAAAGATAGAGAAAGATAGAGGCAACTTGAGGAGGCCTATACCCGAGATTTCAATGACGAGGTTTCTTAAATTATATATATATCTACAATGTTAATATTTCTCTCTAAGTGTACCTATTTTTATTGTCATGGAAATAAAGAGGCTTGTTATTATTATTATTATATTCTATATATAATACTATATATGGCCACAAATAAATAAACAATACACAATACACGTAGCGTAAAAGATTCCATTATGTGGCGCTCGATTTTCTGTCTACCCTGCAAAGCACTTTAAGGTATAAATAAATTACGGAATATATTATTGCTAATACTTTAATATACACATTAAATCGTTTCCATATTTTCAATATTATTAAAAGCACTTGACTGATATAAGACGACTTGATTATAATCGCAAGAAACCATTGAATTCAAACGATGGGAAATCCGCCCGTTGTAGCCTTCGTTAGAAGAAGGCTTATATTATTTGGTAGCTGACGATGGATGGAAACCATATATTATGCGAAATTTCTTAGTAATGATGTTTATGTACAAGTTTTCTTCCTAACTCCATCATGTTACGATTCACATCAGCTATACACCGAGCAACCTGAGCTCGCCTCTCTCTGATGTCTTCAGATCTCAACACTCTCAACGTCACTCTCACACGTTTTGCTAAATCTTTATCTACCAGTGTCAAAATATGTAAAGATTTATTCTCCACATCCCATGGGACTGATACTAATGAGTTTGCTAGTCTATAAGCAATCCTTTGTCTATGTGAATCACTATCAACAATGTCATTGTAAAAATCGGACACAGGTTGTAAATCTACTGCGTTTCTATGGTATACCATCATACTGTGCGTTCTCCTTGCTTCATCAACGAAAGGCATAGGACCATTAAACGAATTGGGGAAATAATTTGGGGCATCTCTCATGTCGTTTGCTGGTGCCACACCATCCCGATTATAAACCTCTTTATACAATGGTGCGTTAACTCGTATATTATCATAATTACTACCCAAGCGATAGGTTTGACTATCAGGAGTAAATACTTTACGAGATCTATATACGTGATCAAATGGTCCCATTATACCAGGAACTAAATTGTCTGGAGAAAATGCACTTTGATCAATATCTCTGAAATGATTGTCAACAAGTTGATTTAATACTAGTTTTCCAACGGGTATTGTTGTATATGTTCCACGTTTCCAAAGTCTTGTTGTATCAAAAGGATCATAATCTACGTGCAATAAATCATTTTCAGTTAAGACATCCATTTCTAGTTTCCAAGCGGGGTAATCCTTTTCAGCAATTGCATTATATAAATCTGAGAAAAAATAATCTGGATTTTCGAACCCTATAGCCCTAGCTCGGGCGTCCGTCAAGTTAGACAAACCTGTATAACTTCTGAAGTTAAATTTGACGTAGAACTGTTGTCCATGTTTATTGAATATCTCGTATGTATGTCCTGCAAAACCGTTCATTTTTCTATATCCGTCTGGTAGTCCATAATCAGAAGCTAAGTACATAATTGTGTGTAAAATATCAGTGTGATGGTTCAAGAAATCCCATCTAGCTGTATTGTCTATCAAATCAGTACGTGGATTTCTTTTAAATGCGTGTACAAAACTCGGAAACAAAATTGGATCCTTAGATACAGAAATTGGCAAGTTTTTACACAAAATGTCTAGATTTCCTTCTTTTGTATACATCTTTATATCCATGCCTTTAACTTCCCTAACTAAGTCCGACCCGCCAAGATTTTGTAGGGCCGTAGAAAACCGCACTAACAACGGTGTTTTTTTCCCAACGCCATTGAAAACGTCAGATTTTAAATAGCTTGAAACATCGTGTGTCACCTGAAAATACCCAAAAGCGCCTACACCTTTTGCATGTACGACTCTCTCTGGTATTCGTTCTCTTATTTGATGAGAGGTGAACCTAAAATGCTCTCTATGAATGAACAAATCAGTATTTAGAACGGTCACATCTCTTATGTCCAACGGTTCTCCACTAACTTTTGTCCGCACTCCAACCGGTTCCTGTAACATATTATGTTATTAGATTCTTCTGCTTGAAAAAAAACTCAGCAAATTAAATCTTTCTTTGTATACAAAGTTTTTACTAGATTTGAATTGATAGAATTGCAAAAACTGATTTGACTTTAAATAAAAGAAGCAGGGCTGGTCACATCTGCCGAAGGATCGATGGTAGATGGAGCAAGAAGGTCATTAAATAGAAGGTCTATATAAAATTAAATTTAAGAAAAACTGTGATATTCATAAACTAAATTTAAGAAATAAAAACAAACTCGCTGTGCCCACTACTAGGCTCCATAAAATCTCTAACTCGTTCCCAGGTCAATGTATACGCTTCTACAATAAACTTCCAAACGACGCAACTGAATTATCCATGGGTATATTTAAGAATTATATTAAAGTAGATTATATCAAAGGGCTTATTATTGTATCGCAGATTATATAAACGATAAAAAAGTTTGGAATTGAACTGCTGCTTTTGTGTTGTATTGATTGTAATTATTACCATTTGTTAAACTGGAAATTGAAAAGAGTCGGCCTTGAGTTTCCTGCCAGTTCTTCTCAAGAAGCCTTGACTCCGGAACTGGCACTTTCACATTCTAGACAGGGTGATGAAAGGGAATCTAAGCTCCGTGATTTTAGCCAGTAGTTTTATGTGACGATTCTAAGTACTTTGTAAAGTCTATGGAATAAAGATATTTTGAATTTTGAATTGAGTGGAGACCGCGACTTGGTAAGCGTAGTGTAGGACGCCCACCAGCTCGATGGTCAGACGACCTTAGAAAGGCTGCTGGAAAAGACTGGATGCGGAAGGTAGAGAATCGGATGTTGTGGCGCAAATTGGGAGAGGCCTATGTCCAGCAGTGGACTGCAATAGGCTAATGATGATGATGATGAAAAAAAGCTAAAAATACAAGCTTATTTTGATGCGCAAATGGACATAGCATCCGGAACTTTCAGGCTTCCAGTTTTTTACTTTCAATTTCCATTACAGCTGTCTATATCTTCAGGCTTAGTACCCGCTTTACAAAAGTTTTTTTTTTAAATTTGGCCTAATGCCTATATTATCTCATCAGTTTCTTTTTTTTTCCTCTATTAATATAAAACATATATCAATTAAACATACCGGATGTAAGCGTCTGAATTCGGGCAGTTGCTGTGAAGCGGGATTTGGTCTGGTTACATTGTGATATAGATAGTTGCAGGCTACATTACTTACAAAGGCACTTAAGCAAACAAGAATTACCGTGTACCTCATTCTAAACAAACAAAGTTGTGTTTTTATTGAGCTCACACATATATATAATGTTAAGGAGGATATCAGTAATGCAGCCGACAGTAATAATTGTATTTTATTATGTATTATAATTTTGTATAATTACCTGATGTAAACAGCTCGTATTACAAACACCTATTATTTGTATTTTAGTAATAAATAATTTACAATGTAACAATAAAAAAATAGTATATTTGATATAAGTCATTAATTTAATCTATGTAGGGTATGTCAAAATATTAAAGATATTCTAGAAAAATCAATGTAAAGGATCCGTTATTAAAGCAATTGTTTTGAAATATTTTTGTCTAATTTCGAATTTTTGTATGTTTCTAAACTTATATGCAAAACTATTGCTTCGTTTTTAAGATATAGGCGCAAATTGACCGCCAGAATGATTTACTTTAGCAGCAATATTGTTTTATAGTATGATTGAAGGTTATTCTGGAGTGCTGAGTAAACTTCGTTCAATTACAATATTAAATACGTCATTCGCAGAAGCTGTCAAGAACTTTTAAAAAGTAGGATTGATTTTGAGAGGACTCGAGATAACCACTAACTAGTTACCCCTAGTAAGTTACTAACTGGGCTGAGGGATGAGCCCTAACATTGTGGGTGTGAATAAGAATTGCTGTCTGAAGTACATCTACTTACGACCAATATATATGGCAATAGACCCATCACCTTTTCCGGTTAGACCCACTAAATATTTCATTTTTAGAATTTCAAGGAATCCTTTTTTTTCCTTGAACACAAGACGAAAAATATTTGCCCATTTTTTTTTCTAACCTTACAAGTGATATTTAATTAGCAAATATAATCTTACCACAATACTTACTGCATACATGTTATTAAAATATTCGACTATTAAAATTTTCCCCGGTATGAATTTATTCACGTTTTCCTGTAATTATTCAGAATTACGAATATATAGCTGAGATGTTGCATTTTGTACGCATTTGGTGTTTGCAAAATATGAGGCAGTTCGTACCCTGTATAGTTTCTTTATTAATTGTAGAACATGTGACGAGCTATAGAAATTATAATGAGACAGCTCTACAGGACGCTGCGTCACAGCAGTTGCCCGAGTTTAGACAGCTGCATCCGGTATGTGAAAACATGTACTAAATGTAACTGAAATATTATTTAACATTTTTATTTTCTCAATTATCATAAATATCGTAATTCGAGATTGAAGTGGCGTTTTCTCTTAAGTATTTGCGGAATGCATTTGTCGTTGGATCGATCTATCCTATAGATAATGGCAAAGGAACCACACACGCTCTCTAATAATGGCTATAAGTTCCTGGTCATATGACATTTTTCCGAAATTATCTAACAGAATTAATCGGATCGATGTATCCAAAAGACCAATTATTATTATTGAGATATTTTTTTGGTAAAAAATATTATATTATTAGCTTATTACTGTTAAAAACATGTGTACATGTACAGACTACAAGTAAAATCAGACAGTAGTCCAATAGCAATTCAA
The DNA here is from genome assembly GCA_905147225.2 of Euproctis similis. Lineage (NCBI taxonomy): Eukaryota > Metazoa > Arthropoda > Insecta > Lepidoptera > Erebidae > Euproctis > Euproctis similis. Next base: position 22,446,392 of record LR990105.1, on the reverse strand, counting down.
TGTATAGTCTAGTATTACGTGGAAAAATGTTAAGTATTGAAGAAAAACAGTAGTCGTACTAGAGTAGTCACACTCTTTTATAACCTTAAATAGTAGTGCAGCGCTTAATAGATAGAATTAATGCCATTAAGGTAACCGTAAAGTTTGGATATGGCAGCCAGGATTCTTTTTTCTTCTAAATACCAAATTAATTTTTATGATTCCAGAAGTGAACGTAGTATTTTTATTTATTTTTTTAATTTTCAGAAGCCAATAGGAATATTGACCAAAGCTACCGGACAACCGTTAGATATACGAGATACTGTTACCTTGAATACTGATTTGTTCGATAACATTAATCTATTTCGACTACACTCACATTTCAATAGAGAAAGACAGCCGGAACGAATTGTACATTCGAAAGGTGGTGGTGCTTTTGGATACTTTGAGGTGACACACGATGTGTCCAAATATACTAAAGCGGATGTGTTCAACGGAATCGGGAAAAGAACTCCCGTAATGGCAAGATTCTCAACGAACAGACAGAAATTAGGGGGAAATGATGTTACCAGAGACGTTAGAGCAATCGCCTTAAAGATGTACACCAACGAGGGTATTCTTGATTTTACCACATTTCACATGCCTCTCTTTTTCTACAAGGATCCCATTAACTTCGGCCTGAATGGACATGCATTTAGAAGGAATCCCCGATCTGGTTTATTCGATAATATTATGCGTTGGGACTTTATGACTTTGAGACCAGAGATATTACATTCAAATTTGTTTCTCATGGCAGACCTGGGCATACCTGACGGTTATAGGAAAACTAGTTATTTCCCACTTCACGTTTATGAGATTTACAATAAACACGGTGAAAGATTCTTCATAAAATTCAATTTTAGAACAGAGACAGGTTCGTTTAATTTAACCAATGCCGAAGCAATGACAATAGGCTCTGAAGATCCTGATTACTTCAATAGAGATCTATATAACGCCATCGCTGCTAAAGATTATCCATCTTGGAGATTAGATATAGATATCCTAACAAAAGATGACTTAACCAAAGTTGACTTTGATCCATTCGATATGACAAGACATTGGAGAAGAGGTACATATCGTACTGTAACTATCGGACGATTGGTTCTGAATCGTCGGGTTGATAACCACTTCAAAGACACAGAACAGGGCGCGTTTGATCCAGATAATTTTGTGCCAGGTATAGTTGGACCGCACGATGATGTGTTTAGAAGTAGAAGGCTTTTCTATCCAGACGCGCAGAACTATCGACTTGGGGTGAATCATGCAAACATTCCAGTCAACTCACCGTTATACTCAAAGACCTATTCTCGGGATGGAATCCCACCAGCTTTAGATAATATGCAAGATGCACCGAATTATCATCCCAATTCTTTTAATGGCCCAATGCCTTTCGTTGACGAGGATCGACCTAAAGATTTACTAAAAATTTTACACAGCAACGCAATAGACTTACAACCAATATCCGAATTTTACAATGAGGTTTTAGAAAGTGATGAACACAGACAAAGGGTATGCGAAAATATTGCCAATACTATGATGAATTTGTCACCCGATATAGAAAAGAAAGCTCTACGTCTACTGACTTTGGTTGATGTAGATCTTGGCAAAAGAGTTAGTTTAGCTTTGGCTACGGTGAAAATGATACCACAGGAAGAGAGACGTGATAAAATCACACAATGTTTTGCTGCTGGTGGGAGACATTTTAACCGTCATCACAATTATTAATTCTTTCTCGTATTTTGGTGATACTTGAAAATATTTTAGTCCATGATTCGGCATCTTGGACTAAAATATTTTCGGCATGTGATTTATGTAGCTGAGTATAGACCGGATTATTTTAAACAATAAAATTAAATATGTTTGGTTGTCTACTTTCTCTAATGTGCTTTACTAGTATTTATGTCTGCAGTGGAGTATTTGAACATCCATATATCCACGAATAGGAACAAATGGTTTTTTTTTTATTATATTACAACAAAATTTAATTATTCGGCGCATATATTTGAGTGATGAATTTACGCTATTATACTAGATATAATCAACAAAATCTTGCACAATTAAAAATAATAGTGTAGGTATTGTACCGCGGGTATCGCAATGTTAAAAGTAATAATGAAATCCAAAAAAACCCTTTCCGCGCTTCTTGTATAGTTGGGTATAGAGATTAACCGCTAATGCTAGTGCTTTAGAGCTGTATGGTCAGGAAAAAAAACAATACAGTTTTTGGAGACAATAACTTCTCATGAAATTTTGATAATAATTTGTACGGTGAAATATTTATCTTCTATATTCTTTCACATTATGAGGACGCTAAAACACCCTCAATACATTCATAAACTTAATAACAATCTTACCAAGATTATTTAATGGAATAAACAATATACTTCCTGTTAGATTAAATCATTTCGTATTATAGTAAATTTAGTTAATTTACAGAGGTAGAGCCACGCAACTCCCTGCACGAATGTGCTGGTTCCACCGTATAAATACCATGACCTCTCAGAATACTGACGTAAAGTGCCTCATTCCGTGATTCGTTCGGTGAGAACGGTTCCCGGTGGATCTACCCCTCCCTTACTTCCGACTCCCGTCTATCCAATCTTAAACACTGATAACGCAAATTTGATAGTCAGAACACCCACGTATCCATGGTTGTTGTCGCTTACCATCAGATGTTAAGCTTGTTCGTTACCTCTCTTATCTCTTAAAGAAATTAACGACTTTTTTAAAAATTTCTTAGTTCACTAAATATTAATATTATTAATATCTCATTCGCCTCTTCGTACTGAGCTTTTGAAATTATTATAGATCCCTTTAGTAAACCCTTTATTCCTTTCAATATTCGAATATTTTTTTAAATCTGCTTTTAAAGCAAGTAATATAAATTTTCGGATAGCAATATTTTCGAGAGTCAATCCTATCAATATAACATGGCTGAGTTAGTCGGTTTACTAAAACGATTATATATAAATGCGACAATTTTTTTTTCCACCAGTTTCTTTCATAACGTTTTCTTTGATAGTTTGTAGCCGTATTATCATTTTCATTTGAATATTCTTCCTAGGTTTAATAATTTCTTGTTATAGACGTTTGGGAGCATTATGGATTTCTTGTTGACAATCTTATTCTCATATCCCATCTTCATATACATAATTCTTGTCACATCTCCGCTCATTTGTTTTTATGATTTATATTGTAGCGAGACGAAAAGCAATATTTTTTGGAATAATAAGTTTTTATGGCAGGATAAATTACGTAACGCGTTACGGCGCCAGTCTGTCTGGTTTCTCTTTCTATCAGGCATACAACTCTTTCTCATTATAACCCACAGCTGTAGTCGTAGCCCCTTCTCTCTATTCAATATTTAGTGTGCGATATTATTACATAGTATAAATACAAAGTCGCTTTTCGCTGTCTGTACCCTAATATGCTCATATCTTTGAAACTACGCAATGGATTTTGATGAGTTTTTTTAATAGATAAAGGGTGTCCACGGGGTAGCTTTATCTATAAATTAGGTATGATGTAGTAAACAAAAGAGATAAATCTAAAATTTACTAATTTATTACTCTTGAGGCGGAACAAAGTTCGCCGGGTCAGCTAGTATATATAATACTAGCAGACCGCGCGAACTTCGTACCGCCATATTTTATACATTTTCCACTCAAAAGATTATTGCCGCAATCATATTAATACCCCAAAGCTTTCATCATAAATGGACTATCTAACACTAATATTTATTTCAATTCAAGTTCTTGATACATACTTGACACATACATATCTTGATACATACATAACTTCAGGCCAGATCCCTTGCGGGGTAGGCAGAGAGAACAAAGTGCCATAAGGCACGATTATTACACGTGTCACTCGCTTAGCTAGTATGTATTAGCGTACTGACAACCAAGACATTGATATTATTTACAACTTCAAAGAAAGCTTTATTAGCAACTAGCAGACCGCGCGAACTTCGTATCGCCTAAAAAAGGTAAAAAAAATCCACTCATGACCCCGCGCAACATATTTGTCTTAGAAATTGAATACTTAAATTTTGTACACGGTGAATATCTTTTGAATTAAATGTCCAAATGTGATCATTCAAAAAGTTCTAGAAAGGCCTTAAATTTATCTTTTTAATGAAGCAAATTATTTTGTGGAGAGTTAATACCAAGGTACAAAAAAAGAATTTGAAAAACGACATCATTTTAATTAATTTTAAAAAATCAAAAAACCCTTATTGTGCGATAACTATAATAGTTAGATATATGCTCTCGCGACCTTTTTCGTAGACAATTATACGCTCTATAAAAGTGTAGTACATTGTTTTGTTCTGTACTCAATAGTTTTCGCAGCGTTCGCAATGTAAGGGTCACGTACTTACACCTTGGGTTACATTATTGGTTTTATAGTAGGGATCCCTAATTTATTTGAAAATATAATATAGCCTAAAACCTTCCTCGATAAATGGACTATACGCCATTAAAAGAATTTTTGAAATCGGACTGGTGGCTTCTGAGATTACCTCGTTCAAACAAACAAACAAACAAACTTTTCCGCTTTATAATATAAGTATAGATGCCACTTATAAACAATGAATATAGCAATGAACTTGTCCCAAGTTTTTGCTCAACCTTTAGTTTTTTTTAATACAACATAAACAACTTTTTTTATATGGTCACTATTGTTGACTTCAACGAAAAAAACGGGCCACCATATGTTCAAACCGGGGTAGCTAACTCACAGTGAGTGTTTTTTTTTATAAGTCAAATGATGTCGGTTTAGCGATTAAGCTTATCGATATAAATTTACTACATTTTAAAAGATATCACGATCTTAAAAATGTAAAGTTTATTACATATATCTAGAATGTATTATAAATCAGTCACATCAGTCACACCTTGTCAGTGGTAAAGTCACGCAGTGTTCGCTGCATGAATGGGCCGGCTCGACCCGTGGAATACCACGACCTTCAGATTATCGCTGAAAAGTGGCCTTAGCTGCGTTTCACTCGCTGAGAGAGGTGTTCGGAGGCCCAATCCCTTTTCCCCTCCCCTACCGAAATCCACTCCCGACCCCACTCATATCCCATTGTAAGCGCCGGCAACGCAACTGTAACACTGCATGTGATGAGGTGGCCATGGGCGGCGTTTGTAACTATCATAAGCCTGCTCGTTTGCCCCTTATACAATAAAAATGTAACCTAATTCCTATCCTATCCTACTTCTAATATATAAAATTCTCGTGTCACAATTTTCCCATACTCCTTCGAAACGGCTTGACCGATTCTCATGAAATTTTGTATGCATATCGGGTAAGTCTGAGAATTTTCAACCCCCTACGATCAACCCCTATTTTTTAAATTTAATTTTTTGGCAAGACAACGTTTGCCGGGTCAGCTAGTAAAATATAAATGTGAATGTAAGTTTGTTTGCGTGCTTTCACGCGATAACTACTCAATCGATCACCATGAAACTTTGTACACATATTCTTTAAAGTAATTTACATATTTTTGAACCCGAAGGAAAAACTTATAAAATAGTCTACAACAATATCCTACATACTCTTATAAAATTGTTAAAGTCCAAAATTATTTATTTTTGTATTACCGTGTATTATATATTTTACCTTAAAAAAATGTTGTTAGTTTTTTAAACGTAAGTAGTAATTTTAAAACCTAATGATTCCAGCCAAGCAATAAAACAGAGTTATCATATTGGTTAACTTCTATAGTAATGATCTTTGATATCTATTTAATGGATTTAATGCGAGCGAAGCCGCGGGTAAAAGCTAGTAACTTTTATAAATAAAAATACCACAAAATACGATTAAATACTACAAATTTTAAACTAAACATAACTTCACGCCTTTTGTTACCCGAAGGTGTAGGCAGCGGCTGTTAAGACTCGTCTCGCCATTATGTTTACGTCCCAAATGGAATAGGTGGCGAACCTATTGCCATATCGGGCACAAAGTTTGTCAGTCATCGATATTTATCACACATAACTTCCGAAAACAATTTCGAAAAGTCATTGGTGTGAGCCAGTGTCTGGAATCGAACCCTGGACCTCTGGATCAGAGGCCGTGCGCTCGCCCACTGCGCCACCGAGACTTTTTTAAATTTTAAATTCTGATTAAAGTATTGAGCGATATGATGACAAAGAGAGAAACAACAACAAAACATAACTTCACGCCTTTTCTACTCGAAGGTGTAGGCAGCGGCTGTTAAACCTCGTTTCACCACTATGTTTTCATCCCAAATGGAATAGGTGGCAAACTTACTGCCATACCAGGCACAAAGTTTATAGTCATCGATATCTAAATACACATAACTTCAGAAAACAATTTCAAAAAGTCATTGCTGTGAGCCAGAACTCGAACCCGCGACTACTTTATACAGAAGTGGGGTTCTCGACAACTGGACCACCGGTACCTTTTAGCAAGAAACAAACGTAAAAAAATCCACCTGCTAGCTGTCGCGGTCCGAGCTGTCCGAGTCGGATACATCATCAGTGTAACTAAATATTTCTCTATGAAATGAATACTTACATTTTGTATTTTGCGATATCTTTGGAATTAAATGTCCGAATTGAATTATTCAAACAGTTCTAGAAAGGTATTGAATCTGTCTTTATATTGAAGTAATTTATTTTCAGGAAAGTTAAATTCAAGGTACAAAATAAAGCATTTTTATAACGACATCAATTTAATTATTTTAAAAAACTCAAAAAACACTTATTGTGAGATAACTACAATAGTTAGACATATGCCATCGCGGACTTTTTTATAGACAAATTTATGTTCTGTAAAAGTTTAGTACATTGTTTTATTCTAAAATCAATAGTTTTCGCAGCGTTCACGATGTAAGAATTATTTTCGAGTCATTTTCTTACACCTTGGGTTACATTATTGGACTTATAGTAAGGATCCCTAATTAATTTGAAAATATAATATAGCCTAAAGCCTTCCTCGATAAATGGACTATATACCACTGAAAGAATTTTTAAAATCGGACTGGTGGTTTCTGAGATTAGCGCGTTCAAACAAACAAACAAACAAACAAACAAACAAACTCTTCCGCTTTATAATATAAGTATAGATAGTCAAACTTAGATTAGTTGAAGCAGAATATAGAGCGTTTGGTGACGCCCAAAATACTGATTTCGGTGGTGTGTTCGAACAAAGTATCAGCTAAGTACCATAGCCCAATGACTTTTCGCAATACTTTTAAAAAGTTTTGTCTTATAAATATTGATGATTGATGAAATTGTATCAAGTGTATAGCGACTGGTCTCTCCACTTATTTGAATTGGGACGTAAAAATTCACGAAGCCGAGGCGTAGAATATTGTTTAATACAGTTATTCCCATTTTAATATTTATTAAAAACTTCTAGAACAGGTCAGTGTTCAACCACGAGGGATTCAATATATTAATTAAAATACGGCTAAAAGGACACCGGACGGACATACAACATTTGTTTTATATATAGATGTTGCGTCTCATCGGATTATGTAAATAGGTTTCTATAAGCGGTGGGTTATTCCATGCCAGTTGTTTCGGAAAACCTCTCACTCCTCCCCCACCTCGACGACTACCCTCGACCTGCCCGCTGTACTGGAAGTTAGCCTGACCGTTTACTGTATACCTATATTTATAATTCCTCTTTGAAAACATTGTACAATCACTATTATATCATATGATATCTTTATGTATGTATATAAATATTTACGAGTAGATTTTAGTTCAAAATTTCAAATGACAAAGATCTTACAAAATTGAAAAATAAAAGTAGACAAAATTACTGTTTATTACATTTACTCTCTATTGCTAAAAGTCTCATCAAATCATTACTGTCAAAGACAAAACAGACGGACAAAAAATATGCTAATTCTTAATATAAAAAATATTGAATATACCCTTATACATAGATTATATAGATTATTTTACATATATATATCACTAATTACAGCTAATAAAAAAACTGTAGGCCTTACTGGTGTTTGAAAACGACTAAAAATACCAGTTAAGGTTAAGAAGAAGATTAAGAAAAATCTAATAATACCTTTCTAATTAATATCCATCCGCCATAACAAAGGCCACGTTATCGAGGCTGCAGAAAACAACGATATATTTAATAGTCTTGGTGGTCCAGGGGTCGAGCACCCCGCTTCTGAATCCAGAGGTTGCGGGTTCGAATTCCCACATTGACTCACACCAATGACTTTTTGAAATTAACTTGTTAAGTTATGTGTGATAAATATCCATGACTAAAAGCTTTGTGCCCGGAATGGCAATAGATTCACCACCTATTCCGTTTGGGACGTAAACATAACGGCGAGTCGAGGCTTAACAGTCACTGCCTACTCTTTCGGGCGTGAATTTATGTTTATGTATGTGTGTATATTTAACATCATCACATCGTCTACGTACACCTGAAAACACAATATCATATATCATACCTACGTCAGCATTCCAATTTTATATTCATAGGAGAACTAACAAAAGTGTATTGTAAGGGTGATGTATTGCCCCAATATAAACCTTACCCCGGCGAATTCTGAAGCGAACACTAACTCTCCGGGATCAATAAATTCTCCTCGGTTTGCTACACGTTTATAATTTGCTGATCTCCTACCTTAAGAGGGTAGCGTGTTGATATTTGGATTGCTAATTCATGTTAGATGAATTTTTCAGATACGGTATTAATAGTTCAAACATAATTCTGGCATACAATAAAAATATTTTGTGCTCAAGGTGGATCTGTGATCATGATCTCTATTCGTCGAACTGTGTAGTCCAGAGGAAAATACAGAATCTTTTTCGGTACAAAATAAGGAGGATTATGAAATCGACTTGTTGAGGTAAGTTTTGATGTCGTCCCGGCATTTTGTTTAGTAGTTGAATCAAATTATCAGCAGCGCCAAGTATTATAATAGTCATTTACATGACATATATTTAGGAACAAATTTCAAAAAGAAATTTTCCCGTACCGGGAATCGAACCCGAGCCTCCTGGGTGAAAGCCAGGTATCCTAGCCACTAGACCATACGGGATGTTGCTAGTGAAGGCGAAATTATGTGTAACTATAATACATTCTTAATATTTATGCTACATTAATCATTGGCATAGGATTTTAAAAAATACAAATAAGACTGCAAGTGGGTTAATGTTCAAAGCCATTGGACATTGATAAATTTGTATTAGATTCAAACTTAACTTATTTTTTTAAAATCATATTCAAAACTATCTTTAATTCTACATTTCTAATATATTATAATTATTCTAATATATACATTCTTAATACATTTCTATATTATATTATTTATAATATGTAATTCTATGAAACAATCGAAATGTTATGAGGTTAATGTTTATCTTTCTATTTTCGTGCGATATTTTTTAAGCGACACCTAGAGATATCATGCAAAACTATATTACTGTAAGATCTTAACTGATGTAACGAGTCTTTTACATAGAAACTAGATGTCGCTAGTGTGCGAAATATTGCGTCATGTCTGTGGTCCTAACTTTTACTGACAGATGGCACTAATTGAATATTATAAAAAAATATCAAAATTGTTAGGATTAATTCTAACAAAAGTTAGAGAGTTAAAGTCGAGACAGTTCGAAGTGGATAATATTTAAATTATCGATGCCTGGCAAAATTGTACCCAACACGAGAATAATATGTTTAGTATAATGTAATATACTAATAAATTCCCCCGCCTTCATATGTCTGCTAAAAATAACGCTGCCTATACCTTTGGGTTTTGATGGTGTGAAGCTAAGTTATATTTAATATTTATTTTACAATTTTGTTGTAAAATAAATAGTAGATATAACTTAGCTTTTCCTTCGGTTTCTCAATTAACTCTTAATGAAAAATACCACATATAATAACATTGCGTACTTCTAACCTAGTGTAAGCAATTTGTCCATACACAAATGGTATGGCGTTTTATAATTAAAACAGATAGTGAGTGAAAGTGATTTGGGGAAATGGTGTTAAAATTGTTAGCATTTTCCTCTCCGAATATAAATGGCCGTAACTCTCATTTACGTCACACTATCTTGTTTTTTTTTTGGCATTTTATCAGCATTTGAGATGGGATAGTGGTTGAAATTATGAGAAGCATTGGTAATTTACCGGCCGAGCTCAGCCCATTCATTTAGGGAATCACAAGAAGATATGTGACCTTTTTTAGGCTTCCTGATTAAAACGACTATGTAAAAAGACTAATTCAAATCCATTGAAAAAAAAATCTCTATTCTTTTCATTTACCTACTAACTTTGTTTCGCCTTAGTAGCAAATATGGCCATCGTGGGTTATACCTAAGAGACTATCGCGGACTTTTTTCTAGATCTTTTGAAGGTGTATAATAATGTAGAACATTTTTTTTATCACTTATCACTCAGGGTTCAGTCAGCGTTTGCAAATAAAGTGGTAAATTGAGAACCATCCCGTTGACAGTTTCAAAGATCTAAGCAGTTAAGGGGGCAGATAGCGGAAAGCGACTTTGTTTTATACTATACTAGTTGACCCGGCGAACTTCGTTCCGCATCAAAAGAAATAAATTAGTAATACTTGGATCTTAAATAGTTCAATTTGTGCTATTTATCGGCACGCGTTTTGGCGCGCAAACGCAACTGCTATGTACCGCTATGTTAATACTGTAATATCTTCGTTAATATTAGTTTAAATTACATGCTGTAAATGGCTATATTAATCTATATTAAAAGCACAATCTATTTAAGACACTTAATTGGATGAAAATTAATGCTGTAATGTTTAAAATTGCTTCGTAAATAAGCCATTATTTCTCGTAAAAAGTAAAAAAATAATAATGGTCATTGTGGGTTATCCCTAAGACATAGACATATGCCCTCGCGGACTTTTTTATAGACCTTTTAAAGGTGTATAATAATGTACTACATTGTTTTGATTTATCACTTAGGGTTCAGGCAGCGTTTTCGATTAAAGTTTTAAATCTTGAAAATTATCATTTTTTTTCACTACACTATTCATGAATTATAGATCAAAACCACCCCGTTGACACCCTCTAACTATTAAAAAAAACCGCATCAAAATCCGTTGCGTAGTTTTAAAGATTTAAGCATACAAAGGGACATAGGGACAGAGAAAGCGACTTTGTTTTATACTATGTAGTGATGATGATATTATATAGTTTATGTACCAACTTATTATGAGTTTTCTTTTCAAAGCAACGCAGAGAAACCACTCCGAAAGTTTTGCGAGTAAATAAAATTCAATTCATTTAAATTGTACAAGTACAGGAATGTTTACGCAAACTGAAAACTGCATTCATTAAAATCCCTTTAATTTTACACTCAATTCATAGTCACACTCTCTTAATTGCTGTGTTAGTGGTCTCATTTTTGAATATATTTAATATATTATAGAATAGACTGTAAAAAGGACAAAAAATATAGTATTTACGCTTTTTATAGTTAACGATATAGGCAGCGGTAATTGTGCCGGATTAATTTTCAAGTCCCAAAGAGACAAATAGCCTTACTTGTATGCAAAGTATTCCGTCACAATTTTATTTTTCACACTAGCTATTCAGAGCCATGTTTCAAACCCCTTTCGAAATATTAAATTATTGATAGTTTTGATACTAGGGTGGTACGCATCAAGTAAAGTCTTCAACACCCCCCTGGAGAGATAGGATGGCATATAAATTTACCTGATATTTATATTTTATTATTTATTTAATATCAGCCATCTATAGAAGGGAGGAGGACGGTTTTGGACACTATACTCGACGAATGAAACGCAGCATGAGTTACTTTAAGTCGTGGTCGTGTTATTTTAGACCTATTCTGGCAGCGAACTGCGTGTCTCTCTACCACAGGTTAAAGACAAAAAGTCGTAAATAAATATGAATATCTCTTTATTTTTTTTATTAACAATAAACTCTAGACAGGATGTGTTTATCACTGTGATCTAATTAATTTAGACACTATATATATATCCACGTAATACATTAAGAATCTATTACAGTTAATATTATAAAGTTGGGATAGATTTAAGAAACATTTAGGTACTGTCCGGACAAGTAAGGAATGAAATTTAATCATAGACAAACTGTGGCATAGGTACATTTTTCTTTATCGTATTGCAGTTATTTTTTTTTTTATAATAAATGTCTTTTTCTACCCGATGGTGTAGGCAGCGAGTGTCGCGTCTTGACAGGCCGGATTTATTACACCCCAAATGGAACAGCTTGCGTCATCAGTATTTCTCATTCTCTATTTTTGAAAATAATTACGAAAAGTCGTCGATGTACCACCGAGACGAGAAAATTTATAAATATATTAATTTATAAAGTATTGCCAATATATATAGATTTTTTGTTTTGTATAGAGAATATACAGTTGCTTTTTGAGGTAAATCTATATAATAAATACCATTCTTTCTTTGTCCAAGTTTTATACTAATTTACAATAAAATGGTCAAGCGTTTCAAGACAGCATTTTGTGACTAAATCTTATAATTGTAAAGATATTTCAAGATTTGTTAATATTGAAAGAATACTGACACCGAAATGGAACAAATCGAAGGTAGAGAGAACCTTAAACTGACTAGAATATATTACCTAATATAATTAAATAAACTTTTCATTTAAACAAAATCTAACAACGAATAGAATCTAACAATAGACAACATTTTAAAACACAACAATATTCAATATATGTAAATTACAGAAAAAAATCAAACATCTATTTAACGAATTAAATAAAATAAGTAGTAAAATAAATTATTAGAATTATCAAGTATGTTAAAAATAAATATCTTTCTATGTATTTTCCAAGCTATTTACCAAGCTTCATCAATCACCAGGAAACTTGATGAAAAGATGAATGAAAATTTTGGTGGCAAATATTTTGTTTATAGTTGCAGTTTTATATTAAAGTTCAATAGTCCATTTCAGTGCAGTATTCGATAGGCTATATGACTATATTTAGTGAGCGTCTCGTCGCCTCCTTCCTGGGCCACCCGCATAATTAGCAGCTGCCAGTCCCATAAGGTGCTTAGCTTGAAGAGCACCTGAGTATCCACGGCTAAGACCAAGATCGAGGGCACGTTTCTCGCTGCAAGAATAACATGTCAGAAAAAAACTCGCTAATATTAGAAATATACGACGAAACTACGAACTACTACTACTACTACGAATATATAATATAGAGTTATATTTTTAAAGAAAAGCATTTATTTGAAACCTAAAAGGTTAATTTTCGTGGCTTGCACTAGATTAAATAAATTAAAAATAAATTATATTAAAAAAAAAATGTTTAAGCGTTGATGATTATCAAGCGAATGTTCTTGCTACAAATAATCAATATATAAAATTAACTAACTAATGTCAAAATTAAATGCATTAGAAAGTATTCGATTTAGTAACAAATGTTATTTTTTGAAATTAAGTTTTTCCATCAATTGTCAGGTTGTTCTTTATGGATAATCTTTTGGACAGCATTTCATACGAATTTCACTTGCAGATAGCTGGTTATATTGAGATGAAATATATAGTCCACAATTTCCTTTTGAAATATAGTTCTATGGAAAAATATAAAAAATAAAATCCATATATTTTGTCTATTGTTGAATAGTAGAGGAATACAAATTATAACAAGGATGGTATTTACTATATGAATAATATCCTGAAAAATTATTGGGTAATTGATTTAATTGAATTAATAACATATAAATTTAATACATCTAAAGCATATAATGATGCAATTTAAAGCAAATAAATATAGCTTGACGTAAACTATTATGTTATGTAAACATCTGACGTTTCTATAAAACTATTTATTTAAAGATTTGAGGAATAATATTACCCATCATAAAATAAATGATGAAATTAATTAAGAAAAAGAAAATAGTTTTATGGAAACAAAATTATATGCTACAATTAAAATACTTGAAATACTATAAAATTTGTTAGCGAATAATAATATCAAGCTAACATTCCGGCTGAACAAGTAGGGGTGACTGTAGTAAACATACCTAGTAATATCATCTTTATAGCTGAAAATTCAAACAAAACAAACATTACAAGATTTTAAACAATTGATAAAATGATTATGAATGATGATAAATATTAAAATTATCACATTCGTGTATTACAAAGTATCATGACGGGATTTATAGAAAGAGTATAGTTTTTAAACAAAATATTCGTGTCAAATAATACACACATAAATAAATAAATTTAAAGGACAGTTCTGCAGAATAACATAATTGAAGTTATTTGAATTGACAAGTTGCATTAAGTTATTATTATTCCAGAATAAAATGAACAAATTAAAAGTTTGTTTGTTAAAGATTTTGATATAGCCAGAGTATCAAATAAGCAGCGGGTAGTCCTCAATTTATCCTGTCTCATCTGCCAGAGAATGCATATATATTTATTTAGCCACGAGTAAGCCGCTTAGAGTAGGTGCCTGCTCCAACAAACGTTGGCTCAAGAACAATGCTATATTTCTGCGTATGCAGAAGTCCAAATTCCGAATCTAATTACAATATATTTATTACAACAATTGTTTTATAAAGTTAACTTTATAAAACGTAAGGTACCACAAATATTCAAATACCCGCTAATAAATGTTTCTCACTTAAGACCATAATTAAAGATAAAGTTTTAAACAATATTGACAAGAATTATGGAATTCGCCATGACACTTTAGTAATTCAAAGAAAAAAATGTTTCAATTAAAAGTGAAAATTCAATAAGTTTAATTGGATAAAACTTTTTTTATACAAATTAAAGGTCAAGACAATGTTGTTTCCTGCAGATAACATTTAATCGTGCAGAACAATTAATTTAACAAGATAATACTAATGACATTAATATTGATGTTTATTGTTAGATACAACACGTGTTTCATAATTGCTTATTTTTAATTTTTAATTAAAAGAAGTAAATTAAATCAATGCGAATGTCCATCAATGTGGGGTGTCCATCAATAACGTGAGGTGTTTTTTAAAATTGTTTATACCTCCCTCTCCCCTGGTGAGATATCCTGAGATTTTATTCAACCCATTACTAAGGGCCAAATGATTTTCAATAAAATCACTAAACTTCGTTCTGATCTAGCCATTCCAAGCCATTGGCGCTTGCGTACAGTACCTAACTCAAAATTTTATTTTTTTGCACCAGCGAAAAATTGCGTGATATTTGCCGAGACCCTTCCCCTCTCCGACGTAAGATTGGTCGACCCCCTCCCCCCCTTAAACATCTCACGTAATTTATGGACGCTGTATTATTTGTTTCTATCATTTTTGTAAAAGAGAAAGATATATTTATAGTTATTCGAATGTATGTTTTACAACTGCTCTAGTGGTCTATCTATTTTTAAATTTTCCTTCCACTATGTTTTCTGTAATTAATGTCATAACAGCGTTATCTATTGTAGATGTTCTGTGACCAATAGAAATAACTTTTATTACTCACTTTTCCATTTTGCGTTCCATCTGGATTAGATTCCCGAGTCTGTCCAGCATGTCCATGATCTCTTCGGGCTCGTATTGGAGATCGTCCCGGTAATAGTTGCTTGGGCTAAGTAAATTATAATTTTTCATAAATATCTATGTAATAAAACAATAATAAGAGTACAAATTTAATAAACAAGTTTAATAATTAAATTGAATGGAAAAATAATGAAAGGAAAGAAAGAGTTAGAAAAATGTGCAATACCCAAAGGGAAAGACTAAACATACATACATACATAACTTCACGCCAAATCCCTTGCGGGGTAGGCAGAGGGAAAGAAAGAAAAAAATAGAAAAGACTCATCATTCATCATTTCATCATTTGCCCTTTGAGGTCCACTGCTGGACATAGGCCTATAGCGCCACAACTGCTGGTCCGTTCCATCATGGGGGTTTTTTGCCATAATCTCCACGCTTGGTGTAATTTGTTGAGAGAGAATGTTGCTACCCATTCTTCTAGCTTTTCCCTTAGTAGCCTTTTACGACACCCACGGGAAGAGATGGGGTGGCGGTATTTTAAGCCGGCAGCACATAGCCAAAAAAGACTAAATATACTTAATATCTAACATAATTGTATATATATTTATAATTAACTGACTCTCTATAAAAATATAATAGGAGATACAGAAATCCATCCATCTACATAAGTCCAACGATGTCCATACAAGTTTCTTAATCCAACAAAGACGGACAGACCAAGCTATAAATTTGAGAGAAGGAACTTTTTACTGTAAATAAAATATTGGCGGATAATTTAAAAGTGAAGTTTGTTTCTTAATATAACTTTAATCAGATATTTTACCACTACCTGGGATAAGCAGAAGTGGGCGCCACAAGGAGCAATGCGAAGAGCGCGCAGCTCGCTAACAGGCAGCTCGCTCGAACCATCCTGGAACAGTAAATACGTTTCATAATCAAAATAATAATAATAACTATACTTAGAAGTCTTTTCGTTTTTTATGTCATCACTACATAATATAAAACAAAGTCGCTTTCCACTGTCAGTCCACTTTTAAACAAACGTCTTTGAAACTACGTAGCGGAATTTGATGTGTATTTTTTAATAGACAGAAGGTATCGACGATGCATATATGGATAATCTAGTAAAAAACAGCGAAAATTTTAGAGATTTTACAATTTAATTGCCGCTGCCGCGCTGGCCCTAAATGATAAATCAAAAAAATGTCCGCAGTGGTGTATTTCTATCTCTTAGGGATAACCCACAATGACCATTTTTATTTGTTCTTATTGTTTCTGAGGCGAAACAAAGTTGGTTGGATCAACTGGTTTATTTATTATCCTTTATTATGAAGACCAAAGTAATCAAGATTTATAATTTGATTTAGCTTAACGATATTAGTCTTAAGTTATTTTTTAAATGAAGTGAACAAATACATATAAAAGGTAGAGCCAAAGGGCGTTTTGCTTCAATTCAGTCTTTAAGAAATAATATACTGATGTAAGTTAAGTATTTGTCGTGAACAAAGAAACTCTGATATTTCTCATAAATAAGTCTGACAAAAAAGTGATAAAAGAAATCATAACCCCCTAATAAATATTTCACCTTAAACATCAGATAGTTGTTGAATGTGTGCACAAAAACCTGCTTCCGGACTGCTTTTATACTACAGCTAATATTATTAACAACCCTAGGGGAGATTTTCTTAGTTAAGTGCGCAGATGTTATATAAATTTTCTGTAAACCACAGCAGTCCTCTCATGTGCCGTAACTCAGTCAAAACGTAATTAGCAAGAGAGGGATGAAATTACTTACACTAAGATGTACCCTCACTACTCATTGGGCTAACTAATGTCTTCCCTCTGTGCTATAACTTAAGCAGATGTGAGTGACTAGTGTTACAGCATACTACCTATTATGTGGTCTCGGTGGACCAGTGGTTGAGCATACCGCTTCTGAATCAAGTTATGTGTGATAAATATCGATGACTGTCCACTTTGTGCCCGGTGTATGGCAATAGTTTCCCCACCTATTCCATTTGGGACGTAAACATAACGGCGAGACGAGGCTTAACAGCCGCTGCCTACACCTTCGGGTAACAAAAGGCGTGAAGTTATGTTATGTTATGTTTTTATTCGATGCAATAGCGGAAGGATGCAGGAGTCAGTAACGGCCACGACACAATCAATTACCAAATTGAACGAGTCCTCGAGTCTGGTGATGTCAGAAACTTTATAGAACAAGAGTAAACAAATGACAAAAACAAGAGTAAATAAATGAAAGTCAAAGGTGCGAGTGAGGTCTGTAAGAATTGCATCTTAAGACGGTCTGTTCTCTCTGCCTTTTTGACAAGATACTTGGCGTGTAGTTACGACGTATTAGTAAGTATTCATCTAAACTGCCATTTCAAATACTATAAGTATATAATTTAAGTTATTTTCAAACACAAATAGGAAGTTCTTTCTATAGCTCAAGATAAAAAATAAATTTTATCTCAGTAGAACACTAACGTTTGATAATAACATTTGTGTAATGAGTCTGTATGAGATTTTAACTCATTATATTCATAGTCACACTCGCTTAATAGCTGCTTAGTTGCAACGTAATATGTACTATGACACTCCAAACTATGGACACGCACAGCTTTTATGATGACAGAGTATCATTTGACACTATTTTAATATACATAACTGTTTTTGTACCGATAATGTGGACCTATTTATAGGTAAGCGATGTATGCTGCATGAATGGGCCGTCAGGCTACGCCGGTGAATGACTGCGGCCTCTGATAAAATTGACGTCAAGTAACTCATGACACGATTCGTTCATTGATAGAAGTATCCGATAGAAATTTTATTGCCTTGAGCTTGTGTCTTAAATTTAGCGATAAATATCTTAATAAATGTGAGCTAACCTATGTGATATAGTCATAATTCTTACTATAGATTTAAGAATAGATAGATCGGCAATTGTCACCCAAACAACGAGACCAAAAATGGGTTGTTGATGTGTGAGTGACTTAGTGTGCTTAAAAAGTACTTCCGATTGTCAACTTTTACATAATTATTGTTCATGTGTTGAATTTTATACATCCTGAGAATCGCTAACACGCGGTTGCGCTGTCACTGATGATTAGTAGTACATTTTTACTGACATGTGCCATCTACTATAGTCTATGATAAATCTATGATTCTTACACATCTCACTCGCTTCTTTGACTTTCATAACTCTTGTCATAAATGCTCTTCGGTTTTAAGGCTGTTTACGTCACATATATATTTATCAGTATACAGCGATAAATAAAACTGAAATATACTTATCACATAAACTGGCATTATCGTTGTGTGCCTGTCCAACCGTTATATTTACAGAACGCTCCGGGTTTGTTAATTAGTATGTACTAATAATATGACTAAACATGTTACATTTTTCTGATAAGGCTTTACTTACCATTGAGTAATCTTTCAAGTTAGCTTATTCTATATGTATACATTAATAAATGTAATATTAAGAATTATTTTTAAAACAAATTAATTGTAAATTTTCCACGTTATAAATAAATTAACGTTAATCTACTAAGAAAAGTGTCTTTATAATTTATGGAGTGTCTAAAGTACGATTTATTTATGAATAATGTTATACGAATATTCTTAATTCTGTCTTTCTGTAAATATATAAATAATTTAGAAAAAGTAATATATTTTACAGATGATACAATTTAAATTAAAAACGATTATGCGCAGTCAAATATTCGTATTAATTGTTGCGACAATTACAGCAATGTAAGCTAGTGATTCGAGATCCCAGGGCTCCTAGACGTTACCAATTTTCTGGTGGTTAAAATGTAAGTACCATTAGCTTGTTATTAGCCTAGAAGAGCAGTAGTTTTTCCGATGTTACTTCAATTTGGAAATGTTTAATAGCCTTCTATATACTGTCGAGCACCCCGCTTTTGAATCAAAACGTCACGGGATCGAATCATGGATCGCACCGATGACTTTTCGAAATTAATTTCGAAAGTTATGTGTAATAAATATCGATGTCTAAAAACTTTGTGCCCGGTATGGCAATCGGTTCGCCATCTATTCCAGTTTCAGTTAACATAACGGTGCCACTGCCTACACTTTCGGGTAGAAAAAGGCATGTAGTTATGTTATGTTATATTGTAGATATATCGCAGATCGTAAGTAAAAGAATTTTTGTTTTTTGATATTTAAAATGTTAAGCAATAAACTTGATTGAATATGGAAATCTAATATATAAAATTCTCGAGTCTAGATGTGCGTAATTGAACTCCTCCGAAAGGGCTAGACCGATTCTCATGAAATTTTGTGTGCATATCGGGTAGGTCTGAGAATAGGACAACATCTATTTTTCATCCCCCTAAATCACAAGGGTAGCCCACCCCTCAATATTTTTTTTTAATTTTTCGTCATTTTTCTGTTTCTTATTTTTTTTATAAAACGGGATACAAAAATACATACAACCCTAAAATTTCAACCCCCTACGATCAACCCTTATTTTTTAAATTTTATTTTTTGGCAAGACAACGTTTGCGGGGTCAGCTAGTATTAATATAGAATTGTTTTTCAATATTCTGCACAGCAAAAGATTTATTAAAGTACCTATCTGAAAATTTGTCACCATTCCAAACTAACATGCAGGTTTTGTTCTCTGTATAAACTGACATAAATATTTTGAAAACATATAAGGTCTGGTGGCTTATGGATCTTGGACTATAGCATTTATATTATAAGTGTCAGTTGTAGCCCGGAGCCAGGAAGACAAAACTCTCGCTCGTTAGCCGCCGACCCTTTCCGGTACATTGTCAGAGGTTCTTGTTCATTTGTACCTTTGTGAAAACTATATATGTATGTATACGTATCTACTAAACATATATTTGTGTACACCTTTAAAGTTATACGCTTTTGATTTGTAATTGATATCATTGTCAAACATGAGGATAGGACTTGATAGCATTGGTCTCATATTATTATTTAATTTATTTCAATATTTATTTATTATTTACACTTTACCCGAAGGCTGAGTGCAAGAAGTGGCTGTTAAGCCTCGACTCGCCGTTATGTTTACGTCCCAAATGGAATAGGTGGCGAACCTATTGCCATACTGGGCATAAAGTTTTTAGTAATTGATATTTATCGCACTTAACTTTCGAAATTAATTACTTTCTAAAAGTCATTGGTGTGTGTCAGGATTCGAACCCGCGACCAGAAGTCCTATGCTCCCCTTCAGAACAGACCCCTTCAGAAGTCGTATGCTCGACCACTGGACCACCGAGACTAAAATCATGGGCACATTATCTCTTTACATGGTGAATTATTGTAAGTCTTCTCTAAGAAATGGAAGCCATCGTTCTGGTCATAAGAAGAATTGATTAGTCGACCTCGTTTTATACAAATTGGGTGCCATGTCTCCAGATCTTCAATCCGGAAGGGCTAAAAACAAACATTAATTAACGTGAGGTCTTAAAGTGTCTGTCTTTTTTGTAAATATAAGATAAAATAAGAATGGTTCTTTAGCTTGTTTGTTTATAAACGATAATAAATGTATTAAACGGAATTACAAAATGTTTTCACCTTTATTTTTGTTAATAAATACAAGCTATTTGTATGGTCAGACCAAGTAATCTTAGAATCTTTAAAGCATTACAAAAATTCCTGTACTATGTATTAAATAAGGGCCATGGCGTTTTATAATAAAGGCTACTACTAAGTCGTATGAATTGTGTATTAGATTAGATTCTTCAGAGACACCTAAAGATATTATTTTCTTTATATATTAAGTTATCAAAAAAATTAATCCGCTGTTCTACGCATTCGAATTTCCGACACATACCACACGGAGTCAAGAGAATGATGACATGATACAAAGCGACTGACTTACATAACATAACATAACTTCACGCCTATTGTTACCCGAAGGTGTAGGAGCGGCTGTTAAGCCTCGTCTCGCCGTTATGTTTGTAACTTATTGCCATACCGGGCACAAAGTTTTCAGTCATCGATATTTATCACACATAACTTCCGAAAACAGTTTCGAAAAGTCATTGCTGTGAGCCAGTGTCAGGAATTGAATCCGGACATCTGGATCACAAGACGTGTGCTCGACCACTGGGCCACCGAAACATTTTGCGACTGACATTTTTTGAAGGATAAAAAAAGATATAATTAAATAGGATTTAAGGGATTATTATATACTCTCTGCTCGAGACTTAGTTTGCGCTGAATTATAAATAATTATAAGAAAAATATCCTGAATTACCTTTTATTACACCAGTCACTTTAGGCACAAACATATTTATCTATTTAATATGATATTTGTACAAAAATTGTATTTTTTCATATTGGAAAACACTCCTTATAACACCTTATTACTTGTTTCCAAAACATGTGATAAATCATTGATGATTATTACAAGAATTATTTAAAATATCGTCACTGCGAAGAAATCTTTCAAAAGCGAATTACCTAACTTCTGTTAGAAGCCTTTGTGCCGGCCCAATCCTTTGTGCTTCAGAAATATAGACATTCAAGTTGTACCCTCGATATAATTTTATCTAAACAATTATTGCTTTGAAATGAATTAACAAGACCCGTCATTCAAGTCAAAGCAATTTGAAAAAAAAAAAAGATTTATGACTTGAATATGCAATAATATAATCCATAAAGTGTTAATTGTTGCTAGTATTTGTAAAATTGTTCCTACACATAATTACAGATTCTAGAAATGATTTAATGAACAGCAATATTACATAACTTTACGCCGTTTTCTACCCGAGGGTGAAGGCAGCGGCTGCTATGCCTCGACTCACCGTTATGTTTACGTCCCAAATGGAATAAAAGGGCGAACATATTGCTATACCAGGCACAAGTTTTCAATCATCAATATTTATCACACTTGCGAAATTAATTTCGAAAAGTCATTGCGCATTCAGCTAAAATAGTATAACAACCAACTCACAGTCAATTCGAATATTGGTTAAGGCTCATGAAATATTACGACAAATATTAATTCTCTACGGAACACCCTAAATCCGGAATGGCATAATCATTTCAATAGAGCCTGAAGCAATAACATTAAATAGTGCCGACAGTTATTTTACTTTTCAACACTTTAGTTAGCTCGGAGATATTATTAAATTGAGCAAAGTATTAAGAAAAGAAAATGAGAGAATAGTATTATTATGTACTCATGAAGACGTTATCACATAATTCAAGACGGGGAATTACCCCTAATATAGTGCAAAATGGTTGCCGGAGTTATTCGCAAAGCTCTCTATAACCAAGTGTTAAGCGCCATAAATTGTGGAATGTCTATAATATCATTCCAGGAGAACATTTGAGACCACTTTTGAGACTGACGGTATCCAGAAACTTGACATGCGTGTCGTCATGTTACTGATATTTAAATATAGAAATGTGATAACAAATATATCGAACTCTTTTGTGGATTTGGAAATCCAGCCAGATTTAGTGAGGTTTATTTAAACTACTAGTTCTTGTCAGTGCCTTCGGCAAATTCTGATGAACAAATCCTAGGTCACTCATCAAGATAAAGTCAATTGATCCCTCACACAACGCAAGCAATCCATCCAAATTTAGAATGTGGAAAGTAATATGTAAGTCTCGGTGGCGCAGTGGCGAGCACACGGCTTCTGATCCAGAGGTCCGGGTTCGATTCCAGACACTGGCTCACACCAATGACTTTTCGAAATTGTTTTCGGAAGTTATGTGTGATAAATATCGATGACTGAAAAACTTTGTGCCCGGTATGGCCATAGGTTCGCACCTACTCTATTTGGGACGTAAACATAACGGCGAGACGAGGCTTAACAGCCGCTGCCTACACCTTCGGGTAACAAAAGGCGTGAAGTTATGTTATATGTTATGTTATGTAATATATATAATAAAAATGATTTTCTATGAATATCCCGCTGACTTCTTATTTTATTGTTGGCATGAATGAGTTAATGTTATTCTAAAGATAAAATAGCATCCATATTTTCACATAGACTCAATAATAAAAACCTTATTAACAGCAAACTATGTAATGTCTTAAAAACTGTTGTTACTAGCAACAGTTTTTAAGACATTACTAACGAAGCTCTAACGAAGACCCGTAATATTTAGTTTCACTAATATACCTGTAACAATATCATACCATAGATTAATTCATCACAAGTATTGTTCAATAGAATAAGTATTGTGACCTGGAATTTATTGATGTCTTCATAACGCTAAGTTTCAATAATCTTCATTCTTTTAATAATCCAATACTCGCGTATACCTTTTGTTGTCAATACACTCATATTGGACGCGTTCTGCACAATGAGCCATTGTTATTAGGTGGTATTGTTAAGTGGATGGTTGTTGTTATCGATGTGGCTACCTGCGATAATATATAACTTCACCTGAGGGAATGTTATGGCAAATTTACAAAAAAAAAAGAGAAGAAGAGTCACGGAGTTATCTGCATCAATTGGTTGGGCAAGTGAAATACCACGACCTCTCAAAATTTCGACATAAAGTAGCTTTTATAGAATTTATATGCTATTATTTAAAAAATGTCTGACTTGGTCCCTGTTGGTGCGTAGAGGGTACAAGCTGTCAGATAATGAGATGGTGTCGTATAATATTTTGTTTCGGAGTGAAGAAAATAAATTCTTTTTAACTGGATTTGACTGAAAGAATTATCGTATTTGTTTGAAATTTTAATTCCATGTTTATCATCAATTGCTTTAAGTAAACAAATTTGCAAGTTTTAACAGTATCATCCCTCTGTAGAGAGATAGATGATGAGTTTTATGAAGTATTAATTGAATTATTTGAAAATGGAAAAGTGAAAACTTACTTGGACACGTTGAACACTTTTTGGATGAACATAAATTATGTACTTACCATCAGCTTTCAAAAGATTTGTACCTCATAATTAATATATTGATTACATGTGCTACATATTTTCTATTTTGGGAATCAATGGACGTATCAAGAATTAATTCGTGTTGTTAAAGGTTACCAACAAATGTTAGATGTCGAATTATGATGGATAGTGACTGACTTTGTTGGCAACTTAGATGTAAATAATTTGACTATCAAATCCCACATTCTTAATTAGTTTAATTTTTACATTTAATGGCTCCTATTTTACAATATCATTAAATTAAATTGTGAAACAATGAAAAACGATAAAACTGCGAAACATATTTAAAATAAAAGTCTAACAATATGATCACAGCAGCTGAGATCCATGGTTAGGTCCAGTCTGTTGCCATTTTAATTGTATAAAATTTTTGTTTTAAATTGTTATGCAAATCAAGTTTTGTTATGTTCTTGACATCTTGAGACAAGGATGGTGAAGTATAAAAAAAAATACTTCGAAGATAAGCAGAGTTTAGGAAGTTTAGAGATACTTTTAAAATTCCTCATTGGCTATGAGGAATTACAATTGCATATATTATACAGAATAAATTTTCAGCAATGACAAATTAATGCTGTATAATATATGTCATATCCCACCATAGGATCAAGTGTAGAAGACAGATGTTGGATTAAACGTACAGTTATATTTTAAACTACCCTAACCGGTGAAATTTGTTTCGCCTCCGCCTCGAAGAATAAATAAAATATTTTTCCTAAAAAAAGTAGCATAAGTTACATCAGCTACCTTCCAATTCCTGTTTTCCAAAAAAATCAAATGGCTTATTGTAGTTGTTACAGTTATTTCGATATTACAAAAAGACACTTCAACTTTACTTATATGTATTGTATTGTATAGATAAAAAAAATATATTTGTATTTTAATTGGCTAATACAAAGTCAGTAACAAAATACAAAAAAATAACGAGTTGATTCCACAATAAGGTGTCTACGACAAGTGATTGATGAATTCCCAACATATTTGTGTAATGCCTGATCGATTGCGCGCTTCGACGCGAACACGTCTTGTTAATATTATCACTTGTTCTGTTTTCCACCGGGATAGGAAGATATTTATTATCTGTCAATGAAAATGTCAGATATATTTGTGGCACATCTATTATCCAAATCAATATTTATATCTATAACATGGGTCAGGTCAAGAACGTCCACGTTGCGACCCCTGCCGTCCCAGTGGGACGCAATCTTGACCGAAGCAAACTCAGCTGGACGGGCTGCTAGGGCGTGCCCCGGAAGCGACGGGCACTGATTAGCCTCCGTCGGTGCGGCTGCATGCGCATGCGGCGAAGGGGGCCGCCACCCTTCACGCAGCGCCAATCCTGGCGGGACGAGGAGAGGGGAGTACCGTATAGGCACGTGGAATGTTAAGAGGTAGTATAACAAGAAAGATGAATGAGATGATGGATGTAACAAATGAGAGATGCCTGGATGCCTTATGTTTGACGGAGACAAAGCGGAAGGGGAGTGAGACCGGGGACCTCCCCGGTGGCATGGTAGCCCTATGGTCCGGAGTGGACCCGGACGTCCCTGCCAGTGGGGGTGTTGGAGTCGTTCTCTCCTCCCGCTTTGCTTCCGGAGTGAAAGATTATGAGTTGGTAGGCCCGAGACATCTTTGGGTTCGAATAAAACTGGGGATCACGCAAGTTTTCCTGGTCGCAGCTTATGCTCCCGTCAGCTCCGCAGATCCCCGCGAACTCGAGGAGTTTCGGGAAACTGTTAGGAATATTCTGGATCTGGTTGAGGGAAATGAAAGGATAATTCTGTGTGGTGATCTTAATGGATGGGTCGGAACCAAGAGAGATGGCCTGGAGGCTGTCCTTGGTCCGAATGGTGACAAGAGAGTGAATGATGCTGGTAAGCCGATATTGGACGTATGCCTGGAACGGAACCTCCTTGTATCTAACACATTATTCCGTCATAAAGATATTCACACGTATACGTGGAGACGGAATGAACAAAAGAGTATGATTGATTTGATTTTGGTAGATAGTCGTCTCCGAAATACTCTAAGGAATACAAGAGCCTACAGAGGCCCCACTCATGATACGGACCACTACCTGGTGGTAAGCCGTTTCGAGTGCGTGCCCATTTCGGAGAGCTTGAAAGGATAAAATGCGAGAAATTAGAAGATGGAAGTGTACGGAGTATGTATGTAGACCTAGTCAGTAAAAGACTCAGTGAGACAAGTCTTCCTGACCTAGGTGTTGAAGAATGCTGGGAAAGAATGAAAGATAGTATAGTGGATAGTGCAAAAGAAGTATGTAGTAGTGCAGAGAGGCATAAGATTCTGAGAGGTGATGCCTGGTGGGACGCGGATGTGAAATCCAGCTTCGAAAGAAAGAAAAAAGCATGGTTGGATTATGTCTCAAGTTTGAATCAGAATGATAGTATAACAGAGAAAAAGTATGAGAGCTACCGCCGCTGCAGGAATGTTACCAAAGTCTTAGTGAAAGAGAAGCGTGAAAGACTAGTTGCGAATGAGGAAGTGAGGTTGACGGAGAACTTCGAGGCGAATAACAAACTCTTCTGGAGGGAAGTTAGAAAGTCTCGGGGTTCTTCGTCAACATCCAGAATGGACAAAATTATGTCTAAGACTGGTGACATTCTTGCAAACCCAAGCGATGTATGTTCCGGATGTGGGCGCCGCGAGTGAGCCTACGGCTGACACCGCTGCGCCAACATCTGACGAGGAAATTACTATGGAAGAGATTGAATGGTTGATACGAAGTATGAAAAATGGTAAGGCAGCTGGAATTGATATGATGTCTGCTGAAATGATCAAACACGGTGGAACCTGTGTCCGGGACGCTTTCCTGACCTTGAGCAATCTGTGCTGGAGGTCGGGTCGGCTGTCATTGTGCCCTTGTATAAAGGTAAGGGATCACGTATGCAGTGTTCCAGTTACAGGGCCATTAGTTTGATCAGTTTAGCAGCTAAAGTGTATGGAAAATTATTGAAAGGAGAATGAGGGTGATATCTGATGGAGTGTTGTGGGAGGCTCAGGGTGGTTTTAGAAGCGGACGAGGGTGCATGGATCAGATTTTTTCTCTCCGCAACATCGTGAAGAAACAACTGGCGGTTAACCGGAAGGTTTTCTGCCGGTGTTACGAAAGGATCTGTGGGGCATACTCCCGGGCTACGGGGTGAGCGGAGCACTGTTGCGCGCTGTGCAGTCCACTTATGAGGGCTGCACAACGTGTGTGCGTGTTGACGGCGGCTTGTCCCCCTGGTTCGACGTCAATATTGGCGTCAGACAGGGTTGCGTGCTGTCCGCTCGACTGTTCATCCTTTACCTGGACAGTTGTCTTCAGAGAGTGAGATAGATGGATGTAGGGATGCGAATGGGTGACCTAGTTGTGAGCTGCCTGCTTTACGCAGATGACGCCGTGCTTCTAGCCGAATCGCCGTCGGACCTGCAAACACTAGTCACTACCATGAAAGATGATCGCTTGATTAAAGGCTTGCAGTTGAATGCGACGAAAACGAAAGTTATGGTGTTTGAAAGGGAGGAATCCAGAACAGATGCAAGGATAATGATTGATGATGTAGTGCTGGAACAGGTGAATGAAATTGTATATCTTGGATGCGCTTTTAGCAGAGATGGAAGGTACACCGCGGATGTAGAAAGACGAGTGACGATAGGAAATAGCGTAAATGGAGCGTTGGGCAGATTCCTGGGCCCAAAAAACATTAGCAGAAAAGCCCAGCTAGCAATCCACAATGCAGTCTTGACCCTAACGCTAACTTATGGAAGAGAGAGCTGGGTGTGGCAGAGTGTGCATGAAAGTAGAATAAACGCGGTAGAAATGATGGCACTACGCAAAATCTGCGGAGTGACTCTCGCTGACCGCGTTGAAAACAAGGTTGTAAGGAAGGAAGTTGGTTTGAAAGAGAGTGTCGGTGTAAAAGTAAGAAAGGGCATGCTCCGATGGTTCGGACATGTAGAAAGAATGGTTGGTGCAAGACTGACTAAGCAGATATACAATGCAAAAGCGGATGGATGTAGGAGTCGAGGACGGCCAAGACACACATTTCATGACCAAATAGAACGTGTTCTGGAGGAAGGTGATGTTAAGAGCCTCAAAAACCGACGCGCATGCATGAAAAGAGTTATGAAAGTCAACGAAGCGAGTGAGGCGTGTAAGAATCGTGCCCTATGGCGCTCTGTTCTCTCTGCTTACCCCGCAAGGGATTTGGCGTGAAGTTATGTATGTATGTATTATGTATGTATAATATACTGTTCTGTTAAAATCTTGGTGAAGCTCGTCACTATACTTCCTGTATAGTCGTTTTCTATACCGATTGAATGTAAAAATAAAAGTTGGTATTTACATATAACACGCCTTATTCTACCCGAATATGTAGGCAGTGGCTGTTAAACCTCTATCACTGTTATGTTTACGTCCCAAATGGAATAGGTGGCGAACCTAAAGCTATACCGGGCACAAAGTTTTCAGTTATCGATATTTATCACACATAACTTTCGAAATACAACCTTCCTTACAACCTTGTTTTCTACGCGGTCAGCGAGAGTCACCGCAGATTTTGCGTAGTGCCCTCATTTCTACCGCGTTTATTCTACTTTCATGCACACTCTGCCACACCCAGCTCTCGCTTCCATAAGTTAGCGTTGGGATCAGGACTGCATTGTGGATTGTTAGCTGGGCTTTTCTGCTAATGTTTTTTGCGCCTAGGAAGCTGCCCAACGCTCCATTAACGCTATTTCCTATCGCCACTCGTCTTTCTACATTCGCGGTGTACCTTCTGCTAAAAGCGCATCCGAGATATACAATTTCATTCACCTGTTCCAGCACTTCATCATCAACCATTATCCTTGCATCTGTTCTGGATTCCTCCGTTTCAAACACCATAACTTTACATATATTTTTATAATAAAAAAAATCGACAATCACTCTTGAAAATGATCTCTGTAAAGAGTTCGATACGTCGGGAAATAAATGTAAATAAATAAGAAATAAACGCGATATAATCCTAAAAAGTTGTTTTAATAAAAATGACAATATTTACACTTCAAGATAATAACACCAAACCATTATAATGCTAAGCACGTTTCGGCGCTGTTGACTAACAGAGCCTTCTGCTAATTATCTTTGGCTATTACAACCGACACAACCAAATATATTACTTTTAGTTCTGAAAAAAGTACTGTTTTTAAAGTATGCAAAAATAGGTAGTAATATTATACTCTTATAGAGCCACGCAGTTTGCTCCACGAATTTCCTCTCCTGCACCCACTCAACTGATGAAATATCACGATATCTCAGAATATCGGTGTAAAGTGGCTCATGCCGCATTTCGCTCGGTGCGAGAGGTAACTTTTAAAGTAATTGTCTAAAATTTATTTCGACGAAACTGACTTGAAGTTTGACTGACCTTAACATTTAACAAGTATTTTGACAATGTATAATTTACATTGTTTTATTTTATAGCTTTGAAGTCAATTCAGATCAATATCTCACTGAAAATACAACTCGTACGACAGCTCATAAAAAGGTGTTAAAAAATGCATTCAAATATTCTACCATTTATTTTCTCACAATTATTTTGTATTTAAAGTGTCTATAAAATCTTGAGGTTCTCTGAGTTCATTTTTATTGCCATCTAATAAAATGTTTGTTTGACCGCTTTTTCATTGCTAAACATTTCTTTGAAAATGATTGTCAGGGAGAAGTGAATATTTTTTATTACTTGTTAAATTAGATTTTGGAGATTTTGGCTTGCCTTTCAGACTGAAACAGTGTGTCAGTGTTTAAGTAAGAAAGTACATGCTACGATGTTTCAGGTACATACGAGTATGTGAAAAGATTAAAAGAATGACTGAGCAAATATACATAATATCTTAGAGCTACGTAAGGTCACAGCACACTTTCCAATCCGAATTGGATGTATATCTTTATTAAGTATAACATTTAACTTCTAAACGGCTGGAGCGATTTGGTTATTTCTTTGGTTGACATTGTGTGTGCTCAAGTGGATCTGCCAAAGTAATTCAACACGAAGCCCTGCAGTCAGTAGGCTATTTATCTATATTGCAATGAAACTGCAGAACTTATTTATGAATCTAAACCATTCTCTAACCTTCTTGAACACACACAGGAAAAATTATTCTAATCGCTCCAGCCATTTAGGATAAAATTAAACAAAAATTATTGCAAATGAATTGTTTTCAGAATAATATATGTTATTTTAAAATAAAGAATAACAAAATTATTATATAACTTGTGTTCTTACTTTTTTGGTACATGGATATGTATCAAAAAAGTAAGAAATGAACACAAGTGCCCCACCAATTGCTTGATATGTGATGCAGGATAAGGTCTTATAGGTTCGCTAGTTAAATATAAAATGTAAAAGT
Source organism: Euproctis similis (assembly GCA_905147225.2). Classification (NCBI taxonomy): domain Eukaryota; kingdom Metazoa; phylum Arthropoda; class Insecta; order Lepidoptera; family Erebidae; genus Euproctis; species Euproctis similis. The sequence continues at coordinate 22,415,562 of LR990105.1, read as the reverse complement.
TATGAAAGTTAAAGAAGGTGTGTAAGAATCTTGAGTTATGGCAATCTGTTCTTTCTTCACCCGCAGAATAAGTTTAAATAATAGTGTAAAAGATTTAGCACATTTTTAACAACTTTCACAACATACATAATATTTAGTTCTTAGAAGTCCATGAAATATCATGTAACCAAAACTTTGTTCATAAAATTATAAGCACTCTCTACATAGTGTACAATGTATAAAATGAAAACTTGTAACTACTCTTTTTTTGGTAGCTGGTAAACCGTTTAACCCGGAAAATATTGTAGCTTACGACATAATAAAACTTTTCTTGAAAGCTTATCTTTAGTGTCGTTGGTCCAGTGGTCGAGCACTCCGCTTCTGAAACCGACCCGCGAACACCAGTAACTTTTCGAGATTAATTTCGAAAGTTATGTGTGATAAGTATCGATGACTAAAAACTTTGTACCCGGTATGGCAATACAAACATGACGACGAGTCGAGGTTTAACAGCCACTGCCTACGCCTTCGTGTAGAAAAAGACGTAAAATTGTGTTTTATTTCCGGTGGGTAACTCTTTTTAAAAAAAAAATTGCGTGGAGTCCCGCCGCGCTATAGAAGTGGAACTTTGTAACATGTATTCCAGTCTTGCACATAGTAGTTCACGACTGAGATCGTTCAGTTTAGGTCACTGCTCCTCAACGACCTAGTTCGCTCTTTTAGTTCGCCCGATCCCTCAGCTCCTAGTTCTTCAAAATGTAAAGGAACGCAGACAAATGGTTTCTTAGTTCGTTTGCACGCGACAAAATCTTATTATTCGTTGATAGTATGTAAGAAAATAATATTACCAGTTTTTAGAAAAAAAAAATGCTATTTAGTTTTTTCACTTGTACTTGTTTTCAATAATTAAGAGTAACTTACATATACGAGTAAGTAGGTATATGTATATACATTTACTTACACAAAGTAACAAATTACACACTAAGTATAATTTAGTCTTGGTGGTCCAGTGGTCGTGCACACGGCTTTTGAAACCAGAGGTCGCGTGTTCGAATCCTGGGCAATGCAAACCTTTCCAATTTCGAAAGATAAGTGTGATAAATATCGATGATTTAAAAACTTTGTGCCCGGTATGGCAATAGGTTCACCACCTATTCCACTTAAGACGTAACCATAACGGGGCTTAATAGCCACTGCTTACACCTTCGGGTAGAAAAAAGCGTGAAGTTATGTTATGTTACACAAATAAGACAAATCATACGGTTCCTCAGGTTTAATAATTAACATTTAATTTTAGTAATAGTTATTCATACATACATATCTTCAGGCCAAATCCCTTGCGGGGTAAGCAGAGAGAACGGAGCGCCATAAGGCACGCCTCACTCACTTCGTTGACTTTCATAACTCTTTTTATGCATGCGCGTCGATTTTTCTAAATAGTAATATAATATTTTCTATATAATAGTTCTTTATTTCAATAATTATTGATATATGATGAATTCGGTCACGAACTAAAGAACTAAGGAGCTGGAAATGAGCGACATAGTTCGCTCAGTTCGTCTATGGGAGCGATCTTTTGAACTAGGTCGTTCGCGAACTACAAAGCCTAATGTATTCACAATAGCTTTATTTTTACACTTACAATACTTCTTACAAACACTTAAAAATAGTCAATAAATAATTAACAATATACATTTAGCTAATGTAAGTAAGGGTAAGGTCTGGTGGTGCGTTGGTAAAACTACCGACTGTGGAATCGAGATTGGCGGGTTCGATCCCCACCCAAGTATAAATATGTATCTGGGTCTAGGTAGAATCTGGCTGGAGGTGGCGCCTCACAAAAATTAGGCTCTGTGGTTCCACCGCCTCACTCGGCGCTAGGAACCACCAGCTGCGTGGATCCACGTGGGTGACACGGTTGTCCCGGTGGCGAGGTGCTTGAATTACTTCGGCCTCACCCTGAACAGCCTCTGGAGCTTCGAGGAGTACTTCGTGAGGATGGTCCCCCGAGTGGGACGGGTGGCAGGCGCGCAACACCGCCTCCCCCGAGATTCGCCGCCTCTACGGTGGTGTAGCGCGATCCGTGGCCCTGTACGGGGCTCCTGCAGTGGCTGTTACGCCTCGACTCGCTGTTTTGTTTACGTCCCGACTGGAATAGGTGGCGAACCTATTGTCCTACATAGGGTGCAAAGTTTTCAGCCATCGGCATTTATTAGCTTTCAAACATAATTTCTAAAAGTCATTTGTTTTAGCCAGGATAGGAACCCTCAACTTTTTGATTTAGGAGGGGGTTGCTCGACCACTGGACCGCCGAGACTACCGAGATGACTACTATCTACTTCAAAATTGAGTTCACATATAACATATATACTACATACATATGACGGCGCAGGACGCCATCTAGGGGCATATTATGTCAACTATGTATAATATTAACCCTACAAAACTTTATTAGGTAAACTGATTTATTATGATTAGGTACATGTTATTACATATTTATGTCAAGATATTACTAAAATCTATTAATTAGTTAAGTAAAATGCGCGATTAACAGTCTCGGTGGCGTAGTGGGCGAGCGCACGGCCTCTGATCCAGAGGTCCGGGGTTCGATTCCAGACACTGGCTCACACCAATGACTTTTCGAAATTGTTTTCGGAAGTTATGTGTGATAAATATCGATGACTGACAAACTTTGTGCCCGGTATGGCAATAGGTTCGCCACCTATTCCATTTGGGACGTAAACATAACGGCGAGACGAGGCTTAACAGCCGCTGCCTACACCTTCGGGTAACAAAAGGCGTGAAGTTATGTTATGTTATGTTATGTTAAAATGCGCGAAATGTATAATTATAAACAATTCATTCTATTTCGTAACTGTTTTGATATTTCCTTTTATCGTTTAAATGTTTAAATCAATACTGACGCCGCATGAATATTGATAATAATTATTTTCATAATTAATATCTTAATACTAAATATTATCAACTCGTTCTATGTAATATTTGTAAAATAAGAGAACTTAATCCTAGTAGCGCCATCCGCCGAAAGATAGTGAATTTATGATTATTAAAATAATTAATTTATATATTTACAAACTCTTTCGTACTAAAACTGGTCAAGATATTACTAAAATCTATTATTTAGTTAAGTAAAATGCGCGAAATTTATAATCATGTGATTTAACAATTCATTATGTTGCGTAACTGTTTTGATATTTCCTTTTATTGTTTAAATGTTTTAATCAATATTGATGCTGCATGAATATTCATAATAATTATTTTCATAATTAATATCTTAAAACTAGATAATATCAACTCATTCTATGTAATAAATTTAAAATAAGAGAACTCAATTTTAAAACTAGTAGCGCCATCCGCCGAAAGATGGTGAATTTTGATTGTTGAAATAAGTAATTTATTCATTTACAAACTATTTCGTACTAAAACTGCTGTTATAATTATTTAAAATTGTTATTTTGAATTTTAATCTGTTTTTCAAGTATGATTCTCGAGTAGATTCATTTGTTATGTAATAAGATGTTGTTAACTGAGTTTATCATTTTTGTAATATCAATTTATGACCAGCTAGTACCACCATCCGCTACTAGATGTCTGTACGGGTAGTTTAAAAAGTCGCTATACCTTTTCATCCTTGGTTTATATGGATCTTGGCTTTTATATTATCCATATATAATTGAGCGTTAAAAGCGTTAAACGCTCTTGCACGAGACATTAGAAGTAGTGTTGAGTAGGACACGACTTGAAAAAGAGTTTGTAAGAGTAGCCTCTTTTTTATCCTGAGCCAGTACAATGTCCCACTTCAAATGAGGCGAGGCGTACTGAATGAACTGAATCATTTGAAGTTATTGTAGTACGAAATACGCGCGCCTACTGGTGCCTCAAATGTAGTGTTGAGTAGGACACGACTTAAAAAAGAGTTTGTAAGATAGCCTGTTTTTGTCCTAAGACAGTACAATGTCCCACTTCAAATGAGGCGAGGCGTACTGAACCATTTGAAGTTATTGTAGTACGAAATACGCGCGCCTCCTGGTGCCTCAAATGTCAGACGCGACTTGCTTTTGTCATGTTATTTGTTTGTTTAATACAAATATTTTGTAATTATAAATCTTACAAGTATAAAAAATAATTTTATGTGTTTGTTGTCTTTTAGGTATTCAAACCAAATGATTACGAATATAAAATTTCTCATCTAATATACCTGTTAAAAATAAACGCGAAAGTTTGTGAGGATGGATGTGGGATGAATGTTTGTTACATTTTCACTCAAAGCTATAATTTATAGTTGTGGTGTTAATTATCCAAAACATAACGATAAGCATCAAGTAATATAAAAAATCTTTGAATTTGCATGACTAGAGGGTGCTGTGCGATATGGTTTATCAGAAAAAAAAACTAATTAAATGGCACTGACTCTTTAAACAACGTAAGATTATTAATTAAATTTTAAATACGCCTCTTCTGGCTGGAACCTCGCTTCGCATGGACGACAACATATTTCTCCCTCTCTCGAAATGTCAGACGCGACGATTGTGACTTGACGTACTTGCCGTTTGTCTGCCTCGGACGACCGCGACAAAAAAATTGAAGTAGTACAATTTTTAATTTCGAGGCACTCTTACATTTTGACGTCATGTCCGGGACAAATGAAGCGCCTCTTGTATGTCCTACTCAACACTAATTAGAAGTGTTCCACTTCAAAAAACTAGTAGAGCTAAGCAGTTCGGTTCGACCGTTAAAATACCACGATCTTTCAGAATATCAGCGTACAGTGGTTCATGGAGCGTTTTGCTCGGTGAGAGGGGTATCCGGATGCCCAACCCGTTCCTCTATCCCTCCCCCAACCCACTTCTAATCCTTTCCCAATCCTACCATTTCCACGGAGGGTTGACGTCAGGCTGGCGATCAGTCGTAAAATCACAGTCAAATCTATTGACTTTTATTGTCACTTGAAGTGTGCAGGAAAATGATGGGTTTCGCAGTTTAGCCAGGTACATACATACATACATAACTTCACGCCAAATCCCTTGCGGGGTAGGCAGAGAGAATAGAGCGCCATAGGGCACGATTCTTACACGCCTCACTCGCTTCGTTGAGTTTCATAACTCTTTTCATGCACGCGCGTCGGTTTTTGAGGCTCTTAACATCACCTTCCTCCAGAACACGTTCTATTTGGTCATGGAATGTGTGTCTTGGCCGTCCTCGACTCCTACATCCATCCGCTTTTGCATTGTATATCTGCTTAGTCAGTCTTGCATCAACCATTCTTTCTACATGTCCGAACCATCGGAGCATGCCCTTTCTTACTTTTACACCGACACTCTCTTTCAAACCAACTTCCTTCCTTACAACCTTGTTTTCTACGCGGTCAGCGAGAGTCACTCCGCAGATTTTGCGTAGTGCCCTCATTTCTACCGCGTTTATTCTACTTTCATGCACACTCTGCCATACCCAGCTCTCGCTTCCATAAGTTAGCGTTGGGATCAGGACTGCATTGTGGATTGCTAGCTGGGCTTTTCTGCTAATGTTTTTCGCGCCCAGGAATCTGTCCAACGCTCCATTTACGCTATTTCCTATCGCCACTCGTCTTTCTACATCCGCGGTGTACCTTCCATCTCTGCTAAAAGCGCATCCAAGATATACAATTTCATTCACCTGTTCCAGCACTACATCATCAATCATTATCCTTGCATCTGTTCTGGATTCCTCCCTTTCAAACACCATTACTTTTGTTTTCGCCGCATTCAACTACACGCCTTTAATCATGCAATCATCTTTCATAGTAGTGACTAGTGTTTGCAGGTCCGACGGCGATTCGGCTAAAAGCACGGCGTCATCTGCGTAAAGCAGGCAGCTCACAACTAGGTCACCCATTCGCATCCCTACGTTCATCGATCTCACTCTCTGGAGACAACTGTCCAGGTACAGGATGAACAGTCGAGCGGACAGCACGCAACCCTGTCTGACGCCGATATTGACGCCAAACCAGGGGGACAAGCCGCAGTCAACACGCACACACGCTGTGCAGCCCTCATAAGTGGACCTCACAGCGCGCAGCAGTGCTCCGCTCACCCCGTAGCCCGGAAGTATGCCCCACAGAACCTTTCGTAACACTCTGTCAAACGCTTTTTCCAAATCCACAAAACCGCAGAAAACCTTCCGGTTAACAGCCAGTTGTTTCTCCACGATGTTGCGGAGAGAAAAAATCTGATCCATGCACCCTCGTCCGCTTCTAAAACCACCCCGAGCCTCCCACAACACTCCATCAGATATCACCCTCATTCTTCTTTCAATAATTTTCCCATACACTTTTGCTGCTAAACTGATCAAACTGATGGCCCTGTAACTGGAACACTGCATACATGATTCCTTACCTTTATACAAGGGCACAATGACAGCGCGCCTCCAGTCCATGGGAACCCTACCCGACCTCCAGCACAGATTGCTCAAGGTCAGGAAAGCGTCCCGGACACAGGTTCCACCGTATTTGATCATTTCAGCAGACATCATATCCAGCTGCCTTACCATTTCATTTCATTTCATTTCATACTTCGTATCGACCATTCAATCTCTTCCATAGTAATGTCCTCGTCAGATGGTGGCGCAGCGGTATCAGCCATAGGCTCACCCGCGGCGCCCACATCCGGAACATACTCGTACATTTCCCCAAAATACTCACTCCACCTGCCCGATACATCGCTTGGGTTTGCAAGAATGTCACCAGTCTTAGACATAATTTTGTCCATTCTGGATGTTGACGAAGAACCCCGAGACTTTCTAACTTCCCTCCAGAAGAGTTTGTTATTCGCCACGAAGTTCTCCGTCAACCTCACTTCCTCATTCGCAACTAGTCTTTCACGCTTCTCTTTCACTAAGGCTTTGGTAACATTCCTGCAGCGGCGGTAACTCTCATACTTTTTCTCTGCCATACTATCATTCTGATTCAAACTTGAGACATAATCCAACCATGCTTTTTTCTTTCTTTCGAAGCTGGATTTCACATCCGCGTCCCACCAGGCATCACCTCTCAAAATCTTATGCCTCTTTGCACTACCACATACTTCTTTTGCACTATCCACTAAACTATCTTTCATTCTTTCCCAGCATTCTTCAACACCTAGGTCAGAAAGACTCGTCTCACTGAGTCTTTTACTGACTAGGTCTACATACATACTCCGTACACTATCATCTTCTAATTTTTCGCATTTTACCCTTTCAAGCTCACCGAAATGGGTACGCACTCGCCAGTGTCTCCACTTCTTGAAGAGGCCCACGAAACGGCTCACCACCAGGTGGTGGTCCGTATCAAGAGTGGGGCCTCTGTAGGCTCTTGTGTCCCTTAGAGTATTTCGGAGACGACTATCTACCAAAATTAAATCAATCATACTCTTTTGTTCATTCCGTCTCCACGTATACGTGTGAATATCTTTATGACGGAATAATGTGTTAGACACAAGGAGGTTCCGTTCCAGGCATATGTCCAATATCGGCTTACCAGCATCATTTACTCTCTTGTCACCATTCGGACCAAGGACAGCCTCCAGGCTATCTCTCTTGGTTCCGACCCATCCATTAAGATCACCACACAGAATTATCCTTTCATTTCCCTCAACCAGATCCAGAATATCCCTAACAGTTTCCCAAAACTCCTCGAGTTCGCGGGGATCCGCGGAGCTGACGGGAGCATAAGCTGCGACCAGGAAAACTTGCGTGATCCCCAGTTTTATTCGAACCCAAAGATGTCTCGGGCCTACCAACTCATAATCTTTCACTCCGGAAGCAAAGCGGGAGGAGAGAATGACTCGAACACCCCCACTGGCGCGGACGTCCGGGTCCACTCCGGCCCATAGGGCTACCATGCCACCAGGGAGGTCCTCGGTCTCACTCCCCTTCCGCTTTGTCTCTGTCAAACATAAGGCATCCAGGCATCTCTCATTTATTACATCCATCATCTCATTCATCTTTCTTGTCATACTACCTCTAACATTCCACGTGCCTATACGGCACTCCCCTCTCCTTGTCCCGCCAGGATTGGCGCTGCGTGAAGGATGGCGGCCCCCTTCCCGCATGCGCATGCAGCTGCACCGACGGAGGCTAATCGGTGCCCGTCGTTTACGGGGCACGCCCTAGCAGCCCGTCCGGCTGGGTTTGCTTCGGTCAAGATTCGGTCGCGACGTGCACGCTCTTGACATGACCCCCTAAGTTTAGCCAGGTCATGTACAAATAATATACATTCATAAATGTATAGTTACAATTCTTCTGCTGATTTATTTACATATGTTGATATATTGTTGTGGTTACGTTTGACTGTCAGGGTTTCCTCTAACTTATTATATTTGACAAGTAGCCCGTAAACCATAGTTCCCGTAACCCACAGGAACTGACTCATCTATAATTTGACCTTACCTAACGTGCTTGAAAAATATATGCTCGGTTAACTTATATGAAAATGATAAGGTAGTATGTAATTTCTAAATATTGTGTACCTACAGCTGAAAGATATAAGGATAACGGGTTCGATCTCAACCCCAGTAATATTATTTGTGATGAAATATTAGCGAAATAAACGTTGTCTACGTTTCATGGCAAAAGGATTTAGTTGCTTAATTCTTTTATGGTACATGGGGTAAACGAGCAAGCTGCTAAGCAATTAGCAGCGCAGCGCGATTTTGAGAGGTCGTGGTATTTCACTGGTTGAGCTAGCCCATTTGTGCAGCGAACTGCGTGGCTTTAACACTGTAACTATTTGGAAAACTAGACAGTGTGTATGGTGGGGACACAAGGTAACACAAGATTATTTTCTGTGTTTAACGATTTTATGGTAAATCTTTCATGTAAATATTAAACGGTTCCATTTTTTAAGCAGAAAAACTCTGCAGTAATATTAAAAAGTTAAATATTATAATTCTTAAATTCTAGAACAAATCCACCAGGGAACTGGCTAGAGAATTAAACAATAATACAAGTTGAAAACTCGAGATAACTTTTTGGTCTTGAAAAGTTTTGTGTTTTGTCTTGAAAAGGACTGTTTCTAAAAATGGTGTTGTGTTTTTGGGATTGGTCTACGTATTTCACAGTTCGAAATGTCTGAAAATACTTAAAATACTTTTTTACGAAAACCTTAGTTATCCTCAGTGACATAAAAACAAGTCGAAAAATCTTTAAAGCACCTACATTTTCAAAAACTGATATGTTTTTTTATTGGACACTTTGACTCGATAATAGAAAAGAAGAGAGAGAAAGAGAGAGAGAGAGAGTTAAAGAGAAAAAGAGATAGAGAGAGAGGGATTGAGAGGGGGGAGACAGAGAGGGAAAGAGAGAGGGGGGGGGAGAAAGAGAGGGGGAGAGAGAGATAAAGTGAGTGAGAGAGAAATAGGGAAGAGATTCATCATTAAAGTTCATTTTTAAAATATATCTAATATACGTGTTTTCTATGTATAGTTTGCTATTTACTTGCCCCAAGAAGAAAAAAATACAAAGTTAGTACAATTGTGTCTAAGATAAGATGCACAGCTTAATAAAATACATGGACGGTAAGGGTTTCAAATGGAGTATCAACTAAGTGCTTGCTATTTTTTTAAAGAGATAGAGATTTCTCGAAAGTAATGAGGATCTAGTGTAACAATTTAACTTACTCAGGATCTGTTTAGGCCTGGCTGGAGAAAATGAATTGTTTTTGAGGCCGGCATTCTGGCGACCCGAGACGGGTAGAAGATTTTAGAAGAGAAGAATAAAAACAATAAAATTAGTAAACTGACTCATATTTTAACCGAAAGAAGAGTTTAGTGAAAAAGGCAAATGTGAGCGATGAATCAGAATTACAAAAGTATAAATAGGTTTTATAATAAAATGTTGGACAAGGGTATTATTTTTATTGGCAAGAAAGGTTTTCTTTTGTTTCTGGTAGTAAGTAAAGTATAATTAATAATTAAAGTTTTATCCAACTGGGACTTATAAAAAAATGTCATATCTTCTATTAAGTTTAATGAATATAACTTTGATGCAATCAATGTAAGTTTGCAATTCTGCAATAATTAATTAATATCTATTAAAATACATAAATAGTAGGATTTTAGCTTAAAATAATTGTAAGAATAATTGTGGCTTCATGATAAAATATCAGCGATTACCTGCCCGTGTAAATGTATCGTTACAGATATTTCAAATTGACAACTGACTGTTTTGTTTATAAATACATCCTCTATAACAAAATATTGCGAATCCGTTTCTCGATCTCAATATGGAAAGACATAAAATATAGTACATACATATATTTATAACTTTACTCCAAGTCCCTCACGGCGGAGAGGACAGAGCGCCAATTTATACAAATATACAACACATTATTATACCAACCAACAGCTTGGGATAAAATCGTTCACAAATTATGCTACTTATAGCCAATCAATAAACCAGCAGCCAATTTTGCCAGCTACTAAACCATCGGACTATTAATTAAAATAATAATAATTGCACCACAATATGCCATATGGTATGATTTGCTCAATCGAACTAATGACCATCGAATGAAATAAGTCTCAATTATTTTGATTTCACCAGTCTATTTGTTTGCAGTGAAGTTTATTGTGCTATTAATATCTATAATCGTTATTTTTTTCGGTGGTCCAATGGTCGAGAACCCGGCTTCTGAATGAAGAATCCTGGCTCAGATCGACGACTTTTCATAATTGTTTTTAGGTGTTATGTGTGATGAATATACACTATTTATTGGCCACAACCGTCGAGCATGTGTGAAAGCAATAATGACAGTGGAGGAAGCAAGAAGTCAAGATCGTAGTAAATGGAAAGAATTAATCTCTGCATGCCGCCATGGGAAAAGAGGCGTGATTGTATGTATGTATGTATATTAATATTGCTGATGATCGATGAGAACTTTAAACGTCAAGAATTATTACGTATTTTTCCTGTTCTGGGTTATAATATAAAACTTTGATACATAAAATATAAATTTTGATTAAAAAAATGGTGATCGCTCAATTACTAATTCGAGATGTGGCTATTATTTTCAAATCGATCACCATCAGCATATAATTGATCGTTCAACAAGGGACATAAATAAAGGCAGGTTGTTTTTTTTAAATTCACTGAATATTTAACAGCCTCCGTGGTCTGGAGGTTGAGGTTGTCGCTTCTGATTTAAAAGTCGTGAAAACGATTCTGGGCTCACACCATTGATTTCTCGGAATCCTTTTTGGAAGTTATGTGTGATAAATCTGTATGACTCGCAACATTGTGCCAGGTGAATACAATAAATTTCCCCTTCTATTTGATTTCGAAAGTCACGAATACCATTCGTCGAGTAAGGTTTAACAACTGCTGCCTACTCCTATGAGAGAAAAAGGCGTCAAGTTATGCCATGTTTATTGAAAGTATAAAATGTCTGCTATGCTGTAATAAAAGCTTAGCTTAGAATGTTGCGGAAGATTACAGTTTATGACCTCTATCAAAGGCGGTTGGTAACACCGGAATGAAGATTTAGTGACGGATGTGCCTTATTACTTTCATGACCTATTTAAGTGTAATACAGCTACTTTTCAGTCAATCATGTTAAAATATCAGTTTAAAACAATTTAGTGTTTTTTTTCCGAAAGTCAATTGTAATAATTATACTATCGATAACTGAAAAAAGAGGCTTGATTTACCGCTGTACGTTACGTCATATGTTCTAGGTGGCGATGAATAATAACTATCGCTGACTACACCTTAAAATATTAGAGGTTTGAAGTTCCAAAAAGTTTGTCTAACTTACTATAGATTTATGTAATATTTGTTAGATTATATTAAGTAATAATACATCGGACATTCATATACTGTTTTTCAGACTTTTTACAAATTACTTTTAAATACTTAACTTTCATTCATTAGTATTTTTTCTTCAAATATTTTATTAATTGACTACGTTTTATTAATTTGTAAGCGTCTCCAGATGATGGACCAGCAAGAACTTCCCCTTTGGGGCTACTATTTTTATTGCATGACCTTTAACGTGTCGCCTTGATAGCCTAGTGGATTAGAATTCGGCCTTCAACTCTAGTGTGTGTATCACATAGACACTATTTTTTTAAGTTATGTGTGATTAATATAGATTTATGAACCAAAATGTGCATGAAATGCAAATTATCCATATTAAAGCATAATATAAAAAGATACTCATGCGCAAAATTAAACTATCTATAGCGTTGCAGTTGAGCGTTTATAATGGGATAGAGAAGGGGCGAAACGTGGTATGAGCCACTTTACTTCGATATTTTGAGAGGTCATGGTATTTTCCTGGTCGCGTCGGTCTAATGAGGCAGCGAACTGCGTTACTCTACCACTGTACAGATATAAAAGCCGAATTCTTTACTCACCATACCATCAAGCACGTAACCGATATCATGGTTTCTAAATCGCTCATCACTCAGGGGATTCCCCAGGCAGAAATATTGGATTCCCTTATAACACCTGAGCCCCTAAAATTCAGTTATTAATATTCAAATGGAAATTTTAATAAATATAATCTATTAGGACACAATCCTTCTTAAGGGATGAATGAATTAATGAATTTCCATAATCGCGTGGTGAATATATGTTATATTATGATGAATATGTAATATAATCAACATAGTGATTGCGAGCGATACGGTGGGTTTCTTAGTTTATGCAAATTGTTTTAGAATTTGCGTAATCATTAAGCGGTTCGATGAATGATATAGCTAAATGATCATACTTCAGCTTTTATTTTATTTATAATGGACTGCCTATTTGATAGAACGGGATATTAAGATACGCATAAAAGTTTGCAAAGTAAAGAAAAAGGGTGGAATTTAAATATCTCCGGATAACGATGTAAAGTGGCACATGTCGCGCTTCATTCGCTTTATTAACTGTGTTCCAGGTGTCCACGGGCGGAGTTAGTTGCTTACCATCAAATGACCAGCTTAAAAGTATCTAATATATTTCTGTATGCTGTTTTTATATATATTTAGAATAGTCTCGGTGGCGCAGTGGTCGAGCACACGGCTTCTGATCCAGAGGTCCGGGTTCGATTCCAGACACTGGCTCACACCAATGACTTTTCGAAATTGTTTTCGGAAGTTATGTGTGATAAATATCGATGACTGAAAAACTTTGTGCCCGGTATGGCAATAGGTTCGCCACCTATTCCATTTGGGACGTAAACATAACGGTGAGACGAGGCTTAACAGCCGCTGCCTACACCTTCGGGTAACAAAAGGCGTGAAGTTATGTTATGTATGTTATGTTATGTTCCAGGTGTCCACGGGCGGAGTTAGTTGCTTACCATCAAATGACCAGCTTAAAAGTATCTAATATATTTCTGTATGCTGTTTTTATCTTCACTACGTACCAAAAACTTTTCATCACCACTTTTAAAAGTCTGTACTATAAAGCAAATATGTTATATTTCGCATCTAAGAATCCTCAAAAGCCACCTGACAGTCAGTAACAAAGCTTCATTGAATTTCCTCCACCACACATTCTATTTGACTTGGTTATTGGAAAATCGTTAATACACTTCAGATTTTCACAATAGTGTGTATTTTATTTTCATGTACATGAGGTTTTTTGGTTGTTATTATTTTTATTTTTTAGGATTGGTAGAGCTACGTCTACATGAATATGCCGGTTTGCTCGGTAAAATACCACGGCGTGTCAGAATATCGATGTAAAGTGGTTCAAACCACGTTTCGTTCAGCGAGAGAGGTATCTGGAGGCCCACATTCCCCACATCTCCCAACCTACTGCCTTACAGGCCGGCAACGGAACTGGAACATTTTTTGTGTTGCAGATTTCCAAGAACGGCTGTAGTTGCTTACCATCAAGTGTCCCACTGAATCCAACACCATAAAAAATGACAGTTATATTCCGCTAGTAGTCGAATGTATACTATTATTATGTTACTATGTTATTTTATTACGGGAATATCATTAACAAAATCTTTAATCTCTGACATTGCTCAACCTTTTTTAGTGCGATTTTCACAGCTATATTAAACCATGACATATAATTCATACGAGTAAGAATATATTTCGTTGTCATAAATGTTGATTGCAAAAAATTAAGAAAGAGATATTATAAAGTTATGTATCTGTAAAAAACTTATAGTCTTCAAAAAGAGGGTTTTTATGTTGGCTATAAGCTGATATAGCTGATGACAATATTTAATAAATATTTTTTGTATTTTGGATACTTCTTGGGCTAATTTCACACTAATAAAAAATAAACAAATGTAAAGGTAAATTTAAAAAAATGTATTTTTAAAAATGCTACAAATTTCATAAATTTATGATCTAAATAAATATCTTCAATCTTGACTCACACACAAAACGCAGTACAATAAAAAAGAAATGGCTGCTAATGAAAACCATTCTTTCCTTGTAAAAAACAAATAACACGAACTTTTTCACTGAACAGATATTGCAATTTTTAAATGGAGCCTCGCGCTGTTTTAATAACGCTTTTTAAATTTTATTTTATACAGGAATTTTTTTTCGCTATTCATCTCTCCGGTGGTCCCTGATTCGAATCTTCGTCGCAACAACACAAAACAAACAGGTATGTCTGATGTATGATAACGATTTCGCTAACTAGTCAATTTAATGATAGAAGACTATCTCCAAAGCAGGGCATTTTCTTATCCCTTCATCTCCAACGATGTAAAAGAAGAAAATATTTATTCATACATTTAATCCCAATTTTTTTAAATTGGGATTAAATGTATGAAATGTACGAAATTCTGTGTTTATTCTTTTTAGAATAAACACAGAATTTCGTTACTCTAAAATGTACAATTCTAATGCGTGTGTCAGTTTCCTATTGCGAAATTATTTAATAGTCTTCTGCAGTAGTGGTTGAGCTGATATGGCTGACGTTAATTGCGGTTAGCTGTTACATGGACAGTAGACAAACTCAGCTTCCGTGAATGTCAATAAGGCTCCCCTTACCACACAGACTAGTTAATGTGGGTACATAACTGCACGCCTTTTTCTACTCGAAGTTGTAGGCAGCGGCTGTTAAGCTTCGTCTCGCCGTTATGTTTACGTCCCAAATGGAATAGGTGGCGAACTTACCGCCATACCGGGGTCAAGTTTTCACTCATCGATATTTATCAGACATAACTTTCGAAAAGAATTTCGAAAAGTCAGCAAGGATTCGAATTGATTGATTTGAAAAGGGGTGCTCTACCACCGAGACCTAATGTGGGTAAGAATTAAAATTCAGTAGAAACACTAGTTAGACAACTAACAAATACTATTTAACAGTATAAAATAAAGTGCTGCAAGTTTAATTTGAAACTTTAAAAACTGTTTCTCTTACGTCATAAAAGTTTTAATGTCTACTTTGGAATCGTAAAGTGACATTATATATAGTTTATGCGATGTCTTGTCACTTTTAACTAGAGATGAAAACAATGTATCTCTATGATAGTTTTTTAAGAAAGTGCTAAAACAGTTGTTGGAGAACTTGATTTTAGGGGAAATATTATTAAAAAACTGTTTATTTATTTTTAAATTATAGTGATAGTTTATCCCAAGAAATTATTTACCATATTTGCAATCAAGCTTTTTTATATGTCTATTTTTTTTTCATTTGGTAACTATCGTCTGAATTGATTGTTGTGTAGTCTTGTGATATGTTTTTTGAAAGTGAGAAATCAATAAAAGTTACTTGGCCGAGGAAAAAGGTTTTCGAGAAGTGATTGTTTTATTCACCATATATGGTAAATCTTGAAATTTATATGACTCTATTATACAAAAAATATATTAAAAATATATTGAGCAATTCTAAATTATGTACTAAAAATCATTAAGACTTTATACTTAAATCCTCCTCAACAGCTTTACAGGAAAGACGGGTGAAAAAACTTACTAAATAATTGTAAGATTATTTTATCATGTAAGTCAAATTCTAAATATTACGCGAACAATGTTAAATATATTGTTAGCAATTTATTCCATTAAATAAATAATAGTTTAAAAAAACTAAAAAACACGCTTTTTATAGAAAACCGAACTAAAAAATAAAAAAAATAATAATATTTTATTTAAAAAAAAAGCGTGGGGTGCTTTTTAAGATATTATCGAAATGATAATCACTCTACTCATATCTGTCAATAAAATATATAACTATTGACACCATGCACCCCACGCTTTTTTTTTAAATAAAATATTTTTTTTTTTTTTTTTTCTATTTTTTAGTTCGGTTTTCTATAAAAAGCGTGTTTTTTAGTTTTTTTAAACTATTATTTATTTTATATTTTTTAGTTCGGTTTTCTATAACAAGCGCGTTAATAGCGCCATCTGTGACTTATACAAGGAACTCGTTTCAAGTTGATAACGTAGACTTTCCGCTGATTGCGAGAAGTGAACTATGAACACTAAAAATCATATTTCGTAAATTGAAAAATGGAATAATTTTATCAAATTAGTGTATTGTCATCGGTCCTCAATAAATCTACAAAGTTTGAACGAAATCTGGCCGTTTAAAGTGGGTCAAAATCGCGCCCAAAGAAGTCGATTACAAACAAACATACAAACAAACATACAGGTGAAGCTAATAAAAAGCTAATAAAAAGTATCGAGACACGGCAAATAAAGTTACAAGTGTACAGAAATCCGATCCATCAGCGTTCGTCCTGATTGATGGAATACAAATTGAAATTCGTTATGAAGCGTGTGAAAAGCAATATTTATAAAATTTGTTTTAGACACGCAGTGCGGTACATAAATGGGCTAGCTCGACTATACGATATACTACGAGCTCTCAGAAAATCGATGAATTTTCCGGAGTTTCCTCCGCTACCCATTTCTCTCCCAATCCATTCTAATAGGCTGGCAAACTTTAAAACTGGAGCTTAAGGTATTGCAGATATTCATGGACAGCGCTAGTCACTACGAGACCCCCGAGAAATAAAATCAGAGAACATTGTTTTGTCAATTAACAGCAAACATTTCTGTGTAATACATTGCTTATAATATGAATCTATCTGGCAACTATTCGTACATTTCAATAAAGGAAAAAAAAAAGTATCTAAAATAAGTATTAATTTATCCTAATTTTCAACTGAATCTATTCGTAGGGTTAGTAGATTAAGAACTATTTTATAATAATAGTTAGATTACACATACAATAATGAATATAAAGGCTAATAACGGTTGAAATGGGTTAAAGGCAATATTATCATCACTCCGCTACATACGCAAGGTGCTGTAGACTTCGCACATTATTACTTTGAGGATCTCGAAACAAAATCCTATAACAGCCCGACTGACTCTTGCAATATTTATTGTAGTATCAGTACACAAACTCGTACGCCATTTTTCCGTATAACGGCTGACGGGTGGGTGAAGGGTGGAAGGGTGGCTGAAGGGTGACGAAATACAATATAGGTAGGTACACATTGTATCAGTTAGTTTTTCTATGCAAATTAAACATAGCATACTTGACTTTACCCCTTTTTCTACCCAAAGGTGAAGGCAGCGGCTGTTAAGTCACGAATCACCGTAGGTTTATGTGCCAAATGGAATAGGTGATGAACCTACACCATACACCGGGTACAAAGTTGTCAGTCATTGATATTAATCACGCATAACTTGCGAGAAGAATTTCTAAAAATGTGGTAGTTAGTTTAGTATGTTTCTTTGATTTTGAAAGAAGGTGGAGAGTTTTTGGTACAAGCAAAGTGTATCAAACGTGTAGGAGTTTAAGGTTCATAAATTTTGCAGGTCGGCAATTCATTCATACAGCGCCGTCTAAGGACTGTCTTGATTAAAATTTAAATTGAATAATATATGTGTGGCAAAAGGCGGAATAGAATATTTAATATTAATCCTGTAACACGTCAAAATAAATTAAAATAATCCCATTATCTATCCGAGAATGTGTGCTCAAATTCTGAACCAAAATATAAAATGTTTGTTTATAATTGTTTCATATGAGTTTACGTAGTTAAACACATATACCTATTTCATTCTTGGTTCTTCTCATGATCATGTCTAGAGTCGTAATTGGGTTTTTTCGTGACTATGTCACAAACTTATATTCTTTCACTTGTCACCGCCGAACTATGAAGTTATGTTATGTTTTAATTTCACGGAGTACGTTGAAAGAAGTAAGGACGAACTTTACTTTAACTTAAAGTTCTAGTTCTTTTGACAGACGCTTGTCTGTCTCTATGGCTCCTGACGTCACACTCCTGGAGGGTACCGGTCTATCTCGATTTCTATTTCCTTCAATTTTTGGAATGTATATCTATTATTTAAGTTATTTACATTTAAAACTCTATTTAAGGTAATTATTTTCGCAAAGGTTATTTTTTTTACAGTAAGCACCTTTTTAATAGCGAATTTATGTGAAATAATATTCCAAAAATATTGTACATAGACATACTCGACATATAAAATTCAACAAACAAACATTCAAACATCTGCTATGTGTTATAAACTTTTCGCTGACATAGCACCAACCTAAAAGCTTATGTCAAACAAAAAAAATACACACATACTAGCCTTTGTCTGCGGGTTTGCTCGAAGAACAAAGTTGTGCCGCAATATGGATTGTATATATACCACCAGGTTGATCAATAAATGAGAAAGAAGTATTTTGTATTAATGTATTGTGTATTTTTTAAAATATTATAATATATCTAGGTTGACCTCGGGCAGGCGGCCGGTCACAAAACCAAAGCTAAAAATTTTGACAACATAAATAGTTTGAAATGATGATATGTTGTGCCGACCCCACTTCAAGTGGGATAAGGGCAGGAAAAAGATGATGATCTAGGTATATATATAGGTAAGTATTTAAGTTTTTTGCTACATGACCGACATCGTGTTCAACACTTAATATCATATAAGGCTTTAAATACGGGCACTTAAACGCTTTACTCAACTGTATAATATAAAAAATACCATTACAGAGTTATGTCTCCCCATGAAATGTTTAGCGATATGAAACTAACAACAAGGCAGAATTTTCACACGAAATACAAATATTTGTGTATTTCGGAAGAAAATATGTGCCTATAGCTTACGCGATTCTACTGACAACCCATACAATCTAAATAGAGCGTGCAATACAGCCTTCACAGAAATTTACATACATACCAACGTACTTTTTACGTTACGTCAAAAAACGTAACCCTTTTGACGAAATCTGGTAAAAATCTACATCATAATCATATTGCTGTAGTGCAAAATATTGCGGATAAAACACAATTCAATACTTGAAATTGCCTCCATATTCAGATGCGCTTATATTTTGAAGCGGAAACTTCTTTGGGCTAACAAAAATGAAGAAATTTGGCTTAAATATTTCTTTTATTTCAGAATTGTTAATTACCGATCGATCGAATCCAATTTTTGATCATAAATACTTATTTTTAGTTAATAAAAAATCGAAGAGCTCGACGATCTAATCAACTTTACTTCAGTTTTTTTTAGTATCTTTGCTTTATTTTCACTTCTATTGGCAGTCACACGGACATACACGTTTTGAAATATTGTACTGTACTGTACTGTATATTTCGTCGCGGCAATGTCACCACACCGGGGACACGCTCACCCTGCGGACATTAAATACATTAATTTGAAAAACTATAGATTTAATCATTCCGACTGCAGTGATCTAGCAGTAAACACGTTCGTTGCACTTCGTTATTATTTATTAATTGCCGGTAGTAAGTAACGCGATTTGTGATTTGGTGCGTTCAATAGTGAGCCTTAACGCTAATGGAAGAGAGTTCAGAATCAAGTGAGGACGGAGGAGAAAATTCTAATTTACTGATAAATACTTTGGAAGACGAACAGGGGAATGAACAAACTCAACCCGAAGCGTCATCTAGCAACCAAAACTTATGTCTGAACGCAAAACGAGTCCGAGAAATGGATGAGGCCGAACAATGGTTTGTAGTAGGACGAGATGGCAAGCGTATAAAACACACTAGCGCCGGAGCAACCGCACAACCGCATCACACCGACCCTCAAAATTATACAAATGATTCTAAGGTTGAAGTTTATATTACAGCTAGTGAGGAACTACCCAAACAATTTGCATTTGCTCGTTTGATGAAAGATAATAAGATAGTAGACATTTTGGAGATTAAATATATCAATCCTTATAAGATATACATACATTTTGAAAATGAGACAAGTTTAGACAGCCTAATCTCTTGTCAAATCATCAAAGATAAAGGATGGAATATATCAAGAGCGACCGAAGTTGCTACTTCTTACGGCGTAATTAGGGGGGTAGAACTGGATCTAACCGAGAAAGAAATTTTAGAAAGTCTAGATAGTGGCATGAACTTGCTGACTGTGAAACGTCTAACGCGTCGCTTGGATGATGGCAAATGGGTAGACAGTGAGTGCGTTAGACTGGGATTTAAAGGATCATCTCTGCCAGCTTATATATACGTGCATGGGATGAGAGTGAAAGTGAAACCATATAACTTTCCCGTTACACAGTGTTCGAATTGTTGGAAGTTCGGCCACGTCAAGAAAATGTGCCCTAGAACGAAGATTGTCTGCCCAAAATGTGGCAAAAACCACAATAACTGCGAGACTACGAAATATGTATGCGTAAATTGTACAGGCAACCATTTATCTCTTAGTAAAAACTGCCCAACATACCTAAAGGAACGAAAAATACGAACTATTATGTCAGATTTTAACGTAACGTACCGCAAAGCGTTATCAATGTACGTTCCAGATAGTCCGCACAGGGAATCTAAAGACGCGTCTAATCACCTGCTTGCACAGCCGGTAACGGCGTTCCCAAGACTAGGACCTAATTTAGAAGATCAAGAACTTAATATAGTATATGAAACAAAGAATGATCAAGGTGAAACTTCTTATGCTACAGTTACAAAAAAAGAGATACGGCCACAAAAATCGTCAAAAAAAAATCAAACCAAAAAAAGTAAACAGAAGAAAAATAAGGGGGAACAGACATCTGAAAAATACCTTCACGCTGATAACCTGTCTGATGACCCAGAGACACAAGCCGAAGATTCCCGTGAGGAAATGGATTACGATTCAGTTTCTGATACGGGTAATAGTGTGGATGCCGCAGATGTGCATACAGAAAAAAGGAAGATATGCAAAGAAAAAAGGAGAAGAAAGGCCGAAGAAGAGAGCGAGAATATCACTTTAGATAGATTTATGAGAGTAGCGAAAACCATTTTTTGTAAAGAAAATGAGTCTTTTATTGACAAATGTATGGTCATGGTTAAAAAATGTATTAAGTGGCTAGTTTCCTTTTTGTCTAATAGTTTTCATGAGTTGCCTTTCATTAAGAATCTTATCGGTTTATGATCAGTTTATGTAACAATAAAAAAAGGTTAAGCATAGTGCAGTGGAACTGTCAGAGTCTGAAGAAAAAACTCGTATCTTTTGAACAGATCCTGTCTCAAGAGAAGGTCCATATTGCAGCACTAAGTGAGACATGGTACGACCAGCAATCGGAGCTCAAAGTAAGTGGTTACAACGTCTTTCGTAGGGATAGGTCAGATGGATATGGCGGCGTGGCAATTATTACTCATAATTCAATAAAATCTCACGAGCTTCACTCAAATGTAACTAATACTAATATTGAAATTATTCATGTAAAATTATTAAATTGCACCCCTCTTGAAAATATTATATCTGTGTATTGCCCTCCCTCTATTCAAACATCTCAGCGGGATTGGGATGAGCTGTTTACGTTGTGTAGTAGTAAAACCCTGTTGTTGGGAGACTTTAATGGACATCACAATAGCTGGTCACATAAAACAGACAGACGCGGAATTCAAATTTATGATTCCTTGCTTAATTTCAATCTAATAACTTTGAATGATGGCTCTCCGACTAGGGTTTCATACGCTAATAGCGGGATAAGAGAATCCTCCCCTGACGTATCGTTCGTATCTACCGATTTATCAGTCACTTTTCAGTGGAAGGTTAGTAATCAGTCGTTAGGTAGTGATCACTTGCTTATTAAGATAACAACAGAATATTCAAATTATTTGAAACCCTTCAAAAGAAGAAATTTTAAAAAGGCGGACTGGCCAGCATATACGACTTCATTAGAAAATAAACTATCTAAATTATTAATTCCAGAGGATTGCCAAAAAGCGTATGATTTATTTTTACACGAAATCAACAGGGCGGCAGATTCTCATATCCCTTGTGTTAAAATCAGTCAGAACCCAAGCAATAATTTTGTTCCTAAACCTTACTGGAATTCTACTTTATCAAGAGCAGTAGCTGAACGCCGGTTGGCATTGAAAATTTTTAGGAAAAACCCAACGCCTAATAATTTAATTAAGCTTAAAAACAAAATAGCTTCATCTCAGAGGCTGACGCGTCAGGCTAGATGCAAATCATTTCATGATTTTTGCACATCAATTGATAAAACAACGTGCTCGACTGATGTGTGGAGACGCATGAAATGGATCAAAGGTTATTCACGGAACCGATACTTAGATAATAATCATATAAAAATGTTACTTCACAACTTGACACCTGATTTTGTTCCTTTGGAAAAACCGTTATTTTCGTCAACCAGTAGTAACAGCAGCTTATTAACAGCCCCAATAACTATAAATGAAATTAAAAAAAGTCTGAAGACATCAGATACAGCGCCGGGGGATGACGACATATCTTATTCAATGTTACGGTATCTACCCACCTCAGGAAAAGTTATTCTACAAATGTTGTACAACAAGTTTCTTAAACACAGCTTTGTACCAAATCAATGGCGAGATATTGTTATTATTCCTATACCTAAACCTGGCCGAGTATCGAGCGGCGGGCCTGCGCTTAGACCCATATCACTTATGTCGTGTATGTGCAAGGTGTTTCACTCAATCTTAAATAAACGAATTGAATGGTTCCTCGAGTCCAAGCAAGTATTTTCTGATTACACGGTTGGTTTTAGAAAATCTAGATCCTGTTTGGAAAATTTAAGTTATTTAGTAACCATGATTCAATTGGGTTTTGCTAAAAAACAGGTGACGCTCGGGTGTTTTATAGATATAAACAATGCGTACAATAATGTCGACACTAGCGGGTTAATGTTGATTTTAGACGGGTATAATGTGGGTATTGAAATATGTAACTATTTATGGAACTTTTTATCAAATAGAAATTTAATGGTGAGGGTGGAAACTGGTATGATTTCTAGGAAAACTAGCCAGGGACTAGCTCAAGGAGACCCCTTATCGCCATTGCTTTTTAATATCGCTACCACAGAAATATGTAAAACCATAAATAATGTCTTCATATCCCAGTACGCTGATGATTTTGTGTTGTTTGTTAGTGACGTCAGCCTAGAGGTATCCGTACACAATATGCAAAACGCCCTAAATTGTTTCACGACTATTCTATCCAGTCTGGGTTTAGCAGCATCAGCAGAGAAAAGCAAGGTATGTTTATTCACAAGAGGTAGAAAACCATTAGGGAGATATGTAGATTTAAATATTGACAACACGCGTCTGGAGGTAGTCGACTGTGTGAAATACTTAGGTCTGTGGCTAGATCGTTCCTTGAGATGGGGTAGGCACATAAATGAAATGTGTCAAAAGTTAGTGAAATATATTAATTTATTTAAAGTATTGTCTGGACCTGGATGGGGAGTTCATCATAAACACCTTCGACGTCTTTATATTGCTCTTATCCGTAGCCGTTTAGATTACGCTAGTTTTTTATATGACAGCAGCTGTAAAACCCATCTCCTTAAGTTAGACAGAATACAAAATCAAGCACTGAGGGTGATAGGTGGATTTATAAAAACAACACCCATTCATGTGATGGAAACCGAGCTACATATTCAACATCTAGAAGTTCGCAGGAACTATCTAGCCGGTAAATTTAACTTTAAAATGCGATCATTTGATAATAACCCCGTGTTGCTAGCTATAAATAATTTAAATCTAACACTTAATAGTAGTTACTGGAGAGTAAAGAAGGTTCCATTACTCGTAACGTTACACAATCATTTTAAAAATATACCCATTTATTCTAGCTCACAGGTAGAAGTGTTCTCTCTAAATATTTGGGTGCACTACATAGATCTAGATAGTGTTTTAAGTTTTATTGATCCGATGATTAAAGCGAAACGTATGTATAATACATCAGAGCTAAATAATATCTGTAGCGAATTATTGTCCAAATATTCTACCTTCTATAAGATATATACAGATGGATCTAAAGAAATTAATACTGATCATATCGGAGCTGCCTTTTTTGACGAATCTAATAATCACTGCATTAAATTAAAAATTACTGGCAACGTGTCCATTATGTTCGCTGAACTAATTGCCATTGCCGAAGCCCTATCATATGTAAAATCCATAAATCACGATAAAATTGTCATATTTACTGACTCTAAAAGTGCGCTTCAACACTTGGCTCGCTGTACCTCGAGCTTTCGAGGACTGTCGATAGCCTACACTATTTTGAAATTAATCTTGGAATTGGAATCGTCTTCTAAAGTCATTCGGCTACAATGGATCCCATCACATGTAGGTATAGAGGGCAATGAGACAGCGGATTTATTAGCTAAACAAGCATGCAGTGATGGCATAGATTATTTTTTACTACCCCCATATTATGTTTATATTTAGTTAAAAATAGGTGCCAAGATCTATGGAAAGAGTATTTTGACAAGCGATCTTTAGATAAAGGTATATGGTATAAAACAATGCAGTCTCAGCCCTTAACCTATCCCTGGATTGACAACTGTACTCTGAGCAGGCAGGATCTGGTTTTGTTGTTGCGACTGCGTTCCGGACACATACCATTGAATAAGTTCGCGCACCTCATGCGCAAAGTAAATTCACCTTTATGTACCGCTTGTAATCGTGTTGAGGATGTGTACCATATATTGATGGAGTGTGTTCGGAATGAGGCCCATAGACGCACAATATTTAATGATACATCCACTGGACTATGTAATAGCTATTTATCATATCCAATGTCGAGTAATGTGAAAAAAATCTTAGCCTTAGTTAAAGTTGGTCTGAAGAATAGATCTAATTAATTATTCTATTGTATTTTAGTGTACCTAGTTTTAAGTATAAAATGTTTAGTTGTAATGTTTTGTAATTCCTAGGGAGCGACATATTCGCTAAGCGAAAAAGCTCCTAAATAAAGAAAAAAAAAAAAAAAAAACTGTATATTTACTAACACGTACAGGCTTAATAAAATATATTCGTTCGTAGAGAGTCACGTAGTGGACATGTACTGGCCCAAATATTTTTCACTAACTTGTCCAGTTAGCCATAAAATTGTTGAATGATATGACGTCAACATTACATAGACTCACACTCTTCTAGAAAGTATTTCTTTTTATAGGCAATCATAGAGAATGAACTCTGATGGCAAGTGATTCAGAAATTTTATCAGAGCAAGCTTAGACAATGTGACAAGTATATTTCAACGTACTGTGGATAATAATTCAGATAATACTACAGAGAGACAGATAATAATTCTCTTAGCCATTGCTAAGAGAATTATTATCTGTCTCTCTGTATTTATTTTTCAAATATTTTAATACGATAATGTGCAAAAATGCAGCAAAAATTCTTTTGCAAAAGATAAATAAATAAGCAGATGACTACCCTTAAAATGTATGGCATGATAAATAGATGCTGATCAATTCTCAGAACTACCCAATATGCACACAAATTTTCATCAAAATCAGTCGAGCCATTCCGGTGCAGTTTATTAATGACTAATTTCATACTAAGAAGAATATTTTGAGCAAGTTTCATAATTAAAAAAGTGTGTTTTTCTTAATATATATTTATAATTTCAGTTTAAAAAAACGGTTTATGGACTAACCTATCTTTTATGTTGGATTAAACTGCATACGGTGTGCAAATTTGATGAAAATCGTTTATGTTGTTTAGGAGTACATCGCGGAAAAATAACGTGACACGTCCTCTTTTTATATTGAGATTATCACAAGTATAGTAACTGTTGTAGAGATGATTATATAGTTAAAATTTTAATGGCGTGATATTCTAATGGCGTCATAAAAACCTGTGCTACAAGGCTTCTAAGCTACATAAAAATCGAACAAAAACACACAAATTTCTCATTCACAAAGAAAATCTTTGTGTTTATTTGATTTTATTTAATATTTACTTTGAAATTTTCATAATAAGTTTAGTTCCGAGATAAAATAATTCCCTTTTGTAAATGCCATTCATTTTAAGAATCAAATTACTATCGTGCGTACTGATTCGGAGATTTCTTTGTTTCTTTAGAAATGAAATGATCAATGAATGTCTTCTCTCGGGAATGTCGTTTTTTAGGGCAATAATATAAATATCAGTTAGCCAGTATTTCAGCTATAATATATTCAAGGCTTTAAGTCAAATTCAAAGAAGCTTTCCTTAAACCATTCTCTAAGGGAGACTTTGGTCCCAAATCATAAATTGCCCGAATACTTGGTCATTATATCCTAGTCTAATACATAATTTCTAGTCTAGTATATATTAGCCGCTGCTTCGGCAGAAAATGTCAAGCGGCACAAATACGGAAACTTTGTAGGTGATTATGTATTTGAGCAGTTTGGGGTTGAGACTTTGGGGACATGGGGTCCGAGTGCTCGTGCACTTTATAAAGATCTTGCAAAGAGGCTGATCGAAGCCTCTCGCGACCAGAGGGCTGGTTTATTCTTCGCACAGAGGATTAGCATTGCCATTTAGCGTGGCAATGCGGCCAGTCTTCTGGGCACGCTGCCAGTAGACCGAGATGCGGAGAAACTTGATTTCAGATAGTTTTTCAACTGTATATATTGTAAATAATGTAATTTATTTATTTCTTTTTAGTCGCTTCTTACAACACCAAATACATTGTACGAGGTAGCCTGGCTTAAGTTACGAGTTATTCGACTTCAAGGCTACCAAACTACAATATTCTTACCGACGTCACTCAAGTTTAAATCTTTTCATGACGGTTAGTCTGTAGAGCTTCACAAACATATGAACACATAGGCACATTCAAAAAATATTTTTTCATTAGATTAACAGAAACGAAATAACATAAATGTTTCCCTTTTGTGGATGTTAATTGTAACAAATCGCACGGGCTTTAATATTTGAAAAAAATCCTAATAGCTATCCACTCTGAGTAAAATTAGATTTTCTTGTTAATCATCATAAATCAAGAGGGAGCAAGCCACCCTTACCGCGGGGATATGATAATACATTAAAATATGACTATATTGCTATTATAAAAGTTGTTTTAAAAATATGATTCATCGTTTCGTCTGTAATAGGCTGGCTGTGAAATTTGTATTCCGGTCCATTTTCCGTAGTGAATAATATTTTAAATTTGAAAAATAAATCGAACAGCCCTAAAAGTATGTATGCATAGCCAAACGTTTTTAATATCTTGTCTCCTAAAAAACATGCCTATCTGTTTACATTCGAAAATATAACGGGAAACCTAGCGATGTAAAATATGTAGTGTAAGTTTATACTACAGAAAAGGCAGTATAGCTTCTTATCTTTAGTCTGTTTAAACTGGGCGAATGACAAAAAAAAAACAGGAAATGTCATCTGACAGAAAAAGTCACTATTTAAATTTCGAATGTATGTATGGCAATAGTCAACATTATGCTACAAAATACAAATAATCATTACAAATTGCAATAGCCATTTTTCGAACAAAATATGTTTTAAAGGCAATTATGCCCAAAATATGATTATACCAAATTAATTATTAACCTGATTATAAAGCTATATAAAATCTTACCACTAAGTATACAAAGTTAAAACGATTATACAAAGTTATGAAAATACTTTATTCTGTGGCTGACTTAATAATATGTCAGTCACAAAATCCTTGAAAGATACATGTAAATTGGAAGTTACGAAAATGTCTTTACTTTGATCAAACAACCAATTGATTTTCTAATCATTTGTTTTTATACATACTGATATGAATTTGGTATCTACATCCATCCATATATCCGTGGGTGTTGTAAGAGACTATTAGGCGATTGGACTATACGCTGGTACTCTTTCACATCATTTGGGCCAAAAAGATAATATCTGATGTATAAATGCAAAATGCTACTGCCACACCTTCCAATATAACTATTATGGAGTTACAGTTAATATAGATAATATTTCATCTACGTGGCAAAC
The DNA here is from genome assembly GCA_905147225.2 of Euproctis similis. Classification (NCBI taxonomy): domain Eukaryota; kingdom Metazoa; phylum Arthropoda; class Insecta; order Lepidoptera; family Erebidae; genus Euproctis; species Euproctis similis. The sequence goes on along the minus strand of LR990105.1, from coordinate 22,387,403 downwards.
GAGCAAGATGATTACCTGGTGGTAAGTGACAAGGGCCGCCCACATATAGCTGAAACAAGACAGTTGGCAGTTGCATTACCGACCTTTATGAGGAAATGGTGCGAAAGCGAAAGAGGTGGGTATTCTTCCGTATATTTTTCTAAGAACAAAACGCGACATGTACAACTTCAGATCAATGTTTTGAAAAGTCATGGCATTGAACTACTGACAGCCTGCTCAAGCAACCAACAGGGTGGGTCTACCACATAAATAAATTTATCATTAACTTTTATTAAATGTCTCCAGAATCTCATTTAAATTTAGAGCTCGTTAACAAATTACAGTTCAAGATCAGGGTCTGTCCCTTTCATCAATTTGACGGGGTGGTTGACGTCACTAAATATATTCCGCGGACACCGTCGTCCAAAGTTAATTGCCATGATAAATAGCAACAGGATCATTTTGCGTCGTACACAAAAAGTAGATATTTTAACACCGCCACATAAAACACTTTTTGATGTATATTTTGTTCGTGTTTTAAAAAGGTTTCTTATGAAAGGGTCTCTCTCGTTTCTGATCTTCATAATCATTTATAAGTACGTAAATGAAAGTACTCGTTTTTTAAATTTTCTTTCTGGGACTTCGCGTGATGTTATATTATTGGTGTAAAAGAAATCAAATGAAATTAGCTCATATCAAATTTTATACAGTCCATCCATCTCTTTTTCGGTCTTCTTCTACCAATCTGGAGACATTGGTAGAGGAAGACCGAAAAAGACACAGTAATTCTTATTACTCTTTGTATAACATGACCTTCTTCCCTTCTCTCCAAATCCATACCACGACAATTTACCAATTTCAATCTTTTTCGTGATTGGTGCTGCTTACATACTCCCATAATATACAAATTTCTTATCCTATCCATCTTTGTCACGTTATACGTTACTCTCCTTTCATCCACTTTTTTTCTTTTCTTCTTTCATTGTCCAATATGCAGATCCTTACAATACCCTTACCCTTTTAATTTAAGGGCAATCCTTTTCCTGAGACATGCTGCCATCTAATCTGGTTACAAATATGGATGAGTATAAAAATAAATCATGTTTTTGAGTTAATAAAATATTATGTTCCCAATGATCAAATATTCTTAATGTTAACAAAAGATATATTGAGAAATAAGATAAATAAGTACTTCTACTTACTCTAAATCTGAGCTATATTATTATGTTTTACTTAAAAATTCACTTATCAAAAATTCACTGACAAGATGTTACCTATTCTAAGACTAATGTGGTGTAGGAAGTTAAGATGATATTTACATACATAAGTAAAATATCCTGAAAAAAAAACAAATCCGATATTCTAAGTTGTTTTTTTTCTATTCAAATATTCTATGCATTAAATATGATGCAGACTACTCTGTACATTATACAATAGTCTCTTGCTTCCGGCTGTCTCTGTGTGGAAATTTGATCACCGATCAAGTTACCATCAACAGATCAAGGGTAAAAAAAAAACTTTTATTTTATTACTTTTTTTGTCACCTAATTTTCTCACTTATCATTTTTATTGTACATACCTTCCAGAAAGAGTGCCTGTCGAGTCATTAGTAATGTTTTCGTGGATGTATAAAACTTCAGTCACTAATATAGTCACCATTCCATGAGAGACTCATCATTTACTAATATGAGTAATTAATTTAAAATCACGATAACACCAAACAAGCACCCGGCTCGTCTGATGGTAAGCGGTTACACTCACCTACTGATGCATGGAAACTAAGCACTTTACCTATTTTTAATATCTTAATAGCTTTTAAAAACCCATGGTAGGTAACGATCCCTCACATTAGTTCAATGAAATATTTCGTACCATGGCACAGCACTGAGCACAAACAGTCATCTATCCAAAAAATCCCATTAATATTGAGAAAATGTTCATGCCTAAATAATACTTTAAATAATAATATTTTGAGAGTGGTAGAGCCAAGCAGTTCGCTGCATGAATTAGCCGGCTCGATAGGTGAAATACCACCGCCTCTCAGAAGATCGACGTAAAGTGGCTCATGCCGCATTTCGTTCGGCACTGTATGTATTGCAGGTGTCCGTGGGCGGCGTTGGTCACTTAACATCAGGTGACACGCCTGCTCGTTTGTCCTCATATCCCATAAAAAAAAGAAATAGTCCTATAGGTACCTTTCAGAATATCGGCATAAAGTTGCTCATGCCTCGATTCAAGATTTGGAGACCCTTCTCAATATCCTCCCATTCCATTGCCAATTTTATCTTAAGGACCGGCAACGCTACTGTAGCACTATTTGTGTTGTAGTTTCTAGTCGCTTATCAACAGGTAACCCGCTTTTTCCTTTGACACCTCTTCCAAAAAAATACAAAAAAATGTGGTGAAGTAAACGCGGTTCATTAAAAAGATACATAAAGAGTCTGATAAATCATATCGTTGAAAGCTCTTTAGCTAATTTAAATTTTATTAAACTAAATATTTATTTTAAATTGATAAGTTTACGCATTTTCATAAATAATCTAGAAGTATCAAAACTTTCTAGAAAAATAATCTAAATATAATTATTATTATCATTACATCAATATGATCGGCGCGAAATGAATTTCATGACACAATTTGAATGTTTTCTTTGACAATACAAACATAACTTATAACATTGACGCGAAAATGGGAACATGTCGAAGTTAATTTGAATTGACTAAATTAATTAAAGTTTATCGAGCGTAATATTAAAGACGAATCTTTATTTAGATAGAAGAAAAAATATGTTATATAGGTCTCGGTGGTCCAGTGGTCGAGCTTCTCACTTCGGAATCTAGAGGTCGCGTGTACCAATCCCTCACACTGGCTCACACCAATGACTTTTCAAAGTTCTTTTCGGAAGTTATGTGTGAAAAATATCGATGACTGAAAACTTCGTGCCCGGTATGGCAATAGGTTCGCCGCCTATTCCATTTGAGATGTGAACATAACGGCGAGACTAGACTTTACACCGCTGCCTACACCTTCGGGTAGAAAAAGGCGTGAAATTATGTTATGTTGTTATGTAAAAAAATGTACTGTATCGGGAAGGAAATTTTATATATATACGTGGAAGCTGACTCTCTAGGTAAACTGGCTGGGCGTTCTCGCTGGAGCAACGCTGATCTAATAACGGAAGAAATTGATATAGGCCTAATGAGCTTTCATCTCGCTAAGATTGAAAATAATTATGAATGATACGATGTGATATCACGGGGGCATGAGTTTTTAGCTATCTATGTTTTTATCATGAAAACGACAGTGTTATTCTTCTCCTGTATCTTATTTATAAAGATTGATGATAATAAAAGGGAAACGAGTTTTATCCATCTTCTAAAGAATAAAAATGCAATTCTTGTTTTTTTTTTATATATATGAATGCGGCAGAATTAGATTTTTGCAAGTTCACAAGATTGTTCAAAGAGTTCACAATTAAAATTAAATTTAAAATATAATAGATATAACGTTTACGTGAATAATTTAGGTCATATTAATGAAGATTTGTTTTTTCATTAATATGACCTAAATTAATTTTAAAAGTAAGAAAGGGCATGCTCCGATGGTTCGGAAATGTAGAAAGAATGGATGATGCAAGACTTACTAAGCAGATATACAATGCAAAAGCGGTTGGATATAGGAGTCGAGAACGGCTAGGAAGTTTACTGTTAGGAGCATCAAAAACCGACTCGCGTGCATGAAAAGAGTTATGAAAGTCCACGAAGGGAGTGAAGTGTATAAGAATCGTTCCTTTTGGTGCTCCGTTCCTTCTGTCTACCATCTACCAAGGGATTTGGCTTGGGGATTTAAAGCTATGTATGTATATTAATGAATCGCATTTGTTTCCCGTTTTATATTTATACTTCTTCATACAATACTTAGCTTGTCCTAGAAAATCTCTAAGCTTATGAAGAATAAACGCCATAATATTTACATTTAGCCATAAAAGCCTATTTCCTTATCACGATAAAAGCCTCAAAATTATGTTAACGCAAAAAGTATTATGTCGTCCTAAAAATATTGAGGATATTTTTTATTATATCACTTATGCTGAAGTAAAGAACATCTGATTTAAGCATTTATTTTTCTTTACTTAAATTAGACAATTGTAAAAGAACACAATCGGTGATAGGAGGTTCGATTCTCCTATAGGACAAATATAAATATTTTGAGGAATGAAAAAGAGGAAAATGAACTAGAAGACCGAGTTTTTAAATACACACAAGACACAGAAAATAACCGAAATTTTATCTAATCCCACCTTTGACATTTCGTCTTTTTTTAACAAGATATTATGATTATGATCAAAAATATATTCAAATTTATTCCCTTGTGGTGTATGAAACACAGGGTTTAGCATACATTCGGCCGTGGTTTCGCTCAGATAAGCCTATATACATATTAAATATATCATAATTTGAAACCAATTTTTGTATTATATTTGTAAAAATTGATCAATTGTTAATATTATTTGCTAACTTTGTTATTGTTTTATTCGTAGATCAGTGAAGACAAAACAATTTATTGTATTTTATTTATCTCTTTTAGAATAAGTCTCAATGTTTCTTACATTAATATTATAATAATTTACTATTTCAGTAAAGATTGGACTCCACTGGTTGCAATTTATCCAAAGAATACAGAGTCAACACATTTTTTTTTATGGGATAGGAGGGCAAACGAGTAGGCGTGTCACCTGACGGTAAGTAACCAGCGAGGCCCATTGACACCTGGAACACTTATTGTGTTACAGTAGCGTTACCGACCTTCAAGGGAGTAGGATAGGAAAGGATGGGGAAAAGGGGTGGGCTTCCGGGTACCTCTCTCACCGAACGAAACGCGGCATGAGCCACTTTACGTCGATCTTCTGAGGTGTCATGGTATCTCACCGGTCGAGCCGGCCCATTAATGCAGCGAACTGCTTGGCTCTACCACTGTAGAATGTAAAAGAATGATTTCGCTTAATGCGGAACATCTCTCATCAGTTTTAGCCCAGAAGTAAATAGTTTGCATTCTGGCTCACGCTAGTAAAATTTCGCAGATTGTTAGTCACAAATATCACTGACTTATAAAATTCTGCTCATGTATGGTATTAAGTTTCGCCATATTATACAACTATACAGTAAATCCAGTGTTAAGGTAAGGAACACTTGCACTTAAACACATCCGGGTATAAAGAGTACTAAGAATAGTAGCATTGTTACAAAAAAAGAAATAGATACTGAACCCATTACCAGTTAGGTTAACGATAAGGAAACTTCCAGAAACATAAACGTTAAGATAATTAACTAAACGACTTAATTGTTCTAGATTCTAGAACGTTCTACATAATGTCTTTATTGTAATCTTGAGACAACTATACGGCATTTCACATGTTCAGAAAATTTACGACGAATCTGTCTTTATGTTCGCCACAAGACGAGATAACTTAGTTGCCACATGTTTATCTAAGAAAATAACACTATATATATATAGCTAACTATCCTCAGAATTCTCCAGCTATAAGGGACTCGACGAGTAATTTATTAGGGTTCAGAAAACTGCTCCGCTGTTAGCGCAGTTAAAATTAACATCTATGTCCGGTTACATTGGTTAAATATTACAATTATGTTTAGTTAACTTTACACTGTTTGTTTAAAGTGTAGGTTTAGTAGCAAAGTACTTTATCGTCATAAATATACATTTTTTTTTGTCAGTAAAATGATTTCTTATACTTTACCTATCTATTTCGTAATATTGCGTAAAAATAGAGTCATATGCATAAATTCTCTTTGTAAAATATATCCCTAATATTAATAATGTTTAATTAATTATCATAAGAAAAAGATTTTACAGTCAGAGAAAAATAAATCAGGAAAAACGATAAATTAAATGACGGGAAAGGGAATTACTCATAACATATTCATAGTATTTAAAAAAATAAAAAAAACGGCACTTACGATGATCAACACTGAACGTTGTATAGTTTCATGATCCTTTTTTATCGCAACATAAGTTATACTACATAATCTTAAATAACAGACCAGAAATCCGTTAATATAGCAGTTTGCCTTAATTTCATATGTTAGGAAGTCATTTAAGATTAACGTAGAGATAAAAGATGCCTGCTATAATTTGTCCAGCTCAAATGTTGATCAAAAACTAGCAATATCTTACAAAATCATTATTTTTTGTGGGGAAAGACAATCGGTCAAACGCTTTCAAATTATAACCAATCTCACTAAGATGGTTTCGGTTGCGTTGCCGGTATTTGTGATGGAGTAGGAAGAGGGACAGTTATAACGAAGAGAGTGAGTCTTTAAATAAGACTCTCACCGAACTAAACACTGGATAAACTACTTTGCGTCGATTTTCTAAAAGGTCGTGTTATTTAACCAGTCCAGACAGTCGGTTCTGGCAGTGAACTGTATGACTCTTCTACTACTTCTATTATATAATACGGGTGTAGTATTTTTCTTTTCTATAGATAAATTAAAACACCTTACTGAAGCTAATTTCATTTCCGGGTTCTGTATAAAAAGACATTCACCATAAATGAATAGCTAAAAGTTGATCTTTACTTAAAATATAACAGGTGCTCAAGTATAAGTTACAATGTAAGAGCAGACAATTGAGTTTTGTAAGGATATAAAGGCTTGTTATTGTACTGCCTACTAAGTTTGAATGTTCCCTAGAGACTAACCAACTTTTGATAGCCTTTGGATAATGGAAGCTTTGTGAATGGTACTGGCAAATTATATTATTAAGCCATTTAAGGCAACCGCTAACATTTTTTGTCTGAAAATTTAATTATTTATCGATTTTTAAAGGTATGATTTATGTTTTTAACGCAATAAGCTTTAGGAAGAGTTATGTTAGTAAGTATTTTAGAGTGGTAGAGCCAAGCAGTTCGCTGCATGAATGGGCCGGCTCGACCGGTGAAAAACCACGACCTCTCAGAAGACCGACGTAAAGTTGCTCATGCCGCGTTTCGTTCGGTGAGAGAGGTACCCGGAGGCCCACCCCCTTCCCCATCCTTTCCTATCCCTAAGCTATCCCATAAAGGTTGGCAACGCAACAGTAACGCTATATGTGTTGCTGGTGTCCATGGGCGGCGTTGGTTGCTTACCATCAGGTGACACGCATGCTCGTTTGCCCTCCTATCCCATAAAAAAAAGTATGCAAATGTGTATGCTTATGAATTTTCAGTTTGAGTTTGAGTTGAGCAAATAGAGGTCTCAACGGCAATCCAAGAGAAAAAAATGGATTGTAGCAAGCAATAAAATTATAATAAAGATAATATAAGGGACAATCAGTTAAAATTTTTTTTGTCATTTTCCATCAATTATTGGAATAATAATTGCGTATGCCTTTAAATTCATTTAAATGTTATCAACATATAAAGAAGCGTTATTTTTAACTCGAAAAAAACAACTTGACCGGCAAAATACTACGATCTCGCAGATTATCGAAATGAAGTGACTTATATTGCATTTTCTTCGGCGAGCGAGGTATCTGGAAACCCAAACTATACCCCTTTCTTTCTCATAACACTCCCGTAAAGGTCGGCAAATAAAATGTAACACTGTATGTGCTGCAGGTGATTGTGGGGGGCACTAGTCACTTTCCATCGTTTGATCCCTTTGCTCGTTTGCCTCCTTATCCCATAAAAAAATATATGAAAAATTAAAATGATTTGCGAAATCCACCTGAACCCAGATTATACAGGCGTCAACGAATTATACAGTCGGCAAGTTTGCGTGTCATTCCGCGCAACGCATCAATCATTCTCACTCTCTTTCGCGGTTCACTCACCTTTATAAACAGATATGAAACATTTACATATTTGGAGTAAGCTGAAATAAAAATATGTTACATACAATTTTTAAAATTTCAGAGGAATTAAATAGGAGTACCTACCAATAGTTGTATTAATAAAATATGACAAATATCACAGCGCGACTAAAATACAAAGCGTAAATTAAAAGCACAGACGATAGTTATAGAAAACATGCCTTGAGATGTTGAAGCACAATTGACACTGCTTAACTCTTTAAATATAAGGATGGGAAGTTATTTTATAAAAATATTTTGATATTACAAAATGAAAGTTTTACAAATAAGTTTGTAGAGGTTTATTTAACTAGTTTGTAAGAGATTTATTTTTGATTGGATTGAAAGAGAGTGTCGGTTTAAAAGTAAGAGAAGGCATGCTGCGATGGTTCGGACATGTAGCAAGAATGGATGATGCAAGATTGACTAAGCATAAGCATACTATACAAAAGTGGATGGATGTAGGAGTTGAGAATGGTTAAGACACACATTCCATGACCAAATAGAATGTGTTCTGGAGGAAGGTGAAGTCAGAGCCTCAAAAATCGACGCGCGTGCATGAAAAGTGTTATAAAAGTCAACAAAGCGAGTGATGTGTGTAAGAATCGTGTCTTATGGCGGTCTGATTTCTCTGCCTACCCCGCAAGGGATTTGGCGTGAAGTTATGTATGTATGCATGTTCATGAATATACATCTAATTATATTGGATTGTTCATATTTAAAATATTAAATAATTAATATGCATTATATATATTTCTTTTTTCCATTGAAGATGTTTTAAAATTATTTCTTTCGTTTTATAAGTTTTAATCAATAATAATTTTATCCTAATTACTAAATAAATTAATTAAAAAATGACTAAAATTAATAGGCTTGTCGATGAAAAAGCTGTTAATTGACATTTCAAAAAAGTTTTATTATTGCTAGAGTTTTAGATTACCGAAATTTGAGTCTCCTAGAGTAATAGGAGAAAATTCAAACCTCGGGAGAGGTTGTGGCATACCCTCTTTAAGTGATATTATTTAAGTACATATTTAAAAATATTTTCAGGACAATATTTTTTCGCCGTCTTTCCCCGTAGTTCCGCTTGTATCGGCTTTCTAATGAAGATAAGTAGCTATTTGCTTACTAAGGTCTAGACAATCAATATCTCCATCATTCTTCTCAACTAATAACCAATTTTGTGGTAAAAACTACGCGAACAAATTTTCTATGTATTTAGTATAAGTAAATAATAATACAATTTTATGCGTAAATTACAAAGAAGATGGGTATGAATTAAATTGCATGAATTGATTCTCAATACAGACCCTGCACATCTAGTCCGAATACAATTTCGTAATCTATGACTGTAGCCGATCCCATGGTACATAATCCTTATTGCATAGAATAATCCAAGATTCGTCTCACGTTTGGAGATTAAAGGATGCTGGGACCTCTGTCTCCTGGCAACTTTACAATGTGACGAGTTGTTAGTTTAATTTTCAAAGGCAAAGGCACAATTTTAGTCAAGAAAAAAGCTTGGGTTCGAATCCGAATTCACACCAATGGCCTTTCGAAATTCTTTTCGGTAGTTATTTGTGATAAATATTGATGACTAAGAATTTTGTGTCCGATGTATGATATGATGCATTAGGTTCACCACCTATTATATTTTTGACGTAAAAATAACAGCGAGTAGAGGCTTAACAGCCGCTGCCTACACCTCCGGGTAGCAAAAGACGTGAATTAAGGAAAATGTCTATATGTGTCTCAGTGGACTAGAGGACGAGTGATCCGAATGTAATTCAAGAAGTCTCGAGTTACGTTACGTTACGTTACCTACGAAGCTTAAGTGATAGATATCGATGAATGACAAAATTGTATCCTATGTATGGATTGCCATTTTGTCAGGTTCTGCCAGCTATTCCATTTGGGACGTGAAATGTATGCTAGTCAAGGTGTATTAGTATTTTAGGTAACAAATGAAAATTTAGCTATCGATTTATCGGTATATTTTAAATAAATAAAAATTAAAGCAAAAACCCTTTTTAAAGAAGCTTTTAAAAGCGCTCTAAAAATAAGAAAATAATATTTCCTTAAAAATTTCAAGTATCAACTTAGAGCCTCAGTATGTACAATTTATATAATAATAAAAGCTTGTCGCGCGAGTTGTAAATAAACTGTACTAATTTTATAATGTCAACAGCTAAATAAAGTCCATAAATACAGCTATTTAACTTATTATTGTATTTAAAGCATAACATATTAAAAAACGTGCGCTTTGAAATTGCCTCCTTGGAACAAAAACGCACGGACGATTCTGAGTGTAAGGTTGTCATGAGAAAAAATGGGCAAAACACTCATGTAAATTAATCTACTAACTTTACTATATTATCTATTGCTATTTAATTACCTACTGATAGGGAGTCAAACCTCGCGACAAGCTTTTATTATTATATAAATTGTACATACTGAGGCTCTAAGTTGATACTTGAAATTTTTAAGGAAATATTATTTTCTTATTTTTAGAGCGCTTAAATAAAAGCTTCTTTAAAAAGGGTTTTTGCTTTAATTTATTTTTTTATTTTTAGTTATAGCTGGCTAGTGTCTGGTTAGTGTCATTTCATTCAACGCATCATTATTGCAAGTTAGTTTACCGTTTAATTTCAAACAGTCCAGCTCTTCAATAAGGAGATTATCTAATTCAATTTCAGCTTGGAGCTTTCTTTTCCATTTAATCGCAATGATGATTTTAATTCATATATTGTAGAAATGCATCAAAAATATGTATGCCGTCATCTTGGTACCGTATTGTATTTAGAATGACGTCACATTATTTTTCGAGTTATTCTCAACAAGCCCTTTCATTTGATACCCATATTGTAGAAATGCAAATATTTTCCCCGCCATATTGGATTTGGAATGACGTCATAATTTCTTTTTAGTTATTATTAACAAGCCCTTTCATTTGATACCCATATTGTAGAAATGCATTAAAAACTGTTCCTCTATCTTGGATGATCCGCCATATTGGATTTAGAATGACGTCATATTATTTTTTTAGTTACTCTCAATGAGCCCTTTCATTTGATACCCATATTGTACAGAAAATTTAAATATGTTTTCCTCCATCTTGGATATTCCACCATATTGGATTTAGAATGACGTCATATTATTTTTTGAGTTACACTCAATAAGCCCTTTCATTTGATACCCATATTGCAGAAATGTATTCAAAATATCCATTCCTCCATCTTGGGTGGTCCGCCATATTGGATATAGAATAATGTCACACATCATATCATGCATTGTCATCCAAAGTAAACATGTGTACAAAATTTCAGCTCAATCGGTTGAAGATATCTACTTCAAAATTGAGTTGCAAGATTCCACCGAACATACATACTTACATACATACATACATACATTCATACATACAGTGCAAGTTAAATAAAAGCTTTTAAAATAGTAACTTTTATAAATATTGGACTTCGACTAGATATTATTACGTGTTCAGGGCATGTTATTTTATAAAGCTTAAACTCCACCTCTTGTACTTATCTCTTATGCCTGATGGTCTGGAGGTATGATGCTATACTCTGAGCGAAATAAATGAAAAAAATATGGTTCGTTGTCTAGACAATACAACAGAATGACCTAATATCAACAAAAAATAAACTGAACGGCATCCATTATCTCATTAACCCTAATTAGTATAATGTACTAAAGCCACAAAAATACGACTGGTCAAGGCGCTAGTGTTTCCCATATTTCTTTACGCTTGCGAGACGTGGACACTTCGAGAAAGTGAGAAAAAGAAAATAGATGCTCTGGAAATGTGGTGTTGGAGAAGAATGCTTGGTATATCGTGGACTGATTTTAGAACGAACGCCTCCATCATTCGAGAACTAGACATCAAGCAGCGTCTATCCTCCATCGTCCAAGCTCGCATTCTCACTTTTTTCGGCAACGTCTCTCGTCGGGGAGATATCTCCCTGGAGCGCCTCGTGGTTCAAGGAAAAGTCGAAGGCACTAGACCGCGTGGTAGAGTACCACTGCGATGGACCGACCAAGTGAGGGCTGCCCTCGATGGCCCTCTCCATGAGTGCACCAGAAAGGCAGCTGTTCGCGAGGATTGGCGGCGGATAGTGAAGCGCGTCACCAACTCCTAACTGATGACCACGACCACTCTGCCAAGAGTGTAACGATTGAGAAGAGAGAGAGTATAATGTACCTTACATGTATATCTAACTTTTATATATTTGTCGTTGATCTGAAGCAGTGTGAAAAAAAATAGCATTACAATAAATTTAACCAATAATTTCATGATAAAAATTGTTTTATAAAATCCCAAATATTTACCGGATATGGGGCATAATTACTAAAACTCGCTTATGAAAAGTATCTACTATACAATCATTTTCAGTCATCAATATTTATCACAAATAACTACTTGCCTACCCTGCAAGGGATTTGGTGTGAAGTTATGCATGTATGTATCAAAAGGGCTGATAGAGTTAAGACAATTTATGTGTAAGTCTCTAAACTGTTGATTACTAAAATATTATCATTTACAAAGTTTAAATACTGTAAACATGAAAATATTATTTACAATAAGTTGATCACACTCCGCATTAGAAAAGCTACTATTAAATATGATACAAAACCAGCTTCTCAACTACACGTCTCAAAACTCAAAACCCGTTGAGGACGAAAGCAATGCCATTAACTCGAATATTGTAATAATTGGATATGAAAACCCAGAATGAGATATTATTTTCAGGTGTGTTGAACACCAATATTGTTCATTGTAATCTCCTGTGGACCAGAGCCGTTCCAGTTGCTTGGTTTAATCTCCGATTGTGGTCCTCTGAGGCCAAACTAATATTAGTACGTTTCATAACTTAACTGAAATATTTGTGGGTAACAATGAAATGGGTTTGTTTTATTTTATAAAACTGGAAATGTTGTTACATGAAAAAAATATTACATTTTCTTGTAGTTATTACGATTGAAAGGTTTTCTTGTAAATTATTTGTGAATTACTTTTATTGATTGATTTGCAGTTTGTCGATTTTTTTTATTGGGACAATTTATTTGAATTAGAAATTGTAGTTAGTAGTATCACTTAGTGATGGTCTTATTCAAAATTATGCTCGTTATTTGAATTAAATAAATGTTGCATGTTGAGGCATAAGTGCCGCTTTACCCGATGTAATATATACATTTTTTATGGGTTAGGGGGGCAAAAGACCAGGAGCGTCCCCAGATGGCAAGCAACAAACGCCGCCCATGGGTGCCTGCACACATAGTGTTACAATTGCGTTGCCGGCTCTTACAATGGGATATGGAAGTGGTCGGATGTGGAATGTGAAGGGGAGAGGGCAAGGGGTTTGGCCTCCGAATACCTCTTTTACCGAATGAAACGCAGCATGAGCCACTTTACTTCGATATTCTGAGAGGTCCTGGTATTCACCGGTCGAACCGACCCATTCATGCATCGAACGTGGAGTTAGAGAAAAACCAATCAAATAATTTTTTGCCAATTTGCCAATATTGCTTTCTCTCTCTATGACTGTCACTAGAGTAATTGAAAAACCATTTTCGAAATAGTAGAGTTTTGAAGTAAATTTAAAACTCATTCTCTGACTCTTTCTCTTTCTCTCTCTCTCTTTTTCTCTACACTTTTATCCAGTCACTGTCGAGTTAAACAAGTTTTATTGACTTAGCGGGTACAAAAGAGGTCAAGGGATTGCGAGATAATTTGAAAAACCGTTTCGGTAAACCCCTTTCATGTTACTTTGTAGAATATTAACGGTTGTTTGCTCCTAATGTTTGTCCCAGGTAAAACTGCGCATAATGTAATGTAATTTTGTATACAAATAGTGTATGAAAACATGTTGGGACGGAGAACGTTTGAACACTTTCAACTATGACAAATTCACCAGATTGTTCAATCGTATTATAATTATAGTTGGCCATAAGTTTTAGCTCTTAAATTTATGTTTAATGGATTCCAGACTTATAAAAATTACTTTTTGTGTTATAAATATCGATGAATCTAAAGGATTTTTGTATTTATTTACGTCTTTTGACACGAATGTGTAGGCAGCGGCTGTTAAGGCTCTACTCCTCGAAATTTTACATCTCAAATGGAATAGGTATGTGTCGGATATATGGCGATAAGTTGCCCAGTCAGGCAGTGTTATCCCTAAGCATAAAGCGTGTGAAGTTACACATTTAACTTTATTTATAAAACAGGTCTTGGTATCTATTTAGATGTTACAATTTGAATACAGTTTAAATAACACATTCACTCATATATCGCAAGGCTGACAATATTATGTAAGGAGAACGTTTTGCCGATGAAGAGTTGATTTGTGAATTTTCATATAAAATATGATACCTCAATAAATATTGAGGGCATGTGGAAATTGATATCTGCTGCCATTTATTTGTTGGAGAAATAGAATTCAATTTGTTGTGGCGAAATGTTAGTACAGACATTCAATGACGCCACACGGAAGCTTATGTTGAATGAAATATATACATATAAAATATTTCTTTGATGTGCAGAACACAATCTTGAGTCAATTTCCATCGATCGACTACAATTTTCCAGTCAAAGATAGGATATTTTCTTTAAAAAAAACGTAACCAGATAGTTTCTTTTATCAACAAAATGTCATCTAATTCAAAATTATTATACTAATATTTACTTTGATGGTTGTTCTTAGAAATATGTAATAATATTCTGATATGGTTCTATTGAATTGCCCTTACATCGTCAAAGAATTTTCTTTTATAAATACATAAGTCTGCAACTTCACATAGTATTACGAAATACCATCGTTTGTACTTAGGAATATTGTATAGCTTCCCTAAGAGATATTCTTGGCATATTTTTCTTATAATGTTGTTGTAGAATAAAGAAAATACGCCTACATGACACCTCAAGACTACTTGCACCACACAATGGCAAGATGTTCTTATCAAGATATTTATAAGTGACAGGAGATAAAAGGCGTTTGTAAGTTAAGTTCCTGATATGGAATGCTTCCATAGACTATATACAATCTTTGTGTAATCTATATATATATATAAGAGATTTCCACCTATATATTGACTCATCACGATATCTCTGGAACCATAAGGCGTAGCGACTTGAAATTTGGTAGGATTATTCCTTTCGCCGAGTAGAGGTCAGCTAAGAACGGATTTTACGAAATTCCACCCACAAGGGGGGTTGCGGGGGTGTTAACAATGGAAAATTCCCATTTTTAACCTATAGCTGCTATCGACTTCAAATTTGTCGAAGATATTGCAGTATTAACATAGCGGGGCAGCAGTTGTTACTTTTGATGCGAAACAGAGTTCGCCGGGTCAGCTAGTATATCATATTCTTAACTCTATATATTTAGACAATCGTAAAACAGAAATTTATATTTGAGTGATTAGATGTTTGCAATGCCGATAACTTTCTACCATAGACATAAAAGTTTTTCTACAACATAACTAGCTGACCCAGCAAACGTTGTCTCGCCGAAAAATAAAATTTAAAAAATAGGGGTTGATCGAATTGAGGGGTGGGCTACCCTTGTGATTTAGGGGGATGAAAAATAGATGTTGTCCTATTCTCAGACCTACCCGACACGCACATAAAATTTCATGAGAATCGGTCAAGCCGTTTCGGAGGAGTTCAATTACGCACATCTAGACTCGAGAATTTTATATATTAGATTGACACCCAAAGGCAATTATGATTCGATCTGCTGATTTTTGTTTTGGTAATAGGTGGCGCAACTTATTGCCCTAAATTGGGCATAATTTTGAGAGGGAATTAACACATAATCAACTTTTGAGAAAAGTCATTCGACTGCCGATTGGATCCGATACCGAATACGACGATACTTTTGGATCAAAATCAGGATACTAAACCACTAGGCAAACCTCGATATGATCAAAATTCACATCACTAAATTGTAATTTAACAAAACCTATATTCTATTTCAACCTTCGGTACAAAAAACTCAACAAACAAAACAGGTCATGATTAGACCAAAAAAAAAATTCTATCGCTCTCCTTTTTTTAGTACACATACATACATACATAACTTCACGCCAAATCCCTTGCGGGGAAGGCAGAGAGAACAGAGCGCTATAAGGCACGATTCTTACACACCTCACTCGCTTCGTTGACTTTCATAACTCTTTTCATGCACGCGCGTCGGTTTTTGAGGCTCTTAACATCACCTTCCTCCAGAACACGTTCTATTTGGTCATGGAATGTGTGTCTTGGCCGTCCTCGACTCTTACATCCATCCGCTTTTGCATTGTATATCTGCTTAGTCAGTCCTTTTTTTAGTCAAGCATCATTTTCTCTATTCTCTACGATTATTTCCGATGTAAAGACACGAGTTTCCAACAACTCTATTATGAACATAAACACACATTTTTATTTTATGTATGTATATATATATTATTTTATTTAAACAAGTTAAAGTGAACTTTTATTATCATAACTTGGATAATAGCAAAATGGTGACTAGACGCCACGGAAAACACCCTATTGTACCTAATAATATTATAATAATTTCACCTTTGAGTAGCTTTATAACTACCCTGTATATATATGAATATTCTTTCATTCCATTCCAGGAATAATCAACCCTTGTTCAAATGTCTCTGTGGATGTCTTTGTATAATCAAGCCATAACATCGAGGTGGGGAATATAGTTTATTAGATACAGCTAGTTAGATATTAACGAACGTGAAAAATTTCGAGGTAAAAATATATATCCTCCGGGGATTTAACCAAGAATTGATATTTTTTATCTCAACATGAACGAGTAATTCTTTTTTAATATACGTTTGTAATATTAGTGTTATATAGTCTCGGTGGCGCAGTGGCTAGCACCCCGCTTCTGATTCAAGAAGTAGTGGGTTCAAATCCTGGCACACACCAATGACTTTTCGAAATTTTCGGAAGTTACGTGTGATAAATATCGATGACTGACAACTTTGTGCCCGGTATGGCGATAGGTTCGCCATCTATTCCATTTGGGACGTAAACATAACGGCGAGACGAGGCTTAACAGCCGCTGCCTACACCTTCGGGTAGAAAAAGGCGTGAAGTTATGTTATGTTATATTATATTATTGTTTTTTGTACCCGTGGGTGTTGGTAGCGGGTGTTAAGCCTCGATATGTCGAATTTTTCAATCCAAATAGAATAGGTGCCGGAATCTATTGCCATAAATTGGACACCGTGTCATCGATATTTATCACACGTGTCTTCTCAAAACAATTCAGAATCTTTGGTATGAGCCCGGATTCGATTCCACAACTTTTTGATCCAGAAGCTGAGTGCTCGTAACTTTTTTTAAGCAAAAAGCATGTTAGATACTTGTTATCACAAAAAAAACACCAGAAATAGAGCAGAACATATTATTGCGTCCATTTTACTCTATACAAGGTTACTATAACAGGAATTGTGATGGAAACAATATTTTTCTTTTTATAAAAAGCCAGGTGTTCTATACGTAAAGTATGTTTGGACTGATATTTAGTTTCGGGACCACGTCAAACATTGAATGTAAACAGTCCTTATGGAAAAAGTAAGTTTGAACGCGGGTGTTATTTATGGTACCTGTGAAAAGTAGACCCATGTATAAACTCTCCAGTTGTCTCGCTGGTATGCATGTCCAGCACCCCGTTAATGAATCTAAAAATTGTTTAATTATTTTCGAAAAATATGCGTGATAAATATCGTAGACTGACATAGTTGTGCCCAATTAATGGCAATTTTTTTTTCCCAAATATTCCATTTACAACGTTAAAATTCAGCGTGTCAACGTATAGGAGCCGCTGTATTAGATGGATAAAAATAAGTATAATTCTAATCCATGAACTGCAGTATAAGCTTTTAGTTGCAAATTCAAATTCTACCGGTAGTTCAATTTTACCGGCAACAGTCACTGAATATTAAAGAGAGTCTACTAAAACAAGGGCCTCGGTGGTGAAACCCTGACGGACTAAAATAAAAAAAGCATTTAATAAACTTAATAGCCTAAAATTGATACAACAAGCACTTAGTATGACCTTGGAGCTGATAATCATCCGCTCCGTTATCAATCATTTATGAAGCATTTTTGAAGTCTATGACACAATAAATTAAGGAACCCCAGTTTACCAGCATCCAAAAGATGACATTTTAAAAGGGCTCTAATTTAATCAGGGTTGACTTCGAAAACTGGCGCTTTAAGTCGAAGTTTGGTGTCTTAAAATATTTGTCATTAAATGTAAATATTATTTCATATATACACTAGTCGATCTGACAAAAGTTGTTTGGTAAGAATCTTGCCGAAAAAAACGTTTACTATAATTGACAAATAAAACATAAGAGTGGATTATAAAAATTTAGAGCTATATGTAGTTTTTAATTCTTGTAATAAAACCAAAAACTAAAATAGAGATATTGACCACCCCCAAGACTTAGGGATATGACATATAGATGTTGACCAATTCTTAGGATTAATAGTTTATTGAAATTAAAACAAAAACTGTGAAACAAAAATCCTTAAGGTATATGGATCACGCTCATTGTGAAGTATTAATTTCAATCATAAGTTTTATTAACACTTTATGTATTGGAAAACTTCCGTTCTAAACGATTTAATATTCAAAATATCCTGACTTAACACATTTGATCTTAACTCGGTACTGTGTTTTTCCAACTATATCGTTATTTAAGCATACTCTACTTCTAAACTTTATGACTTAATGGCATATTAACCATAAAATTTACGATGATGAATTTCTCTGAGATAGTAGTTCCAACTTTTATGCTATTTAAATTATTAAGTAATTTTGATTTACGTATATACATAATATAATAACTAGTTATAAATATGCAGTCCTGATCCCAAAGCTAACTTATGGAAGCGAGAGCTTGGTTTTTTTTAAAGTGAAACTTTTATTACATCGTCTCAAACTTTTTCGTCTGCGTGTTGCATGTCGCGTGACGGTGACGTGAAGGCGCTCGTCAGAGCGCCTTTCACGTCTATTATCGTTTATTTATATTAATTAATTACCCAAATATACACTTTATTTTTGTAAATAAATACCGTAAAAACATGTAGAAAAACACCCCCAGACGAGGGATCGAACCCGCCCCGACCTTGTGTTATCGGTAGTGCGGTTTACCGATGCACCACGAGGGCCGTATGTATAATCGTCTAATTACCGTCCTCTTTACCAATTTCGACACATTTTCTAGGATCGGGTTTGTTTGTTTGTTTGTTTTTTACATACATACATATACGTACGTACGTATTGCAGGCGGAGAAAAAAAAAAATTATATTATTTATAAATTGTGTTTTTATAAATTGTGTTTTTTGAAAATTATATTTAAGTACGAATTACATACTAATAAAATAATGAAATATCAATAATATTTTTCGATCTTACCGACAGAATAATAAATATATACTAATATATACTATGTACTAACATATTATATTAGAAACATATACTTAATTTTTTGCAGTGATAAACTGTAATAAAAGCAAAGCAAACACACATTGACTTCGTGTTAGTTAACAACGCCATCTGCTGGAATAGAAATTTCATGAAAATCGTTGGAGCCGATTCCGAGATTCCAATTTTATATATATATATATATATATATATATATACAAGAATTGCTCGTTTAAAGATATAAGATAAGATAGTGCTCTTTATATATGTATTTGTCACATTTTCATAATAAATCGAAATATCATATTTACTGGAGGAAAAAATATCGTTTTGTTTTGTAAAGATCCTTTGTTGTAATGTTGTTAACGTTTAATAGGTGTCGCGTTATCCCTAGTGCCGTAGCTGGAATACTTGTCGATTCGGGCGACATCTATCGATATAATACGATATTACGGCAGAATCATCAATAGTAGCAACCTAGTAGCGCCATCTAGGAATTATTGTCGTGACCACGTAAAATAAAAAACATTTATGAAACCCTATTAACAAATACTAGATGGCAAGTAAATTAAAATAGCCCTTATCGCACAATCCCCTGAAAGCCGGTGACGTCCGGTTCGAAAACGAAGCCAAAGCAAACTTTAAAAAAAATTGCTGTGAAGTAACTGTTTTACACTGTTGCACTCTAAAAAAATATAAATGTTAATCATTTTATCAGAATCATCAATTTAAAAAACTTACTAACTAAATTATTGAAAAATAATTATTGAAAAAATATTTTGTTTATGTATATTTAAAAAGTAGATTTAAAAATCAATAACCCAAGACTCAATTTTAAAAGTTTCACTTTTACGGTGGTTTCATAAAACCACACAATATTTTTTTTTTTTATGGAACAGGAGGGCAAACGAGCTAACGTGTCACCTGATGGTAAGCAACCAACGCCGCCCATGGACACCAGCAACACATTTAGTGTTACTGTTGCGTTGCCGACCTTTAAGGGATAGGGGATAGGAAAGGATGGGGAAGGGGGGTGGGCCTCCGGGTACCTCTCTCACCGAACGAAACGCGGCATGAGCCACTTTACGTCGGTCTTCTGAGAGGTCGTGGTATTTCACCGGTCGAGCCGGCCCATTTATGCAGCGTACTGCTTGGCTCTACTACTGTTGATACTGCTTGGCTCTACCACTGTTGAAAATGGCATGGTTGGGTATGGCAGAGTGGGCATGAAAGTAGAATAAACGCGGTAGAAATGAGGGCACTACGCAAAAACTGCGGAGTGACTCTCGCTGACCGCGTAGAAAACAAGGTTGTAAGGAAGGAAGTTGGTTTTAAAGAGTGTCGGTGTAAAAGTAAGAAAGGGCATGCTCCGATGGTTCGGACATGTAGAAAGAATGGTTGATGCAAGACTGACTAAGCAGATATACAATGCAAAAGCGGATGGATGTAGGAGTCGAGGACGGCCAAGACACACATTCCATGACCAAATAGGACGTGTTCTGGAGGAAGGTGATGTTAAGAGCCTCAAAAAACGACGCGCGTGCATGAAAAGAGTTATGAAAGTCGACGAAGAGAGTGAGGCGTGTAAGAATCGTGCCCTATGGCGCTCTGTTCTCTCTGCCTACCCCGCAATGGCCCCGATTTGGCGTGAAGTTGTGTGTGTGTGTAGTTATAAATATAAAACATATATCTATGGTAGAAAATTCACGCATTCAAAGTAAAAGCTTTACTTCTAAGCATTGTAGAGTGTTTGCTTCACGGAGCATAGCGTAATGCGTACTAGCACCTACAGTCCTTTATAGAAAAAGTTTATATAATCCTCTAACCATTTTCTCTATGCTGCTATATCCTCAGAACATTATATTAAAACTAGTACACAAGTGTTAGAATGTTATTTTAAAATGTGCACAGTTTTATTTGTTCGTACTTAACAGTGAACTAATTATATACTGGAAAAGGATTTGAACAATGTTTCTAACTCAAATAAAAATAATTTAAGTAAACTTTATATATTTTGTCTTATACTGTTTTTGTTGGAATAGTTGACTAGTACAGAAACGCTTAGTACTATATACATTATATTCTTTTTTTTATGAGCAAGCGTATCATCTGATGGCAAGCAACTAACGCCGCCCATGTACACTGTTGCGTTGCCAGACTTTAAAATGGGATAAGGAAAGTCTCGGAAGTCGGGTGGAAAAGGCAGAGGTCAGCGAAACGCGGCATGAACCACTTTTCTTCGATAATCTGAGATGACGTGGTATGTGGTCACCGGTCGGGCTCTTGCTCATGTGTAGCTCTACTACTTTCAAAACACATCAAACTTTAATTTTGGTTTAAAAAAAACATATGAAAAAATAAACTGTCGTCTGAACCACAAACTCTAACTCACGTTATATAAATGTGGTCAAAAGCGAGTATTATTTTCTACAACACAAGGACAGATTCCTTCATTTACAAAGTGCCTGCAAAGTTTTGCATAGATGTGGTTTTAAGAATACTTGCTATGCTTAAACTCGCAGGGGTTTAATTTTATTAAAACTTCTACAATGCTCGGTAGACAACTTCAAGATATTTATAACATACAATATGTTTCAAGTTTCAAATAATAGATGTTTTATACAATAGTTTTTAATTTTGTTGTTTTGTTGTGTTTTAGTTTTGTTTTTAAGTTTGGAAAAGAAGGAATGTAAACCATTGGTCGAAGATGCTAGTTAACATCATCCTAATTTGCGCCCAATGTATGACAATAGGTTCCACCACTTACATTTCAGGTGTATAAATTCGGCGAAAGGATATGGAACGACATTTCATCACTCGTGAAAATGATCTCTGTAAAGAGTTCGAAACGTCGGGAAATAAATATAAATGGGTAAGAAATAAACGCGATATAATCCTAAAAATTGTTTTGATCAATGAGTGAGATTCGCGAAAGTTTTAAAAATAAATATATGGAACGACGTCATGGAAAAAGTCTAAAATTGTAGCAACATCAACGGGTGATTTTCTGAGAATATTAGGACGTTTTTAGCAGAGAACTTTTTCATTCATAGTGAGTTTTACCTCATGACACCAATTAACTGGTCCAATGGAATAGGTGCTGAAAGTCAGTTACTGTGACAATCTCTATCTGAAAACGATAATATATATCGTACCTATATTACGCAAAAAACATTTTTTTTTATCTCGACTGATTGTTACGCCACAACGCTAAGCCAATTTATAGTGCTGAACTCTTCAACCTAATCCAACTCTAATGAATTAATCATTGACGGCAAAATAATGAAGATAATATTTAATTATTTCATTTAAAGAAATTTTATTCTACTTGCACATAACAAAGACGGAGGAATAATTAAAAATTGATCTCAAGTGAAAATAAATCTTTGATTTTCACCATTAATAAAACCGAGTTGTAAGATATAGAGAAGTTGAAACACAAAACTCATTTTATTCCTCACGCGGCATACAGAATATTTTGAGTACTTTGGGTCAAAAGTGAACAATATTTGTGATACTTGGAATTCTTTATAGTTTTTCTTTTACCAAAAAGTTCAGTAAGTAAGAAATTACGGAATATTATTGCTAGACAATCAAGTTAACATTATTTTTGTTCATCTTCTAGCACAAAGTTTTACTAACGTTAATATACTGCGATATGGTTGTCACGTAGCCAAGATTGGTAATGAAAAAAAACCTCATATACTTGTACCAACAAACGATATGAGAAAGGCCAATGTTTGTCAACACGAGTAAGTTTCTTGTTACTAATAATACTGAACCAGAAATATACTCCATAAGATAGTTCTCTGTTTGTACACACGCCCAAAACGAAGCTTTTACTTGTAGATATTAAAATGTATTGTACTAAAAAACATACTTTTTCGATTGGCAGTAAGGTCCAGTTTAATTCGTTAGTTATATAGATAATTGTACATGCGATTAATACGAATCCCAGCGACCATTCTAATACTAATGTCTATCTAGCTTTTAAAGCTGTAAAGCATGGAATTAATGTCAAAGGTCACTGTTTTTGGCACAATGGGTATATATAGATGTTTTGAAAAGAAAAATGAACTGTTCCAGTATAAAAATATCACGAAACTCAGATTCGGCCATTAATAGGGCGCGTGTTTGATTATGAGTCATCGTAATGCACGATGTCCTCGAGGTTTCTGGTTCGAATGACAAATTGGTGTAAATTTTCCATACAGGTCTGATACAGAATTTTCATAGTATGCTGAGTTGTTGTTAAAATGTCTGCTACTTAATTACTTAAGTGTTGAGTTACTATGGTGTAAGTTTTTTTTAATGCACGAATAACAATACAATTTTTTTCAGTTTTATTATCTGTATATACATACAGATAATACAACTGATACGCTCTTCAAATATAATGATAAAAATTTGCACAAATATAACTAATAAATCAGGTATTTTTTAAAAAGCCGGAGCTGAAAGTAAAAATTCGATTACTTTTCAATCTTGACATACCTTATATTATTATAATATATAAACATAATCTTGTTTAATAATAAAATTCTGTCCAAGTGCGAGTCAGACTCAAGCACTAAAAATTACGTAGGAACCACGTAGGTATAAAATATTTATTACGTGTTCATGTTTTTAAGACTTTTTCTCTCGCGAAATATGTGTAATGATTTGAATTTCTGATTTTGAATTAGGTCCTAAACTAAAAATAAAAAAAAGACTAATTCACAGCTTTCATGTTTAAAAAAAGCCTTAGCCTTACAATGTAATAATAAATGTACCTATTAGCAATAAAATATGCAGTGGGATTGTGTCGCTTAAAAGTTTTTGAA
This sequence comes from Euproctis similis, assembly GCA_905147225.2. Taxonomy (NCBI): domain Eukaryota; kingdom Metazoa; phylum Arthropoda; class Insecta; order Lepidoptera; family Erebidae; genus Euproctis; species Euproctis similis. Next base: position 22,363,290 of record LR990105.1, on the reverse strand, counting down.
CCGCAAAGGCTTTCATGCGGAGGTCATACTTGCTAAAATAATGAAACACAAATAGCGTGGCTAAATTGGATTTAATATTAATAATGCAAATTTTTATTCCAGGACCCGAATAAAATGGGTATTTAAGGGTTCTAAGTTTAACGTGAATATCTGTTATCTCTTTCTCTTTCTCTCTATGAAGCCTCATAGCACCTTTAAGTGGCGTAAAACTTTAATATAAATAAATTATCTAAAGCATATATGTTTTATTTATGTATTTGTTTTGTTAAAAAGCAAATTTTTAAAGTTATAATTTTGCAAATGTTTATTTTTTTTCTGTTTATCTTTATCTGCTATCACCTTGTTTCGCGTGCAGAAAATTTAGTTTTGTGTTAACACCTTTGCATTGATCAGAGAGAGAGTAGTGGACTGCAAAACCACTCATACCATCTAGATTTATGATGGATGAGTTGGTCCGCAGCATTTCAAATTCATTTGTCGTCTCTTACGACACCCACGGGATGAAACAGGCATGAGCGATTATCATCTTGCGGATTATTACATACAAGCAATACTACACATTTGGCCATTTCCTAAACTACCATGGGAAATGGCATAATGGGTACTGTTTCTATAAATTTGCTGCTATCCTGATACACATTTCTCGTATCCTCCCCTCTCATTATAGTTTTAAAGACGCTCGTAGGTTGGGGTCACAACTGACCAGGTCTTTCTCTAACACATCATTAATTTAATTGTTCCTTTAGCGACTTACTCTTTCATATTTGCCTTAAATTTGTGTTCATAAAGTTATGATAACATATGGAATTTTACATTGAGGTCCCGAAAATAAACTATCTTAATTCCAATATGACTGAACTGCAATCCTACATCTTGGTGCTGTGTTTCTAAGTATCAATAAGGGTGTGGGACTTAATGGTGATTTTTTTTTATTTCGATGCAAATTCTAGGGCCAATGTCCATTAGTTATAGTAGAGATTGCAACCTGGTGTGTTTCTCAATCCGGCCCGGCCCGGTAGCATTCGTCATCAACCCGGCCGAGCCAGCCGGTTGCTAAAGAAGGTGTTCACAACAAAACTTTCAAAGCATTTTATGATTTTTTTTCTATAAATTAATGGAATAAGACAATTATTCAAGGTTGATATTTATTTTTGTAAATACATATGAACAGTCTCGGTGGCGCAGTGGGCGAGCGCACGGTCTCTGATCCAGAGGTCCGGGGTTCGATTCCAGACACTGGCTCACACCAATGACTTTTCGAAATTGTTTTCGGAAGTTATGTGTGATAAATAACGATGACTGACAAACTTTGTGCCCGGTATGGCAATAGGTTCGCCACCTATTCCATTTGGGACGTAAACATAACGGCGAAACGAGGCTTAACAGCCGCTGCCTACACCTTCGGGTAACAAAAGGCGTGAAGTTTTGTTATGTATGTATGTATTTACAAAAGAAAGTATATATGTATTAATATCCGTTATCTAGTATCCATAACACAAGCATTTAGTTGCTTAGCTTGGAACTAGAGGGCGCTGTGTGTATTGTGTCCAAGATATTATTGTTATTATTATATACTATGGGATTAAGCGTCATATTGCTGACCGTCATATTGATCACCGGGCCCGGTGAAAATGGCCGGGCACGGTGGGTTCCAAAAAGGGCACCGGGCCCGACCGGGCAAGTCCCTTCCGGGCACGGTATGCAATCCCTCAGATATAGCATGACATCTTACAGGTATTTTTCAATAATAAATTTATTTTATTTCCGATTTACAAAAAGAGAGTCACCTATTCTAACGGGATAGGTGACTCGCTTTAATTAATATTGATTAAAGCTATACGAATTAATCTACGCCTCTCAGATAACATAAGCACTAAGGTATACAACTATTAATGCTCTTTAAAGTTTAAAAAGAAACTTTTCTAATAATTTCTCAACAATCTCCACAGTTTCAACTTTTTTTATAGTTTTATCCCAGCGTGCATAATGAAGTAGAATACTTCACTTCTTGTCGAACTTTAATAATAAGGCTGTATTAATAAAACAATAACTGAACTTCCCATGCACGCATTTAGTCTTTCAAACTTATGCCTAATCTCCATTCTTATAAACTTGCAATACATTTAAAACACAAAATTTTTATGACATTTATGATATTAAATAAATTTGATAAATTGAAGGCTTTTGAAACTTTATATAATTAAATAAGTAGGAATTTAATATTATAATATTGCGTCTAAATTAACTGCTTACACTGAAACTATTCAACTAGTTAAGATCATGAAAATTTGTACACATGTTCTGAAATGTATTGAGACACACATAAAATGCTTATTATATTTTTTTTTTTCGAAGTTTTCAATCACATTACATTGATTTTGGCCGATGTTCATTATTTTACAGAACCAAAAAACTATCTCTATTGGAACGTAATCTTTTAATGAGAGCCCTAAAGCCTAGTAGATATGTCAGTAATATTTTAGCTAACGGTTAATTGGAAATATTAAGTTATTAGTACTAAAATATTTTGAGATCTATTATTAATTTCAAATGGTTTTTTTAAATCGAAATTTCTAAGTAAATATTAAACTTATCTAACAGTTTGAACTAGTGGTACAGTTTTGTTCCCTATGCAGTAAGTGCTTCTATGGGCGATTTTGTTAAACCTTATTTGCATATTACTCAATAAGGGGAAGTATCAATATTTTTAATTGTATATATGTCACAAAATCTAGTTTTAGTTCTAGCCAAAAGACAGTTGGTAGCAACTTGCATTTTAAACAATGATTTTTAACGTATTTTTGTATATTTACAAATGTTACAATGTATTGTTATTATAAATTTTGGAATTTATGATTTAAATATTAACCCCCAAATACTTTTGTAATAGAGACGTTTTCAGCATAATTGGAATATTGAAAAAAAAAAATACTCAATCAAAATAGTTTTTAGAAATATAACCACACATTTTTAATTATTATCTTTCTGAAAAAAATAATTATAATTATTATTACTACATACCTGGATACGTGTAAAGTTGTTGCAGCGGCAGTAGGCAACAGGCAGGCACTCTGTCGGCAACAAGTGGTGTTTTGCAGTCGGCCGCACTCTCTGGAGCTTATATACCGAACGTTAGGGCGGGCGGCTCCCGCCCACCGCCCTAATCATCCACGGAATGCTACTAACATAGTTTGCATTTCAATTTTAGGCAACATAATTGTAAGATGACATTAAATTTTATATCTTATTTTATAGTCGTCTCAACGGTCTAGTGAGTTAGTGTTATCACTTCTGTTTAAGTCTTCCCTATTTCTATTGACTCGGCTAACTATTTTTTTTTTCTGTAATATTGTAATTATATGATATTCTGTGATAATGTAAGTGTGTGTGATATATTTTATATCATATAAACATATAAACATAACATAACTTCACGCCTTTTGTTACCCGAAGGTGTAGGCAGCGGCTGTTAAGCCTCGTCTCGCCGTTACGCTTACGTCCCAAATGGAATAGGTGGCGAACCTATTGCCATACCGGGCACAAAGTTTTCAGTCACCGAAGTTTATCACACATAACTTCCGAAAACAATTTTGAAAAGTCATTGGTGTGATCCAGTGTCAGGAATCGAACCCGGACCTCAGGATCAGTAGGCGTGTGTTCGACCATTGGGCTACCGAGACTGTTAATAAATATTAACAATGATAAATATTATAGTGGCCGATGCTATGGGCCCTAAAAAGTCCTTTGGCAAGTCGGGGAATAATTACCCATGACCAAACTTTCGAGCTTCACCTGATAATGTTATCAGTAATTTAATAAAGCGGTCGTTGATAATAGATAGCTTTATCTACTCTTTGAAGATGTAGATAAAAGCTTTTCATTATTAGAGATGCCTTACTCTAAAGGACTATTTCTACAAAGGTAAATTCTCTCGCGTAGCCTTGACAGGATGACACACAAAAAGGCTTTTTAAAAACTTAATATGTTTAACGTGAATAGGCAACTTATTGAAGCAACTTCTGATAGTAGGTTATTTGAGCAAGACAGGTTTTAGAATACTTTCAAAATCTATGATTATTAGAAATATTTTTTGATATATTGTTTTTAAATTAGTATTAGTTTGGTATTACAATGAGTTTTCTACATATTGAGTTATGTTTTCCGTTATAATTTAATGGAAACATAAGCATGAGCTAGTTAAAAGCAGGTTTTTAAGCGTTGTAATGAAATAAAAAATGTCTGACATTTGCAAAATACATTTCTATAGTAAATATTTTTTATAAAGTGAATATTTCAAAAGAATAATAACATGGAAAATATTTAGAAAAAGAAATTTTAAAATAATATAATATTTTGTTAAATATCAACGTTTAACTGATAATGCAGTATGAATAGAATCATGTTAGTCACGGGTACAGCTACAAAGCGCCATCTAGGCTGTTCAACCGAAGCTTTTCATGGTAAATATATAAACACCCAAATCATGTAAATATATTCATAGAATGATATGAATATTTTTGTAAGCCCTGTGATTTGACTGACCCGGGTTTGACCCTCCGCAGAGAATGCACTGAGATGAACAAGAAGAAGAAGAAATATGTATTACTTACTTAAAAAAAAAACGGAGAAACTCTGGTGTATGTTACACTTATAGACTAAAAGTTTTCGCATTATAACTTTTCCAGAACGAATATGTTGTTGAAGACAATTTCGGAAATACAATATGCAACTATAAATTTCATAACATTATTTCAATTTGAATATTATAAATATTTAATATTATTGTATTTTATATTCAGTAAGATTTAGCGAAATATTTTAATGAATATTTACTTTTTAATCTTACTTGATTTAGGATTGATATCCTCCTTGATTTATTTTAAATTTAAATGGACAGGAATGGATGTATGTATTTGTATATTCATTCCTGTTATCGCCATAGCCTGATATTTTAGCAGGGTGACTTTTATTTAGTAGGAACCGGGTTCGTGATCGGGTACTGCAGATTATATAGAGTTTTAAACAACTTTACCTGATTTGTCAACCATATCATCACGATATTTATTACACTTAATGCGCAAAAGTCATATTTTGTACGCGGATTCAAATTTAACTTTAACTTAAACTTTAGTTCATCGATTTCTGATTGCCTCTCAATCAGAAATCGATGAACTAAAGTTAAAAAAACTATTGAAATACTTACAGAAGCACACATGTGTACTTCCAGGGAAGTATTATAGAAGAAATTCATATCTATAAAAAAATTTATTACAGATATTAAGGTTCTTGTAATCTCGTAACCTCAAACTTTCGTCGTTCTATCAATAATGTTAGAGCCACGCAGTTCGCTGCATTAGTGGGCCGGCTCGACTGATGAAATAACACTACTTCTCAGAATATTGAGATAAAGTGGCTCATGTCGCGTTTCTCTTGGTGACACAGGTATCAAGAGATCCAATCCAAAAGACCCTCTCCCCTTCCCATCCCACTTCCGACCCCTTCCATATTGCATTATAAGGACTGACAACAGAACTGTAACTATATCTGTATTCAGGTGTCCATGGGCGGCGTTTGTTGCTTGACGTCGGGTGACGTCTGCTCATTTGCCACCCTATCCCATAAACATTAAGCTTTAAGTTGAATGCTCTTACATTTACAAAAACAAACCAGCCTTTTATTTGTATCTATTAACAAAGGCTAATCCAGGCAAACCATCTGGGCGTTTGAAAAATTATATGCTTATTAACGTCACATATATAATTATTTCCAACATTATATGGATCAATTGTGACATAGATTTATTTTGGCAATTTTGAAAATTATGTAATGTTTTGTGGACAATATCCCACATGACAAATTTGAAATAGGAGACGGTTTGAAGCAAACTAGGCAAGGTGAAATTATGGATGGATGCAAATAATAATAATAATTACTATGACATAATAATATAAAAAGATTTGATTGAGAAAAAGGTGTGATATTATAAAGGTGGTATATAAAGGTGTAACATTTTTCTACCCAATGGTGTAGGCAGTGGCTGTTAAGCCTCGGCTCGCGGTTATGTTTACGTCCCAAATGGAACGTAAACAAGGTTGCAAAGCTATTGTCATACCGGGCACAAAGTTTTCAGTTATCGATATTTATCACACGTATCTTTCGTAAATAATTTTGAAAAGTCATTGGTGATAGCCAAGATTTGAACCCGCATCTTCGTGATAAAGTAGTGGAATGCTCGACCACTGGACCGCAGAGACTTCCGAACATGAAATGACCTTACTAATTATATATCATTACATACAAATATGTGTAATGTAGTTAAGAATTTTATTTATAGCTATTCCCTTACTATTGGTTACTTACAAGAAAATACTTGTGAAACTCGATTCTAATAAATTAAGTAAGCTTTCTGTAATAGGGGAGATTAAGAGGGGTTTGAAATGAATTGTGGATTTTTCATAATTTCAACCACAGGACTTTTGTGCGTATGCCTATTAAAAAGTATTTTTGAGGCAGAATAAGTGTCTATCTATATATTTATTATAAGTAACAGAATAAATAAATGCAGGATCGATAAATAGGCGCCATGTAGCAGGAACCCGCGGTTGCCAATAAATTATAAGAAAAAAAAATAAAGATCATTTGTCAGATCTATTGTATTGTATGGATCTGAGTATTGGTCGAAAAAAGTGGATGAAAGGAGAGTACATGTAAAAGAGATGCGAATGTTAAGGTGAATGTATGTTACGAAAAAAATGGGTGCGATAAGAAATCATTATTTATTTCTTAGATTAACGCGAATCACATTTAAAACATTGAAACAACCTTTTATGGATTATATCACGTTTATTTAGAACTTATTTCCTATTTATTTCCCGACGTTTCGAACTCATTTGTTTATTACTCGTGAAAATGATCTCTGTAAAGAGTTCGAAACGTCGGGAAATAAATAGAAAATAAGTTCTAAATAAACGTGATATAATCCATAAAAGGTTGTTTCAATTTTATAAGACATCATTAAATTATGAGGAAGCATGAAGATAGCATCAATCACGAAAAAAATTAAAAGTGGTAGATTGGCGTGCGGATAGCAAGAAGTCATATTAAATCGCCTTTCTCCTTCCTTTACACTCCTACTCTTTTAAGGGTAAAGGATGGCAACGCACCACGGTCTATATGGGTGGTTAGTAGTTCCTTACCATCAGGTGATCCACTGGCTCGTTTGCCCTCCTATCCCATAGAAAATGGTTAAAATAAAACAAAGAAACTACACCAGAAAGTATATAAGTATATAAATTAGATATTCCTTAAGACGCTACCCGGTCTTCTTAGTCGAGGCAAGCGCCCTTCAGGTATTAAATGAGCTACATTTAAATACGACTATCTCTAACGACCAGCAATCAGATCTTCACAATTACATTTGAAGTAAAAGACGGCCATGACTCCATAGCAGACGTAATGTATCGCTTTGAAGAAATAAATGTTAGTTTGACATCGTTTCATTCAGAATTGTGACAAGGATTTACAAATGCAAATTAAAAGTACTATAGAAAAGTGAGAACTATAAATGATTTAACGTATTTGGAATCGTTTGCGTTTGATAATAGATAAATTTAGAACACATACATATAACATAACACGCCTTTTGTTACCCGAAGGTGTAGGAAGTGGCTGTTAAGCCTCGTCTCGCCTTTATATGTTTACGTCTCAAATGGAATAAATTTGGAAAATCTCAGAATATGGACGAAACGTGGCTGATGCCGCGTTTTGCTCGGCGAGACAGGTATACGAAGGGTGGGCCTCCGGATAATTCCCTTATCCCGTTCCATTCTATTTCCTATAAGGCCGGCAACGCAACTGTAATACCATCTGTGTTGCAGGTGTCCATGGGCGGCGTTCGTTACTTCATACCATCATATGATATGTCTGTTCGTTTCCCTCCATATCCCACAAAAAGCTATTAAACTTTTATATTTATCTCTTTAACTTTCTTTGCAGAGGGCATCTAATTTGTATATAATTTAATATTGTGAAAATTGTTTGTAATCTTCGTTCGAAGAAATGACGATTTTTTCTGTTTATGAAGTCTGGGATACGAATTCGGACGACGCATAAATGAATTATCCAAAAGTTACGTTTGTTATAATTAACTGTGACTTTAGGTGTATTTAGCGGCAGCTACCTGCAGCTAAATACACTACCTGTTACTAAAGTCACGAATTTGTAAAAGAAATAAGTCGATGAGTAAAGAAATTTCGATCTGTGAACGTATAACAGTAGTAGGGGTTTTGAGTTTTCTTAGCGAACAATGGTGTCGCCGACTGTGGGGAGACTTTGTGCAAACAAAAGAAAATATGATTGGTTCAGAATGACGTGAGAAGAGGCGCCCATGTCCCATGGGAAGGTGTATTGTATAGGATATCAATTCATGATCGAGCAGTGGACCGATAGTGTATTTCTTACTATGTATGTATTTTTAGCAATACAATAATACAAAAATTATTAATGATATTTGTGTTAACTCTTATTTCGTAGGTATATGTTTTTATTATATTTAATTATGCATTCCATGAATTATAAATTTAATATTGTAAAGGTGTAACAGCACAAATATTACAGTAAAGTTTAGAAGGCGTGAAGAAGAGCGCAGAAGAATTTTGTTTATTACTACGTTTCTACCGCTCGTTTTATCTAAGCAAAGCCCCCTTACTTAAATAGAACGTGCTTTTGTGATGGTGAAATTAAATGGTCCAAATTAGGGTGCATAAAGTAGTTCGTCTAGGTTTGTTGTATTATCATCGATAAGGATACATCGTCAAAGGTTTTTTGACGATGGCAGAGCCACGCACTTCGCTGCATGAATGGACTGGCTCGACCGGTGAAATACTACAGCCTCTCACAAGATCCATAAAGTGGCTTCTGCTGTGTTTCCTTCAGAGACGGAGGTATCCGGAGGGCCACACCTCTTCCCTTTCTTCTTCTATTCTACTCCCTTAGAGGACACCAACGCAACTGTAACACTATCTGTGTAGCAGGTCTCTATGGACGGCGGTAGTTGCTTATCACCAGGTGATCCGCATGATCGTATGCCCTACTATTCCATAAAAAATAATGTAAATGAACAAATAGAAAGGAATTAGATTAAGAAAGTACATATAGAGTCGCACTTTCTTAGCAAACTCGCTCAATCTAATATTCCCTGGATTTCTTACAAGTACGTACATTACAATATATGTGAATCGTTAAATGTTTTGCGATCCACTCAATGTCGCGCATCTCGTTTGATGAGACCGGTGAATCACCAACCGACTTCGGTATTACGTCAGATCTGATGGTACTTAACCAAAGAACTCGCCTAAAACATATTACTAAAGTATTTTTTTTATATATAAAGCCTTTTAATATCCAACGATGTAGGCATCGTTTCCTTACTTCCTGTAGAATGAGTGTAATATCCTTGTTTTATGAATGAGGCAAACTCAGACACTAGGTCCAGTGCTCGAGCGCCCCGCTTCTGATTCAGCTGTCGTGAGATCTATTCCGGGCTCCGGCCAATGATTTCACGGAATTATTTTCGGAAGTTATGTGTGATAAATATCGATGACTGACAACTTAGTGTTCGGTGTATGACAATAGGTTCGCCACCAACTTCATAGATTACTACATAGGTTTTAGACTTTTAATTGCAGTGATGTGTTCCTTTGGCTTAATAATATGTTATTTTAACTTAAGGTAACTTAAGCTTTCAATGTAACATTGGCCCACTAACTCACTTTTGATTTCTTTACTTGGTAATATCTGAACGTGTTGCATCTTACCACAGACGAATTGTACTATATTCATATGAATAATCTAGAAAAAGTAAATAAATCAAAAGTTAGTTAGTGGGCGAATTACATTGAAAGTTACATTGAACATGTAGAAAGAATGGTAGATGCAAGACTGACTAAGCAGATATACAATGCAAAAGCGGATGGATGTAGGAGTCGAGGACGGCCAAGACACACATTCCATGACCAAATAGAACGTGTTTTAGAGGAAGGTGATGTTAAGAGCCTCAAAAACCGACGCGCGTGCATGAAAAGAGTTATGAAAGTCAACGAAGCGAATGAGGCGTGTAAGAATCGTGCCCTATGGCGCTCTGTTCTCTCTGCCTACCCCGCAAGGGATTTGGCATGAAGTTATGTATGTATGTATGTATGTTACATTGAAAGGTTTAAGTCACCCGCCCAGATTGATTGTAATCGTGCATTCTCTCGGGCTCTTCAGATTATTTAAACGTGAGCGAAGCTGCGGGTATGAACTAGACCTTTGTAGATAATTTGACCTAGAATTTTGTAGGAAATATAATACACCATTATCTTTTTGCGCAGTTTTGTAACAGACGGAAAATAGAGTAAAATAAGATCAATTTATGATCCTATTTGTTTGTTGACATTTGCTTCAAAACTCCACTATATACAGTTTCATTGATAAAACTGATCCAAGGTTAAACGTTGTTCGTTAATATTAAGTTACTATTTTTTTCACTTGTAGAACTACCTAATTTGCTGCATTATTAGTCTAGATATTGTAGAAATATATATATATTCTCCGATGAACCCAACGTAAAGTGGTTCAGGCCGCGTTTCGTTCAGTGACAAAGCTATCCTTTAGCCCCTCTCCCCTCCTATCTATCTCCACTCTATTCTGCTCCTCATTAGCCTCCTAATCCCATCTTAAAATCCAGAATTTCCAAACTGATTCATTCATTCTTTGGGCTGCAATGGGATGTCGTTTACAACCAGATGATCTTCTTGCTTTTTTGGAGGGCAAAGATTTTGTACTATATTATTCCAATATTGTATAATGAACTTCTCGAAATAATTTTCGGAAGTTATGTGTGATAAATATCGATGACTAAAAAAACTTTGTGCCCGGTATGGCAATAGGTTCGCCACATATTCCATTTGGGACGTAAACATGGTGGGACGAGGCTTAACAGCCGCTGCCTACACCTTCGAGTAGAAAAAGGCGTGAAGTTATGTTATGTATGTCATCATAAACAATTTTCTAATAAAAAATGTATTATAGTATGAGTTTAAATTTCAATTTCTCGTGTGATCAATCCTCACAAAAACCCATTAGGATTAACGTAGATCCCTGAAAAAAACGAATTGAACTCCTGAAAAATAATTAATATCATAAAATAATTTTTTTACTGACCATCACACAATGATCTCTAGAATATATATTAAAATACTGAACATATGCATATAAATAAAAAATCGAGACACAAATATTTTTACTCTAAAGTATCATTTTAATTTTTAATTGTTTTTTTTTTCTACCCTACGTACTCAAGAATAAAAAAAAACTTTACAATTTAACTAATTTGTTACATTGTAATAGGTTAAATGTATTGCAATCGTATAAACGACTATCTGCATGATATCTTATTGGTCGTAAAGTGTGTGTTTCCAGTAAATAGTATCTAATAAAAAGTTTAGATAGCCATTACTAGAGTTCGAGATGGAGAGGGTTTGGAGGTTGGGAGGTGAGACAGTGTGACACAATTAGACCGACGTTTATTGCTTATAAACTAAATGTCGTAAGTGCCGAAATATATTAGAGAACCATTTAATAAAATAGTGATAACAACTTTATAATTTATTTCTAATGTTTACATTTATTTCTTCTCTGCGTGCGCTGTCAGTAAACGCCTCCTAAACAATTTGTATGATCCTTTTCTGTGTATGATAGATTCACAAATAAGCCCGGCAGATGACGCTGGAGTCGGTATTTAGGTTATTTATCTATACTACAAGTAATCTGATGATGTTGACTGATGTTAATTGGATCAGTCTCTTCGCAAGATCTTTATAGAGTGCATGAGCACTCGGACCCCATGTCCCCAGAGTCCCAACAAGGTTTCTGTATTTGTGCCGCTTCAGAATTTCTGCTGAAGCAGCAGCACCGGCCACATCTACCGTGCTTCGAAGGTGTGATGGCGCACCTTAGATTGAATCTCTTCAATGATAGGTTTATAGAAACGCTCCTCATACAGTGGAGCCATATGTCTTTATTCAGACACATTTTTTGTGTTATCATCTTCTTACAGCATTGAAGATGGAACAATGGAAATATATAGTGCAAAAGCGGATGGATGGCAGGAATCGAGAATGGCCACGGATATACCTACTTCCAATGATCAAATTGAACGTGTCCAATGGTGATGTCATTAGCTCTAAAAACTAACTAGTGTGTATGGCAAGAGTTATGAAATTCGTAGTCGCTTTTTTTTCTCTGTTTAGCTTACTTATTTCTCCCAAGGGCGTGAAGTTATTTCACATACATTCACCACTTCACACCAAATCCGTCATATGTAGCGATTTACAATCACTAAGAAATTTTATTTCGAAAAATCTGAGTTCGATATACTATACACCCCAAACTACCCTGTAGGAAATCAAATACTTATTAATCGGAAGTCGGAGTATTACACCGCTAGACTATCGTGTTATATAGAACAATTATTGTTACAAAAATGTTAGTCAGTTACGGTGGTACCGTGATTGAGCTCCCCAACTTTAGATTCAAAAGTTGTGGGAACGATTCCTGGTTCACACCAATGATTTCTCGGAATTCTTTTCGAGTTTTATGTGTGATAAATATCGATAGGTAACTGACAAGTCTTTGGGTAGAAAAAGTGGGTAAAAAAATAGCGTAAAAATATGTTGGTGTATGTTAAGAAAAATATCTTTCACAATAATTTACCTTTTCCTATCAATAACCTTACTAGTAATACTGTATAAATAAACTCGCATATAAAAAATATATTTAGTTCACGCACTACCTCTTCTTCTTATAAAAAAGACGAATTCAGGAATCACACGCCAATGAATTGTACGATTGAAAACGTACAATACAATGGCTCACACTCAACTCGAGAGAACGTATTGTCAGTACAATTTTCAGCTCCAGAGAAAAAAAAAATCTTTGTAACCGTGATTTTTTAGCAAATTCTTTGAACTGTGACTAACTACTAACTATTTTTAGTATTTGTTAGAGCTATGCTAGTAGCTTCTGACTATCTGCTAGAAATTCTAAAAGTGTACGTAGGATTTATTCACGAGATTTTGAGGTTTTATTATTTATTTCATGTAAATATGTTGACAGTGGCTGTCAATTATCATAATTAAAAGGCAAGTGAGACATGCCTCCTGTAAATAAACCTATAATGATGATTTGGTTATTAGCACTCTGATTATCATCCGATATTAAAAACATAGTCTTAGGTAGCCAATTTATATAGTAACCTGTGCTATATGCTATGACCAAAAGGAGCGGAATACTAACCTTATTGGTACGAGCCTCGTGATGCATTGGTAAAACTACTGACTGCAGAATCGAGGTTGGCGGGTTCGAAACCCACCCGAGTATAAATATTTATGATTGTGACAAGCTTGAATTTTTCATGGCGTCTGGGTGTTTTTCTATGTATTATAAGTATGTATTTACAAAAAAAAACTACATTTTAATGTATTAATTCCGTTATCCATTTCCAAAGTTTTCCGTTATCCATTTCCGTTATCCAAAGCACAAGCATTTAGTTGCCTAGTTTAGAATCCCGTGAGTTATTCTGATTATAAATATCTGAGTTCATTATTTTTGTAATATCAATTAAATTTGACCACTAGCTATCGCTGTACGATTTAAATTTAACATATAGTTATTCTGATTTAAAATAACTGAGTTCATTAGTTTTGTAATAACAATTATGAGCACTAGAGATAAAACGCCCGTACACAAAAAAACTACATTTAAATGTATTAATTCCGTTATCTAATATCCAAAGCACAAGCATTTAGTTGCCTAGTTTAGAACTAGAGGGGCTGTGTGTATTATTATTATATAGTGGTACAAAATTTAAAACTTTACAATTAAAAGTGTCATACGTAATACATACTTAAAAAACACCCTAAGATCCCATTAACATAACCCATTTTTGTTAAGTAGATAAAGTTAATTGTACTGAACCCTCGTAAAAGAGGATATGCTGTAACAAAATGCAAAACATGAATATTTTACGCATATTTTTAACGTGATAACAGGTTATATTTTATTACATTAAGCAACTTATACTTTCACGTGGGTAAGGAAGTTGGTTGGTTTATCAAACATATATCTGTTTGATGTTCGCATTAAACATCAACACTCTGTATATAGAATAGTTGGACAAGAGTGAAAAGTTGGCTGGCTAGCAGAGAATTCCTTAGGCATTAAGTCCGCCTTTGTACAATGTACATAAAGTTAAAAAAACAAAAATTATTTTGAAGTGAAATTTCTAATGCAACTTCCAAATATTTAACGTTTAACTCTCGACTAGGAAGCAAAACGGGCGTTTTATCTCTAGTGCTCATAATTGTTATTACAAAACTAATAAACTCAGTTATTTTAAATCAGAATAACTATATGTTGAATTTAAATCGTACAGCGACATCTAGTGGTCAAATTTAATTGATATTACAAAAATAATGAACTCAGATATTTTTAATCAGAATAACTCACGGGATTCTTAGAATTATTCACTTACGCTACCAGCCGTTGGCATATCGATAAACATAACATCACTTCACTTCAAAAGATGTTACTTAATATTAATTATAGGTTTATAAAAATAAGCAGAAGAGTGACCAGTTTGATTTTATTATCTCATCATCAAACTCAATTCGTTTATATTCGTGCACAAACTGTGTTGTCACAAACATATATTATTATTATTATTTTATGTGATAGGAGGGCAAACGAGCTGGCGTGTCACCTGATGGTAAGCGATTAGCGCCGCCCATGGACATCTGCAACACATATAGTGTTGCAGATGCATTACGGACCTTTAAGGGAGTAGGATAGGAAATGGACGGGGAAGGGGGTGGGCCTCCGGGTATCTCTATCACCAAACGAAACGCGACATGAGCCACTTTACGTCGATCTTCTGAGAGGTCGTGGTATTTCGCCGGTCGAGCCGACCCATACATGCAGCTAACTGATTGGCTCTACCACTGTTAAAATAAAAAATATATTAAAATTTATAACAAGAGGTAAATAAAACATCATGTTCTCTATATTCTTCTCTATATTCTCTCTATTCGTTAATATCTTCTTAACAATTATTAAAAATATATAAAAATGTTAATTTAACAACACCTCTGTAATACTATAAACTAAAAAAGTTGCGTTAAGAATAAAACACTTGCATTTGACAACTGCAAATATATTGCAAGTGCAATGAAATTAATTTGAGCGAACAAATGAATGAGCATTTAAATATCATTGCTAATAGATATTAATAAAGACTTTAAGGACTGTAGTCTCGATCGTCCAGTGACCTAGCACCCCGCTTCTGAATCCGGAGGCACGACCTCTGGTTCCAATCCTGGTGGTCCCACCAATGACTTTTTAAAATTAATTTTGAAAGTTATGTGTGATAAATATCGATGACTAAAAATTTTGTGCCCGGTATGGCCACTGCCTACAACTTCGAGTAGAAAAAAGCGTGAAGTTATGTTATGTGTGTGAGGACTTTTAAATTATTGTTAAATTATTAATATTCCTGCTGTTGTTAACAATAATTTTGTAGAAAAATTAGGTCAATCAGCTCCAATATCTGGTATTCACTGGCACCTAGCTTAATGAGTCCTCCAACACTAATTTATTAAAAGCTTTCGTTAATCCGTTCCTATTGAAATTATATTCGTATTAAATTGTTCTCTCTATATAAATGCAAAAGTAGAGACAATTATCATATTGTTTTGTTTATAATTTAAAGCTATGAATATTATTGTTACGTCCCACATAGTATAGATGGTGAAACCTATTGCCATACATCGGGCACAGATGTTCTCAGTCATCCATATTTTTCATTTCTGAAAAGAATTCCGTAAAATCATTGTTGTGAAATCGATATCCCATGATATTTTGTAGTTCAGAAGCGGGGAGATCCACTACTGGACTACCGAATTTATCATGTTTTTTTTTTATAAAAGTCATATAGTTCATATGTGTCACATTATAATTATTTTATATCTATTATGTCTTACATAAATGCTTTCTTATTTTAGGAGTAAAACATCTTAATAAATCTTGCAAAAAAGCTACATAGAAACTATAACATGTCTTAAAATAATAACGTCATCGATAACATATCTCCAAAGTTTCCAAGTCTAGCTTTTTATTAGCTTTTTATTAGCTTCACCTGTATGTTTGTTTGTAGGTTTGTATGTTTGTATGTTTGTAGGTTTGTAGGTTTGTATGTTTGTATGTTTGTTTGTAACCGACTTCTTTTTTAGTTTCCGGTGATTGCCACTAGATGGTGCGATTTGTGAACTATGAAAGTTCTAGACTAGAAAACCGAACTAAAAAATAGAAAAAAAAGTAAAAGTGTGTGTCCGCTCCGACGCACGACTGGAGTTTACTCCTCAAGAACGATTATAAAATAAAATAATAAATATTTACTGTCTACAAATATGAACACATTTCTTCGTAATAGAGAATGGCGTATCGCTATAAAGAGTGTTTCTATAAAGAGCTCAGGACATTGTATGGAGTGCCGACTCTTATTTATATGCTCTGTGACTATAAAGAGCTCAGGACATTGTATGGAGTGCCGACTCTTATTATTATAATTTGTAAATCGATTCTTAAGGAGTAAACTCCAATAATAAATATATACTAATATATACTATGTACTAACATATTATATTAGAAACAAATAGTAATTAGTTAACAACGCCATCTGCTGGAATTAGTTAACAACGCCATCTGCTGGAATAGCTTTAGTGTTGTTGTCGTTAAAGCAAGTTAAGTGCTCACAATTTAAAATAATTCACATTCGCCAATAGATGTCAGGAATTCCAATAAAAAAGTAAGTTGATGTTTAAGTTAATTATCGATAAAACACGATAAAATGAAATTTTCTAAAAATGATTCCTAGCTAGATCGATTTATAGCCCCCGAAACCCCCTATATACTAAATTTCATGAAAATCGTTGGAGCCGATTCCGAGATTCACACACTTTTTATTAGGAGTACGATGTTGGCGATGCTACTGTGGCGCCCCTCGTTTCATTACCAAAGATCGAAAAATATTATTGATATTTCATTATTTTATTAGTATGTAATTCGTACTTAAATATAATTTTCAAAAAACACAATTTATAAAAACACAATTTATAAATAATATTTTTTTTTTTTTTCTCCGCCTGCAATACGTACTTACGTATATGTATGTATGTAAAAAACAAACAAACAAACAAACCCGATCCTAGAAAATGTGTCGAAATTGGTAAAGAGGACGGTAATTAGACGATTATACATACGGCCCTCGTGGTGCATCGGTAAACCGCACTACCGATAACACAAGGTCGGGGCGGGTTCGATCCCTCGTCTGGGGGTGTTTTTTTCTACATGTTTTTGCGGTATTTATTTACAAAAATAAATATTTACTGTCTACAAATATGAACACATTTCTTCGTAATAGAGAATGGCGTATCGCTATAAAGAGTGTTTCTATAAAGAGCTCAGGACATTGTATGGAGTGCCGACTCTTATTTATATGCTCTGTGACTATAAAGAGCTCAGGACATTGTATGGAGTGCCGACTCTTATTATTATATATTGTAAATCGATTCTTAAGGAGTAAACTCCAATAATAAATATATACTAATATATACTATGTACTAACATATTATATTAGAAACAAATAGTAATTAGTTTAGAAGAAATAAAGAAATAGTAATTAGTTTAGTAATAAAGAAATAGTAATATAATAAGAAATTTAGTAATAAAGAAATAGTAATTAGTTTAGAATTAATTAACAACGCCATCTGCTGGAATAGCTTTAGTGTTGTTGTCGTTAAAGCAAGTTAAGTGCTCACAATTTAAAATAATTCACATTCGCCAATAGATGTCAGGAATTCCAATAAAAAAGTAAGTTGATGTTTAAGTTAATTATCGATAAAACACGATAAAATGAAATTTTCTAAAAATGATTCCTAGCTAGATCGATTTATAGCCCCCGAAACCCCCTATATACTAAATTTCATGAAAATCGTTGGAGCCGATTCCGAGATTCACACACTTTTTATTAGGAGTACGATGTTGGCGATGCTACTGTGGCGCCCCTCGTTTCATTACCAAAGATCGAAAAATATTATTGATATTTCATTATTTTATTAGTATGTAATTCGTACTTAAATATAATTTTCAAAAAACACAATTTATAAAAACACAATTTATAAATAATATAATTTTTTTTTTCTCCGCCTGCAATACGTACTTACGTATATGTATGTATGTAAAAAACAAACAAACAAACAAACCCGATCCTAGAAAATGTGTCGAAATTGGTAAAGAGGACGGTAATTAGACGATTATACATACGGCCCTCGTGGTGCATCGGTAAACCGCACTACCGATAACACAAGGTCGGGGCGGGTTCGATCCCTCGTCTGGGGGTGTTTTTTTCTACATGTATTTGCGGTATTTATTTACAAAAATAAATATTTACTGTCTACAAATATGAACACATTTCTTCGTAATAGAGAATGGCGTATCGCTATAAAGAGTGTTTCTATAAAGAGCTCAGGACATTGTATGGAGTGCCGACTCTTATTTATATGCTCTGTGACTATAAAGAGCTCAGGACATTGTATGGAGTGCCGACTCTTATTTATATGCTCTGTGACTATAAAGAGCTCAGGACATTGTATGGAGTGCCGACTCTTATTTATATGCTCTGTGACTGCATAACGCATTTCGTGTGACAGTCACGTGACTAGTACGATTTTGGTCCCCATAATTTTCATACCCCGGGCCTATATATGTAAATCGATTCTTAAGGAGTAAACTCCAAAAAGTAAGTTGATGTTTAAGTTAATTATCGATAAAACACGATAAAATGAAATTTTCTAAAAATGATTCCTAGCTAGATCGATTTATAGCCCCCGAAACCCCCTATATACTAAATTTCATGAAAATCGTTGGAGCCGATTCCGAGATTCACACACTTTTTATTAGGAGTACGATGTTGGCGATGCTACTGTGGCGCCCCTCGTTTCATTACCAAAGATCGAAAAATATTATTGATATTTCATTATTTTATTAGTATGTAATTCGTACTTAAATATAATTTTCAAAAAACACAATTTATAAAAACACAATTTATAAATAATATATTTTTTTTTTTCTCCGCCTGCAATACGTACTTACGTATATGTATGTATGTAAAAAACAAACAAACAAACAAACCCGATCCTAGAAAATGTGTCGAAATTGGTAAAGAGGACGGTAATTAGACGATTATACATACGGCCCTCGTGGTGCATCGGTAAACCGCACTACCGATAACACAAGGTCGGGGCGGGTTCGATCCCTCGTCTGGGGGTGTTTTTTTCTACATGTTTTTGCGGTATTTATTTACAAAAATAAATATTTACTGTCTACAAATATGAACACATTTCTTCGTAATAGAGAATGGCGTATCGCTATAAAGAGTGTTTCTATAAAGAGCTCAGGACATTGTATGGAGTGCCGACTCTTATTTATATGCTCTGTGACTATAAAGAGCTCAGGACATTGTATGGAGTGCCGACTCTTATTTATATGCTCTGTGACTATAAAGAGCTCAGGACATTGTATGGAGTGCCGACTCTTATTTATATGCTCTGTGACTGCATAACGCATTTCGTGTGACAGTCACGTGACTAGTACGATTTTGGTCCCCATAATTTTCATACCCCGGGCCTATATATGTAAATCGATTCTTAAGGAGTAAACTCCAATAAATAATAGTTTAAAAAAACTAAAAAACACGCTTTTTATAGAAAACCGAACTAAAAAATAGAAAAATAAAAAAAATATTTTATTTTAAAAAAAGCGTGGGGTGCATGGTGTCAATAGTTATAAATATTTTATTGACAGATATGAGTAGAGTGATTATCATTTCGTTAATATCTAAAAAGCACCCCACGCTTTTTTTTAAATAAAATATTTTTTTTATTTTTCTATTTTTTAGTTCGGTTTTCTATAAAAAGCGTGTTTTTTAGTTTTTTTAAACTATTATTTATTTAATCCGTATAATCAGTATCGTGAGTATTTTTCTTTAAATCTTTCTTATTATGTAACTTCACAAGACAACATTGCAACCTCTTGGCACATAAAAATAGCAATAACGTCGATTTAGTATTTGTATAAATGGCTCTTTTTAGAATAACTTATCAAATCAACAAAAAGTGCGTTCAAATAGTGCTGTACTATTGAAAAACATTTAGACGTAAAATATTTTAATAATGATTAGTCGCAAATCTGAACATTAGATTGGTTACACACAAATCAAATAACTTGTGTATGCGTCATAGGGTATTCAAAAGGCGTCTCCGTTCCGACTGACAAGTACACGTTTACGACACATAAACCGCGCCAATAAGTGATCACACTTACGTTTACGCAAAAGGCTGTGTAATCAGTGCGTCTAAGTTGAAACACTGTTGAACTAAAACCTCTTTAACTCAAACTGCCAATTCTCAATTTTAAAAAATGTGCTTAATTTAATTCTCAATACAAAAACAAATGTTCTTAACTAATACTGCCAATTCTAAATTTGAAAAAGCAACTGTTTGTAACGTATAATGCCAATTTAACAATTTGAATTTGAGGTTATTTTTTGTGGCTTTGATGTTTACAATTCAGAAATAAAAGGATTCTATTCCGGGTTATTAATTACAGTCAACATTGAGTTAGTACCTATATGGCGTAAACTTATAACACTTATTACCCGGGACTAAAAAAAATCGGTGTGTCGAGGTACAACTACTGCTTCCAACACCTTTAATTATTATGTTCGTAAAATTACAAACTCAATATCACAGAATATTCGTGATTTTATTCGAATCCTATCAAGTATAATAAGCTTACTGGAGCGTCGAGCCCGAAAAGGAAAAAATATGAAAATTTATATTTTTCCCGTTAATCGTTACAAATTACTTGGATATTTCAAACTGTCTGTTGAATAGACTGTTAATGAATTCTATTAATTCGAAGGCTTACAATTTAGGAGGGCCCCCAAAAAGTAGGCACTATGAATCACAATATATCTCCGTTGTGGAGAAACCGAAAAGGTCGAAAAGCAACAACTTTAATTTGCGATAAACTCTTTTGCTTTATTACGAAATATATTATCATTTGTATAAAGTGTCAGTGGTTTTTTCTGAAAGCGTTATAGAATAAATAAGGTTTCCAGTCAATTCAATCTTCATTAATTTGAAGCACAGTTAAAATACGTGGTCGTGTGTGTGTTTTTTTTTTATTTTGCTATCAAAGAAAACCTACGTTTAACATATTAAAACTTCTTTTTTTAAAGTGTCTCATATCATCAAGAGCGTTTTGTATAATTCTTTCCTTTGATCAAACTATAATTTCGAGAACTAATAGGTTGTGTTTACGTCCCAAATGGTGGCGAACCTATTGCTATACCGGGCACAAAGTTTTCATTCATCGATATTTATTACACATAACTTCCGAAAACAATTTCGAAAAGTCATTAGTGTGAGCCAGTGTCAGGAATCGAACCCGGACCTCTGGATCAGAAGCCGTGTGCTCACCCACTAGGACACCGAGACTCATTAATATGGTTTAAAGTAATCCTAAAGCATTTCATGTTTATAGTTTAGAGTTAGAGCACTTCTCTCCTTCTCGCGAAGTAATGGATTTACAATCCTGACCTACAATAATGACTTTTCGGAATGATAAATATCGATTACTGATCAAATTTACGTTTACTCGTATAAAAAGGCTTGAAAACACTACAACGTATCATCTATAAAATATATTTAAACGTCTGTAACTAGTGAAACCCACCTCTATTGCATCTCCAACAAATCGTCGGACTCTTAGAAGACTGTTATATGTATATATTGTAATAGATTTTTATACAGAATTTGATCAAATTATTCAATAGCCGGTTCATTGAATTATAGAATTACAAATAGAATATGACACTTAAGTTTTATTGACAGAATTACAATGTATGAATATATAGTGGGCACATTATTATCTCTAGAGAGACCGTCTAGAGTCTATCGTAGTAGAGATTTTATTCTTTTAGGTTCACCCAGGCCCTCAAATCGATGAGATCGGACTATGGTTTATTTAACATTTCCAAAGCACTCAAACTGTTTGATGTGAGTGCAAATTATGAGATATTATTAGCATTGATTATAATTTCAAGTTCAGCAGCCTAATTATAATAAGTTTTTTACAGTAGTAGTAAAGTTGTTTTTTACAGTAGCCGGGTGGCGTAAATAAGTTCACGTGTTTATTTGGAGGAACATCCTTTGGAAGAATTTGATCTGCCTTTTCATTTTTTTTTAAATTGACAACGCAACCATCTGTGACTAGAGGGCCACACAACAGATATATAACATCGACAGCGATGTTATGGATGTCAATGGATGGCTTCAGTCTCTTACCACCAGATGATCTGCATGAACTGTCCCTATATAAAAAAGGACAGTTTGATCACTCATTTGAAATTTCCCTTTCTTTTTGGCTCACTTTAACCGTCCAATACGGTTTCTCAAAATAATTTAGAAATTTAATTTTTATTTTTAAATAACTGTTTAAATGTTCCATATTCAAATCTCATAGATTTATTTTATTAGAATATCAAGTAATATTTTTATGCCAGTTTTTCAGTCTACGAATGGTGTTTCCTCCTTACTTTTTTATACGAGGAGATCCCTAGCAAGTAAAACAATGTAATTAAGCGATAAATAAGTGTCACACTAACAAAAGTATTCTCCGAATATGAGCATATTTATTATTATACTAGCTGTTGCCCGCTACTTTGTCTGAGTGGACGCCATAAAGCAGCAAAAATACTATACCTATTATGAAGGCCCACTCCCGATTAATGATAGCATAATGATATTTTTATGCAAATAATTTATGCAAAATTTGACATAAAAGCATGTAGTACTTTTAGAGTTTATCCGTAATCAAAAATACATACAAACAGATAAGGAGACAAACAGTCAAAAATTGTAAAAACCATATTTTTGGGTTCGGTATTGATTGTAGATCACGCTCCAAGTATTATAAAAAAACATATTAAATGTACAGTTTCAACTTTCCTGCAATTTTATTGTGTAGATAAATACAAGGGCACGTAATATATTGCGAATAACATATTATTAATTGCACTTTGACATTTTGATAAAAGTGTTATTTGTAAACAAGTTGATATATGTTAATGGTTTTATTTCTATTCCTTCATCAGTAACAACAAATACAACGTAAAGAACAGACAATTTTATTTCAAGATGTTCAAGTCAATTGTTATATTTTTATTTATATATGTAAGTCATATTACTATATAAACACACAGATATATAGATTCAAACTTTTACCTTTGAAATTGTAGTATTTTTCTGTAGTAATGAATAATATGTGCTTAATTCAGTATTTCTTAATATAAAAAGTATTATCTTTATTACTTTTGAAAGTATGTGTACGAGTATGTGTTTCAGAATGTAAAAGCGTCACAAACAAACCGACATTCAACACTTTATAATATTGGATACCTATTCTGTCTCTCCTACTCTTATTTATGGATTTTGTGAAATGTTTTCATAGCTTATTTTATAAAAACTGTTGCGTGCAATTTTTTACTTTAATATTAACATCGGCTTGCTGACTTTGTGCCTCAATCTCTGAAAAGAGTATTTTTAAGTATTATATATTCCATTAAAATATTGTATTTTATCAATTAAATATACCATACCTATCTCTAAGACTTTCGCGAATCGAAATAAATAAAATTAGTAATAAATAAACGCGATATAATCCTAAAAGTTGTTTTAATGTCATAAATATACCATTATAATTAGCTATTTCACAAATATCCAAACAATATAAATCACATTTTCTGTTGTAATTCTTTTATAAATATATTCTGTTAAATACAAGTCAGTTTAATGTTATTGTTACAGGTAACTAATGCTGAATTACAAACCAACGAAAGCAGCAGAGGCGCTACACTGGTAAACATTAAATTATATTTATAAACTGTTCTACTATATTATTATACTAGCTGACCCGGCGAACTTTGTTCCGCATCAAAAGTAATAACTGTCGTCCCGCTATGTTAATACTGCAATATCTTCGAAAATATTTGTTTAAATTGAATACTGTAAAGGGCCAGGATCATCTATATTACATGCACAATCTATTTAAGAAACTTAATTGGACAAAAATTAATGCTGTAATGTTTAAAATCGCTTCGTAAATAGGCCATTACTTCTCGTAAAAAGTAAAATAATAAAAATGGTCATTGTGGGTTATCCCTAAGAGATAGACATATGCTCTCGCGGAATTTTTTGTAGATCTTTTAAAGCTGTATAATAATGTAGTACATTGTTTTAATTTATCACTTTAATCACTTTTCAATTTATCACGTTTCAATTTATCACGTTTCAATTTATCACTTTAATCGCAAATGCTGCCTGAACCTAAAGGTTCAGGCAGCATTTGCGATTACATACATACACACATACATAACTTCACGCCAAATCCCTTGCGGGGTAGGCAGAGAGAACAGAGCGCCATAGGGCACGATTCTTACACACCTCACTCGCTTCGTTGACTTTCATAACTCTTTTCATGCACGCTCGTCGGTTTTTGAGGCTCTTAACATCACCTTCCTCCAGAACACGTTCTATTTGGTCTTGGAATGTGTGTCTTGGCCGTCCTCGACTCCTACATCCGTCCGCTTTTGCATTGTATATCTGCTTAGTCAGTCTTGCGTCAACCATTCTTTCTACATGTCCGAACCATCGGAGCATGCCCTTTCTTACTTTTACACCGACACTCTCTTTCAAACCAACTTCCTTCCTTACAACCTTGTTTTCTACGCGGTCAGCGAGAGTCACTCCGCAGATTTTGCGTAGAGCCCTCATTTCTACCGCGTTTATTCTACTTTCATGCACACTCTGCCATACCCAGCTCTCGCTTCCATAAGTTAGTGTTGGGATCAGGACTGCATTGTGGATTGCTAACTGGGCCTTTCTGCTAATATTTTTTGCGCCCAGGAATCTGCCCAACACTCCGTTTACGCTATTTCCTATCGCCACTCGTCTTTCTACATCCGCGGTGTACCTTCCATCTCTGCTAAAAGCGCATCCAAGATATACAATTTCATTCACCTGTTCCAGCACTACATCATCAACCATTATCCTTGCATCTGTTCTGGATTCCTCCCTTTCAAACACCATTACTTTCGTTTTCGTCGCATTCAACTGCAAGCCTTTAATCATGCAATCATCTTTCATAGTAGTGACTAGTGTTTGCAGGTCCGACGGCGATTCGGCTAGAAGCACGGCGTCATCTGCGTAAAGCAGGCAGCTCACAACTAAGTCACCCATTCGCATCCCTACATCCATCGATCTCATTCTCTGGAGACAACTGTCCAGGTACAGGATGAACAGTCGAGCGGACAGCACGCAACCCTGTCTGACGCCGATATTGACGTCAAACCAGGGGGACAAGCCGCCGTCAACACGCACACACGCTGTGCAGCCCTCATAAGTGGACTGCACAGCGCGCAGCAGTGCTCCGCTCACCCCGTAGCCCGGGAGTATATCCCACAGATCCTTTCGTAACACTCTGTCAAACGCTTTTTCCAGATCCACAAAACCGCAGAAAACCTTCCGGTTAACAGCCAGTTGTTTCTCCACGATGTTGCGGAGAGAAAAAATCTGATCCATGCACCCTCGTCCGCTTCTGAAACCACCCTGAGCCTCCCACAACACTCCATCAGATATCACCCTCATTCTCCTTTCAATAATTTTCCCATACACTTTTGCTGCTAAACTGATCAAACTGATGGCCCTGTAACTGGCGCACTGCATACGTGATCCCTTACCTTTATACAAGGGCACGATGACAGCGCGCCTCCAGTCCATGGGAACCTTACCCGACCTCCAGCACAGATTGCTCAAGGCCAGGAAAGCGTCCCGGACACAGGATCCACCGTGTTTGATCATTTCAGCAGACATCATATCAATTCCAGCTGCCTTACCATTTTTCATACTTCGTATCGACCATTCAATCTCTTCCATAGTAATGTCCTCATCAGATGTTGGCGCAGCGGTGTCAGCCGTAGGCTCACTCGCGGCGCCCACATCCGGAACATACTCGTACATTTCCCCAAAATACTCACTCCACCTGCCCAATACATCGCTTGGGTTTGCAAGAATGTCACCAAACTTAGACATAATTTTGTCCATTCTGGATGATGACGAAGAACCCCGAGACTTTCTAACTTCCCTCCAGAAGAGTTTGTTATTCGCCTCGAAGTTCTCCGTCAACCTCACTTCCTCATTCGCAACAAGTCTTTCACGCTTCTCTTTCACTAAGGTTTTGGTAACATTCCTGCAGCGGCGGTAGCTCTCATACTTTTTCTCTGTCATACTATCATTCTGGTTCAAACTTGAGACATAATCCAACCATGCTTTTTTCTTTCTTTCGACGCTGGATTTCACATCCGCGTCCCACCAGGCGTCACCTCTCAGAATCTTATGCCTCTTTGCACTACCACATACTTCTTTTGCACTATTCACTATACTTTCTTTCATTCTTTCCCAGCATTCTTCAACACCTAGGTCAGAAAGACTCGTCTCATTGAGTCTTTTACTGACTAGGCCTACATACATACTCCGTACATTTTCATCTTCTAATTTCTCACATTTTATCCTTTCAAGCTCTCCGAAATGGGTACGCACTCGCCAGTGTCTCCACTTCTTGAAAAGGCCCACGAATCGGCTTACCACCAGGTAGTGGTCCGTATCAAGAGTGGGGCCTCTGTAGGCTCTTGTATCCCTTAGAGTATTTCGGAGACGACTATCTATCAAAATCAAATCTATCATACTCTTTTGCTCATTCCGTCTCCACGTATACGTGTGAATATCTTTATGACGGAATAATGTGTTAGACACAAGGAGGTTCCGTTCCAGGCATACGTCCAATATCGGCTTACCAGCATCATTCACTCTCTTGTCACCATTCGGACCAAGGACAGCCTCCAGGCCGTCTCGCTTGGTTCCGACCCACCCATTAAGATCACCACACAGAATTATCCTTTCATTTTCCTCAGCTAGATCCAGAATATCCCTAACAGTTTCCCAAAACTCTTCGAGTTCGCGGGGATCCGCGGAGCTAACGGGAGCATAAGCTGCGACCAGGAAAACTCGCGTGATCCCCAGTTTTATTCGAACCCAAAGATGTCTTGGGCCTACCAACTCATAATCTTTCACTCCGGAAGCAAAGCGGGAGGAGAGAACGACTCCAACACCCCCACTGGCACGGACGTCCGGGTCCACTCCGGACCATAGGGCTACCATGCCACCGGGGAGGTCCTCGGTCTCCCTCCCCCTCCGCTTTGTCTCCGTCAAACATAAGGCATCCAGGCATCTCTCATTTAATACATCCATCATCTCATTCATCTTTCTTGCCATGCTACCTCTAACATTCCACGTGCCTATACGGCACTCCCCTCTCCTCGTTCCGCCAGGATTGGCGCTGCGTGAAGGGTGGCGGCCCCCTTCGCCGCATGCGCATGCAGCCGCACCGACGGGGGCTAATCGGTGCCCGTCGCTTGCGGGGCACGCCCTAGCAGCCCGTCCGGCTGAGTTTGCTTTGGTCAAGATTGCGTCCCACTGGGACGGCAGGGATCGCGACGCGCACGCTCTTGACATGACCCCCTATTTTCGATTAAAGTTCTAAATATAACTTTTTTTTATTACACTATACATGAATTATAGATCAAAACCACCCCGTTGACACCCTTTAACTGTTAAAAACCCGCATCAAAATCCGTTGCGTAGTTTTAAAGATATGTGCATATAAGGGGACAGACAGCGGAAAGTGACTTTGTTTTATACTATGTAATGATTTATCTGTAGGTAAGCTTTATTTATAAATTATGATAGAAAGTTATTAAGAAAACAAGTCGAAGGTGTGAAAGTATCGTGATGTGTGAATCAAGAGGATCAAGAAGCACTCACACAATTTAAAAAAGGTAATATTCTTACCTTGGATCAAGTTGACAGCAGCAGCTAAAGATATACCTTGGTTCTAAACTCTTGGGCGCAGCCGTAACGTAATTGGGTGGTGTAGTAATAATAAATAACCTACACACATAACTTCACGCCTAATCCCTTGCGGGTAAGGCAGAGACAACGGAGGGCCTCAAGGCACGATTCTTACACACCTCACTCGCTTCGTTGACTTTCATAACTCTTTTTATGCACGCGCGTCGATTTTTAAAGCTCCTAGCATCACCTTCCTCCAGAACACGTTCTATTTGGTCATGGATTGTGTGTCTTGGCCGTCCTCGACTCCTACATCCATCCGCTTTTGCATTGTATATCTGCTTAGTCACTATTGCATCATCCATCCTTTCTACCTGTCTGAACCATCGGAGCATGCCCTATCTTACTTTTACACTGACACTCTCTTTCAATCCGACTTCCTTCCTTATAATCTTGTTTTCGATGCGGTCAGCGAGGGTCACTCCGCAGATTTTGCGCAATGCCCTCATTTCGACCGCGTTTATCTTACTTTCATGCACACTAATAATAAATAAAATCAGATTATGCTAATATTTATTAGTTATTTGTTTTGCTTCAATGTGCAAGAATTGTATCTGGAATATTTATTGCTACATCTACTACTTTTACAGAAACCATCATTTCTATGCTGTGACATTCCAGAGCTGGGTGAAGCAAAACATTTAGCTGCCTGTAGTGAACCCAAATTGGATGGACCAGTAAGTGTTCGGCACTTCAAGTAGACAGAGCAAATATGCAAACAATCTTCGAATACTTTCTATTTGAAGTACTTTGTGCCGGGAAAATAATTATTTGATATTCAAATAACTCTTTAAGGTGTTCAATTTAATCGCAATAGATTGAACGGTTTTTTTGAAAAATTTGATAATTGTAAGCCTTAAGGTGAGATATAAAGTACCCCAAAACAGATGAACAACCAAAATTTTAATGACTATTTTTCTTAGCAGTTCACACAGCGCAATTTACATTTCAAGCTATAGCTAACTTTATCTTACTACAAATGTATGTTTTAAACCCTAAACAAATAAAGCTATCAAGAAATTATCATTTATTTCTATTGGTTTTTAGTGCAACGAGGTCCAATGCATATTTGAAAAATCAGGCTTTCTTGTAGACAAAGATAACTTGAACAAAGTGGTTTACAGAAATTACCTCTTTAGATGGTCAGAGAATAACAGATTGTGGACAAGAGCCGTCTGGAAGGCTATTGAAGATTGCGTTGATATAGATCCAAGACAGTATCTTGATTATCCTTGTAAGGCTTATGATGTTTTTTCTTGCACTGGCATGGCACTTTTTAAGGTGAGTTATTACTTAATATTATATATATTATCATTACCATTGTTTTACAGTCTCGGTGGCGCAGAGGGCGAGCGCACGGCCTCTGATCCAGAGGTCCGGGGTTCGATTCCAGACACTGGCTCACACCAATGACTTTTCGAAATTGTTTTCGGAAGTTATGTGTGATAAATACCGATGACTGACAAACTTTGTGCCGGATATGGCAATTGGTTCGCCACCTATTCTATTTTGGGACGTAAACATAACGGCGAGACGAGGCTTAACAGTCGCTGCCTACACCTTCGGGTAACAAAAGGCGTGAAATTATGTTATGTTATGTTATTACCATTGTTAAAATTATTAAGTATCAACAATTTCGAAGTCTCGGTGGTCCAGTGGTCAAGCTTCTAAATCAAGAGACAGCGGGTGCAAAGCTTGGCTCACACTAATGACGTTTTTGAAATTAGTTTCGGAAGTTATTTACTCCTCCAAATCAGGACACAATCTAAATTCTAAATTAAAATTAAATGGTTTAATGATTGGATTATCATTAATTTTCAAATAGTTTACTTACTATATCATGAGTAATTATTGATTCATATTTTTTGCATTTAATGTGGTTGTGACTTCTAAGAGGATTCTGATAATTAATTACCCTTTACGTTACAATATATATGCGATGTGGTTATACAATTTTTACCATTTGTTCCAAATTTCTTTGGCAATACTAAATATAGGAAAGGATTGTTTTTTAGTATATCAAAATTAAATCATGGCTATTAAGTATTAGAATTTACACTGATTTAAGATCCTAAAACAACACTGTATAATTGAATGTACACGTTGTATTCTCTAAAATGATTTTAAACAAAACCTTCTAGAGAATTTCGTAGAAGATAAACGGAATTTTATCGACAGGTTTTATTTTTAGAGCTACTAACTGTTGATCGTTCTATTTCAGCGATGTGCTGCAGGTGCCTGGAAATGTTAGAATATAAGAAAGTCTAAATTAATCTAATTTTTAAAGTAAAGTATGTTTAAAAATGTTCTCGTTTTCTTGTGTTTCCTTTAAAAAAATGACTTACTTTAATGTAAATATTTTGATTTAATTAAAAATTATCCTAAATGAAATGTAATCATGTTGTTTTTTTTAAATAAAGATGTTGACGTGCATAGATACATTTAAAAAAAACTCGCAGTATTAAAGGACCGAGAATTGATCCTTGAGGTATTCTATTCATCTTGTGTTTATTACCTTCATAACAAACCCATAACTAGGCATTATACCACTACACGGTTCATAGTACCAGACATAATGATAATTGTTCAACGTCCTCATCACTCAAGGTCATAAGAACACTTGACAGTACTTGACACTGATTCCACCTAACGTAATGATAGGGCTCCTTGAGGACATCCGACACACTTCCACGGCTATTGTTGATATTACGCCAAAGTAATTAGTTAATTTCAAACAAACAATCAATTTGAAATAACACAAGCATACATAATCTTGTAGGTATAGGCAGAAATTAACTTAGCCAACACTTCCTATAATATTCCGAAAGAAACAATAATATATCTGGACATCTTCATACATTAAATTGTGCTATAATATTTAAAAAAACTGGATTAATATCTATTGTTTTTTTGTTCATTTTCAATACCCATATTGCCGTTCCGAACTTATTTTTTTAAGTCAGTTATATAGTTATTATATGCATTCGTTACGCTATCATCTAACTATTAATTATGTCTGGAGGCTTAATATTGGTTACCATTCAAAATGGATATATTATTGTTTGGTTGTTTTGGTTTTTAGATATGACTGCAACGAATTGTTATGAGTTGTTACCTGGTGACTGGTTTCTTTGTAATATATTTGGAAAGTTTTTGACTCTTTATTAAGTACTCCTCAAATGTAACCGAATTTATTATAAACACCATTAAGTGCAATCTAATATAAGGAATAGATTCTTGTTTATTCACGACAACAAGATGTTTAACCTTTTTTCTAATCACAGGAAACCAGGAGGATGTATTTTTGTCTGTCACCTAATTCATTACGTGAACGAGAATTTGTTAAATGTGAAGAAGTATCTTAATTTAACTAAGATTACAATACACTAGATAATATACTATTCTACCTATATATACAATGTCTCTCTGAGGTTTTAATTAAATAAAGACAAATCTAAAAAGAAAATCTATTGATAGACTTTGGAATTAGCTGTCATTACTAAACCCATTTTAATATTTTTTACGCTTTTAGACAGCTACAGGCTTTCAGAAGTAGCATAGGCTATATTTGTATTAATAGGCAAGTTTTTTTTTTCCTTTTTATGCGGAGGTAGCTAGAAGCAGGTAGCATTTAATATATGAGTCGATGATTCGTACCAGTATTAACTTATTGTCGGTTATCACCTGAAATACTTGAAATGGATAACAGTAATATGGCAGTATTTAAATTATATCAAATGAACAGTCTACATACATTTAATTGCATTTTTTTATTGCTAACGCGACACCTTGGTAGTTTCCGTAATCACAATAGTTGTAGAGTTGGTTATTAGCTATATAACTATCTGAGCTCAGGTCCCAAGATCATTGTGCCTGAATGCAAGATCATGACAACACCCACTCATTTGTTCGTCTTTGCTGCCGCTATTCAGGTAGGAGTCTTTTTTGATCACTTCAAAATGTGCAAGTAAATTTAGATAAGATAATGAAAAATGTATTTACATATGGATTTTTTTTTTGTTTTTATATTATATTTTTAATTCTGTGAGTTATTTTTGTATTAGGTAATTTTCTCACAAGATGATAAGCAACCAGCTCCACCGATTAGTTCGGATGTTCCACAACAATGTTGGGGTCCACCTCAAGGCGTAAGTAAACCATTTCTTAATAAAATAATGATAGTACATGTAATCAACAAAAAACAACATTAATTCATCGTATTATATAATTTTTATTACACTTTTCCTAACGATATTACGGATGATTTAGAAATAACTTACCCTGTTCAAGGGTAGACTGAGATATTGGTTAATCTATAGATAGTTAGATACACATAATTGCTAAAAATGTAGAATTTAAAAAAAAATACAAAGGGGATATAAAAAAAAAATATAAAGAATTTTTAGAGAATTAAATTTGTATGAAAGATTTTCAAATTAATTAAATATTTGTGTGAATTTCTGTATCAATTCAAAACTACTAGGTTCGTCACAAATTTTAGGGATTATTTGATGTGGATTTTGAATGAGACCTAAGTTTTCAATAAAATCGTATGGTCAGAGCTGGTAACAATGACTATTATACAATACCTGAAGGTATCTTTAAACAGGAATGGAATATCCGTGTTGAAAATAAATGAGATAAAGTGCAAAGGTAAGGCGACCAGTGCTAAGCCTTTCTGAAATCTCCGAAGACTTTTATGGTTGGACTGCAGCCGAGCTTTGTACAACATTGTGCATTTAGCAAAAATATCTGCCACATCTATCAAATTTTATAGATTATAAACATTAGATTCTACGCATAAAATTCAGAATTATTTTATTTATTTTTTTCTTATGGGATAGGAGGGCAAACGAGCAGGCGTGTCACCTGATAGTAAGCAACAACGCCGCCCATGGACACCAGCAACACATATAGTGTTACTGGTGCGTTGCCGACCTTTAAGGGATAGGGGATAGGAAAGGACGGGGAAGGGGGGTGGGCCTCCGGGTACCTCTCTCACCGAACGAAACGCGGCATGAGCCACTTTACGTCGGTCTTCTGAGAGGTCGTGGTATTTCACCGGTCGAGCCGGCCCATTCATGCAGCGAACTGCTTGGGAACCACTGTTATATAATAATATAATTTCAAAAAAATTTATTCGAGACTTATATATAATTCTATCGAGACTTATATATACTTCTAAGTATATATAAGTCTCGATGGTCCAATAGTCGAATTCCCAGCTTCCGATTTAGTAGTCGTAGGATCGATTCCGCACTCACATCAATGATTTCTCGGAAGTTATGTGTGATAAATATCGATTAATAACAACTTCCTTGCAATATGACAATAGGTTTAGCCATCTATACCGTTTGGGACATAACGATTGAGCGAAGCGAGGCTTTAACAGTCGTTAACAACCTTCGGGTAGAGAAGGACCCGAAGTTATGTTTACATATTTACGTTTGCAGAGGTCGTGGTATTTTTCATTCATGCAGCGAACTGCTTGGATCTACCACTGTTTTCTTTTTACCAGGTGCATCTACCTAAGTGCTGCCCTCTAAAGCCAATGTACAGCGAGGAAGAACTACTGGCATGTGGCTTTCAGAAACCAGTTCCTGGCCTCCCACCTCGAGAAAAATCAGATGTGAGTATATTTATCTATCGAATTTACTGAAAAGGGCATTGCAGAAATGAAACCTACTATAAATCGATGTTTTGATTCCCGTCGAGGACAAACGTTATGCAAAGTTGTGCTTATTTTTTACAGTAACAAATGCTGAAATAATCAAGCGCGAGTCTGGTTTTTACTATCCACATAAACATACTCATTACTTGATCAAATAATATTACACTATCATTACAACATATAAACTCATAAATTTTGTATACAAAATATTTTTTATTGAATAAATATTTTTATACTTTTTATTACTTCTAGTGTGGACCACAGACATGTTTGTTCAAAAACAAAGGCCTTCTAGACGATGATGGTAAACTGGACTACGACAAGATAGAACCTTTCATAGACGCATGGGCTGAAAACCAATCACACATAATTGAAGGTGTTCAAAAAGCAAAAGAGACTTGTTTAAGAAAAGATACAGGTCCTCCGGTGCCACAGAGACCGTTCGGGCCATTTTTCAAACGTTCATGCGAAATTGACAAGCTCTATGTTTGCATAACTACTACTATTTTCTGGGTAAGTGGAAATTTATGTCTTCCATACCCTAAAGAGTAAGCAATATTTTCTTGTCTCGTCAAATGGAAAATAAATATTTTGTCTCAAGGAAATAGGTGGCGCATTTACCGTCGTAATAATATGCCGGACACAATTTTTTTAGCCGTTTATAATTAATACACTTAAACCTCGAACTATGGAGTGTAGGTACTTTCGTACTATGTAGTATTTTAGTATTATGTAGTTTCGTAGATTCACATTTTTTTTACATTTTACAGCTTCTATAATCTGTAGCTCAGACTTCAGATGCTTTAAGAAACTCCTAAACAAAATGTTTTTTTTTTTACAATATACAATTCACAATATATAATTTTATTTTAATTGAGGATAATTAAATTTATATTTCAGAACTGTAACATAAACGAAGAAGGTGGTTGCAAGACTTTGAAAGATCACATGGATGAATGCAGACCGTGGTTATATAAAGAGACCGACCAGTAAAATATTGCAAAATACCTATAAATAAAGCACAAAATATTACAATCAAAATTGGTATTGCTTTTCGCACTATATAGGAACGTGCTTACATGTTAGTTGTTTAGACTGTAGTTTGTCATATATTTGCATTTACACGATTATGAATAATTAAAAGTGTTTTATACAATGTCAGTCGTTTTTTTAAGATACGAAAGAGTCGGAAGTGGGATGGGAGAGGAAGTGGGGAAGGGGTTGGGCCTACGGATATCTCTCTCACCGAGCGAAACGCAGCATGAACCACTTTACGTCGATATTCTGGGAGGTCTTGGTATTTCACTGGTCGAGCCGGCCCATTCACGGAGAGAGCTGCCTGGCTCTACCACCGTTTTAAACATTTTCATTGCGAATTTCATTTTTTAAATCATTTTTTAAGAATGACTTTTTAGGCGAAATCGTTTTCAAAGCAAGCAAATATATACACAGCCCTGCAAAGACTTGCGCGTTGAAAGATGTAAAGGCCGTGGTTTAAATGTGTCTATTACAATTAGATAAAAACACGAAACGAGAGTTGGGCATGGCAGAGGGTGTCAGTAGACTTAAAAACCGACGAGCGTATGCACTTGACGTCATTCGACAAGAGTTGTGAAAGTCAAAGAAGCTAGTAAAGAGTGTAAGAGCCTTATGGCGCTATTGGACTAAGAGCCAGTGAACGGATACCTGTATGTATTTGACCAGACCTGGGTGTTTGTACATTGAGGCCCCTATACC
Organism: Euproctis similis; assembly: GCA_905147225.2. Taxonomy (NCBI): domain Eukaryota; kingdom Metazoa; phylum Arthropoda; class Insecta; order Lepidoptera; family Erebidae; genus Euproctis; species Euproctis similis. The sequence continues at coordinate 22,327,701 of LR990105.1, read as the reverse complement.
TACCGTACATGAGATGGGGACTCACTAAGCCCAAAGTGGTGGACGCGGCGAGTGCGCAGGTAAGACAGGTATCGATTTTTGGCTATTTATAAATGCATTTGACCACGTCTGCCATTTTGATATTTGAAAATATATTATTATTATTAATGGAAAATAACAATGGCAGACCATTATCACGCGTTTAACATTGTGGCAGACAATTTTGAAAATGATAAAAAAAAATTTTTTTTTTAAATTAATTGACCAGATCTGCCATTAATATATTTTATTTATTATAGTCTTAAAAACTTATATTGATAACGGCAGACGTATTTATTGCGTATAAACATCAGCAGATAAAAAAAATCTGAGATACAACCCGGTCAGATGTTTATATATTACGATAGCAGTTTTACATTAATATAGTTTATTTTATCACTGTATTTAATGAAATTAATATTTTATATGTAGTCTATATACTAAAATTTATAAGTTATACGATAAAGAAGGAGATACATTACAAAAAAATCTTAAATATTAAAGTATACTGCTAAGAAAAAAAAATAATTTTAATTTGTATTTTATCTTTTACATTTATTTATTGAATACAAAATTTAAAAGTTAGATAAATAAAAAACACTCATGCATACATTACTAAATCAATATATATTTATATTTATCGATTTTGATCTTCATTCATCATCATCATCATCCGAGCCTTGGTTATTATCATTGAACTCGTCTTCATCATCCATTGAATCGGATTCTGCAAAATTAAACGTAAATTTTAAAATATAAATAATTTGTAAATTGATTCGAACATATTTGATGAAGAATTGATTTTTATCAACTTACCAGGAACATCGGTGATTAAGTCACTCACAAAAGATGGAAGTTGATCTCCTTCGAACCATTTGAAGACTAATTTGTTGTCCTGCTCAATCCAACCATAATCCAATGGGTTTAAAGCAGTAAGTTGCTTTTTGTAAGCATTTTTCCAAATCATAGAAATATAATGAGCTCTCATAAATTGTTGGTAAAGTTCACTCTTACACGGTGGAATTGAGGTTGCGTCAAAATTTTGCACTTTTTTGCTGAAATTTTCATTGATGTCTGAAGCTTTGTAATTGCGGACAAATAGTTGGAATCTTCCGTCATCGACGTTCTGCGATTTTTTGGCATTGTAGAGTTGGCAAACAAAAAGTTGAATAACATTAAATAGGTCTTGTGTGGCCCAGATAAAAGGGCATATTCTTTATTGTCTAAGCATAGAGAAACACTAATATAATAAGTTAAACATATTTTTTTTCTAAAGACCATGGAAATCCAAATAGGGTATATTCACCCATAGGCTAGAATGAGTACAATAGTAATACATTGGAGAAAGAAGAAAGATAGCTACATCCATACATCTGACCAGGTTGTATCTCAGATTTTTTTATCTGCTGATGATTATACGCAATAAATACGTCTGCCGTTATCAATATAAGTTTTTAAGACTATAATAAATAAAATATATTAATGGCAGATCTGGTCAATTAATTTCAAAAAAATATTTATTTTAACATTTTCAAAATTGTCTGCCACAATGTTAAACGCGTGATAATGGTCTGCCATTGTTATTTTCCATTAATAATAATAATATATTTTCAAATATCAAAATGGCAGACGTGGTCAAATGCATTTATAAATAGCCAAAAATCGATACCTGTCTTACCTGCGCACTCGCCGCGTCCACCACTTTGGGCTTAGTGAGTCCCCATCTCATGTACGGTAGGTATAGGGGCCTCAATGTACAAACACCCAGGTCTGGTCAAATACATACAGGTATCCGTTCACTGGCTCTTAGTCCATATGATATCTCTACCAACTTCACAAGCAACTTGCTGTGAAGTTATGTATGTATGTAACAAAAATCTTTTAATTCTGGAGAATAGTAGAGTCCTCTAGATGGCTTACGTTAATATGTAACAAATGGCTCAGGACTTAAGACCCTGGGTGCTACAGAAAAATTGTCTCTAGATGTCGCTTATATTAATTGCATATTCTATCTATCCTTCCTATCATGAAACGTTATAGGTATTACAAAAATGTGTTGCTATTAAAAACAATTGTTTTGATGGCCCAATACGCCTTTTTATTAAATTATTGTCGTTACGAAAGTATTGACAGATAAAAATTTTGTTTATTTCGGAGATTGAAGCTTTTGCCAAAGAGTCCGAATGTAATGTTGAACGACTAGTCTCTATGTAGGAAAAAGAATTTTCGCCTGTAGATGGCATCGTATTTCAAGAAGCACTCGTAAAAATCCTTACGCAGGCAGTTTTTTGCCTTTGACAGCTCTGTTTAATACTTACATAAAGTAGGCAAAGTATGTACTTTGTAGTACTGGCTGAGGTAGAATTTCGGAGTGTCAGAAATTTTACCTCAGCCAGCGGTAAAAAAGAGAACTAAGATCTCAGTTTATTATTGTGTACATTAATACTATCGAAAAGCTTAGACCATTCGCACTCCTGTGTATCTATACTTCGTGAATTTACATAACTGTGCTTTCAAACAGATTCAGGCTGTTAGAACTAGATGGCACTGGATACAATTAATGACCACATTGTCTTTAGATGCAACAGCCCATACACGGGAGATATCAGCAAAAGACTATTAAAAAAGATCTTTTGTAATGTCACAGAAGGCCAATAAAGAGTATTTAGAATTATTCTCTCTGATTGTATGTAATTTACCAGTGGTAGAAGCAAGAAGTTCGCTGCATAAATAGACCGGCTCGACCGGTGAAATGTCACGACCTCTCAGAAAATCGACCGGCTCATACCGCGTTTTGTTTGGTGATAGACCCGGAGGCCCACCTCCCTTTCCCATCCTTTCCCATCATACTCTCTTAAAGGTCGGCGACGCAACTGTAACACTATATGTGTTGCAGGTGTCCATGGGCGGCGCTGGTCACTTACCATCAGTTGACACGCATACTCGTTTGCCCATCCCATAAACAATAACTAAAAACTACTGCACAAGTTTTGATACGTTTCACCCATGTAAGGCTCCGATTTATCCAAGGAATATACATAGTTTCATCCCGAGGCAAGATCAGAGATCTCTCTAAATGCTAAAGCAACATACTAACTGTTAAGGATTTTTTAGTAGTCGCTAGAGCTCTGTTTCATTATATAATTATTAAAAGCTTATACTTACGACATAACAGTGTACGAAACGCTTTATAATCTCCCTGGTGCACATTGCCATAATACATTTGATACAGACCTTATTATTATAAATAGTAGGCTAGGTCACTTCATCTCTATGTGTCCGTTTGTTACTATTTCAATTACAAACAGCTGATGTCGATATATTGAATTTGACGAAAAAGTTCGGTACTTGTACTGAGAAGGCTATATGTTGGTTTAAATTAAAACTTTTTTACTTAGGTCAAAAAATAGACCTTTAATTAACTTGACAACGATTTCATAAATGTCCCAAGGAAAAAGTGGACATGTAGGCGATCAGCACTAGAAGAAGCACAATATATTGAGTTATCAATACATAAAATATGATACATAATTAAATTAAGTTTGTTGTAAACATTTGTAGTGAATTCGGAATATATTGACAGGATAACAAAAATAATTAAAAAAAATATATTCAAAACATTATTTTTATTCTAAATCCTAAAGAAATTATACAGAAGTTCTAATTACCATAGTTTTCTTCAATCATACGAGTAATTATTACATTAATCTACTTATAATATAATTTTTACTAATACAATACAGTTTGTGAACACTCAACTCAACCAAAAAAAAAATAATTCATCATTGAAATTTAATACACAAATATAAGAATCTAAATAATAAAAATCATATGTGTACGTCTACATTATATCCTTGCGATGAATATTGTAAGTTTGAACGAGCTTACATTCATTACACTTATTAATACTGTCACGTAAATGCTCCAAGAACAACTATCATGATCACACACCACCAGGATCCCCTTATCACTTTCCTCGCAGGAATGTTATATAATCTAAGCTAACAGTCTTTTGAACGGCTTCAAGGGAGAAGTCTAGGATTGTATCGACCAAAGTACAATATCATTCCCGATGGATTGTGCCTTACAAAGTATAATAACGGTCTATCGAATTTTAAACGAGCTGGCTGATTACTTCTTGTTGGCAGACGCGCTTGTCTCGGCCTGAGATGAAGAGGCAAATGCATCGCATCACTAATGTCGTGAGGATCATGGAAAGCTCTCTGGTAGTCTCTAGGTTCATCCCAATTATTCAGCCACCTGGCACGACGCCGCTGTAAAATACCTACGTTTTCTGGATATTCTTCAATATGGTGTTGTTCTCCAATCACTCCCTCTCCGCAGGTAACGAATGTATTCACCTGCACCATGTCAGATAAATAAAGATCTTTGGATGGTCCGTTCAAACCACCTAAATCGGCATGATCGCCGTCAAAAATGTCTTTCAATCCCATTTTCTTCAAGGTCAATGAAGTGTTGAAAGTAGATTTGTGAGAAAATCTTGGAATTTGTAGTTCCAGACCGGGTCTTGGTAGCAGTGTGCGAAGAATGCGACTCCAAGTTGGTGTTGTTGGTATAGCATCTAGCAGCCGTTTTTCTAGTTTTCCTAAATCATCAACCTGAACTATATTACCCTGTTGTCCGGGCATCAAGAATATTGTACTTATTACAGTATTAGTATTCCCTAATGCAGCTACAGTTACATCTAGTACAGGGTCGTAACCAGCTAAAAATCCTTTCTTGTATACTACAGCAGGCACGGGAACGAGTCTCCTCTGACGAACATTAGGTGAAACTACAAAGTACATTTCTCCATCTCGGCCATCAACCGACGTGCCTGAGCAGTCCGTCTGAAAAGTAAAAAAAATATTTTTGGTTATAGGACTAGATCTAGATCTAGAATTTTAAGTCATATTTATTTCTTAGATTTTCGCGAATCACATTCATAACATTAAAACAACAATTTTACGTCATTAAAGCACTCACCTGGAAAATATTTGTCGTGAATGCAGCTAGTGGAGGTTGAAGAACTATATTGTTTGATTTCATATATTCAGGAATTTTTCCCCAAGTGTATCTTTTAACAAGCAAATTTGTTCGCCTCCTAATAATATCACTTATCAATTTAAAGTTCACTTCTTCCACGTGACCGTTGTAGAAGTGCTGAGCTCTTTCCTTGTAGAATGTTAAAATTTTCCCCTTATTTCTGTCACTATAGAGTTCGCGTATAAACGCAGAAACAGCTACACCAGATTGCGCCGATGTTTCAATTGAATCAGATATATTTTTTAATGTGAAATGGGGATTGAATGTAACCATGTCATCCAATTTTAATATTTCATTCATTTCACCAGATGTAGCACCTCTCGCGCCCATAAATATCATAGCTAACATAGAAAAAGTAGAGTAAGGCGAAAATACAAAACTTCTTTTCTTGTCGATATCGTCAGTAATAACATTCCAGTATCTAAAAGCTAATTCATTAGAAAGAACGGTAAATCTTGCAACATCTTCATCTAAGTTTTTTGTTGTTACCTCCAAACCTTGATTTTCATTAGAATATTCTAAAACAATATCTTTGTTACTCTCAGAATTAAATACAGTATCTGATTTTTCTTTGTCTACGGAAATTTCATTGGCTTTAGGTGGTGAAAGAGTGGGTATCAATTTCCATGTATTATTTCTTTGATTTATAAGTTCTTCCTCCTCAATATTTACCTTCTGAATTTTCTTTTTAAAATCATCCACTTTAGGTAACAGTTCTGGTAATTTATCTTTTTTTACAGTAGTGCTAGCTGAATCTTTTGGACTTGCTACCTTAGATTGGGACAGGTGATTATTTATTATATTTTCAATTTTTACCACATCCTGGTCTATGGATTCCGTCGTACTTGAAATGAGTTTTGTTGTTAGCTCTTGATCTTTAGTTTTATTTGGTATATATTTTTTTGTCGTTAATGTTTCAGGTTTTTGCGTAACTGCTTGCTGGGTTGTTAATTTAGTGGACACAGTATGAGTCACTTCACCGGCGGTAATATTATGATTATTTTTAACTGATTCATTTTTTTCTTTGTTTTCAGTATCATTAGAATTTGATGCATAAACTAATTCATGCTTGTTTACTGTGTCATTGTTTTGTTCTGTAAGTGTATTATTGTTGATTTTAGAAACTGGTTTAATAATTGTTGTATTAATAAAACCAGCTTGGGCGTCAGTATTTTTTTCAATTCCTATAGTGGTCTTATTACTTTTGATAGTTTCATTTTCCTTAAGTTTTGCAGACTTTTCAGTTGTAGATGTTGTGTCCGCGACAATTTCTTTCATGTTTGAAGATTTTTCAACAATCGTGGTCGGAATAATGTTTTCTGTTGTTGTGATTACCGAATCATTATTATTTTTTGTTTCTGAATCTATGACAGAAGGTGCTTCATTCACAACTTGAGACATTAAATCTCCCATCGATTCAAATAAAATGGGGTCAATGGTTGTAAACTCTTTAGGAGCAGTTGTGCTAGAAATTTCAATTTTTTGCAATGTATTTATTATTATATTCTTATTACCAGTATCATTTTCTTTCTCCTTAATTATGCTATCAGCTGTATTTTTATTGTTAATTTGTTTATTTGGATCTATGGTAGATATTTTCACAAAATTAATATCATTTTCATTCGTATTTTGTTGTTCTATACTTGAAGTTTCATTATTAGTGCCAGAGGGGATATCTATATCTATGTTTTCTTTGCTTTCCAAGCCTAATATATTGGCATTTGTGGTATCCAATAAATTACTTGTTGTTGGAAGAGGCTGGAAGTCACCACCAAGATCTGAGGCTATCTGGCTAATACTTTGAGCTACATCAAACAGCGGTAAAGGTTCATCATATTTGTCAACAATAGAACTATCAGTAGTTTTATTATTGTCCTCATGCAAGTTTATACTATCGAAGGTTGAAAACTCAGTTGACGATATGGTAGTAGATGGAGATACAGATTGGGTAGTTATGGTGGTTAAATTTATTTTCTCTTCATCTTCTTGCTTTAATGAAGAAGAAGAAATAGTACTTATAAATGGACTACTAGTGGTTACAGTAGGTTCAAAACTACTTGTCTGTGTGGTTGGTGATGTTTTAGTAGTACTATCAACCGAATGTTGAGTTGTTCTAGTGATTACAATTGTTGGTTTGACAGAACTTACATGTTTCTTAGTATTATGATCTGTACTGTAGGTAGCTACAGGAATAAAGGTACTTATTTTTTCAAACTCAATTCCATGTTTTTCAGTGCTAGAAATCGTATTCGAGTTTGGTGGCACTTGATTTGAATTTGGATTATAATTTAATGTGGCTGTAGAAACGCTTGCATAGTGTTTCTTCGTGGTTGTCTCAGTATGTGGTGTTGTTATTTTAGTTGTTGTTCGCATAGGGGGTTTCAATGTTACCGGAGCAATAGATGTCAATTTGTTGTTATTTCTAGTTTGTGTAGAGTTTGTTACAAATTTTGTTATATATGTGGTAGGTATTTTAGTTGTTAGAAATGTAGGTCTTTTTGTCGCAATACGATTGAAACTTGTGGTCGACCTTTTGGGAGACATTGTTGAAGTTGTGATTTTGTTTGTTACTGGTGTGGGTTTCTTTGTGCTCATGACTGTAGTCGACGGCTTGGGTGCCCTGGTGGTAGTACTTAATGTCGTAGTTATTGCTGCTTTTGTTGTAGGCACTTCAGTTGTTTTCTGTTCTTTTTCAGTAACCGTAACTTTAACCTCATCTTTTATGTTTGAAGTTGCTATTTCATTATTATCATCCTCTTTGCTTAGTGAGTTTTCAACATCATCAAATCGTTCTTCCAACGTTTCGGTGTCAGGGGTTGTGACTGCACCAGAGGACTTATCAGGTACAATATCTACTCCTGTGTTACCGAATATAGATGGTAAAATAAGACTCCAAGAATCTGAGACGTCCGGTGTATCAAGTGTGGGTTGTATATGTGGCTTGTTCTTATGGGCCTCCATCTGTGCTTTAAGAACATTTTGTACATTTTCAACTACACTATGAACTTTATTATAAGGTGGCGGATTAACATTGAAAGTCATAGTGGGTTGATCATTGGCAAATGTAACGAGTCCCTCGGTTTCTTCTCCAGCAGCAACAATAGCCTGGATTTCTTCTAGAGTCATAAGCCTTTTTACAAGTTCGCCTGATTCATCGAACGTGTAAAATTCGTAACGGTCAGGGGTCAGTAGATTCACAGGGCTTCCAACAGTGGCGGGCACCACTGATGGTGGCGGTAGTGTATTGCCCACAGCATCGGCGATGAATGGCAGCTTAGTTGGTCTGAAAAGTATAAAATAATATGGATAACAATATTTGGTGTTAGTTTTATTCTAAGTCAAGAAAAAACTGATTATTACTACTGAAATATAATTTGTAACATAAATTTATTCTATTGAGTCCACTTACCATCAGGTAAATTGTCTACAACTATTTAGGAATCTGAGTGTGGGATTAGAATGGAGGGGATTGTCTAAGTGATCACAATGCCTCAAAAACATTCATATACAAAATATTAAGATTTGTAAATGACTGTTCCTGAGCTTTTTTACATATTTCATAGTTCTAATAATTATTCTTGAGCACGGAAAAGTGTTCAGTTTAAATAAAAAGATACAAAAATATTAATTGCCTTACCGGTTATCATCTTTATTGGCCAATGCTAATGGCACGGTGAGTATCAAATAGAGTAATGCTCGCATCTTGAGCTCCCTCCCATACAAACGACAGTCTCCTGAAACTGATAACGAAAACTTATTTAATTATTGGTATACTATATCAATATAAGAGGCAATGTTTGTTCTTTAGTTAATCTCCGAAACTGCTTATAATAATCTGCTAAAAAATATTCTTGCATGATGAATAAGTTTATTGGGGAAGAATAGGTACTAGCTGTGGAAAATGAGATGTGATTTTTGATACCGAGACACTAAGCGAGCAGTTTAGTTTACCTTTAACAAATTTTTGATTTCCTCGTTGCAATTCAATTTTAGCGAACAAGGATTAGTATATGTGTGGAATAAAATTCCACGCGAATGAAGTCACTGCCATAAACTAGAAGAGCTAAGACAAATAAATTATAGATTCTATATAAAAAAAAAACCAAAATAACTGTAAAATTATAAATAAACCCGCGGAACAAGTAAATTGGCATTGCTTGTCGAAACGATAAGTGTAAACGGCATAAATTTTTTTCTACAACCATTGCTTCATTATAATGACCGTATATCGAAATATAGCAGACAAACCGCGCAATGCAAGTAGTTACTGGTAAAATTGTCGATGAAAAGCCAATGATTTTTGCGAATGTGTGTGTGTTCCATTGTATTTATCTTTGACAAGTTGCATGTTGATATAATCTATTTGTCATCTGGCTCTTAGCACAAAACTCAAGAGATGTAAGGTCACTCAACCTTAAAAGAGGTATTATGGTGTGTTGTATAAGTAGCTAACAGTATTTTATAATTATAGTAAATTAACAGAGGTAATGCTACGCATTTTGCTGCATGAATGGGCTCAATCTACTGATGAAATACCAAGACTTCTCAGAGAATCTGCGTAAGGTTGATGCCGCGTTTTGTTCGGTAAGAGAGTTGAATCGTTCCCAGTTCGCAGTTCCCTTTAGTTCCTCCTTCGTTTACTATGCCGTCCTATAGTATGACAATCTTCTCAGTTTTGCATAAGTCCATGAGTGTCACTAGTATCGGTAGATATAATACTATTGTCATATATTGTTCAATAAATTCGGTTAGATAAATGATGATAAATTCATGATATCATACTCAAGGCTTTTCAAACAGATAAACCTATCCAGCTAAAAGTATCGAGACGGCAATTTCGCCAGACGATCTTTATTTAAACTTTAAAAACAATAACCTACATAATTTGTAGTCATAAAAAAGATCTAATTACATAAAAATTTGTATTATTATACGTCATTATGAATAACTTATTTCAAAATAGCATTATTCGAAATTTGAATTGGTAACATTCAGGCCATTTTATTACTTAAGAACATTTCGATCTGAGAATTTTGTGACGCCTCTCATGATGCACGGAGGTTGCAGTTCGTTACAACAATGTTTCACGGTCGGCTGGCTCGCAACAATCTCGTCGCGACCCGTTACAAGTTGCCGACGCGACCCGCGAGACAGTTATTTACTCTGTGGCTATTGAACATAAGTGACAGCGGAAAGAGACCGCGAAATCTTTATGAATGAATGAACACGCAAACTTGCAATCTGTTCATTCACTCGTAAAGATCGGAGAATGAGTGAATTGATTGCGAGTTCGGTTTGGCTATATATATATATATATATTTATGGGATAGGAGGACAAACGAGCAGGCGTGTCACCTGATGGTAACCAACCAACGCCGCTCATGGACACCAGCAACACATATAGTGTTACTGTTGCGTTGCCGACCTTTAAGGGATAGGGGATAGGAAAGTACGGGGAAGGGGGGTGGGCCTCCGGGTACCTCTCTCACCGAACGAAACGCGGCATGAGCCACTTTACGTCGGTCTTCTGAGAGGTCGTGGTATTTCACCGGTCGAGCCGGCCCATTCATGCAGCGAACTGCTTGGCTCTACCACTATTATATATATATATATATATATATATATATATATATATATTGGGAAAAGTTAGCAAAAAGGCCTGATGAATAGCAACTAACGCCACTCATCTGCATTGCCGGCCATAAATCAATCAAACAAAACACAAGTACATTCGCATGCAAAACAAATATTTCATTCGGGGACTGAAAAGGACTTCATCATGGGCTTTTAAGGTTCCCCTTTAAGATATAGAAGAGTACGTCAAGAGGTCGTTTTTGTTGATTTTTATTCCATATTGATAACCTGGAGACGTCGATGACTTAGACCACAAACAACCAAGACATGAGAAATGACATTGACACGCCACTAATGATGTAACTAGGAAGTGGGTCAATGTACTCGTAAACCGAACAATACGTGAATGAATTAACAAATGAACACCGTTTTGATCGATATATCAATTACATTATCATAACGTAATAGCTTTGTAATAAGTGATTATGTAACTTTAATTCATTACTCATTGTGGTGTTAATGATATGTCTTAATCGATTTGTTATAATAAGAGCCAAACTTGGTATGGGAAAGTAAGCGTGAGAGTAGAATAAGCGCGGTCTAAATGCGTGCTCAGCTCAAAATAAACGGAGTAACACTCACTTTTTTTGCCTTGTGAGTGAATCAAAATAAAAACTATATTTTGGTTCAAATTTATTACAAATTATTATTTTTCAAAGTTAAGGCCGTCTTTGACAGCGTTGATGTCCGTTATGACAGACTCCATTACTTTGGGCGAAAATTGCGGTAAGTCTGAGATTTCTACCAAAAAAAGTAACCACATTAACGTAAGCCTTTTGGGTTTCGTGAATGGGTTTTCAAACGGCCGATAACACACGTGTTAAGCCACACCATACCATAACAATGGGTTGTGATAAAAAAGATAATATAAAAAATATTTCCATTTTCTTATTCTTCTTTTACGATATTGATACTAACCAGATCCAAAAATTACTTGACCCATAACGATAATATTTAATGAAAAATTTCACTAATATTCAACATTGTTTAATTGCAATGGTGTCTAATAATTTCGGAAAATCACAGTTACAAATTAAGTATTTTAAACAGAATAAGCTCTACCATAAATGAGGGTATAAAATATGCAACACTTACAAACATTGAATAGTTAACTTTGATGCAAAATGGATCAGGTAGAGAATATCCAAATTAAACCACTTCCGACATCTATCAATGAACGAGGGTGATTATAAATTATGCATTGCGCTTTTGACGATCCCGAAATGAGGATATCATAAGAATAGATGTTCATATTTGAAAACCTTTAATATCAGTATGTCGATTAGTTTGTTCAAGATATTTGAGGGTGCTAAGCCTGGATATGTTATCCAGAACAAACTAGGCTATTCGAAGTAATGACAAATTCGGCAAGTTTTTTAGTCTGGCTCCTAACTAATCCTAAATTACAAAAAAAAAATGCATAACTCTCTGCAAATGAAAGGTGCAAGTTATGATTTATTTCCGATTATAACGATTGGAGAATTACTAGATATTATAAAACAAAATCGTTTTCTCTGACCTGTTTCTGTCTATATCCCTATGTATGCTTAAATTTTTAAAACTACGCAACGGATTTTTATGAAGTTTTTTTTAATAGATAGAGGATGTCGACGGGGTTTCGTATATGTACATACTTTTGATGCGGGGCAAAGTTTGACAGGTCAACTAGTGTTCTATAAAAAAGATATACAATGTTAAAATCGAAGAATTTAAGACTGGACGAAGAGTACACTACATTTTCGTAGACTAAATTGACGAAGACTTATGTGAAGGTGGCTCTTCATTACTTTAAAGATTTATTCTCTATTTTTCATAGCACATTTATCTGCTTAGCCACAGGCGCTGAATATATTGTGTTCAAAACATTATTACTATTACGTAAGAGTGAATGACCGTCGACGATTACGAGCTGAAACCACTAAAATATGCAGCACACCTGGTTTTCGAGTCCACAGCTATATTCAGCCTGGTATAACGCTTCAATTGTTTATGCCATTCCAAATCCTCTGCCTAAATTCATTTGGCAGAAAATATAATCAAATATTAATTTATCGTTGCATTATATAAAAGAGTTATAAATTATACACATGTTTAATTATATTATAAAATATATTCTAATCATTGTCGTGTTTGAAAAATGAAATTAATGACGTCTAAACAACGCATATTAATACTTATATACTTTTCTTTTGTAAATACATGCATATGATATATAGAAAAACACCCAGATGCCATACAAACATTCATGCTTGTCATAAATATTTGTACTCGGGTGGGGATCGAACCCGCCGACCTCGATTCTTCAGTCGTTAGTTTTACCGATGCACCACGAGGTTGCATATTCATATTTCATGATATCATTGTACCTGGTGTATGGTTCTCCCATCTAAGGTACCAAAATAAGCCATACCGCGTAAAGAAGAATAATGTAGAATTGCCACTTATACTTTCAAATATTCAGGGTATAAATAAAATCTATCTTTTTGGCTGGATTGCGACATCTACTTTCTAAACTAAGTAACCAACACTTATGTCATAGAACTAGGTAACGGATATTACTTTTAATTCTCAGTAAAACGCTCAGACACTATTCAAAAATATATATACTTCATACAAATAGGTATAAAATGTTTAAAAAATCTATTATAATGTTCGAAAAACTTTTATTGAATTAAAAAAAAAGTGATTATAATTTTTATAGGGTTGACGTCTAGTAAGCAACCGGTCACAAAATCACAGCCAAACAACATGGATAGTACGAGAAGATGACAAGTTGTACCCATCCCTGGTAAAGGATAAACCAACAACTACAACATTTCCAAGGAAGGTTGAGGTCATGCAGTGTCCGGTCATAAAACCACAGTCTTTCAGCCAAAATATTTCATTTATTATCATGGAAATTTAGAACGGATAACATATTGGATCTATTCCACTCAGTGTTTTTTTACGAGATATAGCAAACGAGAAAGTGGGTTACCTAATGGTTAGTAATTTCTCACCGCCCATGAACACCGTGTGCCTTTAACGAATTAGTATGTGTAGGTAGGTCTCACCGAACGAAACGCGGCATGAGCCATTTCACGCCGATATTCCTAGAAGTCGTCGTATTTCACCGGTCGAGCCAGCCCATTCATGCAGCGAACTGCAACGCTCTATCACTGTTAAATATTCTCCTCAGTCGTTCACTCCTGACGGAGTGGTCGTGGCTGCTGATGATCCATAAATACCGGATAAGGCAGCCCCTGCGATGCTCTTCCATTTGTTTCGGTCCGCAGCATTTCGGAAACACTGTACTACGGAGGCCTGTGTCACGGTTTTAATAAGACCCGTCCAGCGCGCAGGCGATCGACCTCGTGATCGCTTGCCCTCCACAAGCCCCTGGACAGCGAGTCTTTCCATGGAGCATTCGTTACGAGTAATATGTCCAAAATATTTCAAGATTCGTGTTTGCACAGTCGACGATAATCTTTGATTAATTTTTAGTTCCTCTAGAATCGAAACGTTGCTCCTAAACGCTGTTCAGGGAATCCGCAGCAGTCGCCGCCAGCACCACAGTTAAATATTGGATAAGAGGAAATTATTATACATTTGCACTGGTTATATTTATTACTTGTTTGATATTCATGATATTAGACTTGGCCTTTGGCCAGGATGCGATATCAGACATGGTTTTCCTATTGCACCATACAAATTGGGACATACATTATTTACATATATATATATATATATATATATTCGACAATACTCCTAGACAGTGTACTTTTATAATAAAGTCCGATTTCAAATATTCAAATTGAAATCGATATCTTATTGTTCTAGAAAGGCTGTATATAAGTTGGGTACTACCTAATACTGCTGATTAGGTGAATATATCGTCAGGCCTCACGATGCATAATAATATGTAAATGTACTGACCGGCTGGCTTGAGTGCAAACATCTGAGCTTGCTGGTTTGTTTTGTGTCTGAGCATTTAGTACCTATCATATACAATATACATAATATCGGTGTATTGATTTGCTGCCTAGTCTTAAAACACAATCGTAAGCATTGCATATCTCTACTATAATAAACAAAATGGCGTCAGCGCCAGCAGCCAGCCAGCATCTATTGCCTCAAAAATGGAAACAATTACAAAAATATTATAATTTGAAAAAAAAAACGATTCTGGAGCTATAACAAGAAGAAGAAGTTTACTGTTATCATAATAATTAATTGAATAAAACCTAACTGTAGCAGTCGAGGACGGCCATGACAGAATAGAACGAGTTTTGAAGGAAGGTGATGTTGGGAGCCTTAAAAATCGACGCGCGTGCGTGTAAAGAGTTTCAAACACTGTAAGCGGCGTGTAAGAATCGTCCCTTATGCTATGGCGCTCTACTCACTCTCTCTGCCTACTCCGCAAGAAAATGCGGGCGTGAAATTATGTATGTAAAACTTAACAGAGATTCTGATAAGATCCTACTTATAGAAATCATCTATTAGTGAGTAAGAAATCATGTCAATATACCAAATATTTATTTTGACTAGACAAGACTCTTCCGCTGTTCAGTTATTAAAAGCGTGAATGTGCAAAACGAAATAGATATGCCTAATATTTTCTTTAGCAGATTCAGTAATATATATGTTTCGGTAAAAGTGCTGCCTCTAGCCATTTGTGGAATTCAGGCCCTTTGTTAATTACAAATGATAAACACAACACTGCTTACATTAGTCCTCGAATTCATTTGACGAATATTAATAACAATTAGACATTAATTAAGTTTACGTATAATATGAACTTGAAATGCTGGTACCAGTCTAAGAGTTTTCTCGAAATTTTATTTTATTAATACTTTTAGGCGAACGCAATATTCCAGCATTCATATAGCAGCACATATAATAGTTGCTGAAACTTATTCACAAAATTTGTATCGTCAAACTTCATGTAAGTCATCTGATTGGTTAGCGACTTATGGTCATCTGCAACACACATAGTGTTACAGTTGCATTGCCGTCCTTTAAGTTGGGATAGAAAATGGTTCTGTAGTAGGATAAGGAAGGTGAGAGGTTGGAATACCTCAATCAACGAACGAAAAGCGGGATGTTGGTAGGTCGGCAACGCAACTATACCTATTACCGTCAAGTGATATGCCAACTCGTTTGCCCTCCAATAACCTAAAAAAAGTTGATTTAAAAATATAGGTACTGGTGATTACTTAGATGGTCACTTCGTGCCTTATGGCGCTCTGATCTCTCTGCCTACCCCACTAGGGACTTTGCGTTTAGTTATCTATGTAGTACCTACTTAGAGTAAGAAAACCCAAACTCTTCAACTCAACTAATTCTCAGCCATGACACTCATAATGTACAGTTACTGAACTGTCTTTTAACCTTGGCTTGTATTGTAAACGGCATAAACTAATGTCAAACAAATTTAAGTGTTTTAACAACATTACATTTACCGTTAACAAAAGAGAGGAGACCTCATTTTGAGATCGTAAAAACTAAATGTGCGATAGTAGAGTTAACTTTGTACAACTTGTTCATAGAACATAATTATAAATTATAACTTACATGTATAATTTTAATTATTAATTATATCTATAAATAGTTAAAAGTGGGCTAAATATAAAAGTTTACGGTAAATATAAATAGTTTTATATGATAATAATATGCGTAATGTTTGCTGCTGGTGAACAACAATGGCCTGCATAAGTGCTATATGGCTAAATTAATTAATGCATTGATGTTAAATTTATATATCTCTTACATATGTTACATACAAGCATGAAAATTTGGAAAATATATGTAAAACATATCGATAATTAAGAAAATTGTGTGTGATATATGTAACTCCAAATGTAATAGGTTACGCCACCATTTGGGACGTTAAGACAACAGCCACTGTAAGAACTATACCTTCAGTAAGAAATAGGTGTAAAATTACAAAATAATAATCTAAAGAGTCAGCCAAATTTCTATCTAGAGACTTGATCCAAAAGTATTGTATTCGTCGTCCAAAACACCGAGACCAATTCTATTTCATGTGCTTCGTGAAAAATGCTCATAAAAAATAAACTATTTAGGATTTTATTGCGTTTATTCCATTTATTTATCCCAATGTTACGTCCGCTAAATACTTAGTATCCGTGGTAATGGAGGAAGATCTGATGTCGAAATATATATTATTATTGTTGAGCAATAACTTACTTAACTTCACATCTTTTTCTACCCGAAGGTGTAGGCAGCGGCTGTTAAACATCGACTCGCTTAACCGTAACGTCCTAAAATGGAACGTATAGTCATACATCGGGCACTCGTTGTGAATCATCGGTATTTATCACACATAATTTTCGAAAATAATTCCGAGAAATCATTGCTGAGCCCGGAATCGACCACTTCTGAATAAGAAGCGAGAAAGCTCGACCACCAAGATATAATTAAGCACAATTAAAACGTAAAAAAATATTAATTGTATAAGATGAGATAAAATCTCACCGGTGAACCGATATTTTCGGATGCAATCTCTACTCAAATCTTGTGAAGAGATATATCTACAATAGTTCTTGCTGACATGAATGGCACATTAAAAATATGCGACTTTAACAAACACTAAATAGTAGCCCAAAAAATTACAATAAGTTTAACAGATATTTTTATCGGATAAAATTATCGTTAATGGAAGATCAGCTCATACTGAGCTTGCAGCTTTTTACTTGGTATCTAACAAGATTACGTTAAATATTTAAGTCATATCTAAGAAACAAACCATGACAGTAATATTTCGAATAAAATATGAAACAACTCGTAATTTCATTGTATAATAGAGTATTGTTTTTGTAACTTCACGTCTTTTTTACTTGAAGGTCTATATAGCGACTGTTATGCCAAGGCTTGCAGAGTGTGTTGGTGGTGAAACCTATATCCATATTATATTGGGCACAGTTGATAGGCACATAGCTTACAAAAAGAGCTCGGAAACTTATGAGCCAGGATTTAAACGTGTCACTATTTGATTCAGAAGCGGGGTGCAAAAACACCGAGATGACTACGGGTATTTTATATATTATGTACATAGTAAATGTAAACTAATATTTATATTTTTTTCTTAGCTTTTATGAATATTAATTAATATGGTGTTTATATTTTTTTAATACTTATAGAATCGGTTTAATGACTTTTGATAATTCTCTCAACTTTCGCACTGTTAATAATAGTTTATTGTACTATTTTATATATAACTAAGATAAAACATCGAAAATAGTTTTTTTTTTTTTGCAGAGTTATTCTTTTAATCCACATAATAAACTCATTAGGTACATAAAAGAAGTTTTTAATACAACGGGGCATAGTGGATTTAAAATTGATCTGATAAAATCTATAATAAATACTCGATTTTAAGATAAGTAACTAACTAGAAATATCTTTTTCAATTAACTGACTAGAAAGTATTGCAATTGTTATCTTGATTAAAAGTATAAGTAGTGATTTTAGCGGCAAAGAGAGAAGTGGTTCAAGTTTATATAAATTTTATTGTATAACTGACGTAAAAATCTTAATGATCTGAATATAAAAATACATACAACCCTAAATTTTCAACCCCATACGATCAACCCCTATTTTTTAAATTTTATTTTTCGGCAAGACAACGTTTGCCGGGTCAGCTAGTAAAATATATATAATATTCAATTAATTAAAGATTATGCCAGGTCTTGGTCTTCCACAGCTGATGAGAGCTGGCTTGCCACCCGAAACAATGGCGGAAAAACCGCCGTAATGTCTTAGGGGGTAGCCCTGGGATGAATTATAGAACAGTGTATTATTTATGGTGGTCCCACACTACCTACCGATCCCTAGACAGGGGTATAAAACATTTTCTCGCGGCACAAAAAGAAGGTCTTCTTGCACAATAAGTTTAATAATTTTCCAACGAAATATAACGGCAAAACGTTATTTCGTGAGACATTTCATTGTAGACTTCGCTACTCTCACGATATTACGGTAATGTCGTACGCATTCAGAAAATATTACGATATAGTTAGTTAATATTTTCAGTTCACAATCTCTCATCAATTAGGAGAGCGTTATCAAGAGGTCTACTCTCCTTCCCTTCTTAGTTCACTCCCAATCTTAAAGGAAGGAAACGCAGCTGGGAAAACTACCCGTGTTACTGGTGCCCATGGGCCGTGCTACTCACTTATCATCAGGTAACCCGCTAGCACGTTATCCCATATATATAAAAAAATTATATACGAAATGTTCATAATAATTATCAAACAGATACAGACCTAAACAATTACAAATAGGTGGATTTTGCGGGACCAATTTATAAACAGAGGTCAGTATAATCAGGAAGGTATAAACAAAAATTTGTATTAAATAGGAATTTAATACGAATTTTTGTTTCATTTTTAATTACAATTAAATTAAAACTTAGTAGAGTTTATAGTTTATGAGGCTAATATAACTTAGTCAGATTAGAGTTACGCATGCAAAAGGTAGCTTTAACGAAACCACTGGCTCGTCATACTGAACTAGAAAATTAGTTCACAAAGTTTTGCAGCTCTTAAGCTTAGATGTCAAATAACATCAATTATAGTTATTTAAATAAACTCGCATCAGAATCTTGTACTTATAATAAAATTAATAGTGTTAGATAGTCCATTTATGAGGCAAGCTTTGGGGTATTAATATGATCGCGGCAATAATTTTTTTAGTGGAAAATGTATAAAATATGGCGGTACGAAGTTCAACTATGCCAGAGTAAGATTTTTGTTCATATAAGTATATTTTGATTTAAAAAATAATGTTAAATTAGTTTGCTTAGATTAATCTATCTGTAACTACTATTATTAATTGTTGTATGATTGTGGATCGGAGTTCAGAATCATACTTATATATTATAAACACACATAACTTCATGCCAAGTCCCTTGTAGTGTATGCAGAGAGAAGAGGGTGCTATAAAGCACAACTTTATACACGTCACTCGCTTCTTTGACTTTAATAACTCTTGTCATACACGATCCTTGGTCAATAAGGCTCCTGACATCACCTTGCTCAAGGTCACATTCCATTTGGTCATGGAAAGTGTGCCTCGGCCGTCTTCAACTCCTACATTATTCCACTTTTGTACTGTATATCTGCTTAGTAAATCTTATTTGTTTCTCAGATTTTCGCGAATCTCACTCATAGATTAAAACAACTTTTAGGATTATATCGCGTTTATTTATTACTTATTTTTTTCCCGACGTTTCGAACTCTTTACAGAGATCATTTTCACGAGTGATGAACAAAGAGATGGTAGTCGTTCAAAAGCTATTTTCATTGATACAGAGAGAACCCACTTTTTGGAAATAAAAATCAAAAAGTTGATGTTAAAAATATGATTTTTACTATTGGTAACCCACATCAGACCATGAAACAAAAAAATAAATATTTATTTATAAGATGTATTCACTAAAGAAAAAAAAACTTCTTCAACTTTTTGATTTTTATTTCCAAAAAGTGGGTGGGTTTTTATTCATCACTCGTGAAAATGATCTCTGTAAAGAGTTCGAAACGTCGGGAAATAAATAAAAATAAGTAATAAATAAACGCGATATAATCCTAAAAGTTGTTTTAATCTATTAGTAAATCTTGCATCACCTATATTATTATAGTAAGAAGAAATAAATAAAACTAATACAATTAGGCTAGCTGAAATAAAATTTCTCCGCAACTCTGTCTACTGGCATTGTGCCCAAAAAACTGACTGCATTGCCACGCTGGCACGAATGGCAATGCTCTATGCGAAGAATAGGCCAGCCCTTTGGTCGCGAGAGGCCTCGATTAGTCTCTTAGCAAGATCTTTATAGAGTGCAGAAGCATTTGGACCCCATGTCCCTAGATTATCAACCCCAGACGTTGAGCCGTCTGGGGTTGTTAATCGAAAAACCAAAAACTTTCAAATTATTTGTACCGCTTGAGATTTTTCCCTGAAATTCATCTTCATCCATTCTTATTTTAAATATACGTAGTCTACTACAGCTTTTAGTAAATTCATTCAATAATTAATCCAGTTTGTTATGTTGTAACAATATTGTTCAACAGCGACGCCGACAAACTTCTACTCCGCCAACAGAACCTTCTGGCACGGATCCAACTATTATTTCAGTGTATATTGAAATATTAGTTCGGTGGAACTGGAAAGCCTCTAGAGACAGACACTCACTTCGATATGCTCTTACATAAGAAAATAAATATATCAGACTAATAGAGATTTATATTTGTGATAGATGGTTTTTTTATGAGAAATAAGGCAAAAAAGCGTGTCACCTGATGGTAAGCGAATAGCCCCACCAATAGACATCTGCTACATCGACGAGTTCAATTGCGTTGCCAATATTTTAAGATGGGATAAGGAACAGAATAAGAAGGGTAGGGGAGAAGTGAGGTCGAGGGTTCGAATCCAGGCTCACACCAATCACTTTTCGAAATTAATTTCTAAAGTTATGTGTGATAAATATTGATCGACTTAAAACTTTGTGCCCGGTATGGCAATAGGTTCGCCGGACGTAAACATAACGGCTAGTCTAGGCTTAACAGCCACTGCCTACACCTTCGGGCAGGAAAAGGCGTGAAGTTATATTATGTTGTATATTAACAAAAAATAAATACCTACATTTAAAAAAGATATAACATTTAAGTTGCTTGTCACAAGTGCCATTGGGAATTACAAAAGTGTTTTAAAAGCCACTATCTATGAAAAAAGTTTCGACACCTTGTGAAATATTTTTCCAAACATTTGCAGTTTTTCTGATAAAGTATTTTTTGTATCAATATTTCATATCGAGCGACCATTGTTTCTTCTGAGTTATACAGGACAAATAACCAGTGGTATTCTGCTTTTGAATCGGAAGTATCAAGTTTGAATCGTTATACAGACTAATAAAATCTCCGGATTTTATCTACGTTGAAAATCATTTTTGAATATAGACGTAAAATGACCTATGCCATGTTTTATTATTTTTTATGGGATAGGAGGGCAAACGAGCAGGCGTGTCACCTGATGGTAAGCAACTAACCCCGCCCATGGACACCAGCAACACATATAGTGTTTTTGTTGCGTTGCCGACCTTTAAGGGATAGGGAAGGATGGGGAAGGGAGTGGGCCTCTGGGTACCTCACTCACCAAACGAAACGCGGCGTGACCCACTTTACATCGATCTTCTGAAGGGTCGTGGTATTTCCCCGGTTGAGCCGGCCCATTCATAACACTCTACTACTACTCTACCACTGTTCATTCGCTTTCATTCGCTAAGAGTGGTATCCGGAGATTAATTCTCCTTCTCCTTCCTTTCCCATCCTACTTTTTAAAGGCCAGGAACGCAACTGTAGTATTATTTGTATTGCACGTGTCCATTAGCAGCGCTAGTGGTTTGCCATCGGGTGACCGGCTGGCCATCTATCCAATATAAAAAGATAGAACTATTTATATTACCTCATTAATAAATTAATAGGTATCGTTCAGTATATTCCCGATAATATTTTCTAAAGCCATAATCAATAACGAACTCTGAGCGTGGCTTATCGCTAAGGCTTGATTAACACGTCAATAGCCTCAAATAAGAAAATAATTCTCCCTTAATAGCTAGCCTCAATTACAATGTTCAACAACATCTGTTCTTCTTATGGAACATTATGAAGCCTATTGTTGGAGGTTATTTATTTTATTAATTACTACTTATAATAATTAATATAACTAATAAATATAATCTTTACCAGGTATAGTAATAGTGGTTATTTCTAGCTTCTGAAATAGAACAGCCTAGTTCAAATAAGTATGGCATAAAACGACTTTTCAATAGTTATTTGTGATATGAATCGAAAATTGTGTTCTATCCCTATCTACTACAGCGGACAAAACAATCAACTACTTACGCCTTGGTTCTGTATATTACATAAAAAAACTTCACGCCAAATCCCTTTCGGGGTAGTCAGAGAGAACAGAACGCCATAAGATCTTATGTCGTATCTTACACGCCTCACTCGCTTCGTTGACTTGCATAACTCTTTTAATGCACGCGCGTCCATTTTTAAGGCTCCTAACATCACCTTCCTCTAGGACACGTTCTATTTGGTCAAGGAATGTATGTCTTGGCCATCCACTACTCTTTTATCCATCCGCTTTTGCATTGTATATATGCATTGGTTATGTATATATTGGCTATGGAAAGGTATAGAAAAAGAAAACAAGAATGTATTGCCGTAAAACCCCTAACTGCATATTGTTCACTTGACACATAACAGTGCATAGAATACGACACGTGTCATACTTCAATATCATCGTAATCTAAATGTCTTCCACCTAACATTATTCACAATTTTCTACGTATTGATCTATGTTGATTCATATATACATAACTTCACGACAAATCCCTTGCGGGGTAGGCAGATAGAACAGAGCGCCATAAGGACCGATTCTTACACGCCTCACGTACTTCTTTGACATTCTTAGCTCTTTATTCTTCATTCATTTATTTGTGTTAATTACTTAAAAAATTGTGTGGTTTTATGAAACCACCGTAAAAGTGAAACTTTTTTTCACATTATAGACATTTAACTAAAAATTTTCGGAATAATATTCCATTAAGGGTATAAAAATTGCTTCATCAATCTTAATTTTATACTTAGAAAATGGGAATGATAATGGAAAATGATAAAAGTAGACTAGGTCTCCAACTAATATTTTTATTGAACTCTGTGTCTTAGAGTACGACATACATAATACTTAACAATTATTTAGATGATATACACATATTAAATATACATAAACAAAATATTTTTTCAATAATTATTTTTCAATAATTTAGTTAGTAAGTTTTTTAAATTGATGATTCTGATAAAATGATTAACATTTATATTTTTTTAGAGTGCAACAGTGTAAAACAGTTACTTCACAGCAATTTTTTTAAAAGTTTGCTTTGGCTTCGTTTAACTTTAAGTTAAAGATTTAAATCAATTAATTCGATAATCTCATCATTTTCAAGTTCTTTGGAAGTTAACGACTGAAGATTAAGAATTCCTAGATGGCGCTACTAGGTTGCTACTATTGATGATTCTGCCGTAATATCGTATTATATCGATAGATGTCGCCCGAATCGACAAGTATTCCAGCTTCGGCACTAGGGATAACGCGACACCTATTAAACGTTAACAACATTACAACAAAGGATCTTTACAAAACAAAACGATATTTTTTCCTCCAGTAAATATGATATTTTGATTTATTATGAAAATGTGACAAATACATATATAAAGAGCACTATCTTATCGCTAATAAATTGACGAACATAACTGTGTCACATATATGTAGTTCCGGTGGTCCAGTGGTCGAGCACACGGCTTCCGAATCGCATAGGTCGCGTGTTCGAATCCTGGCACACTTTTTGGAATTGGAAACTTAAGTAAAGTAAGAAAGGCAGTCTGCTTCCTCCACTAATTCGTTAGTTACAAGTCAGTGGCAGTTTTGCAAAGAGAGAGAAAACTAGTTTAATTTGAAATCGAACCGGACGTCACCGGCTTTCAGGGGATTGTGCGATAAGGGCTATTTTAATTTACTTGCCATCTTGTATTTGTTAATAGGGTTTAATAAATGTTTTTTATTTTACGTGGTCACGACAATAATTCCTAGATGGCGCTACTAGGTTGCTACTATTGATGATTCTGCCGTAATATCGTATTATATCGATAGATGTCGCCCGAATCGACAAGTATTCCAGCTACGGCACTAGGGATAACGCGACACCTATTAAACGTTAACAACATTACAACAAAGGATCTTTACAAAACAAAACGATATTTTTTCCTCCAGTAAATATGATATTTCGATTTATTATGAAAATGTGACAAATACATATATAAAGAGCACTATCTTATCTTATATCTTTAAACGAGCAATTCTTGTATATATATATATATATATATATATATATAAAATTGGAATCTCGGAATCGGCTCCAACGATTTTCATGAAATTTCTATTCCAGCAGATGGCGTTGTTAACTAACACGAAGTCAATGTGTGTTTGCTTTGCTTTTATTACAGTTTATCACTGCAAAAAATTATGTATATGTTTCTAATATACATAATATGTTAGTACATAGTATATATTAGTATATATTTATTATTCTGTCGGTAAGATCGAAAAATATTATTGATATTTCATTATTTTATTAGTATGTAATTCGTACTTAAATATAATTTTCAAAAAACACAATTTATAAAAACACAATTTATAAATAATATTTTTTTTTTTTTTCTCTCCGCCTGCAATACGTACGTACGTATATGTATGTATGTAAAAAACAAACAAACAAACAAACCCGATCCTAGAAAATGTGTCGAAATTGGTAAAGAGGACGGTAATTAGAAGATTATACATACGGCCCTCGTGGTGCATCGGTAAACCGCACTACCGATAACACAAGGTCGGGGCGGGTTCGATCCCTCGTCTGGGGGTGTTTTTCTACATGTTTTTACGGTATTTATTTACAAAAATAAAGTGTATATTTGGGTAATTAATTAATAATAAATAAATAAATAGACGATAATAGACGTGAAAGGCGCTCTGACGAGCGCCTTTCACTTTATCCCTACTCCGCGGCCGACCGTCACGCGACATGCAACACGCAGACGAAAAAGTTTGAGACGATGTAATAAAAGTTTCACTTTAATAATAACCGGTAAAGACATCATCACTATTAAGATAGTGACTTCTTCTTATAAAAATGACTGTGGAGCTCCCTGTAACTGAATCAAGAAGTAATGGAATCGAACCTGTGCTAACACCCATGAGTTCTCGAAATTCTCTATGAAAGCTGTGACCCACGACTTCGAGATTCAGAAGCAGGGTGTTATTTTCTTTATACCAAGATAATAGCAAGATCTTGTACTTTTTCCCGAACACTTCCTTACATATTGCTCTACCGCAGTACCAGCTGAATTCACACGTAGATCACGTCTCAATTATCCCTCAGTAATTTAATTCCCTCCCAAATTTATCTGCGTTAAGTATATAAGATTGTGTTTGGTACTTAAGTAGCCAATAATTACAAATCCCAATATTTTTGTGGGTCAAACTTTAGCTTTAGAAGTGCGGAGTCTGAATACAGATTAACACAAATGAATTTACAAAATGTATGTGTGATGGCTACAGATTATTTACGATATATGGCGAAGTTTTCGCCTGGGACTAGAAAATTATAGATTTATGTCTCGCTAGTTCAGTGATTGAGCACCCTGCTTCTGATCAAGAGGTCGCGGGTTCGAATCCTGGGTTAATCCTGGGAAATTAATTTCGAATGTTATGTGTGATAAATATCGATCACTGAAAACTTTGTGCCAGGTATGGCAATAGGTTTTAGCCTATTAGTTCGCGCCATTTGGGACGTAAACATAACGGCGAGTCGAGGCTTAACAGCCACTGTCTACACCTTCGGGTAGAAAAAGGCGTGAAGTTATGTTATGATATATATTCGGGCATAAAGAACGTTTTACTAGAAGAAGGATTACAAAGCAATAGTTTTTACGCCATGTTCATATAAACAAACAAATAAAGAAAAAAATATTCTAAAAAATATGTATAATTATGGCGTCTTTTTCTCCAGTGCACTCTATTACAAAGCTATACATTAATATAAAACTCACAAACATTTTAAAAAACACTATTAAAATTTAACACTCAAGATAAGTAACATACATACTTTCCTAAATATAACACACACCAATCAAAACATCTTGTGTATATTAAGTTGTAATCTCAAATCATCTAAGATTGCCGTGAGAATTCCACTTGACATCAAATCCATAGTTGGCACAAGATTGGCTGAGATCAATCTGACAATATACAAAAGTAGGCCCTAATAACAATAAAACTATCGTACCGTATGTCTATAACAATATTATCTACTAGCTGACCCGGCAAACTAATTTACTTACCCCGGCGATATAACAAGATTTTTTTACTGATACAGGTAACAAAGTGATGTTATAAAAATACTATTTTCTAAGTAAATAAATGTATATTTTATGGGACTTGTAGTGTATTGGTAAAACAACGACAAACGACTACAGAATCGACGTAGGCAGGTTCGATCTTCAACCGAGTACAAATATTTATGTTATGCATGAACGTTTGTTTGACGTTTGTTTAACACAAGCATTTAGTTCCACACCTTGGAAAACTAGAAGGCGCTCGTGTGTATTGTGCCCGAAAATATTAAATTAATATGTAACAGAGAAGGCCATTTAATAGCAGTAACTGATCGAGCTATAATTACAGAGAACAGTCAGATTATAGCAATAAATCAATGTAATTAACGGTAGCAATATCATTTACAAATGGACCACAATTAATAATGGTGTACTCAATCAAGAGCAGATCAGGCGGTTTAATTAACAACTTTTATTGATAAAATAAAATGTTTATCAATTAAAAAATTTTCTTCTAAATGTATTTTGATTATACCTTCACGCCTTTAATAAAAGGATTCTTCTTATTCCTTGGATTCAAAAACAAGGAACATGAATATACCATTGTCAATGAATTGTATGCCTATAGAATGAGGTAACTAGTTAATTTTCATACTGAAATAAATTTTAAGTCGTTGTTAAAAAAATCGACTGATAGAAGATTATGCAACAGAGGATTAAGTGCAAAAATTTAAAATTCGTATCTTCGTGTCTAGAAGGCCGTAAAAAATATAAGTAAGTTGTGAAAATGTTACGTGCTAGACACTCTATTGTTGCTGCCTAACCCGTCAGTAGCTTGGCATGAAGTTGTTATGGTATTCATATGAAATACATTTAATTTAATAATTACACAATCCATAGAAGTTACTACTAACAAAGTCTAACTAAGTTAAGCTCTTAATCCGAAGTATTGGACGAATAAATTCAAGGGTCCATAATTGAACAATAAGTTGGCAACAGATTGTGGGATGGATCAATTCACAAAATTATAAGTTCAAGGAATTGATCGGATTTTATAAATCTTTAAATTATATATAGGTTCAAATCCTGGTCAACATTTTTTTTATATTATAAGTGGGCAAACGAGTAGACTTGTCACCCGATGGCAAGCAACAAACGCCGCTCGTGGACACCTGAACAAAGATAGTGTTAGAGTTGCGTTGCCCGACCCTTACAATGGGATATGAAAGGGGTCGGAAATGGAATAAGAAGGGAGAGATGGGTTTAGGCCTCCGGATGCTTCTCTTACCGAGTGAAACGCGCCATGAGCCTCTTTACGTCGATATTTCACCCGTCGAGCCGTATAGTAATATGATTATGTTGTCTATTATATAGTTTAACAATCACTTGCAACTTCTGATAAAAAAAAAGTACCGAGCATACCAACAGCTTTTCCGAAATATGTTCGGAAGTTATACGTGATTAATATCTGCACATCAAAGCATAATCACCTAGGTCTCCGGCTATAGAAGATGTCGTCTTAAAAACTTATCTATTTCTTGTAGTAAATGTGTTTAAAACACTTCAATTAATAATGACATAAAGAAATATTATACCATAGATATATATGACAGTTTATTATAATAAATATAGAAATTGTACATAAAACAATTTATTGTTATATCTCCGAGGCCATATTGTATGTCGCGGCACGTATAACCTGATTTCACTACCGTTTCCATCCGATTCATAGGGAAACACTAGCTTCCATAGAGAATTGCCCTACATTCCGTTAATAATGTATACATTTATTTGTGAATAACAAAATGCGATATCTGTTTATTATATTCATCTCCGCAAAATATATTGTTTGAGAATAAGGTCAACTGTTCTGTATCTTCGAATACAAGTCGAACGTCAGATGACAATGACAAGTTTTTTTTCTTTTTTTTCTTATAACTGTAAACGGTGACAATATGTTTTAAGCCAACACAAGAATGCTTTCAATTTATTATGCCAATAAAGAAAATAATAATAGTATATATATAGTATTTTTTATATAATAAATATTCATGTGAATAATTTAATCATCTGTTTGTTTAGATGTTTTTCTTATGTTGCATTGTTTATGTGAAAGTTATGTGTATATTAAAAAGACAGGTAGTTAATATATGTGACGATATCTCGGTATTTTAGTGGTTAACGCATGGAAAATTTTAGGACAAAGATTTTGAATTAATGATTGTATGCCAAAAATGTTTCAGTTCTGTAACAATTGGCCTCTGTCGGATTAAATCTTTATTATAATGACGAGAAATCACGGTGCCTACATTTTTGTCTTATTTATGAAAAAAGTATTCCATAAAAGCCTAAATTATTGAATATTATAATAATTGATATTAATAAAATAACATAATAATAAAATATTGAATATTATAATAATATTGAAAATTTTTCTTGAAGCCTAATCCATTTTATTAAGCATACACGCCTCTGTTACAGTTTTCATATTATTATAAATCATAAGTTATTTTGTTTGAGTGAAAATATAAGGAAACAAAGAAGGTTTATCTAACATTTTCATATAACAAAACTCAGTATTGCGAAGACAGAGAACAAAATAAAAACATTTTATTTTATTTGTATAATTCATACATTTATACGGGCATGTTATATATATATACGGGTTGAATTCACATTTTGTATGCTAATTTAAATCGTAAATAAAAGAAATCGGGTAAAACAGCAGTGAAAGGCCACCATGATAGTCAATAATTCATCTATCAGATATCAGGGTTAGTGACATTAATTATAACAATATGTTGTTATTTTAATATTAGAACAAGTTAAGTAACTATAGGTCAGTCAGACACGACTCGCGATAGAGATCTTAGTTTTATCAAAGCAAACTGTTTCGTAGCTCTAGACAATAATGCTATCCCATGTCTTATCATGTGTGTCGTAAGAGGATTTCACCTGATACTCAGAAGAATAGCCCTATAAATCTCCAGGGTTTAGTGGTTTAGGAGCCATCTGAGATATAGATTCTGAAAGTTGCGCCAATAACTGAGAGGATAAGAGGAAATTGCCTTACGAGGTATGACCATATAGTGTGGAGGCATAATACACATATTGCGAGAAGAATGACCTAAATGTGGAAAGAAATAAGAGAACGGCAAGACCTAAGAAAATATAAGTGGATTGAGTGTGAAGATGACATGATTAAGAAGGGAAGTTGCGAATGATACGGGAGTATGAAAAATAAAAACATGTTGTGCCGACCCCAAATAATGGGAAGGAAGGGCAGGAAGATGACGATGATTCATAGGTCCAGAGTACGAATTCTGATTAGCAACAATCACTTTACGGAAGTCATATACAAAACCCTGTTCGTTATATATTACTATATATTCCTCTAACCATAACATTTGGGACCCCAAAAATTATTTAGGTATCGAGACATAACTGCCGGCACACCCACGGATATTATGATTGCAATGTCAAGTAGATACATAACGATACATATAGTCAATATTGTTTTCTACAAATGTATTTTATTACCAATAAAAACAAACTCCTCGAGCATGTCTTCAATGGCTGCTTCAATAAAATCGAAACGACTCCTGTATTTATAAGGTAGGGAGACGCTGTACACTTTGAGACAGATTATTCAATTTGATTTCCCATTAACGCGACTCTTCGACATCAGCGTTTACTTTGAACTGTATTTTCCTAATTGATTTATTATTAGACATAGCTTTATATTGTAGAAATAGCAATTGAATATATTTATTCACGTTTCATAAGTTAGATTTTTTTCAATCTATACTACAAAAGAATTAAATTAGTGAAAAACTTGGAGTTTTCAAGACAATCAACTCCTTGATAATTATTAGGTTATAAACTATTATTTACTTGTCTTTGTATAATAATGCTAAAAACATAACATAACATAACTTCACGCCTATTTCTACCCGAAGGTGCAGGCAGTGGCTGTTAAGCCTCGACTCGCCGTTATGTTTACGTCCCAAATGGAATAGATGGCGTACCTATTGCCATGCCGGGCACAAAGGTTTTAGTCATAGATATTTATCACACATAACTTACGAAATTAATTTCGAAAAGTCATTGGTGTGTGCCAGGATTCGAACCCGCGATCACTGGACCACCGAGACTTAAAGACAATTCAAGTTAGAATCTATTTGAATGGTCTTTAAGTCTCGGTGGTCCAGTGCTTTGTCCATTCTAATTTGAATTGAAAACAGTTCATTTTTTGTAAGTCAAGTCCTTTTTAACTAGTCTCTCTGTTTTTCCATAAGACTGGTATTTTTGTTGCGAAGAAAAGCCGAGAATACTTTTCATCGTCTCAAAAGATATAAAGAGGTTCAACTTTATTAAACCTTGCTCTTCTCCTCACTACTTACTTAATTTAGAGTTAAGCCATAAGCTCTAAAAGTTAGCCTTTGACTTAATAAAATATGTACAGTTTGAGCAATTTATTATTAAATAAAAATATTCTAACTAAATAATAATACATTTTTATGGAACCTTTTCTGTGTAAAGTGCTCATAATTGTTGGGAATAGACAAAGAAATAAATACATATATTAAATTTACACCTAAAGTAGAATCATCTTTTTTGTTGACTTTACAAGGAACTCATGTTACGATGCGTTAGTCATGTAGAATGGACAATGAATAACAAACTTAAATTTGACCAAACTGATTCATGTTAGTAAAATGTCACTCAATAACAAAGAAGGTAGCCACTAAACGGTACAGCTAGTAAATAAAATTGTCAGAACAAAGATTCTTAGAAGTAAGAGTCTACGCTGTAGGAATATACACAACTGGTAATACTGCAGACTGTTGTCACTTACATTGAGGTCGATAGCGAATAATTCAGGAAATACAATAATTAACACATTACTTTCACACCGAAACCGTTGTAAAACAAAACGAACCACAGAAGTAGTCATTTCATGAACAAAGAAGTATATATATTTACGCATTTATTATAAATTTCAACTGAGATAATAATTTACACGCTGTTTTTACGGTTCAGAATTAGGGTAAAGCAATCAAGGCGTCAATATCTGGTGACCTGGCCTTCTGATGTCTCATTTCATGCTCGGTCACAGCCATAACTCGGTGTTAAAATAACGGAAAATTGCTTCCCACACTCTCGCGCTGTGGGTCGTGTCGCACATCATGTCTTCCCAACTAAACCCAAGTGTATTATATCGTCGTTTTGTAATGAATTTGAAGTTAAAATATGTCCTAGTTTCCGAGATTTAAAAGAAAATTTCCAATTTTCTATCATATGCTACTTAAACTGATGTGATTAGGCACTTAAAATTATTTTTATACGCAGTTTCTATCTTCTGGTAAATATTAATAGTGCTCGTTCTTTTCCGTATACGATTCATACGATTTATAATAACAAAATATTTTTTTTATAAATATAAAATGAAAATTAAATATTAATTGAGAGCTTTCTTCCAGTTGGAAAGATTCACATGAAATTCCCAATTGGTTTGACCTTTGACCCCACCTTTTCCAATGGTTGCCTCAGTGTTAATTAATAATTCAACAAATTGTCTACAAAATAAATGTAAACATGAAAAATATCAAAAAGTTACTTGTGACGGCATATCCGCTAATTCATACGAGACTTTACTTTTCTTACAATAACTATTTTCACATATCTATGTTTTGAAGAAAACCATGCAACGCAATGCAACCGATATGTCCCTACATTCTAAATATTGTTATAATAATTAATTTTAATACGTTGATATCAATCGATGTTACATACACAATCATCATCATCATCAGCCTGTTGCAGTCCACTGCTGGACATAGGCCTCTCCCAATGTGCGCCACAACATCCGATTTTCTGCCTTCCGCATCCAGTTTTTTCCAGCAGCCTTTCTGAGGTCGTCTGACCATTGGTCTGGTGGGCGTCCTACGCTACTTTTAACAAGACGTGGTCTCCACTCCATGACCTTCTTACTCCATCTACCATCGGTCCTTCGGCAGACATGACCAGCCCATTGCCACTTCAGCGAGCTTACTCTACGAGCTATGTCGGTTACCCCCGTTCTCTGGCGGATATACTCATTCCTGAGTTTATCTTTCAGAGATACCCCAAGCATAGCTCGCTCAATAGCTCATTGAGCGACTTTAAATGCAATTAAAATATTAATTAGATAAGGATAACTACTGTTGTAATGTTTAAAATCGCTTCGTTAATAAGCCAATAACTATCGTAAAAAGTAAAAAAAAGGTCAATGTGTCTCTGTAGACTCTATTAAGGTATATAATAATATACTACATTAGTTTGATCTATCACTTAGAGTTAAGCCAGCGTTTCCAATAAAGCCTCCAAACGTCGAAAACTATCACTTTTCCTCTACTATTATAGATACAAAACACCCCGTTGAAACGTTCTATCTATTCGACGAGGTAAAACTATGACTGCAGAATCGAGATTGGCGGGTTCGATCCCTACCCGAGTACAAATATTTATGACAAGCATGAATATTTGTTTGGCGTCTGGGTATTTTTCTATGTATTAAAAGTATATATTTGCAAAAGAGAAGTATATTAATATCCGTTATCTAGTATCCAAGCATTTACTTGCTTAGTTTAGAACTAAAGGCCGCTATGTATTGTGTCCAAGATATTATTATTATAAAACCACATTTTAATCTATTGCGTAATTTCGAAGATCTAAGCATACAAAGGGACAGACAGCGGGAAGAAACTTTGTTCAATACTATAAATCAAGATGAATCTCTCCAGATATTAAATTGAATTAACGAAGGCGTACAGCACTAATTCCAATCAACATGATTACTTAGCACCTCGATAACATGCAAAGCGCTAACCAGTCAAGTAATAAATCCACCTCAACTTTTACCGTGTTCACAGGATTTTATCCAATTAAAAGTAGCAACAAAGTAGGTACCTATTTAATTTTATGAGAACTATCATAGTAAGCACTCGTGCCTACTCTGTGTAATGTATCTAGATAGCCTCTGCCATTCATCTGTATTCAGACGTTTATTTTATTTTCTTTTATTATACTATTTAAAAAGCTTCCTTCAGAATTTGTGATCCTTATAAAAACTTTTTATTTTCAGGGAAAATGGAGCAATCGAGAAACTGTGTCACCTAGTAAGCGACTAACGTCACCCATGTATACCTGACATTCCTATAGGGTCATAATTCCGGATATAGGGGAACAAAACGCGGCTTGAGCCACTTGGCTATCTGAGTGGTCCTGGTACCACACTAGTCGTGCCGGCCAACTCATGCAGTGAATTGCTACGCTGTACCACTTGTTGCTAAAAGGCTAAGCTATAATAAGGCTTCAAATTGCAAGATTATGGAAGCTAACGAGTATAATTTGTGGTCATACATCCGTTGCCTATTGCCTTCGATAACACTTGATGTTGTATCTTAATGGTGCTATATAGATGACCCAAAAACGGCTGCGTGGTGAGGTATATGGATTTTAAATAATGATTTATCACTTTCTTCTTGTAATGTTATTCACTTTTTGACATGTTGTTTCTAGTAGAGCTAGGAATTGATATCCACGAATTTGAAAATATTACATGTAATCTACCTAAATGGCAATGAGATGATTGTAGAAAAAGAATTTTTGAGAGAGTGATACGTTTACACGTATAAATAATTAGTTAGTTATCAATAATATTAAGACCTCATATCGAAAACCTTATTTAACAAACAAAAAAAAACTAACGAATTATAAAATTTTAAAAAAATCCGATGTGTAAATGCTGTAAATAAAATCAAAAAAATTTCATTTTCTGTATAGAGTATTTTAGAATTATGTCAGTTATAAAGAGGAACTTTTGCCGTAACAAATTAACTAGACCAAAGTAGTACCAGGAAAAACCGCATACATACATACAATTTTTAGTTAGTAGAGGACCTACTATCAAATTAAGTTAAAAATTTTAACAAGTAGCATCTCTCTTGACAGCGGGTACTATTAGCCAAAGGATATTATGCCGTTCCTTTGCACGTATCCACTAATTAGACCCCAGAGACTAATTATGAGGTAGGGGCTGGACCGTTTACTTTCTGTAGGTAGTTAAGAATATGTGAGCCTACAAAACATAAACATAACTTCACGCCTTTTCTACTCGAATGTGTGGGCAGCGGCTGCTAAGCCTCGTCATCATCATCATCATCAGCCTAGATTAGTCCAGATAACTCCCGGTCCTGTGCCAAATGCATCCAATGACTTCCAGCTGTTTTTATTAGGTCGCCTGTCCATCTAGTGGGGGGACGCCCAACGCTATGCAAACAGATCCGTGGTCGCCACTCAAAAACTGTTTTCCCCTGCGGTTCTTCGAGTAATGTGGCCTGCCTACCTCCACTTCCACTTTCGTGCAGTTAATTAAATAAGTTTAAAGATAAATTCATAATATATATAGAAATTGCGAATCTGTCATTAAATCAAGTAATGTTCAAACGCAGATAAAAAATATTAACTACTATCTGAAGTAGGTTTACGTCGACCGCTACCACTCTAACGAGGAATGTATAGTTAATAAAAACATAATTTAATTAATTAAAGAGTGTTCTCGGCAGATAATTAACTAGTTATTAAGGTTCATTTAATTAGAATTATTAATTACGATACTTTCATGTAAAAGCCGTGTTTGTGGAGAAATTTTCGTGGAAAGCAATCAATCTCTATTAAGAGTATAAAAGCTTATTTGAAAGCCTAATGTGAGTGTGCAGAATTTTATGATGAAAATTATTTTCGCTAATAGGAAAGTCAGAGGTTGTAAACTGTTTTTATGGTGTCAATGGCCTTTCGTTTCGTTGTGGTACCCTTATTTTGAAGTACAATAAATAGTGCTACATAAATATCACATATCTCAGCCGGAGAATGGTCTTACTTGTTGGTACTTTGGCTTTAATATTATCAACGTCATGCTAAAATCATTTAGGACTAGTTAAACACTACTCAAAATTTATTATTACGTAATATTTTATCAGAATATGTAAAAATGTTGCTTCTCTCTGGATTGCGCTATCATCAATGTTCATTACTTCTGAAAGTGTTTTGATGTTATTAACTGTATTTTTTCAGGCTAAAGATTTACGAATATTTTTTATATCAATTTCTTTGGCATGCCTTGTATCCTTAAGACCTGGATAATTCTAGATTCAGAGATATAATTAGATTTATCATAATGGATAAGACAGTTTTTAAAGACTACCTTATTTTTTAAATTTATGAATAAAAATTATAATTGATTTTTTATTCAGTCGGGACGAATTATTTTACAAATTAAATCATAAATATTATAGACCTTTATGCAAACTTTGGCAGATCACCTTCATTACTGACCTAAAAAATGTATTACTTTTTTTTCTTAAAGAAAAGCACGTCATCTAAAAACCTTTTCGTGCAATGTTATCTCTTAAGAGTGCCAGGTCGAGTGGCCTACATTCTCACAAAGCCAAGCCTTGGATGACGATGACGAGACCAATTTAGCTCTTAGAGTACAAAATTTTCTTTGAATTCCAGGGTATTCACACAAGAGAAATTTTGCTTTTCTTACTACTCGAATCATGTCTTAAATTTAATCTCATCTTAAAGAAATGTCATTTTTTGTGTTTTTATATTTTTTTTGTGTTTATTTTTATTTAATTATTTTTATTTACGGATTTGGCACCATAATTAATAAACGTGGCAACCCTAATAGAAATACTACATATTATTACGAATTTAATTTAAACTTTTTCATTTGATAATTAATTATATGTTTTTTTTATTAAAATTACAATTGTAAAGTTTCTCTACAAAATGGAATGGCAAACAAAACGCTTTGTAGGCCAGGAGGCTGGTGAAAATTAAGGTAACAAAATTTTAAACGTTAATGAAACACTGAAATTCACTTCGTTATTAATTTTCACTGACTTCATCTATTGTTGGTACAGCCAGTCTTATGTAAATAAAACTGAAAATTAATGAATATGGCAAGCGGGAGTGCTCGTGAATTCATTCAGCGTTTATCATTGCTTTACTGCCATAAATAAATGTTTTAACAAGTATTGTGTGGTATAATTTTTACCTGAGTTTTTATTTAGCCCTTAGTACATTAAGGCCTAGGCAGGGAACGAATACCTCAAAATGCCAATATTGTTATAACATATTTTACATACAACATTATTTCACGGCTTTGTTACCCGAAGGTGTAGGCAGCGGCTGTTAAGCCTCGTCTCGCCGTTATGTTTCCGACCTAAATGGAATCGGTGGCGAACCTATTGCCATACCGGACACAAAGTTTACAGTCATCGATATTCATCACACATAACTTCCGAAACAATTTCGAAAAGTCATCCTAACACAGCCAGTGTTAGGATTCTAACTCGGACCTCTGAATCAGAAGCCGTGGGCACGTGTCACAAGTTTTATGGTAAAAAAATGTAAAAATAGTAATAATATCTTGGTCACAATACACACAGCGCCCTCTAGTTCCAAGCTAAGCAACTAAATGCGTGTGTTATGGATACTAAATAACATAGGATATTAATACACATATACTTTTCTTTTGTAAATACATACATTTTCTGGGTAAAACACCCAGACACCACACATTAATTCATGTTTGTCACAAATATTTGTGCTCGGGTGGGAATCGAACCTCCGTCCTCATTGCTCCAGCCGGTAGTTTTACCAATGTGCCACGAGGCCCGTCAAATCAATATCATCAACAGATAGCAAATACAAAACATCTGGTGATAGCGTTCCAAATTTTTTATGTCATGGGTTAAAACTGGGCTCTCATCAATGTATTCTTGAATTTCTTTCCAAAAATTATGTGTTTAATATCGATGACCGGGAACATTGTTCTCGGTGTATGGCAATAGGTTTCACCACTTAATTTATTTAAGACAAATATTTGGCGAGACTTCTAGTTTAACTACAATACTTGAAATCAAAACAGTAATAGGGATATCCTAAAAAACTCAATTCAGTACTATAATCTGTACAATACGACTCGTCGGTAATAAAAATGAACCACCCTCAGGGGTAACCGTCTGATTATAATAAAAGAAATTGTACAATCACATTATGGAGATCTCATTCCAATCATCTTTAAGATTCTGGACTGTACCAGCATTGGTGATATCATGATACCCAGATATCTGATTTCCATTCAGTTTCTTAGAATAACAATAAAAAATTGAGCATAGTTAGATGTTATTAAATGTATGTAGCGTATTCCTTTGCTAGTTTTTTTAGATTCATAGGAACCTAGTGCACTCAATCTGAACTGAAGTGCCTGACTCAGTTACTCCAGTTTAACATGAATCTTCAGTGAAATATTTCTCGTGGTAATTGGTAATGTTATTAATAAATAATCAAAATGTTAAAATATAGGTACTTACAAATATTGTTGATTTCTGATCACTTCTTGTTTATCTGTAAATAAAAGAAAAGCTTTATAAAATTTACTGCCTCGGTTACAAGAAAGTGAATGAAAGTAACAACAAGAAGCTACGTCTGCGATTAAAGCAGGTGTGAAATTACAAAAACAAAAATCTTATGTTCATTGCCAAACAACAGAACATCCCTTTTTATGTCGCTCAATAAAAGTAACTTCATCTGCATTAAATTATCCATATATACCTGCCTATACGCTGGAATATCCATAAACGTTTACCTTCCCTTAAACGAGTTTATACGTAAAAGTTTCTGCGTAAAACTGGAATAACATTCAATCACCACCCTGCTACAACATTTACAGGAATTGTTTTCCTGAGATAGAAAATTGTCTTTTTTATGGGATAGGAACCAAACGAGAAAGCGCCTTGACACTTGCAATACAGATAACAGCGTGTCACAGTTGCTCTGCCACCCTTTAAGATGGGATAGGAAGAGATGTATAGGAGGGTAGAGGAAATGAGTAGGCAGCTGAATATATTAGTCATCGTACGAAACACGGCGTCAGCGTTACGTCGATATTCGGAGAAGTCGTGGTATTTCACCGGTCAAGGCAGCCCACGTTTGCAGTAAACCAGCACTGTTAAAATATTGTGCCTCTATATTTTAAGAGCTCAGAGAAATTCATAATAAAAACTATGCAGTTATTATTATATGCTTTCAAATATACAGACAGACAATTATTCTGAAAAATTGTTGTTTATAGCTCGTATAAAGATCCTCCAATTTTTTTTTTCTCCGTTATCTCCTATATTCATGTTAGAATCTAATTAGGAGTATAGAGTTATAATGCAAGTTCCCAATCGCCCAGTCATTCACCCATGCTAACTGGTACCTTCGTTTTATTTTATCTGAATTTTCATCCTGATCATCCTTATAGAAAACAGCTGGAAATTGCCTTCAGAATTGCTGGATAATCGTTTGATTTCTTTGCCTTTCCATTTTATTCTAACTTTTCCTGTAAGAATTTCATGTTAGCTCACGTTCTATTTCAAGTAATCGATTGAAACCAGTTTTCTTTTGAAAATTGTATGAGTACTTATTTATTTTTAATGAAATAGAAAACGCCAAGAATTGAACTATTTCAATTTACTCAATTTATTAGCTCTCTCACTCTAATGCTGACTTTTTATAACTTTATGAACCGCAGGTTTTAGAGCATCTAAGGAACATAACAATACATTAATCGTTAGTTACTAAATCTTTTTTTTTTTTTGTAAAAAAGGTAACGCTGTGACACCAGCCAGGATTGATCAGGTATCGTATACCAAAAACTCATCGTTGTATACCCGAATACGAACTGGTCGCTTCATAAACAGAAGTCTTAATTTAACATTCTACTGAGACATGTCGTAACAAAATATAAACCAGCACCAGGTTTTAATAGCAAAGCTCTTGTTGCAACCCTCATTGTTTAATTGTTATGTAATTCAAGATCATTGTGCTGATATTACAACCGTTATGTATTATAAACCTTACAGACTCTTAGTGTGTTGTTATTTTACTTTTTGTAACTGAATTAAGCAAACCTATAATGATGTAACTTATTATTTGAGAACTGAAATTTCAGTGTGCGCTGATGCTGTAACTTAACGATGTCAACTTTACTAATTTTTATTTTATATAATAATAATAATTTCTTGGACACAATACACACAACGCCCTCTAGTTACAAGCTAAGCAACTAAATGTTTGTGTCATGGATACTAGATAACGGATATTAATACAAATATACTTTTCTTTTGTAAATACATAATTATTATACATAGGAAAAACACCCAGATGCCACACAAATATTCATGTTTGTCACAAATATTTGTGCTCGGGTGGGAATCGAACCCCCGACCGCATTGCTGCAGCCGGTAGTTTTACCAATTCGCCACGAGGCACGTCTATATATGATGAAATGAATGGTATGATATATATATATATATATATATATGGATTGTGAAATTATAGCCTAATCAGCTGTGGTTTTGGATATTAGTAAGTAGATCCTTAGATTCCTGTTCTGAGTTCTCAATATTAGGTATTTGAGCTAAATATTCAAGACATGACATGACATTCGATGAAAACTGTGACAATTTAAGACTAAAAAATGCGAACGAATTGTATGAAAGAAAACTGTGTTTAAATAATAGCAAATAATACGGTACTACCGCATTTAGAAGGCAGCAAGGAAAGCGCGAGGGAAAAGCATAGAAGCCTTATTGTTAGAACTTAGCATATTTACCCTTTATAACAAAAATAATTACGTAGTCAAATGTTTTTCCAAGTTTGTGCCTTAATTAACAAAACAACCAAAAACAAAAGCAAGCCTCACATAACTTTCATAACATCTCATGTTTTATAATAATGTTTTAATAAAATTTACGAACTGCAAATATATTAAAATGTACAAACTGTTGTGAGAATTTGTGTTAAATATGCATGTATTTAAAACAAGATTTCGACATAAATAAAATACTAATCCGTGCGCAGTTCGTACAATCGTATTACATAGGTACCTTTACTTCTAAAAAGGGTCAGTGCTCAAAGAATCTAAGATTGGCAAAAAATCCGCAGTATTTTAAAACTTATATAGACATTAATCCCGATCTTTTTTTGGAAAATTGTTCAGTAAAACCTGACATTTGAGCAGTTAAAAGTAATCCTTTGTAGTATTATGAATAAAAGCACACTATTGCCCTCGTATTTAGTCGTATTAAAATAAAAATTAGTTATTTAAATGTATCTCTGTAAACATCTCTTTGATATTAGAAACCACTCCAATTATTAACTTTCAAGAATTTTATCTTTTGCACTAATACTAAATTAATTTTAATAATACAATAATTTAAATTATAAAATTTAAATTGTTAACTCAAATAAAAAAATAGAACACACCAAGATTAGTGCAAAGTAGGCGGAGATTTGATTGCACTTTTTAATTTCCTTTTTCTAATTCGATTCTTCATAATAAGAATTTTGTTGTAAAATTAGGCAATTGTTATGCGCATGAACGCCAGAGTCAACCTTATTGTTGAGCAAGACCTGAAGCTAATCTCTAAGGTGTTGTTTGCGAACATGGTTTTGAATAATAAACTATATTGGAGAAATTGTAGTCCACATTCAAATGGAGATCGTCT
Organism: Euproctis similis; assembly: GCA_905147225.2. NCBI lineage: Eukaryota > Metazoa > Arthropoda > Insecta > Lepidoptera > Erebidae > Euproctis > Euproctis similis. The sequence continues at coordinate 22,286,441 of LR990105.1, read as the reverse complement.
CCATTTCGTAGAAAACCCTGAGCTCTACTAGCATAGCAAATATTTCTACTGACTTTATTATTTAGCTGAAAAATCTGCTCTGCTTGGTAAATAAATAAGCCAGCAATGTGTTCTCTTTACAATTTAGTGCAGCGTGTCTAAAGAAATTTAGAGATTCTTTCCGACTTAATATTAAAAAGACCATTTTGGAATTTAAGCAAAAGCACAGCTTCTAGCTTATTCTTCACTTTCGCTGGAGAAAGAGCTCTTATAATCTGAAATTTAAAAGAAATCTTAAGTCTTTGGAAGTGCTAGACTACCGTGACGCTTAACGCATTTTTACAAATACAGTAAATAACTGGGCCCAAGAGCTTAATCTATTCGAAAAGTCCCGGCTTGAAACACTAGTAAATATTTTAAGAAAACCTTAATATCTTGATGATGATATTTTGTATCTGTATTAAGTGAAGTGAGGCTATATCTATAATATAACTAAATCCTTGTACTAAAGATATTAGATATCGGATAATAATACATACATACAATACAATACATACATACAATACAATACATACATACAATACAATACATACATACATACAATATAATACATACATACAATACAATACATACATTTTTTTTGTAAATATATAACATAACATAACTTCACGCCTTTTGTTACCCGAAGGTGTAGGCAGCGGCTGTTAAGCCTCGTCTCGCCGTTATGTTTACGTCCCAAATGGAATAGGTGGCGAACCTATTGCCATACCGGGCACAAAGTTTGTCTGTCATCGGTATTTATCACACATAACTTCCGAAAACAATTTCGAAAAGTCATTGGTGTGAGCCAGTGTCTGGAATCGAACCCCGGACCTCTGGATCAGAGGCCGTGCGCTCGCCCACTGCGCCACCGAGACTGTAATCTATAATATAACTAAATCCTTGTACTAAAGATATTAGATATCGGATAATCATACATACATACAATACAATACATACATACAATACATACATTTTTTTTGTAAATATATACTTATTTATATACACAGAAACAGAAACACCCAAACGCCATACAAACATTCATGCTTGTCATAAACATTTCTACCCGAGTGGGATCGAACCAGACAACCTGGATAGTTTTACCAATGCACCACTCTATTCCATACAAAACCGGATTGTTCCTACGTAAAGGGGTGTAGATAATATTCATTTATTGCTAGTCTGATAGACGTTTAGAGATATTTCTCCGAAAGGATATCACGATGTGTTCCGAACGGACCATTTACGAAACCGCATTCTGATATATAACACACAAGTTTCCCGCTTTATAAGTCTAGATAACGCTTTTACGATCGGAAAAATCTTTTGTTTTACGAGAAAATGTCGGCATTTATATATTTATGATATCTCAATGAGTACTGCTACGGAAACAGATATAGAATAACAATAAAAAATAATAATTGTCATAATAAATATTGCTTATTGCGTAGGTATGATTTTATTTAACTTCAATAATGTCGTTGTAAATTGTAATTTTACAGCTTTACTGTATGATGGTGTATGCTGCTGATATGGAATAGGAGGAAAAATATCCAAGCTAGTCGCCTGGTGGTGAGCTACTACCGCTGCCCATGGGCACCTGCAACACTGATAGTGTTAGAGTTGTGTTTAAGGAGAGAGAGTTTATGGGGAAACGTAGGAAAGGAGGATGGGTCTCTGGATACCTCTATCGCCGAACAAAACACGGCATGAGCCACATTACGTTGTGAGAAGCCGTGGTATTTCACCCGTCGTGCTGGCCTATGCAGCGCAATGCGTGGTTCTACCACTGTTACTGGTAGGATACCTTGGGAACATAGAACACATAACACCCAATTTAACGTCATAATTTTGTCAGTCATCGATAGGTCATCGATTAATACGACATTTTTTTTTATGTGATAGGAGGGCAAACGAGCAGGCGTGTCACCTGATGGTAAGCAACTAACGCCGCCCATAGACATCAGTAACACATATAGTGTTACTGTTGCGTTGCCAACCTTTAAGGGATAGGGGATAGGGAAGGATGGGGAAGGGGGTGGGCCTCCGGGTACCTTTCTCACGGAACGAAACGCGGCATGAGCCACTTTACGTCGATCTTCTGAGAGGTCGTGGTATTTCACCGGTCGAGCCGGCCCATTCATGCAGTGAACTGCTTGGCTCTACCACTGTTAAATTTGTAATTAATATTAGACCCATCGATGTAATTATAGAGTGTACATACATACATACATACATACATAACTTCACGCCTAATCCCTTGCGGGGTAGGCAGAGAGAACGGAGCGCCATAAGGGACGATTCTTACACACCTCACTCGCTTCGTTGACTTTCATAACTCTTTTCATGCACGCGCGTCGATTTGGCTCTACCACTGTAAAATCCTTTGCTATCCTGCTATCCTTTGTGTTTACTTGGAATCAAAACCGAGATCTTTGAATCAGAAAAGCAGTGCCGAAGCACTAGGCCAGCGAGACCATTAAAACTATGTAGCTCTTGTAACGTGTTGTATTATTGAAGACTATACTATGGATGATGTTATCGTAAGGTTCTTCGGCGATGGTGGATGAGTTTTTTTATTAGTGTCAGTCAGTACACAGAGACCACTCCGCATACCATGTGTACAGTGTATATATACTATTGTTGGCACGCACCATGTGCTGACGTATTTAATATCCCTTACACTCTATGTTATGCGATGTTAGGAGCCTCAAAAATCGACGCGCGTGCATGAAAAGAGTTATGAAAGTCAACGAAGCGAGTGAGGTGTGTAAGAATCGTCCCTTATGGCGCTCCGCCTTCTCTCTGCCTACCCCGCAAGGGATTAGGCGTGAAGTTATGTATGTATGTATGTATGTATGTACACTCTATAATTACATCGATGGGTCTAATATTAATTACAAATTTAACAGTGGTAGAGCCAAGCAGTTCGCTGCATGAATGGGCCGGCTCGACCGGTGAAATACCACGAACTCTCAGAAGAACGACGTAAAGTGGCTTATGCCACGTTTCGATCGGTGAGAGAGATACCCGGAGGCCCACCTCCCTTTCCCCATCGTTTCCTTTCCCCTATCCCTTAAAGGTCGGCAACGCAATAGTAATACTATATGTATTGCTGCTGTCCATGGGCGGCGTTGGTTGCTTACCATCAGGTGACACGCCTGCTCGTTTGCCCTCCTATCCCATAAAAAAAAATCTATTCATATAAAAATTACACGGATAATTATGAAATGCCTAATTACGAATAGAAAACCTCACAATACTTTTATTAAATACATACAATAGGTTATAGATTTGCAATATCACATTTAAGTGAACCAATTACACAATAATTGATACACAGTCAAGTAACAAAAGAATCCTATCATCATTATATTTTGATGTCTATTAGACTAATGATTGATAATGATCTTAATGATATCGAGATGTTGTAATGATTATCGGTATATAACCAGCAGTAGATATTGTAATGATTACGTTGTAATAAATCGAGTTGTTGTAATTTATAATTTCACTTCTCATCGGATGAATGTTGTAAAACTAATCACGTGCAACGTGTTGCAGTGGTAGGCAGTGAACTATGTATCACGACGTGAGTGTTGCTGAGAAAGAATTGTCAGAAGATTACAGATTTGCAAACGGAATTCACAGATACTTTTCGAAACAGTTCTTTAAGCAGTTGGGTGAATAAATATTGATGATAACAATCGGCGGAACGAGATATAACAGCAGCTGCCTACACCTTCCGACAGTTAAAATAGCGTTTTTCTGAACCTTCCCTTAAGGTTTTCAAAAAGTCACGAGTATCTTGTATTTGAGTTAAAGATCTCACAATCAGAAGTGCGAGTGATATACGAGATCAAATTAATTGAAAACGTATTTAAAATTTCCTCTTTATTAAAGACCCTATATGTGGACCCTAACAATATAGTTATCAATAAAATATCAGCAACAAGAACAACATACACACATAAGATAACTTCACGCCTTTTTCTACCCGAAGGCCTAGGAAGTGACTGTCAAGCCTCGACTCGCCGTTATGTTTACGTCCCAAATTCAATAGGTGGCGAACCTATTGCTATACCGGACATAAACTTTTTAGTCATCGATATTTATCACGCAAAATAATTATTTTTGAAAAGTCATTGGTGTGTGCCATGATTCGAATCCGCGACCTCAGGATTCAGAAGCCGTGTGCTCGACCACTGGATCACTAAGACTATAAACAAGATGTTAAACAAAAACACAATTATACCTTTTGCAACATCTGAAAATAGATGGAGTCTGCAACTTACAGCGGCCATTAGTTGTTCGAAGGCTGTGATACAGAGAAAATAGTTTTTGCCCAATGATTTATTAACGCTCGTTTATTTATTAACGTTCTGTAACTATTATGAGAGTAACTCACGGAAAATATCTATGTATTATTTGTTTTAGTACATTATTATTATGTATTTTATAGACTTACTTTTAGGTACTCAGTATCGTAATGTTTCTTTTTAGGTAAAGACATATTGATTGATGATTAACTTATATTGAAGTTAGAGTGACAAATATATCTTTGCCAATAAATGGGTTATGTAACACTGAAAAAATGTTTAAAATAGGATGAGCAGTTCCTGAGATTGATAGCTTTCAAAGAATCAAAATCTTCAGCTCAATATATTTTATAGATATTAACAAAATCGCCAATATTAGATAGAGAAATTGTTTTAAAATACATCAGTTGACCACCGAACTCTGTTCCGCATCAAAAGTAATAAAAAAGTAAATTTTGGATTCATCACTTATTCTTTACTACGTCATACTTCAAATATAGATAAAAATCATCCTGTTGTCACCCTCTATCTATTTCAAAAAACCGTATCAAGATCCGTTGCGCAGTTTTAAAGATATAAGCATATGCTTATATCTTTAAAACTCGTATATACGAGTAAAAGGCCAGACAGCGGAAAACGAAGCGTTATTGTGTTGATTTTTCAACAGTGGTAGAACCTACCAGTTCGCTGCATAAATGGGCCGGCTCGACCAGTGAAATACTGCGACCTCTCAGAAGATCGATGAAAAGTGGCTTTTGCCGCGTTTCGTTCGGTGAGAGAGGTAACCGGAGGCCCAGCCTGTTTTCCCATCGTTTCCTATTCTACTCCCTTAAAGGTCGGAAAAGCAACGGTAATACTATATGTGTTGCTGGTGTTCATGTAATGTCCATAGGCGGCGCAGGTTGCTTACCATCAGGTGACACGCTTGCTCGTTTGCCCTCCTATCCCATTAAAAGAAGGCAATAATATGAAATAATAACAATAGTACAATGAAAACTGCAGTATATATCTACAAGTTTGAAGGTACTATTGCAGACAGTAAGGTAACAGCCTTAGTACTTTAGTAAACGAGTCACGAGTCGCAAAGCTAGTGAGCACATGGACTTGTATAACACAAGAATAAACAAGAAACAGACGTTACTTTGTTGAACTTTCTACATGTAACTGTTAAGGTTCTAATTTTACAAAAAGATAACTTGCTTTTTATGTTTAACATAACTTGTATATATATATACTTTACTAACTATCGATGACTGAAAACTTTGTGCCCGGTATGGCAATAGGTTCGCCACCTATAATCATTTGGTACGTAAACATAACCGCGAGTCGAGGCTTAACAGCCGCTGGCTATACCTTTGGGTTGAAAAAGGCGTGAAGTCACCTTATGTTTTAATCACTCCTAGTAGGTGGTATCGGTCCTAAATAGACACACCAACATTACTTAATTTTGGAATAAACAGAATTGTAGATAATATAGTGGTATTACTTTATGCGGCGTTTATTGACTGAATTTCTCCTATACGGCTCGATCGATTATAATAAAATTTGCCATTATTTTTTGGCATGGGCTTATATATTTTACATTCCTAAGTGGAACTGATCAGTGAAGCTCTAATTTCAGATTCCTAACAGAAATGTGTCTATGTCTACCTGTCTCGCTTGTATCATCATTAGCCTGTTGCAGTCCACTGCTGGACATAGGCCTCTCTAGGCTGTTAAGCCTGTTACCCTGTCCAGTCTTGTATATTATAAGTTAACATAAAAAATGTTATCCGTTGCCTTAATTCCACAATTTGCAGGTTAAATGAGTAAGTATATACCAGGTGGCGCTGCGGAAATATAAAAGCAAATTCAATACCAAACAGTAATACGTTCTATAGACGAGATATTATTAACTTTGCAATTTAACCCAAAAGTTTACGATAGTTGATAACTTTTGTTTAAATATACAACGATACCTTAATTAGGTTTTACCGAAGCTGTTAGGTAAGTGTGCATTAACAAACTCCCTTCGTATCCGCATTTAGCATCACTTTCAGGAGGACTTCTGCATTACCAAAATAAAGTTTCGTCTGCCTGTACTGGTTTATTTATTTGAACATAATTTATTTTACCTTTAAAAGTGAAACTTAATAACTATGATTGTATAATAACACATTATATGACAAAATAGAACGTGTTCTGGAGGAAGGTGTTGTTAGGAGCCTCAAAAATCGCTGCGCGTGCATGAAAAGAGTTATGAAAGTAAACGAAGCGAGTGAGGTGTGTAAGAATCATGTCAATGTGGCGCTCTGCCTACCTCTTAAGATTTGGCGACGAAATTATGTATGTATTCTATAATAATCTCGTGAGTAGACACGATAGAAGTTTTTTTTTTAATATTATTACTGAACATGTATTATTCATTCATTCTATCATTCATTCAATCTACAATAATGCTATGTATACCTGAGTAAATATACAAGTATTTGCAAATATACAAAGGGCAAACATTCAATAAATAAAAGAAATTATTAAAAAATAGGCTTGAATCTGAAACCATTGCAGTGATTTCTTAAAATGTTATTTAGATAAGTACATTTTTTTGGCACGTAAAAACATTGCTATACAATAAAGATCAACTCATATATTAGTTTAAATAGAGTATTAAAGTCATATATTTACTATCTCAATAATATATCATCGCTTGAATTAATGATCCATAAATAGGTGACCAAGTTAGAACGTCAGTTTTAAACTTTAAGCTTTTCCAAAGGTAACCTGGTTAATAGCTGTATACATTTATAGGCTATAAATTTATACTTTTCCATAAAACTTCACTTCATAAAACGAGCACACGGCTTCTGATCCAGAGGTCGTGTTCGAATCCTGACACTGGCTCACTCCAATGACTTTTCGAAAATTGTTTTCGGAAGCTATGTGTGATAAATATCGATGAAAGAAAACTTTGAGCTCGGTATGGCAAAAGGTTCGCCACCTATTCCATTTGGTACCTACGTAAATATAACGGCGAGACGAGGCTTAACAGCCGCTGGCTACACCTACGGGTAACAAAAGGCGTGAAGTTATGTATGTATGTATGTCATAAAACTGGTGTAACGGACATTGATGCCTATAACGTGATATTTTTTACATATTTTATTACATTATTTTTTATTACATAGTATAAAATTAAGGCGCTTTCCGCTGTCTGTCCCCTTATATGCTTATATCTTTGAAATTACGCACAATACTTTGATGTGGTTTTTTTTAATAGATAGAGGGTGTGAACGGGGTGGTTGTTATCTATAGCTCATGTATTATATAGTAAAGAAAAAGTGATAAATCCGAAATTTACTCATTTATTACTTTTGATGCGGATCAAAGTTCGCCGGGTCAGCTAGTTAATAATAAAATAACAACAGACGTAAAAGCCTAGAGTACTTCCAGCGAGTTTTTTATTTTTGCATCATGATAATTTCATGAATCTTGAACAAGTTACATTGAACTTTGATTTTGAACATGCAATTAACTGAAGATATATCCACGACGTTCATAATTAAAACACCAACGGACTTGTAGCAAGCTTCAAGGGATCATATATTTCATGTCAAATGCAAATTTTGTAACAAAACAAAACTACCTGAAATTCAGTGAGCCTATTTTGAGCTTATACAAGGTGGAGATCCCGAGAGCCGGTAGACATTATTTATGTGGGTTAGAGATTCCTGAGTAAAGTGACAGATAATTAACCAAATACACTGCAGGCCAATGTATAATGCGCGCACAATGGCTACTACACAACACCAAATATCTTTTCGTATTATGTTTGTAACACAATCATTTAGTTGCTTAGCTTGGAAATAGAGGGCGTTGTGTATTGTATCCCTCTAGTTCCATGTATTAAAATACTGTCAGAATTAGGGCTAGCGCGGCAGGTGAAATACCGAGACCTCTAAGAATGACAACGTAAAGTGGTTCATGCCACGTTACATTCGGTGCAAGAAGTAGGCAGAGGCCGAACCACTTCCAACCTATACTATCTTAACGGCCAACAACGCAACTACAACACCATTTGTGTTGCAGGTGTCCATGAGCATGATGTTGGAATGGAAAATTTCAAATAAAAATGTACAATACAAAAAAAAACGGTAAAAAGACCAATCCCAGCTCGCAGGAAGTTGACCGATTACAACTTCGTACAAGCATTTAGTGCTAACCACTTAGTGCGCTCAAGAAAAGTCGGTTTAAGGCAAACGACTCGCCGGCGCCGTTTTCAGCTTCACTGACTTCAAAAGGTTATGAATCGTTTGACTTTTAAGTTTTATAACAAAACGTTAGTCTTTAGAGGTTACGTGTACTGTATATAGCTACATATATTAAAATACAACTAAACTTTGCAGTTCCAGATGCTTTAAAAAATATGTATTTTCTAAATAAAAAATACATGTATCATATTTGATAACTAAGTATATTTTTTTAAATCAATATCAAGTAAGTCATGGTAGTTTAAAACATTATTGAATTGTTTTTTCGCCTATTCCTGCGCCCTCGGCTATTAAGGGTGTAACTTTACAGTGTATGCTTAATATGTTATTTTTAATATTTTGGCGTGAAGTTTATGTAATATTTTACAATATGATTAAACGACTAAAACACTGATTCGTTCGATAAATTATTTTTCATCAATATTCTAAAAAATACTAACAATAATAATAATACGTGTACTGGCGGAAGGTGATGTTAGGAACCTCAAAAATAGACGCGCGTGCGTGAAAAGAGTTATGAAAGTCAACGAAGCGAGCGAAGAATTGTGCCTTATGGCGCTCCGTTCTCTCTGCCTACCCCGCAAGGGATTCGGCGTGAAAATATGTATGTATGTACCACGGATTTAAAATGAGGTACATTACGAGGTAAAAAAGATAAAGAATAAGACATGAAGAACTGACTTCTGAACTAAGACATGGTCCTTCTGTGTCTCATCTTTGACTCCGCGACGACCGAAACTCTTCTCATTTAATTTAGTCACTGTAATTAGGTAAAGCCTCAGATTCATAATCTTGTTTCAGAAAACCTAAGTGTTATAATTATAACAAGCGTAACCTTAACTTTGTAATTAAAATAATAAAAATTTCCGGAAAATAATCTATTTTAAGTCACTCACTTAAAATAGATTATTTCCCGGAACTTCAATTAAAAGCAAAAGACTTTTGTGCCTTTGTTAGCGTAGTTGGATGTTAATTTTAAATATTTTATCTAATGTAGATAACAGAAATAAATTTAATGGAAAAAGGGTGCAAGGCATCTTTATGCCTCTGCAGTAGTTTGTTGTTTTAAAAGACATGTCCGCGCTTTTCATTATTTTCTAAAGCACATATTTAAATATATTTTACTAGATATCCCGGCGAACATTGTTCCGCATCAAAATTATTCTTACAGCGTTTACAATTAAATATACATATGGAAAATTATAACTTTTCTTTTACTGAATCAGACGAGAATTATACACTCAAATCACCTCGTTGACACCCTCTATCTATTAAAAAAAACCGCGTCATAATCCGTTGCGTAGTTACAAAGATATAAGCATATAAGGGGACAGACAGCGGAAAGCCACTTTGTTTTAAACTATGTAATGATTGTATAATGTTCGTCACCAGTTTACGGATCGGAAGATTGATTGACTAGTTAGGACTAATACTAACAATATTATTAAATACAGAATAGACACTATGGCTTCTAAGCCTTACCCTGCCTGGTAAACTTTACTTATTACGACGCTGATGTAAGTTCTTTTGCGCCGCAACTGTTTTAATTACATCAGATATTAAAAATGTATATGTACGCTTAAACTTCGGCTTATAATTGACTTTCCAAGTTAGGTAATATATAAAGAACATTACATTTGAAAGTAATTAGTCAGAAGCTTAATTAATATATTCAGTAGTACAATTATATCAGATTTCTACGTGTATTTGATAATTTAGTGCAAACTAGGCTAGACTTATTATATAGGCGTATTTAGTTCGTTCGTAATAAGCCGTTGGGGTTGCTCTGATGATATATTGCTATATTGTACTTTCTGAGTTGCGTTGATATTTTGAGTGTTCGTGGTATTTCACCGGACGAGTCGACCCATTTAGGCAGCAAACTACCACAGTAAAACTACTACAGTAAATTGAAGGGTATATGGAGATAGAAATAAAATAAAGTAGGTGCAAGATCTGACGATAAATGGATCAACGGTCGTCACCCGAGGGTGTACAGCGCCAACGGCAGCCGACTGTGGAACCGGTAATGACATCTACCAAGTAAATTGGAAACAGTAACATGATTTCAGATTAAACAGTCTGTATAAGCAAGGTTTTAGAAATTCCCTGATCAGGTAGATTAGTTCAGCGTGTACATAGGCTTTATAAAAACTAAACTCAGACAGATTGTCGATGATGAGGCAGAATTTAGCTCTCTTTATAAAGAAAGAAAGAAATATTGTTATGGCCACACAATATACTATTTAAGCATGCAAATTTGTCGACATTGCCGGGCACGGTGTCAGGTACTATTGTGTCAGTCATTGATATTTATAATCACATTAGCTCACCCGGAAAACTTTGTTTCGCCTTTAGCATTAAATGATTTTTATAATGCAAAAGTACCCTAAATTACTACTTATTACATCAGCTACCAGCAAATAATAATCCCGTCAAAATTGGTCCAATAATTTCAGAGAAAATCCTGAATAAAAAATCGTAAAAAATTGATATTTATATTTCAGTAGAACCAGGTCCTTATAAATATTACATTACACCTGGAGTAGACATATTAATGAAACTATATAGCCAGCAAAAATAGGTCGTAACGTCCGTATCGATTGGAGGTGGTGCAAATCTCAAGTGACCAAACTTAGAAGAAAATTAATGCCTTATGGGAGTTGGAAATCACTATTTATTAAGAAACTTATTTGAATAACTTTGCTAACTATTATTTCTTCTGAATATTATATTTTATCACGGTCACGGTGGTCCAGTGGGAGAACACACATTTTTTTTTACAACATCATATATTAATTATAGATCAAAACCACCCCGTTGATACCCTCTAACTATTAAAAAATCGCATCAAATCCTTTGCGTATTTTTAAAGATATAAGCATATAAGGGGACAGACAGCGGAAAGCGACTTTGTTTTATACTATGTAATGATTATAGAAATGAAAAAAAGCGAAATAGCTTTGTGATGTATGGACCCATAAAATACCCATTCTTCTGAGCTAATACAGAGCGAGGCGTAATTAAGAATGGAGCAGTAAGAAAAAGTCCCAATTATTAGTACCCCTTGAGACCTGGATATACTTGTAACTTGCCCTTTGAATTCATATGGATTAATTTTGCCAGAACAAATAATAAACATGTACATGAAGAATAACTCAATTTTTGGAAAACTCGCTATTCGCCAACGTCTATTCAATACATTATGTTGATTTTATTTGCGCTCATTGTTTGCCTTAGTAAGTTTATTGTAAAAGGTTTTTTTGGAACATACTTATTATTGATTTGGATGATTGATTGACTTAGAAATTCTTAATAACTTCACCCTCTTAATACTTAGATGAATAGGCAGCGGCATATCTAGTTCAGATTTGAGGCCGCTGTTTCAGAAACGGGAAGCACTAAGACTGCAAAATAGTGTAAAATGTCTCTGTAATAAAACATATTTATATCATATTTTATCAAAACTCCTACGCCCGAGAGAATAGGCAGCGTATTATAGTAACCATCAAATGCGAAATTTTAGTTATTGCAATGAAAGTAATCGAGCACTGAACCGATTGAAATTTTTAATTTTAATAAAATGAAAAAAATAAACTATATATAGGTATAAATTTAATACATTATCATAACATACCAGATCGAAAATATTACCGAAGAATTTTATTGGAATTACGTACATCTCAATACTCGTATATTTTTCGTGTCCACTTTGCGTATCAAACGAAAGGCCGAATGATACTTTGAACATCAATAAAGAGACGACACTACAAGCACGAACCTTATTACTTGACGATTCAGAAATATCGGAACATCGACATAAGTGTTTTTAAAAGGAAAAAAATAACTGTTAAATATAGTACTTGAATAATAATGGTAAGATAAGATCACAATGATTTTAGGTTACGCGCTGCTAGTTGTACTTGCAGAGCTTCAAAGTCTATCTCCGCAATAATACTATTAAAAAAAGGGGGCAACAGTTTTGAAATAAAACCTAAAGATTAAAGCCTAAGTTAAAATCATCCTCATTAACCAATATTTGAATTATGACTTGTCAAATTTGACAGCGATGACGTTATATCTGTCAAACTCTTCAAAATCATCGATCGACCTTTTATTTTTTTAAGTATCCTAACAAAACCAAAGCATGTCGCCAATTCACGTTATTTTTCCAGTGAAGCTTAATTTATTTAAAATGTTTACGAACAATATTAACATAGAACAATTAAAACAAACATTAATACCTCGCTACAAATAGAAGAAGAAAAAAAAGATCAACTATGCGCTATTATTTATGTAAGCTAGCATTAATTAATCCATGATATAATTGTCTAACTGTTATTAACATCACAAGAAGTAACTGTGGTGGTGTTGCTCGGTAATGACCCGTCTCGAAGTCATTTCCCACGCAACACCACACTATTCGGCTCGTCCGAAAATGCTCGACATTGTCCGTTATACTTCGACGATTATACACTACATTGTTCTTTTTTTAGTTCTCTATTGCTTGTTTGCTCTGGTATCTATGGGAAAGAAAACTGTAATTTGTTTTATTTAGGTTTTTTTTTTGTAAATTTGAATATTGTGTACAGTTTTTGACATTCACAGTACAAATTGCTGATAAGCATGTCGAGTGCACGAAACGGTGGCGTAATGGCTATTAGTACCTGGGAACTAGCTACTGTTTAGGGGTTACGTGTTTGTTACTCATTCCGTGTTTAATATCAGAAGTTATTGTCAGGTAGTGATTATTTGGTCCTATGAAATAAGTGCCAGAGTCTCTCATCGCGCGCAATTCTGTGTGTTATCTAGCTTATTTATAAATATTTCTATTCAAGTATCTAAAGAAGCGTCTAAGGTATTATTAGCATTAAGAATCCTCTTCGATATCTATATTGCCAGGAAGGTAAGTGTATTTGTACAGTGTATGTTTACGGTTGCCTTTTCCTGCAAGTAACAGTATCTAATTGCAGTCTAATGATAAGAAGTAAAAACTTGCTTATCAAAGTATCAGAATGTCCAAGAAAATTGACACGTACTTCGGTGGCAGCCATTTCCTAACACAATTATCGTTTACTATTATGGCAAGATCTCTGTATAAAGACGAGTGGTTGATACGCTAATTTCTATTTATGAGATCCCGGATTTGAACTATAGTATTCTACCAATGACTTACGATTAAAAGTTTTGATAACATGAAGAGTTCAAATGGATGACACGTTGTGCCGACCCCTCTTAGAGTGGGCAACAATGGCAGGAAAATAATTATTCCACCAATGACTTATGATTTCAATTTGGAGGTGGGCCTCCGGGTACCTCTCTCACCGAACGAAACGCGGCATGAGCCACTTTACGTTGATCTTCTGAGAGGTCATGGTATTTAACCGGTCGAGCCGGCTCATTCATGCAGCGAATTGCTTGGCTCTACCACTGTATGCTAGGTCCAGAGTAAGTGATTGACTGGATCCCATATTCTATAGAACTGAATATTATGTAATCAAGGTATATTTTGGCAACATTTAAATTTACAGGCCACGCAAAAACAAACTATCAGAAAAGACTATTGGCAATAACATGCAATCTGATCTTCAATTAGCAAGATCCTAAAAATTATTAATCAAACATTCGTATGATCACACAAGTCGTGTCCAGTTCTATTTTTTTTTTAATTTGTTACCACCATTAGAAGATAAACACACTTTACCAAATTTTAATGACGGATTAAAATGACTAGAATGCACCAAAATGTTGTAACACAGTTGCCTAATATTACCTTTTTAATTCAAAAAAAGTCTGGTTCATTCGAAATTTAAACTATTCAAGAGATGTGTTCACACCCTCGTTCCAACCGCAAAGCTTATTGCCGCGGGCGGCGACGCTATATGAACACTTGGCTCGGCTCTACTTTTAGCTTTTTCTGGAAAGTTATTACAAGCCGGTAAGCAAAGAAAGCCTTTTTAATAAAAAAGTAACAATATTTAATAACCATCTTCATGTCAATGATCCATGACTGAATGGAACGTGTTCTGGAGGAAGTGATGTTAGGAGCCTCAAAAATCGACGCGCATGCCTAAAAAGAGTTATGAAAGTCAACGAAGCAAATGAGGAAGTAACAATCGTGCCATATGACGCTCCGTTCTCTCTGTCTACCCGCACGGGGTTTGGCGTGAAGTTATGTGTGAATGTATCCTGATGTCCTAGTCCCTTGATACACCAAATTATAATTAAATTTGAATTCGTACAAACCCAAAAGTTTTCGGAAATTTGTTTAACAGATAAAAATCAATGTCTAACTTATGTTGGAACCTTAAAATAGTTATAAAACTTAATAAAACCCTTCGAGTAGAAAACTAATCTCTTGAGATATTTTTTTAATTTGTGTTTAGTTTAATTTAAAGTTTATTTTATAATATTTGAATAACACACATAAGAAAACATAATGCAAGATCTTTTTATAATGATTCCTGTAATATGTAAATTTATAGGATACTTGATTTATTTGCAGGTTATAAGATTACAATGATGGGACCGATTGCAATTCCAATATGGCCGTTAGCTGTCACTTTATCAGGTATTCCCGCCATAAATTAGGTATTTGAACACGCTGTGTCGATAACAAATTTGTCTTGTACGACCCTCACGGAACTTTGCAATATTGCCTGCATTATATTACACGTATTGATATTCAAGAAGGCATTGGGAACATCGAGTAAATATATTTTGGTATCTTATCTTGGTATTATCGTCATTATCGATGACTGAAACTTTGTGCCCGGTATGGCAATAGGTTCGCCACCTATTCCATTTGGGACGTAAACATAACGGCGAGACGAGGCTTAACAGCCACTGCCTACACCTTCGGGTTACAAAAGGCGTGAAGTTATGTTTATGTTTATCGAGGTTCATATGAATAAAATTACAGCTGAAGTATTTTTTATAGAATTAATATTAAGTTAAAATGTCGCATTTTCGATTTTTTTCACAAACATTTTTTTTTCATTTTATAAAATAATGCAAATCTATACATATAGAAAAAAAGAACACAAAAACGACTTCCGAGACCAATTTACTCCTTACATACTACTTATATTGCATATTTGCAAATAGAGTTCAAATTCCTTTGTTGAAAATTAAGTTCAAAATAGATAAACCTGTCCGTCTTACCTGTAGGATATAACTACAAGTGATTCTAGTAATTGACAAAAAGTTTACCAGCGCCGCCTGGAAGCCATCAATTCTCGTCCGCCAAAACAAAAAAAAAGAATAAAACATAACTTCTCGGTTGTTTAACTTGATGTGAAAGAACTCACGGCACTTTTTATCTCGTTCCAATGATAAGGTATGGTACTAAAAAAGCTCACTCGTGATTCGATTACCACGATTATTACGTCGATGTACAATGTGGTAACTTTTTTTGTAACAAAACCATAGACTATGCATTATTTGAAAAAAGAACTTGATTAGGGTTTTTTTTAATTTTAATTGAAACCAACTGTTCCATATTCAAAGCCTGAATAAAAAAGAAAAATATAATATGACCTGTGTCTGTACATTGAATGAAGATATATGGGCGTAAATACTTTTGTATCGATTTTAATTAAATAGGTCGTAAGTATATGAAACAAAGACACTGTTTTACTACAAGAATATAATTTACTCAAACGACAATCTAATAATCGGGAATATAAAAAAGTAAAGTTGAGTCAAAGCAAATGCGCTTGACTATTTATCTTTATAGGTAAAACGTATTACTATTCATTAATAAGTATTAACTTGTGTTATGCTTCAACCCTAAGCTAAAATTTATTACATCGTAAGCGTTATTACATTGGAACTCCGGTCACAGTTACACAGAGCATCTATTTATCTCTCTTTCCGTCTCGATGTTAAAACTGGCCGGACCACTTTTATCGTTGTATTACTGTTCGCAATTTAACTTGAAACGTCAAACTCTAGGCTAACGTATAGACAACAGGATTTGTTTTTTTCAACAAAGTACCAACGACTCATAGGTACTTTGATTGCAATAGTTTAAAAGACATATTCACCTTCACACTTCTATTGTTGTTATAAGCGCTCAATAAAATAGAAGTCTTCATCACAAGAAGAATTCAAAACACAATAGTGGATTACTGTTGTAATAAATTTACAAATAAATTGGTTTTATTAACACATTTTAGGTCAATGGCTCAATATATATTGCGGTAGTTTTTTTTTTTTTCATTTAATATATTTTGATTACTTAAGTTCGGTTTAACGGAATCTAAATTCGAAATGAAATGGAAACTCCATAGTAATTTATCTGGGATAATCGACCTACACAAAATATAGAAGTTAATTGGAAATTTTGAAATGATATAAGAATATAATAACTATGAATCTCGATTAAATAAGGTGAAAGTACGTATCTACGCGTCCTTGGACAAGAATAAAGTATTTCGATGCATAGAGGTTTTATTCTAGTTTTTTTTTCATTGTTAACCCTGTTTGTAACTATTGTCACTGCTCCATATGCTACGATGATATTTACGTTATTGGAAAGTTGTCAAATCTCGCAAACTTCGCGGCCGTTAGTGCTGACCTAATTTTTACACGACCTGCAATGCAGCTATAACTCCATCACTTCAACTGCTTGCTATATTAAATATTATGAAGTGTGCCACAAATTTAATGAAATCACTTTTGAATATTATGAACAGTGAATTTTATTTATAAACATATTAACTCTATTTGATCTTTGAGCTTTCGGTAGAAAAGTTTTTATGTTTTTACATCATGAATTTTAGCTACCTTTAGGTGTGTTTAAAGACCTAAGTAAAAAAATACTGCATAATTTCTTAGAATCAATGTCCAGGCCTATTTAAAAATAGAACTAACCTACCTCAATGCTCCATAGGGTCAAGTAGTTATAGCTCTTTGACTCGATACGAATAAAAACTCGTTTGAAGCAATGTAGTGCGGTATGTTCCTGACAGCGTTGCCACTACAGAATAGTTTACACAGTACGCGCGCTTTTTTTTTCCTATAATAAAATGAGCCCGTTTGTTTATGGAGCATGTCGCATTCTGGTTACTTTGTATGTCTCCAAATACTATTATTTCATTCTGCTTATAATTATTACAAACTTTTCATATACAGACAAATTGTAAGCGTAGTTTTACTTACTTTCCATATTTTCTTATTTTGTAAATAAAATGGAAACAATTTATAGTCAAAATATCTTAATTTTCATTAAACATGGACATTTTAAATATTTTAAATAAGCTATTTATCTACATAATTTATAACGTTAGCTCATGAACACCGGCAATTTTAACCGGCAAATCCAAATTTCATCACCATCAAAATATCCAGGTGACCCCAGAACAGTGAATCAAAATCGAAAAAACATAACCTACTAGAATAGATTTTTTTGATCTTAAAACTGCAAAACGTACCAAATAGAGAACACAGTTCTTGTCTATGGCCATTTAAAGTGTTATAACGGTCTAGAATTTTATCATAAAAAATTGAATGTCTTTGAAAATTCTTAAAATTCCAAATTTAAAAACTTCATTTAGATAATTCGTTCACAGAATCGCTTTTGTTGTGTACAACTGAACTCCTTTAAGAATCGACCGACTTATAAAAAGTAACTAAAAGTTACATTCCATATCTACGGAACCCAGATGTGCGCGTGACTCTGTACGCAATTAGACGGGTTTTATTTTAAAAGACTGCATTCTCATATATACTGGTGCTTTATTTACTTTTTGTTCCTGCTAGCAACACACGTTTAGACAACTTCTATCAGGTACTTTAATGGCCACAAATGAAGTAATTATTATTAATATTGTAATAAAGTATTTTGGATATGAATATCACTATTTTTTACTTGAGATTATGCGTAACTTTATTCAAATGTTAAATAAACATTAAGTATTTATCGATAAACAAATCATTACATAGTATAAAATAAAGTCACTTGCCGGTGTCTGTCCCCTTAGATTTTTGAAACTACGCAACCTATTTTGTTACTTTTTTTTATAACATAGAGTGTGTCAACTGGGTGGTTTTAGAAAGAGTGATAAATCCAAAATTTGCTTATTTATCACTTTTGAAGCGGAACAAAGTTCGCCGGGTCAACTATTAATTCATTTATTATTGTCACATAGCGTTATTGGTCATTGTTGAATCGTAATTTTGTTTTTAGTATAGTCAACTCGATGATATAGATCAGCTGGTATGCTTAATGTCATCAAGTGGATGACATGAATGACTTTTCAAGAAATATGCATAACGATTATGAATAAATAAAGGTATATTTCTTTTCTAAATAATAAAACAATAGTATTATCACACTTGTTATTGTTTTTATAAGAAATGTAGACATCCTGTAATAATCATCATCCTGAAATATTATCTCATAACTTCGGTGTTGGCGTATAAAACTTACGACTTAATGTCTTCACATAAATAGAGGGATGGAATACTAATAAAAATACTATTATTATAATATATTATTTCTAGCTGACCCGGTAAACGATATGTTGCCAAAAAAAAAGTTTTTGATCAAAAAATACAATTTAGGGATCAAAAAAATATCTAAAAAATAGGGGTGGGCCACCCTTAACATTTAGGGGGACAAAAAATAGATGCTGTCCTGTTCTCAGACCTATCCGATATGCATACAAAATTTCATGAGAATTGGTCTAGCCGTTTTGGAGGTTTTGAAACACTGTGATACGAGAATTTTATGTATTAGATATTTGTTTGGGGTTGAGACTTTGGGAACATGGGGTCCGAGTGCTCGTGCACTTTATAAAGACCTTGCAAAGAGGCTGATCGAAGCTTTCTTTTTGATTCTTCGCACAGAGGATTAGCCTTGCCATTCAGCGTGGCAATGCGGCCAGTCTTCTGGGTACGCTGCCAGTAGACCGAGACGCGGAGAAATTTGATTTCAGATAGTTTTGCAATTGTATATGTTGTAAATAAATGATAAGATATTCACTTATACGTATATTTTTCCTTTTTACATTGTCGCAATTAATACTGAAGGGTATTTAGGCAACGGCTTTTTTTGACTGATTGTATTTGGTCCCATTGAAACAGCCAATTAAGTCAACGCCTTATTACCTCAGTTTTCTGTGTCAAAGTTAATTAATACTTAAGCAATAATTTCACAAAAAAATCCTCGTGGATTTGATAATCAGTACTCGGTAAGCAAAAATGCTACACATCATATCACGTGCTATAAGATAAATGTAATCAATAATAAAACAGGTATACAAGAATACCAATTCTCAATATTTGTACAAGATATACAAAGAAATGTTTGCCAATACCTACTTCAGATCTTTTGCTTGCCAACCGTATATGTTTGAAACTTTGTTAACACAAAGACTCAAACTTTTCTTATGTGTACCTTATAAATCTGGATAAATTACTTCTATATTATATATTTGTTACCAAAGAAAAACATTATCGTCTTAAATAGCTTATCCATAATCTCTGGTTCCGCTTCAGTCTAAGCCTTTATGCGTTATCCCTAGCAGTCTAGAGAATCTGATGATGAAGCGAGTAAAGTAGCCCAGTGCCTGACTCTATCTTTGGTTAACTTATTTTATTTTTTTATATATCTTCTGCACTATGGTAATCTGTCCGAGGACAATAAGCCACTTGTTTGGCTGGAACTACATGTCCTGTTTATTTTCTATTATCTTCAAGGGTGAATCAATTGCTGAACTTTCCAGCAAACCCTCTTCTTGACTACAAATCTGTGTGCGAGACTGGGAACGCCTTGTCTTTTCAGTCGATTGTACTGTATTCCACTCTCCCACTTAAGGCCTGTGCGAGCACATTTGCATGGGTTGCTAGTTTCACCTGGTATTTCAGGATTACCTGGACTATTGCCTCACAAACAGTGTTTATGCCTAGGTCAAGATACATGTATTTATCGCCATAGTTAACTTAATTATTTACATTATGTCAAGCATTTTTTCGGTAGATTATAAAATTGGGAGACACTTAAATCAATCATTTCTATAACAAAAAAAATAGTTCCAAATTTAAACATGAAATAAAAAGATTTTAAAATTCGAACCTACAAGTTCAGTTATTTTATTAAAAAAAAAAGTAAAAGTGTGTGTCCGCTCCGACGCACGACTGGAGTTTACTCCTCAAGAACGATTATAAAATAAAATAATAAATATTTACTGTCTACAAATATGAACACATTTCTTCGTAATAGAGAATGGCGTATCGCTATAAAGAGCTCAGGACATTGTATGGAGTGCCGACTCTTATTTATATGCTCTGTGACTCTAAAGAGCTCAGGACATTGTATGGAGTGCCGACTCTTATTTATATGCTCTGTGACTATAAAGAGCTCAGGACATTGTATGGAGTGCCGACTCTTATTATTATACATTGTAAATCGATTCTTAAGGAGTAAACTCCAATAATAAATATATACTAATACAGTCGACTCTTGTTAATTCAAACCTGCGATAATTCAAACCTCTCGATAATTCAAAGATATCACGAGTTCCCTACAAAATCTCTTTATATTTCGAACTAAATCAATACATTTTTAAACTCTTGGTAATTCGTACGAAAATATCATTGCTATATAACAAAACGACGCGTTAATTCGAACTTATCGGCGTCCAACACTCGACAATTCGAAGTTGCAGAGAGAAAGATTGTAAGTATGTACATACCTACATTTTGCGACAAGATCAAACTTGTATTAACTTGTTTGTTATTTGAGCCTTTGTTTAGGCTATGATTACAGTGTTTGACTAATGGTACTGTTACACATGCTTTTTATTAGTACGAAAGCATGCCATTACCAAGCAAGTGCTCAATAGTAGCATGTGTGTTGATACATTGCTATTACTGAGCATGTTAATGTGAAAATCGACAGCCATGCTAATATCGACCATGTATATTCTAATTCAAGAAGTAGTGGGTTCAAATCCTGACACTGGCACAAACCAATGACTTTTCGAAATTCTTTTCGGAAGTTATGGTATTTTCGGAAGGTAAACCAGTATTACAGAGTTCTTTCAAAATAATAATTAATTAACATTATGAATACGTAAGTGTATGTACACAAATGTACCTCTAAAGTTCTGTCATTGTTATAGAATAGCAGTTAATAAATAAGAATTGATCAACACTTAATAATTCGAAGTTTTCTTTAATTTCTCTCACAAATTTCGAACTATTTAATATTTCGAACACTCGATAATTCGTAATATTTTAAGAGTCCCTCGAGTTTCGAATTAACGAGAGTCGACTGTATATACTATGTACTAACATATTATATTAGAAACAAATAGTAATTAGTTAACAACGCCATCTGCTGGAATTAGTTAACAACGCCATCTGCTGGAATAGCTTTAGTGTTGTTGTCGTTAAAGCAAGTTAAGTGCTCACAATTTAAAATAATTCACATTCGCCAATAGATGTCAGGAATTCCAATAAAAAAGTAAGTTGATGTTTAAGTTAATTATCGATAAAACACGATAAAATGAAATTTTCTAAAAATGATTCCTAGCTAGATCGATTTATAGCCCCCGAAACCCCCTATATACTAAATTTCATGAAAATCGTTGGAGCCGATTCCGAGATTCACACACTTTTTATTAGGAGTACGATGTTGGCGATGCTACTGTGGCGCCCCTCGTTTCATTACCAAAGATCGAAAAATATTATTGATATTTCATTATTTTATTAGTATGTAATTCGTACTTAAATATAATTTTCAAAAAACACAATTTATAAAAACACAATTTATAAATAATATAATTTTTTTTTCTCCGCCTGCAATACGTACTTACGTATATGTATGTATGTAAAAAACAAACAAACAAACAAACCCGATCCTAGAAAATGTGTCGAAATTGGTAAAGAGGACGGTAATTAGACGATTATACATACGGCCCTCGTGGTGCATCGGTAAACCGCACTACCGATAACACAAGGTCGGGGCGGGTTCGATCCCTCGTCTGGGGGTGTTTTTTTCTACATGTTTTTACGGTATTTATTTACAAAAATAAATATTTACTGTCTACAAATATGAACACATTTCTTCGTAATAGAGAATGGCGTATCGCTATAAAGAGTGTTTCTATAAAGAGCTCAGGACATTGTATGGAGTGCCGACTCTTATTTATATGCTCTGTGACTATAAAGAGCTCAGGACATTGTATGGAGTGCCGACTCTTATTTATATGCTCTGTGACTATAAAGAGCTCAGGACATTGTATGGAGTGCCGACTCTTATTATTATATACTAGCAGACCGCGCGAACTTCGTACCGCCATATTTTATACATTTTCCACTCAAAAGATTATTGCCGCAATCATATTAATACCCCAAAGCTTTCATCATAAATGGACTATCTAACACTAATATTTATTTAAATTCAAGTTCTTAATACATACATAACTTCAGGCCAGATCAGAGTTAGAGTTAGTGTGGATAGGTATGTCGGTTGTAGTTTTAATATCATGCCTGAGCGCATTCGTGAAGGTGAGTTTTTCGTCAGGTAGGTGGAAGATATCAGAAAATTCAGAACATAGTTGGAAAAGGGCGTCTTTCTCTTCGCTATTCAGGTGACTAACACGCAATTGTTTTAGTACTTCGTCGGTTCTAGTAGCGCAGTTAGATGTGATATGATTCAAGGAACTAGTGTTAGGAAGGTGTTCTGGGAATTGTTGCAAGGTAATAGGAATAAGTTCCAAGTTTAGGTTTGAATTTAGTGTGAAAGGTTTTTCTGAAGTATTTACAACCGATATGTTTATCCTGTTGTTTTCTTTTACTTGAACAATGCTATTAGCGATTAAGAGGGTTTTGGAGAGTTTCTGATCAAGAACTAGTCCTGTTTTTAGCTCGGGATTACGGACAGAACATTCAATAATGGTTTCAGTTCTTGGAGGAATTAAATATGCAGGATCATGGAAATATAATTTAAGGGATGATTTACCGAGATGGAGTAGGTCATGGGTGTAGTCGATGTTACAGCTAAATGCGTTGAGCATATCGGAGCCTATTATTCCGTCGTAAGGTAGATATATTTTATCAGTTACATGAAATTTATGTGCTATGTTGGATTTTGGTATGTGCAATTTTAATTGAAAGTGACCTCTGGTTTCTATAGCTTCTTCAGAGGAGTCTATACCTTTCAATTGGATTTTGTTATTAACTAGCTTTGGATATTTCTGCAAGGAAGAGTGTTTTATTAAGCTTACTGATGAACCTGAATCTACCAGTAACGATAAGGGAATATCGGATACAGACGAATCAACGAGCACATGAGGCAGTAACATCGTTGCAGGATTATTCGTTATTTCGAATACATTGGATTCAGTGATTTTTTGCAGTTCAGATTTCTGCTTGGATACAGTGGATATTGGCAAACTAGTATTTTGCCTGGATTCAGTGAGTTTTGGCAGTTTAGTATTCTGCTTGGATACAGTGGATATTGGCGAACTAGTACTTTGCCTGGATGCAGTGAGTTTTGGCAGTTTAATATTCTGCTTGGATACAGTGGATATTGGCGAACTAGTACTTTGCCTGGATTCAGTGAGTTTTGGCAGCTCATCATGTACCGATGGCTGCACTGGATTTGAGAGAGTCGTATGTTGACGCCCATGTAGCGGGGTCAGCTTGGGTTTAGCGATAAGATTTGGGGTGTCGTTTCTTAGTTTGTAAGGTCCCGTCCGACACCTAGGCGAGACGGTTACTCGTTTTTTGTTACAGAGTCGACGGTGTCGTAGCCGTCAGTTATTTCTACATAATGCTGGTCATCAGGGGTATCGTGGATAACATGGATTCGTTGAGGTGTCTTTGAAGGACCTTGTTCGATTCTGAACCGTTCATTGTTGTATTGACGTTTGCGACATTGTTCTAAGGTATGACCGGGGGCTTTGCAATATCTACAAAATAGGTTCGAGGAGTTATTATTATATGAACGGTTTGAATTTATGCTGGAGTTTGCTTGGTTAGAGTTCGCGGACGGTGATTGATTTTGGGTTCGGCGTGTAAATGAGTTGTTATTTGATTTCGGAAAAGCTGTCCTTTGTTGAGGTATAGATGGGCCTGACCGTTGCCTAGCTAGAGATTGCTGGATCTTTTCTTCGCAAATTGCTATGTTAATAGCTTCGTTTAGCGTTTTATACGGCTTACATCTAACTATATCGGAAATGCGGGGTGTTAGACCCATTTGGAAATGATGGAGGGCTAGTTCCTCCATGGCTGCGGTTCTTCCTATCATTTCTCTACTTTTATTACCGTGTGTTAAGGATATTTCTGTTAATAGTTGTGATAGGCATGTCTCGATTCTAAGAGCATACTGACTTACGGGTTCGTTAATTTGTTGCTTACACTCTTGTAAGTCTGTGAGAAGATGTGCGTAGTGTTTTCTTTCGCTGAATTGCATTTTTAAGAAGTCTTTTAACTGTTGCCAGTTACTAAATTCTTTAATAGAGCAGGCAGTTTCTGCCTTGCCCTCTAATTGGCACAATATATATTTAAACAAAATGTCCTTTTGAGACTCGGAAGCTAACTCGTAAGCATTGTTGCAATTTACTAAAAATGAATTGAGTTTTTCTCTACACCCGTCGAAAGGTTTTATGAACTTTAATAGAGTAGACAAATCGACTTCTAATTTGGATACAATAATTTTTTTCTTAGATCTAGTGCCTGGTCCCTGTGGTGGAGGACAGTGAGTTTGGTCCTCCTCCTCAGTGTCTGCCGTGATTATAAATTCGGGCTTTTCGAATTTAGGACTCTGTGATCTCTCAGCCATTTTGAATATTTATAGTAGAATGATAATAATAGATTAAATGATAAATAAATTTGAATTTAAACACGTCAATTGAAACAGAGTACACAAAAGAAAATAAAAATACAAAGCAAAAATACAAAGTAAAAGTACAAAGTAAAATTACAAAGTAGAAGTACAAAGTATGTAAGTAAAATGATTGCAATGACCAAGTATGAATAAAGAATAACTCACAGGAATGATAGCGCGATAACAGTCTTCATCCTGTCTCGGAGATTTCGTAGAATTTTGCAGTTGTATCTGCGTAGGTGCCGTATCACCGCGACCACAGTTTCTTGAAGGAGTCGTGTCACAGTATCGGCAATTACGCGGCAGTAGGATAATATTCTTGGAATTAGTTGGGAGCTGGCTATAGCACGGTTTATGCCCAGCAATGGGCCTTCCACAATAATCTTCTTGAATATGAACACACAATGTTTTAGATTGTTTGGAAAACACGCACAACGCACTTGCGTCGTTTTATTTAAAATTATAAAGTTTTATGTATTTTGAAAAACTTTGAGACACTGTCACACACACGCGTCGATTTTAATTGAGACGTTCCGGGGATTATTTTTTCAATCCCACCGCTGCCACCAAATGTTATGAGCCTCTAGGAAAATGGTTTTTTAAAAAAGAAATTGAAAGACTTGATTATTAATTAGGACAGCCGTCGTATTAGGAAGTTGGAATGAGACTGATGTGTGGATGGACGGTCTGTGCGGACATAGCGGCAAAATGCTGATGTAGCATAGTGGAGTGCAGGGATGGCCAAAAGGGGTACATTGTATGTCTATAACAGAGCGAAGCCGCGGGTAAAAGCTAGTACTCTTATAAAATTGTTACAGTCCAAAATTATTTATTTTTGTTACAGAGAAATATATTTTACCTTAAAAAATGTTGTTAGTTTTTTAAACGTCATTGTAAGTAGTAATTTTAAAACCTAATAATTCCAGCCAAGCAATAAAACAGAGTTATCATATTGGTTAACTTCTATAGTAATGATCTTTGATATCTATTTAATGGATTTAATGCGAGCGAAGCCGCGGGTAAAAGCTAGTAACTTTTATAAATAAAAATACCACAAAATACTATTAAATACTACAAATTTTAAACATAACATAACTTCACGCCTTTTGTTACCCGAAGGTGTAGCCAGCGGCTGTTAAGCCTCGTCTCGCCGTTATGTTTCGTCCCAAATGGAATAGGTGGCGATCCTATTGCCATACCGGGCACAAAGTTTGTCAGTCATCGATATTTATCACACATAACTTCCGAAAACAATTTCGAAAAGTCATTGGTGTGAGCCAGTGTCTGGAATCGAACCCCGGACCTCTGGATCAGAGGCCGTGCGCTCGCCGACTGCACCACCGAGACTTTTTTAAATTTTAAATTCTGATTAAAGTATTGAGCGATATGATGACAAAGAGTGAAACAACAACAAAACATAACTTCACGCCTTTTCTACTCGAAGGTGTAGGCAGCGGCTGTTAAACCTCGTTTCGCCACTATGTTTTCATCCCAAATGGAATAGGTGGCGAACTTACTGCCATACCAGGCACAAAGTTTATAGTCATCGATATCTAAATACACATAACTTCAGCAAACAATTTCAAAAAGTCATTGCTGTGAGCCAGAACTCGAACCCGCGACTACTTTATACAGAAGTGGGGTTCTCGACATCTGGACCACCGGTACCTTTTAGCAACAAACAAACGTAAAAAAATCTACCTGCTAGCTGTCGCGGTCCGAGCTGTCCGAGTCGGATACATCATCAGTGTAACTAATTATTTCCCTATGAAATGAATTCTTACATTTTGTATTTTGCGATATCTTTGGAATTAAATGTCCGAATTGAATTATTCAAACAGTTCTAGAAAGGTGTTGAATCTGTCTTTTTATTGAAGTAATTTATTTTCAGGAAAGTTAAATTCAAGGTACAAAATAAAGCATTTTTATAACGACATCAATTTAATTATTTTAAAAAACTCAAAAAACACTTATTGTGAGATAACTACAATAGTTAGACATATGCCATCGCGGACTTTTTTATAGACAAATTTATGTTCTGTAAAAGTGTAGTACATTGTTTTATTCTAGAATCAATAGTTTTCGCAGCGTTCACGATGTAAGAATTATTTTCGAGTCATTTTCTTACACCTTGGGTTACATTATTGGACTTATAGTAAGGATCCCTAATTGATTTGAAAATATAATATAGCCTAAAGCCTTCCTCGATAAATGGACTATATACCACTGAAAGAATTTTTAAAATCGGACTGGTGGTTTCTGAGATTAGCGCGATTCTGTGACTATAAAGAGCTCAGGACATTGTATGGAGTGCCGACTCTTATTTATATGCTCTGTGACTGCATAACGCATTTCGTGTGACAGTCACGTGACTAGTACGATTTTGGTCCCCATAATTTTCATACCCCGGGCCTATATATGTAAATCGATTCTTAAGGAGTAAACTCCAAAAATAGTTGTTCCTAATTTAAACACGAGCTCGTTTGTTATAAAAAAAAGGCACCGGCTGTCAATCTTTCTCGTCAACACCCATTAAGGAGTCACGAAGTGCATGGTGGTCGTGACGCTTGTTAGTTAAAGTAAATTTTTAGTTCAATACAAACTCCACTCCGTGTCTGTGACTGACCTGTTTTGGATGTAAATAAAATGGTAAACTTTATACCAACTGCTGCCGAAAGTACCTAAAGCTTATATGTTGTTTTAGTAGTATTTGGTTTTTAATTAGTTTTCATCTGATCAAAACAGTGTTATAGTTAAAATAGTGCATATACATTATCCGCATGACCTTACTTTTACTAATAACCATATGATAGACTCGAAATGACAGAAGTCAGATAAACTTCCTACGCTACAAATAATCTGTTCCCAAAACTAAGGCACGTGTGACGGAAAGTCGTAAAGCCTCTGTGCATCTAGTGTTTCGGTACTCCGACTTCAAGTGAGGTAGTTATGAAATAGTATACTGACGCACACTATTGTCTTTCAGGAAAAAAATTCAGCATTTTCGCTTGATACTTCCATTTCTCTTAAATTAAATAAACTTATAATATGTCTTCGGTATATAAAATACATCCATGAATTTATTTGTATTACACTAATCATCAATTATATATAATATAAAAATATAATAGCACAACAATGATTATTAAAATATGTAAAACACTCATTAAATAATGCTTAATTTTCCGGTCCTTGAAGGAGGCTTTCATTTGCCTCTGGCTTCCCAGTAAGCCTAGCCTTAGTTATAAATTCAGTTCGTTGTTAAGTCTCGCCATTGTTTACTTCTTAGATATACTGGCTTATGTGGAGCTTTGTATTTCTAAACATTATTATGGTATACTTGTTCTACTGGTCTACTTCCCCTTTTGTCTTCAACAAATACTGTTTTGTAAGATGATTCACGCCAAGTCCCTTGCAGGGTGAACGGAGACAGTGAGCGTCATGAGGCAGGATTGTTACACGCCTCACTTCTATGGCTTTAATAACTTTTGTTAAGTACATATTTAGTCTCGTGGACTAAACAGAGAACCTATTTCCATGCATTGGGTACATCCAGACTTGACTAGACAATTCAATACCCGAGACAAACAATTTACTCCTATGGAATAGATAGCAAAGCCATTTACAATATCAAATAAATACATTTTGTACTGTACATACACATACATACATAACTTCACGCCAAATCCCTTGCGGGGTAGGCAGAGAGAACAGAGCGCCATAGGGCACGATTCTTACACGCCTCACTCGTTTCGTTGATTTTCATAACTCTTTTCATGCAGGCGCGTCGGTTTTTGAAGCTCTTAACATCACCTTCCTCCAGAACACGTTCTATTTGGTCATGGAATGTGTGTCTTGGCCGTCCTCGACTCCTACATCCATCCGCTTTTGCATTGTATATCTGCTTAGTCAGTCTTGCATCAACCATTCTTTCTACATGCCCGAACCATCGGAGCATGCCCTTTCTTACTTTTACACCGACACTCTCTTTCAACTTTTGTACTGTCATTAGTAAAAATTTCCGAAATATGATATTTGATTCCAAAATTACTAAAATTAGGCCACTCGCGAGGCTAAAGAAAAACAACATTATAACAAACAATATTCAACCATATAAATATTAATCTCAGACGCCATCGTATTCCGAATTGCTCGTAAAAAAATCATAGCTTGTATCATAAAATTGCAATTATTACTACCTACCCGCATTTGGATATTATTATGAAATGTACGAAACGTAACTTCACGCCTTTTTCTACCCGAAGTTGTTGGCAGTGGTGATTAAAGCCTCGACGAATCGTTATCCTAAATGGAATAGGTGTCAGTCATTGATATTGATTCTTTTCTATAAATATAAGAAAATATTTTTTCAGTCCAATATTTTCTTCAGAAATTTCCTGTTTGAACTCTAATAATATATATATATATAATTAGAGTACGCATCTAATTACTTAAATTAGATGTTGATGACTGATAACTTTGTGAAAGGGTGCATGACCATAGGTGTCGCCACCTATTCCATGTGGGACGTAACGTATCTATTCGGCGAGTTGAAGCTCAACAGCCGCTGACCACAACCTTCGGATAGAAAAAAGCCTTAAGTCTAGGTTTTATGTTTTTTTACAAATCGTTGCCAGACATTATAATAATTTGCAAAATTATATCCTACGTATGGCAATAAACTACAACCAGGTATATTGTAGGATAAAAAAACATCAAGTTGATTCATAATTTCCTCTGCCTGCACCTTCTTGAATTACGAGCGTAAAGTTACAACACAAATTGAGGTGACACAGTTGCTGTAAGTTATGAACCACAAGAACGTTAACTCAATATTTTCTTAACTGTAAAACGGACTAGTTATACTTTTACAGAGAAAACTCGAGTCCTTAACTATAAGTTGGTAGAATCGATACGAATATCCGTTCTAGATAATAAAGCTCACGATCTATGCTCGTGGCTTGTTACAAGTGTATTGAAAACTGCTACCTCCATGGCGAGTTATAAATGCGGCCTCTTTTGAAATTAAAACACGAACAGCATCTATAAATCGGTATAGCATAGGAAATTTTATACGTTTGTACTTTCTGACAAACTGACTTTTCTTTGTAACAAGATCAAAAAATACATATTTAGTAAACTCTTAATACTAATGTATCCATTGTTGAAGATTTTGATGGTGTAGGAAAAAGCTAATAAAGCTAGAAAAAATGTGTTGGTTTTTTTTAGGATAACGGGTAATATTTTAACTGGAAATATACTTCGCGAAAACTTAATTCGCAATAAAAAAAACTGAGATTATGTTTAAAAGTGCATTTAAATGAAAATGAAAAATTATTTATTAGAGCACGAGTAGTGGATTCACACAATAAATTAGAAAATATCAGAATTAATTTAACTTATTTTAATTAAATATCTAGAAAATTATTAAGAAATCATTCACAAATCATTTCACGATTTAGTTTTAATAATATAGTAATAGATGTTAAATTTTAATTTAAAATAGAATAAATATTAATAATAAACTAAACAAAAGGCGAACGAGCTTTTCAAAATTAATGTTGGATTATGTTTTTACATAGATGACACTGTCAACAATATTCTTAGTAAACAGGCTTCATTCATTAATATTCCACAATTGCGATTAATAAATCTTGTAAATTATAATTATTTAAAGAAAGAAGTGCATAATAACAAAAAAAGTTTGCATAATTGTAACTTACCAAAAGTATCTCGTCTCGAAAGAATGAAAAAAAACTTGCCGGCTATAAAAAAAGTTTGTTACAGCATTTTCAACTTTAGAACATATAAATCACGTACAAATTATTCCCGCCAATAATATAAAATGTCCGCTAATTTTTTTTTCAATTTCAAGCAAAGGTATCGAATGTCATTCGTTCATGAATACAAGCTAGCATGAATCGCGCGCGCGGGCTGCGGCTTCTAAAGGTAGAAACACACTGTGAGAGCGGCGTCAGGCTGCGCCAGTGCCCCCTCCGGCTATCACTCTACTTTCAGTTATTCTCTCGCCTCCCTCGAGACAGAGACCGATTTATCACGGTGGCGTATCTGTGCTAGCTCCCAGACAATCCAGACTCAACTATACGTTTTGCGTACAGTCTTTCTTATACAAACTTTCATAGCACAAGTGCGATTACAATTCATAACAATTGTCATTGACCGCAAAAGATTGTTGAAGACTCGCAAAATCTTCATAAATGTAGTCGTTACATTATTGCCGTTCTGTTAAAATGGCAACAGTTCCCAAAATATGCATTTAATTTTGTAATAAAAGACTAGAACTTACGATGATAGGCCGTTGAACTTTCACACTGGTCCAGTTACAACGGTTCAAACATGTGAACTGCTCATTAGTATACCAACCAAAATAATATTAAAACTTAAATTCGCCTGTAATTTTGTTTCTTGATATTTGTATCTGCCATTCTTCATCAATCACAAGATATTATTATCATTTGTTTAAAAAAGTTATTTTTACCAGTGTAGTGCCGAGTATTAACCGACCCGGCGTCAGAGAGAAATGTCTACTTGCATTCTCATAACTCGTAAAATCATAAATATTATAAAATTTATACATGTCCCATGTATTAACGTTGTTTTCGCCGGCCTATTTATATACAGTATGAAGATACCTAACTATTTTATTGACGTGACGGAGATGCATTTTGAAATTTACAAATATGAATATGATTTTATTATTTTGTATTCTTGTTTTTTTTTTTTCAACCATCGTCTTATTGATTGAGACGACGGTTATCCGCCATAAGCATATATTATAAAAGCAACTGAATTTAACGGCGACTTCATACACCTTCGGGTAGAAAGAGGCGTGAAGTTATGTTACGTTATTTTGCCACTACTCACGGTATTCAAGCTTCTGACTCAAACTCTAATTCTAGTTCTTTTAACTCTACAAATCCTAATTACATTTCACAAACTACATCTTTATGCTTTTTAACTAATTGTCAAAATGGCTGAACACTTTTACACTTATCTAGTGTCGTACTTAACGTAACGCATTGCTTAATAAGGTGTAGTTTCGGCTGATAGAAATTTAGAGATTTTTTAATTTGTTGTTCATATGCTATTGCTTTAATATTAAATTAAAATTATCAATTTAGATAATCAATAGTGGGTCAGTCGAGACTTAATTAGGATTTTCAAATACTAATATCAATTTAAAGTATAAGAGGTTTGCAATAGATTTGTTTTAGTTCAAGTTGTTGAATTGATTTGTTTTATCTCATCAATTTTAGTAATTCAATGTAAAATGTAAATGAAAAAGTTTTAAAAACCATAGATATATTTGATTAAAATGATAAAAAGTTATGTCAGGTTGTGGATAAATTTACAATTTTCTTGGCTCGTCTTCTATACGTAAATATTTTTAGTTGTATTTTCACAACCAAATTTTATTATCAACAACACACGGGGAGGAATAGCTGCTACGTCTTTGGTCTTGGGTATATATTTTCCTTTGTGACATAATATATTATGAACAACAATATTTTATCTTTGTGCAGTGGTAGAACCAAACAGTTCACTGCATGAATGGGCCGGCTCGACCGGTGAAATATCATCACCTCTCAGAAGATCGACGTAAAGTGCCCCATGCCGCGTTTCGCTCGGTGAGAGAGGTACCCGGAGGCCCACCCCCCTTCCCCATCCCTTCCTATCCTACTCCCTCAAAGGCCGGCAATGCAACTGTAACACTATATGTATTGCAGGTGTCCATGGGCGGCGCTGGGCACTTAACTTTAGTTGAAATAGTTTTTTTATTTTTCTTAAAAACTACAAACCGCATAGACACGACATTATCATGAAGAATGACCCAATTTCTTTCGGTGCAATCTATTGTAATGTCCAAAGGCGAAGTAAGAAAGTGAGTTTCTCCTGATGGGTCAACATGAATACATTATAAGTGACCACATTTTGTATGTGAAGGAGCGTCTCGGTAAAGTCTATAAGTGGCGAGCTCGGTAAGTGTAACAATCCGTCTAGTCATTCCTGTTAATTATGGAAAGCGTACTAGCGTCGTGTCGTATCCTCAATAATTTCATAGTCCAAAGGTATAATCTACATTTAATATCATAATTAAAATTTAATTAATCATAAAGAAAAGTACATAGATAATTTAATTTGTAAAATTATTAGGTTATTATTACAACTAAGTATAATGGTATGATGATAATAACTTGGTGACTTAGATTAAGGACGTCTGCATGGAAGGTTGAAGATCGAATCTACGGCATCATTATTTTTTTGTCCTTATCCTACTTTTTGTGGGAAAAGATGTTGAACTTTTCATGTTGTCAAAAGATTTGGCTGTAGTTATATGACCGGCCACTTGCCTGATTTGACGTCAGACAAGTGGCGGTGGCCGGTCTCCTTGTAAATTTTTTCATTGGTGGGATAGGGCGGGGTTTGGAATTGAGATGGGAAGAGGAGAGGGAGAGATTCTCCGAAAAAACAACGTGGGCCACTTTCGATATTCGTCGATATTCTGAGAGGTCGGGGTATTTCAACAGTCGAGCCGGCCAATTCCATGCAGCGAACTGCGTGACTCTAGATGGGTGGTCGAAATAACCCTTTAGAAGTTATATAGACATAAGGGCAGATGGGGTACAGTGTAACAAAAAATATATACTGGAATATAATGACAAACATACTATTTTAAACAGCTAATTTTTGGTATGAAAATAAACTTTAGCAATCTTTCTATAATTAAAATATAAACATTATTAGGCAATACTAAATTTAAATTTTACTTAAATGAAATGAGTCGATTGTATCACTGAGCCTCGTATCTGGCGTAGTATAAGCAGTATTGCAGGGTAAGGGGCACATTGTTACAACATAAAGTAATAGGAAATTCACAAATGAGAAAAAGGATTGAACTTCTACTAAATATTAAACTTGTCAATAATATTTTTTGGGAAAGTATATAGACATCCGTCTGTCGTTATAACTTTCTTTCTCCAACATATTCAAGAGGAAGCAGAATTCTAATATCCTCTAACGGTACCATTGTCATGTCAGGTTCTAGTAGAAAATAGAAATTATTGTCAACTTTGCCATTTCTTCGAAAGAGGCTAACGTCAGATTCGTAATCCTCAATATCTGTCTGTAATTTCTAGACTCATATAGTGACACATACTTTACAGTGTCACACAGCACCCCGTAACACAGTGCCTCAGAGAGGCAAGATAAATTGCAAGATTCCAATGAATATTTTAAGTTCATTTACAACAAACAATTCTCGGTAATATGTAACTAAATAAACATTAAAATAAAGAAAGCTATCGATATTTTCCTGAATACATTACGTACGGTGAAAAATTAAAAACTTTGAAACAAGGTTTTGACGTTTAATAACACTTTCAATTTTTGTTTGTTAATTTTAAAGCGCGGTACAAACTGTGGCAGGTAAAACGGTTCAAATATGAAGGCTTCTGAGCTAGACATACGTGTATAACAACATCATTAATCCGATTAAAAAAGAACTGAGAAATTGTAGCGGCATTGTAACACTTTTCCCCATCTTACCCGATGTACATAAAATTTAGATTATTATTAGCATTGCATCCATAGATTTAGCATAGACTATAATAGATGGCACATGTCAGGAAAAATGTACTCATATTCATCACTGACAGCGCAACCGTGTATATTAGATTTTCAGGTTATTTACATTTCAACATATGAACATTATCTATGTAAAAGATGACACTTTGATGCGCTTTTTACGCACACATTGATAAGTCACTCACACATCAACGACCCATTTTTGACTATTGCCGATCTATTATTCTTATATCTATGATTGCATCTGTCCTATATTTTATGAAGTAGATTATGAACTACTAAAAGTCAATTGAAACCTTACCACGAAATATTTAGTCGAATTTAAATGGTAAAACACACTCCATGGACATTGATTCCATGGACAAAACAAACTACTTAAATAGTTAAGAACTAGTTTTTATAGCATGCTCAGTAATCACTGACGAAGGAATATTCTCACAGATATTTCTTTTTTTGAAGCAAACTTAAATAGTAACCGCAGATCTATCCTCCGTTGAAAAATAAAATTTAAAATAACCGTCTGTCTCGACGCACTTAATTGCTGCAGAACCTACTTTTCTAAATGACTACTTCACGTTTTTCTTGGCATTTATTTAAATTATCTTATTTTTTTAAAATAATCCTATTTTGATTATAATTTAGCTTGGTGATGCAAATAAGGAGCAAAACAACGACTGTTATATCCCTACTAATATTATAAATGCGAAAGTAACTCTGTCTGTCTGTCTGTTACGCTTTGCCGCTTAAACCTCGCTACCGATTTTGTTGAAATTTGGCACAGACAATCTTTAGACTCTGAGAAAGGACATAGGCTACCTTTGTTTTAATGTCATGAACGTGATTCGCGAAAGTCTTAGAGATAAATACCTTTTATTGCGAAAAAAAGGGAAAAAGAGGTTGAAATAGAGGTTGTAAGTTTGTATGGAATTTCTTAATTTTAAAAGATAAAACCATGAAATTTTATATTTAAGCACTTGATAAGAAATAATTAAACATTAGTTCTAGCGTTTTTGCAATTTCGACCTGTGAGGGGATGAAATAGGGGTTGAAAGTTTGTTATTATTAATTCTAATTGAGGCGAAACGAAGTTCGCTGGGTCAACTAGTGGGTAATATTCGGTAAAAGTCTACTTTTTTTAGCAAAATATTCAAAAGGATTTTACAGATGGAAAAGCACAGATATCAAACATGTCAGACGCTCGGTGCCCAGTATGACAATAGTCCTCTGACACCAAAGAAATGTCTGACTTTTGTTTGCACATTTGAATTGAAAAATATACTCTTAGGAGCTGGTTTTACATGTGTTTTAAGGGCAAACAGAATCAATTCTAAATCTACAAGCCGGACAAAAATAGGTGACATCCTGTCAAATTTCCCATTGCAATCAGGTATTTGCTTTATTGTACTTTGATTACATTTATTAATAATCTACTGTTTTATTAGAATTTTAATTATTTAAATAGATCTTTAGTAATTAGTAGATATCTCATCAACAGTAAAAAGTACGATAATCTTATCTCGGTGGTCCTGTGGTCGAGCACACGGCTTCTGATCCAAAGGCCCGGATTCGAATCCTGACATTGGCTCATAACAATGATTTCTCAAAATTGTTTTCGGAAGATAAGTGTGTCCGGTATGGCAATAGGTTCGGCACCTATTCCATTTGGAACGTAAACATAACGGCGAGACGAGGCTTAACAGCCGCTGCCTACACCTTCGGGTAACAAAGGCATGAAGTTATGTGTTATGTTATCTTGACCACATTTCCTTGGGATGAGCAGTCTCACTTTCATCCTTGTAAAATATTTTTTATTCGAGTACCTTCCAGTAAGCGTGTGAATCTGCCGATAAAATCTAGTAATATATTAATAAATTTTTCAGTTGCCAGAATTTTTAATCGAACCTGAAATTTGAGTATTAAATTTACCTAGTTAAACACAAATGTGAATTAAATTAATTCTATGGGCCTAGTAGAGTGGCGTTGATTCTGAAATTAACTAAATTTCTTGGATGGCATTACAGAGAATTGTGGTTTATATGTGTTATACAAAGTAAAGCCTTCTTCGTATCCGTTTAGTGTCACATAAATTAATTATAGCTATAAAATATATATCCCGTTACGATAGTTTTCATATTTTATAGTCAAAGTGGCCAGTTTAACTAGTATTTCATTAAATACAAGATTGTAATAAAACCTCTGTTAGTAAAAGTACATGTCGAGGTCATATGTTTGCAAAACTTTTTTCAGCAAAAATACTAGTGACAAAATGACAAGATGACAGGCTTATTCTGTATCCAAGTTATTGTTGACACATAAGTATTTACGTAATAAAAATAATTTAAAGAAAAAAACTTTTTTAATGAAGCTTTTATTTAAACGCTCTAAAAAGAATAAAATAATTTTCACCTTAAACATTTTAACTATCAACTTATAACCTTATTATATACAATTTATGTGATAATAAAAGCTTGTCGCTATGTTTAATTACCTATCAGTGGCTATCCATAACCACCTAGAAATATTTTTTTAGATTTAATGATTACTGTGACGGATCGCATTATCCAAATATATATTTTTGGTTTATAACATATATATGGACACCCGAACACATATAGTGTTACAGTTGCGTTGCCGGCCCTTTCCATGGGAAATGGAAGGGGTCGGAATTGGGATGGGAAGAGGAGGGGGGAAGGGTTGGGTTAAACATAGCGACAAGCTTTTATTATCACATAAATTGTATATAATAAGGTTATAAGTTGACTAGCAGACCGCGCGAACTTCGACCCGCAATATTTTATACATTTTCCACTAAAAAGATTATTGCCGCAATCATATTAATACCCCAAAGCTTTCATCATAAATGGACTATCTAACACTAATATTTATTTCAATTCAAGTTCTTGATACATACATACATAACTTCAGGCCAGATCCCTTGCGGGGTAGGTAGAGAGAACAAAGGGCCATAAGGTACGATTATTACACACCTCACTTGCTTAGCTGTTGGTATTAGCGACTAACAACCAAGATATATTATGGTGATAATATTATCAATTTCAATCAACACTAAGTAATAGTAGTAGTAGTAGTCCGAAGCTTTTTGTCAACTTTTAGTTTTTTTTAATACTACTTGAACAACCTTTTTTTTTCTTTAGTCATTGTCTTTCTACAAAAAAAAGACCGGGTCACCACATGTTTTAACCAGCATGTGTTTTTTATAATTTAATTGGTGTCAATTTGGCACCTTGGTATTACTCTTATCAAAATAAATTCACTACATTTTAAAAGAGATCACGATATTATAAATACTAATAGATGGGCAACTCTATGTGGTATGATGAAGACCGTAAAGTCTTTATATTTTAGCAAAATACGCCAAGTCGAGGTGTGTGGGTATATCTTGCGCTTCGTCCATTTATATGAAGTTGCAATATTGTAAAGAATTAAAAATAATACATATCATATCTGCTTATAGAAGTAACTGTGAACTAACGCTAACTTTGACCCAGGACTTTGGATACATAGATAAAATATTTTTAAATAGTACGTTCGTTTTAGATATTTAGATCACATTAAAGGAATTAGGTACTCTTAAATAGACAGTGGTAGAACCAAGCAGTTCGCTGCATGTATGGGCCGGCTCGACCGGTGAAATACCACGACCTCTCCGAAGATCGAGGTAAAGTGGCTCATGCCGCGTTTCGTTCGGTGAGCGAGGTACCCGGAGGCCCACCCCCCTTTCCCCATCCTTTCCTTTCCCCTATCCCTTAAACGTCGGCAACGCAACAGTAACATTATATGTGTTGCTGGTGTACATGGGCGGCGTTGATTGCTTACCATCAGGTGACATGGCTGCTCGTTTGCCCTTCTATCTCATAAAAAAATGCAACTTTTAGGCTATCGCGTATGCATATTACATACTTAAATATAATGAACGGGAAATAACGCCACACGTTTAGGTAAATAAATAATCCAAAAATATATAAAAATCTAATTTACGTGTCTTATTAGACTCGGAAATCATCATCATTTATCAGACCGCGCGAACTATGCACCGCCATATTATATACATTTATAACTAAAATTTATTGTCCCACTCATTAATAAGAGTGGGACAATAAATTAACTAACTAACTTAAACTTTTCTCAATAAATGGGCTCTCTAAAACTAATATTTTTTTCAATCCAAACCAGTAGTTCCTGATACATACATAAATTCTCGCCAAATTCCTTACGGGGTAGGCAGAGAGAACAAAGTGCCATAAGGCACGATTCGGCCATACGGCCTCACTCGCTTAGCTAGTATCTATTAGCGTACTGACAATCAAGACATTGATAATATTTACAACTTCAAAGAAAGCTTTATTAGCAATGCCACTTATGAACAATGAATATAGCAATGAACTTGTCCCAAGTTTTTTTTTCAACCT
Source organism: Euproctis similis (assembly GCA_905147225.2). Lineage (NCBI taxonomy): Eukaryota > Metazoa > Arthropoda > Insecta > Lepidoptera > Erebidae > Euproctis > Euproctis similis. Next base: position 22,246,978 of record LR990105.1, on the reverse strand, counting down.
TTAATTTTTTTTAATACTACAAAAAAACTCTTTTTATTTGGTCACTATTGTTGACTTCAATGAAAAAAACGGGACACCATATGTTGAAACCGGGGTAGCTAACTCACAGTGAATGTTTTTTTTTATAAGTCAAATGATGTCTGTTTTGCGATTCAGCATATCGAAATAAATTTACTACATTTTAAAAGATATCACGATCTTAAAAATGTAAAGTTTATTACATAAATCTAGAATGCATTATAAATCAGTGAAAATGTTGTTAGTTTTTTAAACGTCATTGTATGTAATAATTTTAAAAATTAATAATTCCAGCTAAGCAATAAAACAGAGTTATCATGTTAATTAACTTCTATAGTAATGATCTTTGATACCTATTTAATGGATTTAATGCGAGCGAAGCCGCGGGTAAAAGATAGTAACTTTTATGAATAAAAATACCACAAAATAGGATTAAATACTACAAATTTTAAATTCTAATTAAAGTATTGAGCGATATGATGACAAAGAGAGAAACAACAACACAACATAACTTCACGCCTTTTCTACTCGAAGATGTAGGCAGCGGCTGTTAAACCTCGTTTCGCCACTATGTTTTCATCCCAAATGGAATAGGTGGCGAACTTATTGCCATACCATTCACAAAGTTTATAGTCATCGATATCTAAATACATATAACTTCCGAAAACAATTTCAAAAAGTCATTGGTGTGAGCCAGAATTCGAACCCGCGACTACTTTATTCAGAAATGGGGTTCTCGACAATTGGACCACCGATACCTTTTAGCAAGAAACGAACGTAAAAAAATCTACCTGATAGCTGTCGCGGTCCGAGCTGTCCGAGTCGGATACATCTTCCGTAGTGTAACTAAATATTTCCCTATGAAATGAATACTTACATTTTGTATTTTGCGATATCTTTTGAATTAAATGTCCGAATTGAATTATTCAAAAAGTTCTAGAAAGGTATTGAAACTATCTTTTTATTGAAGTAATTTATTTTAAGGAGAATTAATACCAAGGTACAAAATAAACCATTTTTATAACGACATCAATTTATTTAATTTATTAAAATATTCAAAAAACACTTATTGTGAGATAACTACAATAGTTAGACATATGGCATCGCGGACTTTTTAATAGAAAAATTTATGTTCTATAAAAGTGTAGTACATTTTTTTGTTCTACAATCTATAGTTTTCGCAGCGTTCACGATGTAAGAATTATTTTCGAGTCATTTTCTTACACCTTGGGTTACATTACTGGACTTATAGTAAGGATCCCTAATTAATTTGAAAATATAATATAGCCTAAAGCCTTCCTCGATAAATGGACTATATACCACTGAAAGAATTTTTAAAATCGGACCGGTGGTTTCTGAGATTAGCGCGTTCAAACAAACAAACAAACAAACAAACAAACAAACTCTTCCGCTTTATAATATAAGTATAGATAGTTAAAATGTTTAAGGTGAAAATTATTTTATTCTTTTTAGAGCGTTTAAATAAAAGCTTCATTAAAAAAGTTTTTTTCTTTAAATTATTTTCAAGTTTTTAGTAATCGATGGGTAAGTTTCTCAGTCTCTTCATCTCATTCAAAGCATCATTATTACAAGGTCGTTTGCCAGTTAATTTCGAACAGTCCAACTCTTCAATGGAGACCTCCTAAAGTCTTTTCCCTACTTAAGGCCACGTATGCTTGACCAGCAGCAAAGAGTTTCAAGCCTAAGTAAACAATTTTTTTTGTTACTTATTTGTTGATTTTGCAGCTTAATTTTGTTATGCGGGACTGTTGTTTAATAACAAAATATGTTTAACTACGTGTGATGTGTAACGCCATCTGTTGTTTTAATCAGTACTCTATACTTGCCGACCTGAGTGTAACATAGGAGTGAGTTGTAATGAAAGTTATAGTTCGTTCCCATCATCCACTGTGTTTAATTCTAATAATACCTATAACACCATTAAAATCCGTTAGTGTAACAATCATGTTAAAGTGATTAAATCCTGTCCAATTTACGTCGGTATCCTGAAAGGGCATGGCATTGCACCGGCCGAACCGGCCCATTCATGCAGCAGATTGCGTGGCTGACCACAATTAAAACACTGTTAACTATTAAAACATAGGTCAACGGAAAGCCGTCGACTGTGATGAACTACCGCCTCAGTCGTAAAGTGGTCGTAAGGTTCTCAAGTTAGCACTAACTATTTTGATTATAAATTTGGACGAGCCGCTTAACCCTGTATCTTGACATCGTGATTTGGCACCAGTGACTGAATAGTAAACAACAGATTGACTGACACCGCCCAAACAAGCAGGCCACTAACATCTAGCCGCTCATATTGAAAGCCCTATGATATATATAATATTTATACACGTTCTGATTTGTTTATAACATTAATTAATAGCATAACATAGCTCGACTCCTTTTTCTACCCGAAGGTGTAGGCAGCATCTGTCAAGCCTCGACTCGCCACTATGTTTACGTCTCAACGATCTTTAAGGGAGTAGGATGTAGGATATGGGCACCTGCAACACATATAGTGTTACAGTTGCGTTGCCAACCTTTAAAGGAGTAGGATAGGAAGGGATGGGGAAGGGGAGTGGGCCTCCGGGTACCTCTCTCACCCAAAGAAACCCGGCGTGAGCTGGTTGTGGTATTTCACCGGTCGAGCCAGCCCATTCATACAGCAAATTGATGGGCTCTACCACTGTTGCCATACAGCGAGCACAAGGTGGTCAGTCAAAAATATTTATCACACATGACTTTCGAGAGGAATTTCGAAAGACATTGGTGTGAGGCCAAATTCGCACCCAAGACTTCCTCATTCAGAAGCGGGCTAGTTTACTGAACCACCGAGACATAGTTTTTGAAGTTCTCATATAACTCTTTAATGAAAGGGCCATTTGATACCCATATAGTAGAAAAACAAATATTTATTCCACCATATTGGATTTAGAATGACGTCACATTATTTTTCGAGCTACTATTAACAAGTCCTTTCATTTGATACCCATATTGTAGAAATGCACTAAAAAAACTGTTCCGGATGATCCGCCATATTGGATTTAGAATGACGTCATATAATTTTTTTAGTTGGTCCTAATGAGCCCTTTCATTTGATACCCATATTGTACGAAAGCTTAAAATATATATTCCTTCATCTTGGATATTCCACCATATTGGATTTAGAATGACGTCATATTATATTTTGAGTTACACTCAATAAACCCTTTCATTTGATACCCATATTGCAGAAATGCATTAAAAATATCCATTCCGCCATCTTGGGTCGTCCGCCATATTGGATATAGAATGATGTCATAGATTATATCATGCATTGTCATCCAAAATAAATGTGTATACAAAATTTCAGCTCAATCGGTTGAAGGTATCTACTTCAAAATTGAGTTACAAGATTCCACCGAACATACATACTTACATACATACATACATACATTCATACATACATACATACAGTGCAAGGTAAATAAAAGCTTATAATAATCTAATATTTTTTTATGTTATAAGGGGGCAAACGAGCAAGTGTGACACGTGATGATAAGCAATTGATGCCACCCGTAGACATCTGGAACACAGATTGTGTTACAGTTGTGTTTGTCAGCCTTTAAAGGAGTAGGATAAAAAGTCTCACCGAACAAAACGCGACATGTGCCACTTTACTGAGAGGTCGTTGCGTTTCTTTGGTCAGCCCGCCCATTCACGCAGCTAGCCGCGTGGCTCTACCACTGAAAATATACTTAAATTTTACGCTATATCTACTAGTTTTACTAGTTTTATAATTAAACCTTATTTTTATGATTTTTCTTTCAGTGAATTACTTATAGTTTTTTTTTCTTTTTTCGTAAAGTGACCTCTATCTTCGTCCCAAATATAATACTAGTATATCAATTAGCAACAAAAATGTAAGACATATTACATTATTTACAACATATACATTTAAAAGTCTGGGTGAAATAAAATTTCCCCGTATCTCCATCCATAGGCAGTGTTCCCAGAACACTGGCCGCATTGCCACGCTGAATGGCAATGCTAATCCTCTGTGCGAAGAATAAACCAGACCTCTGATCGCAAGAGGTCACAAGCAATATCATTAAAAAATCTTTTAAATTCACCATACTTTTGTTTTCATCATTCGTCTGTGATAGTTTTAGATTTTTTAATTAATCTCTAGCAAAATTAACGTTAATAAGATACAATTTAAAATTAGTTAAATTCAGTAACATCGTCTACTTCTTTCATTTACATCTAAGTTATAAAAAATTGTTTCATCAACAACAACAATAACAAACGCAAAATACATTTATTTAAAAATTCATCACAAACAAATTTGTAACAATTTATGATGTTTTATCTCGTCCAAAATTAGTTCTCGAAGTCTTTATATTTCTAGTACGCATCGTTCGAGATATTTTTTTTTAGAAAAAAAAAACTCCCAGTTATGGTTGTAAAATTCAAGACACGTTTCTCCTGAGATTTATGGAAATTAGGGATTTCAGCGTTCAGAGCACTCAGTGACTCAGTGATCTATTATCGTCGAGGCACCTGACTTCATTACTTGCAGGTTGGTTAAATAATGATGATGACCCTGAAACCTACTTTCTCAACCTGGCTTTTATACTCATTTTGGACTCTATAAGCCTCCAGAATCGCAATACAATTCAGGCTGCTAAACATCAAGATTTACCTCGCATTAAATAGAGTTTTTCGCCATGGTAAATACTTACAGAATATTTATTAAGATACAATTCCTAGGATTATAAGAGAAAAAGAAGAGAAGAGTTTGATTTATATAAAATCAAAATTACAAATTGATTCAATCACTTCTTTGCTAATAATTTTAAAAAAGTTTATTATTAGCAGGACTCTTATTTAAAATTGTAATCGATTCTTCTGGAAGCTTACTATATACTAAATGTCGTTAATATGTTACATAAATATATACTTTATTTGCAAATTAAACAATAATGCAACATGATATTAACTAAATAACAAATTGACCCGAAGGAATAAAACTGGTCATCGTGAGTTTTCCCTAAGCGATAAACATATACCTTTGCAGACTTTTTGTAGTCCTATTGAATGTGTATAAAAATGTTCATTGTTTTGATTTATCACTTACGATTCAGCCAGCGTTTGCAATTCGAGTTTAAATCTTGAAATCGCTTGGTTTTTATTACATCATACATGAATTATACATACAAACCACCCTGTTGATACTCTCTATGTATTGAAAGAAACCACATCAAAATCCGTTGCGTAGTTTTAAAGATCTTAGCATATAAGGGAATAGACAGCAGAAAGCATCTTTGTAATGATGATGATATTGTAAATAATTAAATAATAATGTAAAATTTTGTTACATATTTATAAACATGAAGGAAGTTACATCTCTTCAAAGCGTCAAAGTTAAATTTAGTCACAAAAAATACCGATACACAAAGGAGTCTTCAAAATAAAATTATCGATTTTTTCATTTTAATTGCTACAAAAATATAAAGTCTTTACTCTTCTTTCTAAAGAACTTAAAATGAATGCAGACAATAGCTTCATTAAGATAAAACAATAACGGCATTTTAACCTAAGTACTACGACTAGTTCAAAGTAATTAATTATGTAGAGCCCTTTTAACTAGCAAAGAGTTTTGGAGTTACTTTAAAATTTAAGTTACGATCTCAAAAGTATTACACAGTGATTATGTTTTATTATTAAAGGAGTGTGTTCAGAATCAGTAACGTTTTGATTTGTCATATGGTACGAGGGAAAAATCAAAATATGTACCACCTACGCTCTGAAGTACATCGAACGCGGGACCCCGAGACCACTTAATCTGAAGCAGTGTACCAAGCCGTTAAGTCATCGCGACTCCCAGACCTTATTTTTCTACTGAATTTAGTCAAAAACTCTGACTTAAACACGTTCCCTGTGGAATATTTACCTGATATAATATTAAAAACAAAAATATATTCTACAATATTTTTACAAAAGCTTACGAACGAATGGTTTAATACAGAATTTATTTTGAGTCACGCTCCAGGGAAATCTTCGATAGTTACTCAGAGATTTATTAAAATAAAAATGTGTATAATAATATTATTATTTATGTACATAATAATATTAAATACACTTAATAAAAAACATATATCATAAAAAAATTGTTTTGTGGTGAAGGACTTGAAATTTATGTAGATACGCAGGTGTAATACTAATTTATTTGTAAAACTATTGATTTTGTTATAAAACATTTATAACATTGTAACAACTTTTATGGATTATATCGCGTTTATTTAGAACTTATTCTAAAATTAGATAAATGTGTATAATTATTTGTATGTATTATAAATGTTTAATTATGTATGTATGTATTGTATTGATTTGTTTAATCATATGTATATTTAAGTATTCCATTTATAACCTATCTCTTTTCTCTTGTATTGTTGTACTATCGGCTTCTCACCACTTTACTTTTTCCGCTACTATTTAGGGTTCGCTGGAAGAAAACTCAAAATGAGTTAAGCTCGCCTCTGTACTATGTATATCCTTGTTTTATGTATCAACGTATCTGTAAATTTACAATAAATAAAGAACTTATTTTCTATTTATTTCCCTCACTCGCGAAAATCTAAGAAGTAAATATATAAAACTTTTATCTCAATTATCTTTATACTAGCTTTCCGCCTCACAGTGTTACACGAGTGCAACAAAATGGCGATGACAATGATGATTAAAAATAGCCTATATTACTCTGGGTAAATGCTTTCAGCAGTTTTTGAGTTTATTCGTTACATACAAATCTCTCCTCTTTATTATATTAGTATAGATTTGAGAGAATGATTGTTTTCTTAATATTTTCATTAAAGATATTGCAGAGCTTTTAGTGTTTTTTAACTAGCTAAACTCAAAAATAAATCTTGAATTTTTTGCATGAATTATATAAATTATTAACCATCTCCTACAATGGAGATATTTACTGCAGCAACAAAATGTAAATAGGCCAATAAACAGACAATGAAAGGAGTTATAAATACAGAAAAGTTAGTGAGGAACCATTTTCTTTCACTTAATGTTATGTTCTGACTTTATCACTGAATTTTATGTAAGTACTTGGAGATGCAACTTTGAGTACTAGTATGTTTCTTGAACAGTTAAAGACGTTGAATAAATTTACTATCTACCTACCTCTATCTAGTTTGTAGTGAAGGTACTCAAACTTTTACGGTGCAGTTCACGACGGAACTCTATTCCACTTTCGTATACATTTACGTTTTCAGTAACTGAAGGTGCAGACAGTGATTATGTTGCAGACTGTAGTATTTTTTCGATAGGAGGGCAAACGAGCAGACGTGTCACCTGATGTTAAGTGATCAGCGCCGCCCATGGACATCTGCAACACATATAGTGTTACAGTGGCGTTGCTGACCTTTAAGGGAGCAGGATAGGAAGGGATGGGGAAAGGGAGTGGGCCTCCGGGTACCTCTCTCACCGAACGAAACGCGGCACGAGCCACTTTACGTCGATCTTCTGAGAAGTCGTGGTATTTCACCGGTCGAGCCGGCCCATTCATGCAGCGGACTGCTTGGCTCTACCACTGTTACTGTTGTACCACTGCTTGATGATCTAGGATCAATGAAGGAATTCTCGTTTGGGAGATAATAATCCGGAATAAAGGCTTCGTTTGCGACTGGTCAACCACCTATTCTACAAAGTTCAATATTTCATTCAGCGAGACGAACCAACACCATCGCGTAAAAATAACTTTTAAAAATGTAATAATAATATCTTGGAGACAATACACACACAGCGCCATCTAGTTCCAAGCGAAGCAACTAAATGCTTGTGTTATAGAATCTAGATAACGGATAATAAAACATACACAATTATCTTTTGTAAATACATACTTTTAACACATAGAAAAACAACCAGACGCCACAAACATCATAAATATTAACATCTATACTTATATTATAAAGCGGAAGAGTTTGTTTGTTTGTTTGTTTGTTTGTTTGTTTGTTTGAACGCGCTAATCTCAGAAACCACCGATCCGATTTCAAAAATTCTTTCACTGGTGTATAGTCCATTTATCGAGGAAGGCTTTAGGCTATATTATATTTTCAAATAAATTAGGGATCCTTACTATAAATTCAATAATGTAACCCAAGGTAAAAAGACCCGAAGAAAATTCTTAAATCGCGAACGCTGCAAAAACTATTGATTATAGAACAAAACAATGTACTACACTTTTACAGAACATATAATTGTCGACAGAAAAGTCCGCGACGCCATATGTCTAACTATTGTAGTTATCGCACAATAAGTGTTTTTTGAATTATTAAAAATAATTATAATGAGGTCGTTTTAAAAGTTCTTTATTTTGTACTTTGGTATTAACTTTACTCAAAATAAATTACTTCAATATAAAGATAGATTCAATACTTTTGTAGAACTTTTTGAATGATTCAATTCGGACATTTAATTCAAAAGATATCGCAAAATACAAAATGTAAGTATACGTTTCTTAGGCAAATATTCCGCGCACATATATACGAGTATGTTCGGGAGACCCGCCCGACTCGGTCATGAGCGCCGCTCATAGCTGGCAGGTAATTTTTTTTTTAATTTTCTGAGACTTTTTTTTCTTTTTGTCCTAATGAGTTTATAGTATTTAATCGTATTGGGTATTTGTAATAATTAATAGGTAATGTGAACCTGTAACGTCTGTGACCCCGTGTCTATTTAGACACATTAGATTAGAATTTCATCTATTTAAGAGTACAATAAACGGGAAATAACACGACAAGTGTAGGTAAACAAATACTTACTTTTATTATTGGCTTGATGTTTCGGCTTGGTTGCACTGGCCGTAGTCACAAGCAGACAGATAATTTGTTTACCTAAATGTGTCGCGTTATTTTCCGTTCATTATATTTGTGTAATATGGAACGTGAATATTAAAAGATTTAAAAATATTTTCATACTTAAGTAACCAAATTCATGGGTCAAAGCTAGAGTTAGTTTATAGTTAGCTCTTCACGCAGATATTATAATATTATCTATAATTCTTTACAATATTGCAACTTAATTTAAATGGACGGAGCGCAAGATATCCCTACGCACCTCAATCTTGGCGTCTTTTGTTAAAATATAAAGACTTAGCGAGTTTGTTACACATCTGCATACCACATAGTTGCCCATCTATATATATTTACATTTTTAATATCGTGATCTCTTTTAAAATTTATTATTTGAATTTATTTTGAGAAATATATAAAATAGAAAATATAGAAATATAGAAAGAGTAATACCAAGGTGCCAAATCGACATCATTTAAAATATAAAAAAAACACTCACTGTGAGTTAGCCATACTGGTAAGAACATGTGGTGACCAGGTTTTTTTTTAAATCGTCGACAATGACAAATAAAAAAAAAAGGTTCAAGTAGTATTAAAAAAACTAAAGATTGACAAAAAACTTCTGACAAAGTCCCTGGTATTGCTATTGATTGAAGTTGATAATATTTTTTTTATGGGATAGGAGGGCAAAAGGAGAAAGCGCCCATGGACACCGGCATCGCTTATAGTGTTACCGTTGCGTTGCCGACCTTTAAGGGAGAAAGATGGGGAAGGGAGGTGGACCTCCGGGTACCTCTCTCACCGAACGAAACGCGGCATGAGCCACTTTACGTCGATCTTCTGGGAGGTGGTGGTATTTTACCGGTTGAGCCCATTCATGCATTCACTTAACTGCTTAATATTTTAACTGCCATTATTTTCATCATATCTAGGTTGTTAGTCGCTAATATCCAAAGCTAAGCATTAAGGTGTGCCTTATGACGTGCCTTATGACGCTTTATACCCTTTACCTACCCCGCAAGGGATCTGGCGTGAAATTATGTATGTATGTATCAGGAACTTGAATTGAAAAAAAAAAAGTGTTAGATAGTCCATTTATGAGGAAAGCTTTGCGGTATTAATATGATCGCGGCAATAATCTTTTTAGTGTAAAATGTCTAAAATATGGCGGTACGAAGTTCGCGCGGTCTGCTAGTGTAAATATATATAGATGGGCAACTATGTGGTATGCAGATGTGTAACAAACTCGCTAAGTCTTTATATTTTAACAAAAGACGCCAAGATTGAGGTGCGTAGGGATATCTTGCGCTCCGTCCATTTAAATTAAGTTGCAATATTGTAAAGAATTATAGATAATATTATAATATCTGCGTGAAGAGCTAACTATAAACTAACTCTAGCTTTGACCCATGAATTTGGTTACTTAAGTATGAAAATATTTTTAAATCTTTTAATATTCACGTTCCATATTACACAAATATAATGAACGGAAAATAACGCGACACATTTAGGTAAACAAATTATCTGTCTGCTTGTGACTACGGCCAGTGCAACCAAGCCGAAACATCAAGCCAATAACAAAAGTAAGTATTTGTTTACCTACACTTGTCGTCTTATTTCCCGTTTATTGTACTCTTAAATAGATGAAATTCTAATCTAATGTGTCTAAATAGACACGGGGTCACAGACGTTACAGGTTCACATTACCTATTAATTATTACAAATACCCAATACGATTAAATACTATAAACTCATTAGGACAAAAAGAAAAAAAAGTCTCAGAAAATTAAAAAAAAAATTACCTGCCAGCTATGAGCGGCGCTCATGACCGAGTCGGGCGGGTCTCCCGAACATCTATACTTATATTATAAAGCGGAAGAGTTTGTTTGTTTGTTTGTTTGTTTGTTTGTTTGTTTGTTTGAACGCGCTAATCTCAGAAACCACCAGTCCGATTTTAAAAATTCTTTCAGTGGTATATAGTCCATTTATCGAGGAAGGCTTTAGGCTATATTATATTTTCAAATTAATTAGGGATCCTTACTATAAGTCGAATAATGTAACCCAAGGTGTAAGAAAATGACTCGAAAATAATTCTTACATCGTGAACGCTGCGAAAACTATTGATTCTAGAATAAAACAATGTACTACACTTTTACAGAACATAAATTTGTCTATAAAAAAGTCCGCGATGGCATATGTCTAACTATTGTAGTTATCTCACAATAAGTGTTTTTTGAGTTTTTTAAAATGATTAAATTGATGTCGTTATAAAAATGCTTTATTTTGTACCTTGAATTTAACTTTCCTGAAAATAAATTACTTCAATAAAAAGACAGATTCAATACCTTTTTAGAACTATTTGAATAATTCAATTCGGACATTTAATTCCAAAGATATCGCAAAATACAAAATGTAAGTATTCATTTCATAGGGAAATATTTAGTTACACTGATGATGTATCCGACTCGGACAGCTCGGACCGCGACAGCTAGCAGGTAGATTTTTTTACGTTTGTTTCTTGCTAAAAGGTACCGGTGGTCCAGTTGTCGAGAACCCCACTTCTGTATAAAGTAGTCGCGGGTTCGAGTTCTGGCTCACAGCAATGACTTTTTGAAATTGTTTTCTGAAGTTATGTGTATTTAGATATCGATGACTATAAACTTTGTGCCTGGTATGGCAGTAAGTTTGCCACCTATTCCATTTGGGATGAAAACATAGTGGTGAAACGAGGTTTAACAGCCGCTGCCTACACCTTCGAGTAGAAAAGGCGTGAAGTTATGTTTTGTTGTTGTTTCTCTCTTTGTCATCATATCGCTCAATACTTTAATCAGAATTTAAAATTTAAAAAAGTCTCGGTGGCGCAGTGGGCGAGCGCACGGCCTCTGGTCCATCCAGAGGTCCGGGGTTCGATTCCAGACACTGGCTCACACCAATGACTTTTCGAAATTGTTTTCGGAAGTTATGTGTGATAAATATCGATGACTGACAAACTTTGTGCCCGGTATGGCAATAGGTTCGCCACCTATTCCATTTAGGGACGTAAACATAATGGCGAGACGAGTCTTAACAGCCGCTGCCAAAACCTTCGGGTAACAAAAGGCGTGAAGTTATGTTTAGTTTAAAATTTGTAGTATTTAATCGTATTTTGTGGTATTTTTATTTATAAAAGTTACTAGCTTTTACCCGCGGCTTCGCTCGCATTAAATCCATTAAATAGATATCAAAAATCATTACTATAGAAGTTAACCAATATGATCACTCTGTTTTATTGCTTGGCTGGAATTATTAGGTGTTAAAATTACTACTTACAATGACGTTTAAAAAACTAACAACATTTTTTTAAGGTAAAATATATAATACACGGTAATACAAAAATAAATAATTTTGGACTGTAACAATTTTATAAGAGTATGTAGGATATTGTTGTAGACTATTTTATAAGTTTTTCCTTCGGGTTCAAAAATATGTAAATTACTTTAAAGAATATGTGTACAAAGTTTCATGGTGATCGATTAAGTAGTTATCGCGTGAAAGCACGCAAACAAACTTACATTCACATTTATATTTTACTAGCTGACCCGGCAAACGTTGTCTTACCAAAAAATTAAATTTAAAAAATAGGGGTTGATCGTAGGGGGTTGAAAATTCTCAGACTTACCCGATTTGCATACAAAATTTCATGAGAATCGGTCAAGCCGTTTCGAAGGAGTATGGGAAAATTGTGACACGAGAATTTTATATATTAGAAGTAGGATAGGATAGGAATTAGGTTACATTTTTATTGTATAAGGGGCAAACGAGCAGGCTTATGATAGTTACAAACGCCGCCCATGGCCACCTCATCACATGCAGTGTTACAGTTGCGTTGCCGGCGCTTACAATGGGATATGGGTGGGGTCGGGAGTGGGTTTCGGTAGGGGAGGGGAAAAGGGATTGGGCCTCCGAACACCTCTCTCAGCGAGTGAAACGCGGCTAAGGCCACTTTTCAGCGATAATCTGAGAGGTCGTGGTATTCCACGGGTCGAGCCGGCCCATTTATGCAGCGAACACTGCGTGACTTTACCACTGACAAGGTGTGACTGATGTGACTGATTTATAATACATTCTAGATATTTGAAATAAACTTTACATTTTTAAGATCGTGATATCTTTTAAAATGTAGTAAATTTATATCGATAAGCTTAATCGCTAAACCGACATCATTTGACTTATAAAAAAAAACACTCACTGTGAGTTAGCTACCCCGGTTTGAACATATGGTGGCCCGTTTTTTTCGTTGAAGTCAACAATAGTGACCATATAAAAAAAGTTGTTTATGTTGTATTAAAAAAAACTAAAGGTTGAGCAAAAACTTGGGACAAGTTCATTGCTATATTCATTGTTTATAAGTGGCATTGCTAATAAAGCTTTCTTTGAAGTTGTAAATAATATCAATGTCTTGGTTGTCAGTACGCTAATACATACTAGCTAAGCGAGTGACACGTGTAATAATCGTGCCTTATGGCACTTTGTTCTCTCTGCCTACCCCGCAAGGGATCTGGCCTGAAGTTATGTATGTATCAAGAACTTGAATTGATATAAATATTAGTGTTAGATAGTCCATTTATGATGAAAGCTTTGGGGTATTAATATGATTGCGGCAATAATCTTTTGAGTGGAAAATGTATAAAATATGGCGGTACGAAGTTCGCGCGGTCTGCTAGTACTCGTATATATGTGCGCGGAATATTTGCCTAAGAAACGTATACTTACATTTTGTATTTTGCGATATCTTTTGAATTAAATGTCCGAATTGAATCATTCAAAAAGTTCTACAAAAGTATTGAATCTATCTTTATATTGAAGTAATTTATTTTGAGTAAAGTTAATACCAAAGTACAAAATAAAGAACTTTTAAAACGACCTCATTATAATTATTTTTAATAATTTAAAAAACACTTATTGTGCGATAACTACAATAGTTAGACATATGGCGTCGCGGACTTTTCTGTCGACAATTATATGTTCTGTAAAAGTGTAGTACATTGTTTTGTTCTATAATCAATAGTTTTTGCAGCGTTCGCGATTTAAGAATTTTCTTCGGGTCTTTTTACCTTGGGTTACATTATTGAATTTATAGTAAGGATCCCTAATTTATTTGAAAATATAATATAGCCTAAAGCCTTCCTCGATAAATGGACTATACACCAGTGAAAGAATTTTTGAAATCGGATCGGTGGTTTCTGAGATTAGCGCGTTCAAACAAACAAACAAACAAACTCTTCCGCTTTATAATAAAAGTATAGATTTTTAATATCGTGATCTCTTTTAAAATTTATTATTTGAATTTATTTTGAGAAATATATAAAATAGAAAATATAGAAATATAGAAAGAGTAATACCAAGGTGCCAAATCGACATCATTTAAAATATAAAAAAAACACTCACTGTGAGTTAGCCATACTGGTAAGAACATGTGGTGACCAGGTTTTTTTTTAAATCGTCGACAATGACAAATAAAAAAAAAAGGTTCAAGTAGTATTAAAAAAACTAAAGATTGACAAAAAACTTCTGACAAAGTCCCTGGTATTGCTATTGATTGAAGTTGATAATATTTTTTTTATGGGATAGGAGGGCTAAAGGAGAAAGCGCCCATGGACACCGGCATCGCTTATAGTGTTACCGTTGCGTTGCCGACCTTTAAGGGAGAAAGATGGGGAAGGGAGGTGGACCTCCGGGTACCTCTCTCACCGAACGAAACGCGGCATGAGCCACTTTACGTCGATCTTCTGGGAGGTGGTGGTATTTTACCGGTTGAGCCCATTCATGCATTCACTTAACTGCTTAATATTTTAACTGCCATTATTTTCATCATATCTAGGTTGTTAGTCGCTAATATCCAAAGCTAAGCATTAAGGTGTGCCTTATGACGTGCCTTATGACGCTTTATACCCTTTACCTACCCCGCAAGGGATCTGGCGTGAAGTTATGTATGTATGTATCAGGAACTTGAATTGAAAAAAAAAATGTGTTAGATAGTCCATTTATGAGGAAAGCTTTGCGGTATTAATATGATCGCGGCAATAATCTTTTTAGTGTAAAATGTCTAAAATATGGCGGTACGAAGTTCGCGCGGTCTGCTAGTTAGGTATAAAATCCTAAATATTAGTACTCGGGTGGTCATCAAACCCATCGACCTCAACGCCAACCGTCGCCGCGTCGGTAGTTTTTACAAATGCACCACGAAGCTGGTCATTATAATAGATGCACAGCACTGTCTTTGGACTCAGTCGGCGCAAATTATATTTGAATCACGCGAGATTTCATCGCGATGCGGTCTTAGGTATCTCATCAAAAAGGCGTAACTGAATATTTGAACACCTAATATTATTTCTTTGTCAATACAGTAGTATACTCCTTTTGTGGTGGTTCCCAATTCTGCGGTACGAGTCACGCAGTGAATAATTTAAACAGTTCAAAAGTTCACCATCAACTCCAGGGTGTTGGATACTTATTATTGTGCAATACGATTTCATCAAATCTAGTCGGTAAGATATAAAAAGCACAATTTCATCTTTAAAAAAATGTATATAAGCGAAGTAATATTAATAAGCTTTAAGATAAGTGGTATGTTATATAACAATTTTTTTTTGCTTAGCAACCAAACGTCATGATGAACTTGAAACTTATCAAATGGAATCCAAAGTTGAAAAACAATTTGTGAATCAAAGGAAAAGCGATATTAGAACTTGGAAATTGGAAAATAAAATCAACTCGCTTTGATGTCACCGAGATACGGAAACTTTTACGCTTATTTCTTGCTAACCAGATTAATGTTACAAATAAATAAAAAAAATATAACATAACATAACTTCACGCCTTTCGTTACACGAAGAAGTAGGCAGCGGCGGATAAGCCTCGTCTAGCCGTTATGTTTACGTCCCAAATGGAATAGGTGGCGAACCTATTGCCACACTAGGGCACAATGTTTTTAGTCATCGATATTTATAACACATAACTTCCGAAAACAATTTCGAAAAGTCATTGGTGTGAGCCAGTGGCAGGAATCGAACCCGGACCTCTGGATCAGAAGTCGTGTGCTCGACCACTGGGCTACCGAGCTACCGCAATATATATATATATAATATTACATAATTTTTTGAAATATAATTTAGTATCATATTGCAAACTCAATTCGACACATTTTTGCAAAACATGTTCCATAATAACACAAAACATTACATATAAAAACTTTTAGGCTTTCGCGTTGCATATTACTTAGTGATAATGATGAACGGGAATTAACGCGACACTTTTTTAGGTAAACAAATATTTACCTTGATTAGCTTGACGTTTCGGCCAGGTTGCACTGGCCGTGGTCACAAGCAGACTGAAGTGGCGCCCTCACGACTCCGTAGATGAGGTAGATGTTTGTATATCTACCCTCATCGCTTGGTGCTGTTTTTTCTTCATTTTTTTTTTTTTTTTTTTTTTTTTTTTAAATGCAACGTGCCACTGCGGCCTATCGTCAGTCAGATAGCATCGCCTACTTACGACCTTGCGAAGCACGTTGCGTCGGTATTGCAGCCATTAGTGGGAAAAACACCGTCTTTTGTGAAGGATTCGCGCCACTTCATCCAGATAATCAAGAACACTAAATTGGAACCGGATGAAATAATGGTGAGTTTTGACGTGGAGTCGTTATTCACCAACGTGCCAATTAAGGAATGCCTGGAGGTAGTGGCCGACAAACTAAGGGACAACGAGATGCCGTTGAATTATATTGATCTACTGAAACACTGCCTAGAAGGCAATTTCTTCCTTTTCCAGGGTCAATACTACCTTCAGATAGATGGAGTCGCAATGGGGAGCCCCGTAGCTCCAGTGCTTGCCAACCTCTGGATGGAACATTTTGAACAGAAAACTCTAAGCCACGGCCCAAAGACGGTCAGACTCTGGAAAAGATATGTAGACGATATCTTCTGTATCATCAAAGGCAGCAAAGATGAAGTGGATCAATACCTAACACATCTTAATTCAGTTCACCCCAAAATAAAGTTTACATATGAGATGGAGGTGAACCGGTCGCTGCCCTTCTTAGACGTCAGGCTCAGCGTGAAATCTGATGGGTCCTTATCTCACTGTGTATACCGGAAACCCACACACACTGATAGGTACCTACACGCCTCGTCACACCATCACCCTCGACACTTGCAATCCGTTGTGACTTCCTTGAAGAATAGAGCCGAGGATCTCTGTGACTCTGAACATTTACAGCAAGAACTTGATCATGTTCAGGAGGTACTAAGGAACAACGGATATCAGGTTAACCGACGAAACAAACGACGGTCGAGACGATGCAAACATCCGGAAGTGAACCGACAGCCAGCCTACATGCCTTATGTCAAAGGGGTGACAGACAAGATAGGCACACTACTGAAAAGATATTCAGTCCCCACAGTATACACACCGGGGACAAAGGTAACAAATATCTTGGGCACGCCGAAGGATGTCTTGCCGTTACAAACACCTGGGGTCTACAAGATAAATTGCGGCTGTGGTAGTTCGTATATAGGCCAGACTAAGCGAACAATAGCTGAAAGGGTCAAGGAACACAAAGCCGCAGTGAAGAACCGACAGGTGAACAAATCAGCGATAGCCGAACACATAATTCTCGGCGGTATTAATCACTGGATCGAGTTCGACCATCCGGAAGTCCTCTCCAATGATCGCCACTATTATCCAAGAGCTGTGCGTGAAGCGATTGAAATTAAAAAACACAAGAATTTCAATCGGGAGGATGGATTCAAGCTCTCCGCAACATGGAATCCAGTGATTAATAAAATAGTAACACCTCGCTTTAGTTCACAGTCGGCTAATCTATCAGAATAGACACGCGTCGTAGGGCGTACAGAATAGGGACGTTATAAGTGTAGTGTGACGGTATTTAGAAAAATGAAGAAAAAACAGCACCAAGCGATGAGGGTAGATATACAAACATCTACCTCATCTACGGAGTCGTGAGGGCGCCACTTCAGTCTGCTTGTGACCACGGCCAGTGCAACCTGGCCGAAACGTCAAGCTAATCAAGGTAAATATTTGTTTACCAAAAAAAGTGTCGCGTTAATTCCCGTTCATCATTATCACTAAGTAATATGCAACGCGAAAGCCTAAAAGTTTTTATAGCTAACCGCTACGGGTCGGAAATTGCAAAACAACTACGTCACCTAGAATACTTACGGAAAAAACGAGCGCGAGTGGAAACATCGTTGATATATCTAGTTAAATGTCGCGATTGGGACTTAATACCTGCGTGTGTTCGTATAAAGCCGCGTAGTGACATCGCATTTTCCCGTAAGATTTTAACTAACGCGAGTGTTCGTCTCCTGAGACAATTAATTAGAAATAAACACAGTGAATTGGATAATATACAGTGTGAGTTATATAATTTACATCTCAAGTGCAGTGTTGTGTTATCTCGAGAGGATTATGAACTATGTGACCGTATTACGTTTTTACAAGCGAGTCGAACTTTTGAATTAAGTAGTGCCACCCATGACAGAAAGTTCGATAAGGAATTGAACCGCCGGTATACGGAAAATAAGACGTCACCAGTTTTAACAGACAATTCGAAGAATACCGTCATAAACCTCTCCGACGCCTGTTTAAACGACACCACAGTAAATATCTTGGGTAAAGGGATGAATTTCGCTATAACACCAAAGCGAATACCGTATGAAAAAGTAATCAGCAGCATCGAAGAAACGATAGCTCGTAATAAAATACCGGTCAGCGACGCAGATACCCTCAGACAGGATGTCGCGGTAATATTGCGAAAATCGAGACCACCAGTGAGTAATATTACTACAGCAGAGCGTCAAACACTGAAAGCTATTCGGGACAACCAGAATATTTTAGTGCTTAAGGCCGATAAGGGAAACGCCACCGTAGTGATGAACAAGTCTGATTACCAGAATAAGATGCGGGAATTATTGTGTGATGACAAGGTGTACAAACCGGTATCATACAACCCTACGGCCAGAGTGACACGCAAAATACGCACACTGATCCAGGAAAATGAGGACCTGTTCACAGAAGACGAGTATGACATGCTGTACAAGCCTAAAACACGGGTACCACCTAGGTTATACGGTTTGCCGAAAATTCATAAATGCAACGTGCCACTGCGGCCTATCGTCAGTCAGATAGCATCGCCTACTTACGACCTTGCGAAGCACGTTGCGTCGGTATTGCAGCCATTAGTGGGAAAAACACCGTCTTTTGTGAAGGATTCGCGCCACTTCATCCAGATAATCAAGAACACTAAATTGGAACCGGATGAAATAATGGTGAGTTTTGACGTGGAGTCGTTATTCACCAACGTGCCAATTAAGGAATGCCTGGAGGTAGTGGCCGACAAACTAAGGGACAACGAGATGCCGTTGAATTATATTGATCTACTGAAACACTGCCTAGATGGCAATTTCTTCCTTTTCCAGGGTCAATACTACCTTCAGATAGATGGAGTCGCAATGGGGAGCCCCGTAGCTCCAGTGCTTGCCAACCTCTGGATGGAACATTTTGAACAGAAAACTCTAAGCCACGGCCCAAAGACGGTCAGACTCTGGAAAAGATATGTAGACGATATCTTCTGTATCATCAAAGGCAGCAAAGATGAAGTGGATCAATACCTAACACATCTTAATTCAGTTCACCCCAAAATAAAGTTTACATATGAGATGGAGGTGAACCGGTCGCTGCCCTTCTTAGACGTCAGGCTCAGCGTGAAATCTGATGGGTCCTTATCTCACTGTGTATACCGGAAACCCACACACACTGATAGGTACCTACACGCCTCGTCACACCATCACCCTCGACACTTGCAATCCGTTGTGACTTCCTTGAAGAATAGAGCCGAGGATCTCTGTGACTCTGAACATTTACAGCAAGAACTTGATCATGTTCAGGAGGTACTAAGGAACAACGGATATCAGGTTAACCGACGAAACAAACGACGGTCGAGACGATGCAAACATCCGGAAGTGAACCGACAGCCAGCCTACATGCCTTATGTCAAAGGGGTGACAGACAAGATAGGCACACTACTGAAAAGATATTCAGTCCCCACAGTATACACACCGGGGACAAAGGTAACAAATATCTTGGGCACGCCGAAGGATGTCTTGCCGTTACAAACACCTGGGGTCTACAAGATAAATTGCGGCTGTGGTAGTTCGTATATAGGCCAGACTAAGCGAACAATAGCTGAAAGGGTCAAGGAACACAAAGCCGCAGTGAAGAACCGACAGGTGAACAAATCAGCGATAGCCGAACACATAATTCTCGGCGGTATTAATCACTGGATCGAGTTCGACCATCCGGAAGTCCTCTCCAATGATCGCCACTATTATCCAAGAGCTGTGCGTGAAGCGATTGAAATTAAAAAACACAAGAATTTCAATCGGGAGGATGGATTCAAGCTCTCCGCAACATGGAATCCAGTGATTAATAAAATAGTAACACCTCGCTTTAGTTCACAGTCGGCTAATCTATCAGAATAGACACGCGTCGTAGGGCGTACAGAATAGGGACGTTATAAGTGTAGTGTGACGGTATTTAGAAAAATGAAGAAAAAACAGCACCAAGCGATGAGGGTAGATATACAAACATCTACCTCATCTACGGAGTCGTGAGGGCGCCACTTCAGTCTGCTTGTGACCACGGCCAGTGCAACCTGGCCGAAACGTCAAGCTAATCAAGGTAAATATTTGTTTACCTAAAAAAGTGTCGCGTTAATTCCCGTTCATCATTATCACTAAGTAATATGCAACGCGAAAGCCTAAAAGTTTTTATAGCTAACCGCTACGGGTCGGAAATTGCAAAACAACTACGTCACCTAGAATACTTACGGAAAAAACGAGCGCGAGTGGAAACATCGTTGATATATCTAGTTAAATGTCGCGATTGGGACTTAATACCTGCGTGTGTTCGTATAAAGCCGCGTAGTGACATCGCATTTTCCCGTAAGATTTTAACTAACGCGAGTGTTCGTCTCCTGAGACAATTAATTAGAAATAAACACAGTGAATTGGATAATATACAGTGTGAGTTATATAATTTACATCTCAAGTGCAGTGTTGTGTTATCTCGAGAGGATTATGAACTATGTGACCGTATTACGTTTTTACAAGCGAGTCGAACTTTTGAATTAAGTAGTGCCACCCATGACAGAAAGTTCGATAAGGAATTGAACCGCCGGTATACGGAAAATAAGACGTCACCAGTTTTAACAGACAATTCGAAGAATACCGTCATAAACCTCTCCGACGCCTGTTTAAACGACACCACAGTAAATATCTTGGGTAAAGGGATGAATTTCGCTATAACACCAAAGCGAATACCGTATGAAAAAGTAATCAGCAGCATCGAAGAAACGATAGCTCGTAATAAAATACCGGTCAGCGACGCAGATACCCTCAGACAGGATGTCGCGGTAATATTGCGAAAATCGAGACCACCAGTGAGTAATATTACTACAGCAGAGCGTCAAACACTGAAAGCTATTCGGGACAACCAGAATATTTTAGTGCTTAAGGCCGATAAGGGAAACGCCACCGTAGTGATGAACAAGTCTGATTACCAGAATAAGATGCGGGAATTATTGTGTGATGACAAGGTGTACAAACCGGTATCATACAACCCTACGGCCAGAGTGACACGCAAAATACGCACACTGATCCAGGAAAATGAGGACCTGTTCACAGAAGACGAGTATGACATGCTGTACAAGCCTAAAACACGGGTACCACCTAGGTTATACGGTTTGCCGAAAATTCATAAATGCAACGTGCCACTGCGGCCTATCGTCAGTCAGATAGCATCGCCTACTTACGACCTTGCGAAGCACGTTGCGTCGGTATTGCAGCCATTAGTGGGAAAAACACCGTCTTTTGTGAAGGATTCGCGCCACTTCATCCAGATAATCAAGAACACTAAATTGGAACCGGATGAAATAATGGTGAGTTTTGACGTGGAGTCGTTATTCACCAACGTGCCAATTAAGGAATGCCTGGAGGTAGTGGCCGACAAACTAAGGGACAACGAGATGCCGTTGAATTATATTGATCTACTGAAACACTGCCTAGAAGGCAATTTCTTCCTTTTCCAGGGTCAATACTACCTTCAGATAGATGGAGTCGCAATGGGGAGCCCCGTAGCTCCAGTGCTTGCCAACCTCTGGATGGAACATTTTGAACAGAAAACTCTAAGCCACGGCCCAAAGACGGTCAGACTCTGGAAAAGATATGTAGACGATATCTTCTGTATCATCAAAGGCAGCAAAGATGAAGTGGATCAATACCTAACACATCTTAATTCAGTTCACCCCAAAATAAAGTTTACATATGAGATGGAGGTGAACCGGTCGCTGCCCTTCTTAGACGTCAGGCTCAGCGTGAAATCTGATGGGTCCTTATCTCACTGTGTATACCGGAAACCCACACACACTGATAGGTACCTACACGCCTCGTCACACCATCACCCTCGACACTTGCAATCCGTTGTGACTTCCTTGAAGAATAGAGCCGAGGATCTCTGTGACTCTGAACATTTACAGCAAGAACTTGATCATGTTCAGGAGGTACTAAGGAACAACGGATATCAGGTTAACCGACGAAACAAACGACGGTCGAGACGATGCAAACATCCGGAAGTGAACCGACAGCCAGCCTACATGCCTTATGTCAAAGGGGTGACAGACAAGATAGGCACACTACTGAAAAGATATTCAGTCCCCACAGTATACACACCGGGGACAAAGGTAACAAATATCTTGGGCACGCCGAAGGATGTCTTGCCGTTACAAACACCTGGGGTCTACAAGATAAATTGCGGCTGTGGTAGTTCGTATATAGGCCAGACTAAGCGAACAATAGCTGAAAGGGTCAAGGAACACAAAGCCGCAGTGAAGAACCGACAGGTGAACAAATCAGCGATAGCCGAACACATAATTCTCGGCGGTATTAATCACTGGATCGAGTTCGACCATCCGGAAGTCCTCTCCAATGATCGCCACTATTATCCAAGAGCTGTGCGTGAAGCGATTGAAATTAAAAAACACAAGAATTTCAATCGGGAGGATGGATTCAAGCTCTCCGCAACATGGAATCCAGTGATTAATAAAATAGTAACACCTCGCTTTAGTTCACAGTCGGCTAATCTATCAGAATAGACACGCGTCGTAGGG
This sequence comes from Euproctis similis, assembly GCA_905147225.2. Taxonomy (NCBI): domain Eukaryota; kingdom Metazoa; phylum Arthropoda; class Insecta; order Lepidoptera; family Erebidae; genus Euproctis; species Euproctis similis. The sequence continues at coordinate 22,223,887 of LR990105.1, read as the reverse complement.
CGTACAGAATAGGGACGTTATAAGTGTAGTGTGACGGTATTTAGAAAAATGAAGAAAAAACAGCACCAAGCGATGAGGGTAGATATACAAACATCTACCTCATCTACGGAGTCGTGAGGGCACCACTTCAGTCTGCTTGTGACCACGGCCAGTGCAACCTGGCCGAAACGTCAAGCTAATCAAGGTAAATATTTGTTTACCTAAAAAAGTGTCGCGTTAATTCCCGTTCATCATTATCACTAAACATTACATAGTTAACAATAGGAATTAATGATTTATAAAGAGCATCCCCAACATAATTTTTCTTAGATTAGAAATGGATGTCATTGGATGAAACTTGAAAAGAACTTTTTTATGTGACAAACGGGCAAGCTTGCAAAACAGTTAGTGTTACAGTTTTTAAGGGAGTAGTGCGATAAAGGAGGAGCAAGGGTGATGGGCCCCCAGATACCTCTCTCACAGAACAATACGAGGCATGATCCACTTTACGTCGTTTCTCAGGGGAATGGTTAGGAGCATAGAAATATTTGTTCCTTTTTTAAACGGAGTGATGATTTATATTAAAACATAAAACATGTACAAAACTACATCATTTTTTTCATAAAACAATAAGCAATATTTTTATATTTGAAATGGTATATCAAACGGTCAACGTATGGGTAAACTACTTATAAAATTCATACAGATTGACTGCGGCAGCCAAGTTGCGGCCGTGACAAATTTCCCCTGGGCCACCCAGGGGAGAGACAAGTTATCGCGTCGCGATGCGCAATAAATTTCATCAGAAGAACTTTATCATGGGAATTATTGTTTGTTATATTCGTTGCTGCGAGTATTTGGTCGGTGAGTCAGTATTTCGTGAGATAAAACCTTTATTATGCAGTTAGTGTTACTGGTATTATATATATCTAAGTTTAAATATAATTGCTTTATTTCATTACATTAGAGTTTGAGATATTGGTGTTAAGGCATTTTACGGTGTTATGTACTAGCTGATGGCTAGCTCTATAGTGGATTAAGAAAGATTATCATTAGCAAATTGGCCGCACCTTGTCGTCATGGTCCACACTTATGATAAGCTATGAAGGTGACAGGCAGTTAGGTGTTTCAGAATAAGTCCTAGTCCTAAGGTACTCAGTTCTTTCTGCCAACCCCGACATAAACTTGACTAGAATTTATGCATGTGTTATCCACTATTGAACCAAATATATGCGTATTTCAAGTTAAACCGATTGCAAGCAAAACATAATATTTATTTTGATTGATTCCTCAAGCCATCTTGAGGTATCAATCAAAATAAATGAATGTTTTGCTTTTTTTCCTTTTGCGTTTTTATAAGCAAAGATGACGACTATCCACTATGTTTGTGCTTTGTTTCAATGTACATAAAAACACCAGATTAAAGTAACATCCAGATAAAGTCGTTATTTCGTTCTTTTTCATTCAAACTAACGGTCAACCTGACCAATGGCTTTTTGCCGCTGAATATAACATCACAAGTAGCGGTCTGGGAACTGTAACACCGTAACGGCACGACTAAAAGCTGATTCACGCTTCACAAGTTTAAGGGACTGTTCCTATACAAAAAAAAAATGAGCAATCCAAAGAGACAAATCGTTTAAGTCTTACGTTTACAACCAGTTCTGAACGGGTTATTGTGTCATTGAACTTACAAGGTTTTGAAAATTACGAAAATTCATTGATATCAGCCAGAAATCGATCTTGAAACATCACTATGAAATGGGTGAGGCAATATTGACTAAGCAGATATACAATGCAAAAGCGGATGGATGTAGGAGTCGAGGATGACCAAGACACACATTCCATGACCAAATAGAACTTGTTCTGGAGGATAGTGATGTTAGGAGCCTCAAAAATCGACGCGCGTGCATGAAAAGAGTTATAAAAGTCAACGAAGCGAGTGAGGCGTATAAGAATCGTGCCTTATGGCGCTCCTTTCTCTCGGCCTACCCCGCAAGGGATTTGGCGTGATGTTAAGTATGTATCTAGATCATTGAGATGACGAAATCATATATTATAACCTCAGATCAAGTGCGGGGTAAGCATAGGGAACAGAACGCCACAACGAACAGAACGGCACAATTCTTACACACCTCCCTTCTTAAACTTTCATAAATCTTATCGGTTTTTAAAGCTCCTACTTATCATCGCTTTTCGGAAGGACACGTTCAATTAGGTCGGGGAAATTGTGCGCAGCTGACTCCTACATCCCTCCGCATTTGGACTGTAGGTATATCTGTTTAGTCGTGCATCATATAACCTTATTGTAACAAATTAACGCCTTTTTTAACCCAATAGTGTAGGCAGTGGCTGTTTAGCCTCGACTCGCCGTTATGTCCAAATGGGTGGCGAAGCTATTTCCATACCGGGCACACTGAGTCAGTTTTGAGTCATCGATATTTATCACACATAACTTTCGAAAATAATTTTGACAAATCATTGGTGTGAGCCACGATTTGAACCCGCGACCTCTTGATATAGAAGCGAAGTGCTCGACCACTGGATCACCGAGAATATATTCGAAAAATTACTGGTGTGTACTCCTGTAACCTTTAAATCAAATTTTAGAGCACTAACCGCGGGGCATTTATAATATGATACTTGTAATAAATTAAAAGAGAACTAGTATTATCTTAGAATTCATACAGTATATAGTAATTGGTTCAGTAAATGCGCATGGTTCCACATAATGCCAGTGGAGTAGACTAACGTTCAATTGACTAGCGCTAGGGATAAATTCGAGAGGTAATTTCCTATAAGTACCGCTTAAATTTAATACTATGTGCTTTGCATTATATTGAGTCATAAATGTACATTGGATATTTAACCTAACAATGTACATATTACATAAACAGATTCCATTACGTATGTGTTAAATATATAAATCAAGGAAACCAGAAAAAAAGAGGTTGAAAAGTCGGCTCACACAGCGCCCTCTAGTTCTCCAAGCAAAGTAACTAAATACTTGGGTTAAATGGGAACTAGATAAAGGATACATAGAATATAAACTTTATTATTTTAAATATTTGCTTGTAATAAGTACATAGGAAATATATTTCCAACACACCTTAATTATTTACTACAACACAAGTCAAAGAAGCTTTATTTTCAAAGGTCTTCCCAGACACTTCAGAATATCCATTAAATAGAAAGAATAAGCTTATTATTATAAATGGAATATATTTATATTCGAGTGCTTGAGAAACGTGCCTCATTGGAACAAGAAAACACGGACGGAATCGCGACGAACGAAAATCACAACTTCAAAGTGAAAATCCTGTGCAGTGTAGGCCTTTTCGCCTACACTGCACAGGATTTTTACTTTGAAGTTGTTTCAGAAGAAATTTCTTATCACGCACACTCATCGGGTTTTAAACAAATATATTTAAAAAGTGTATATAAAAAAGGAATAATATCTAAATTTTAACATAAAAAATGTGACATAAATATTATTTATTTTAAAGTCTCGGTGGCGCAGTGGTCGAGCACACGGCTTCTGATCCAGAGCTCCGGGTTCGATTTCGGACACTGGCTCACACCAATGACTTTTCGAAATTGTTTTCGGAAGTTATGTGTGATAAATATCGATGATTGAAAAACTTTGTGCCCGGTATGGCGATAGGTTCGCCACCTATTGCAGCCGCTGCCTACACCTTCGGGTAACAAAAGGCGTGAAGTTATGTTATGTTATGTCATAAATATTATTTATTATATGTAAAACTTGAATCATAAGAAGATTTATCGCCAAAGTTCGTTGAAGCATGCAAACAGATACCTGTATAGGAACATTTTTTTACGCAACTTGTTAAATGAAAAAGCTCTCGGTTCGAATATATAAATATTTTTAAAGGTCCTTTAGGTTTACACTTTAATATTACAGAAAGTTTTTTTTATAAAACTTTTTATTTATTTTAGTTATTAAAGAACTATTTGACCGTGAATTTTTGTTGGTGAAAAGAGATGGCTTCATTTATACTAAATTTTATTCCCATACAAATTCCGTTAAAACCAGGGTCAATATATAAATAAAATAAAACGAATTTGAAATCATTTCATGACATTTGATAATAGTTATTGACCCGTTTCTTATTTTTTTTTTTTTTTTTTTTTTGTTCTCAGCATAATTAAATAATCCTTGTTAAAATTTTTCGAAATATTTGTCTTAGGCAATCACATTATAAGATTGTGTAGACAACAAGTAGGTGATTCTACACAAGATACAAATTAAATTTTAACGTAATATACAATTATATTTAAGAAAATAAAAAAGTACATTTCTAGCTGAATATCAGCAATAATTATACGTAATAGTATGTAATCCGAAGGCCATTACAGACTTTATTGTTTGGAACATGTGCATTTTTCGTAATACTTTACTGAGATATGTGTGCTAATGTTCCAATTCCAGAAATATACTTGATTAATTAATAATCATTGTTATTTTATTAAGATTTTCGCCTTATTTTTGTAACTTTAACAGGAGCTATACAATTATCATGCATTACAATTATCATGTAAACTCGTGCCTTCTGATCCAGTAGTGAGTTGCTGAATCACCATACCACGCAGACAACATACTGCTATCGATTTAATAGTAAACCTTCGTAAAAAACAATCGAAATAACTTTGAAGTAATAAAGATTATAGAAAACGTTAGGCGCTTTTTTTCAACTTCTGTCATTGCAATTTTTGTCAAATATCAGATATCAAACCTAATACGGGTTTCTTATCGAAACTCCCAATATCTGACCCTGTTAAGCATCTACAGATGAAATGAGTTCAATGAATATTTGAAATTCTTTACTCTATTGATATACTTTTTGTAATATTGTTTACGCAAGTCGTAAATTTCGTAACCATTATTAACAACAGACAACCAAAATCTCTTGCGCTATTAAAAGCTCAAGAGATATTGGGATCATAAGTTTAATTGTCACTGTTGCAGTGAAAATACATACAAGACGCAATTATTACCATAGGGGTCTCGAAGCGTTTGTAGTACTGTATGTTGAACGCCCGACTAGTTCTGTCTCTCTTACTCGCATGCGAATTCTGAAACTTTGCAAAAGAGTAAGAGAGATGGAGCTAGTCGGAAAGAAATTGTTGAACCCTGGGGCATCTAATCAGGATAATTGGATACTTTGATCAAATTATTGCATTGTCATCGGTCTATGACAGGTGTGCAAAGTTTTAAGTAAAATCGGATCGTTCCAAGTACGCGAAAATCAAGTTCCAAGAGTTCGATGACATACATACAGGTAAAAATAATAAAAGAGTATTAATAATGAAAAATCTTTTAATTACTTGTCGTTAAATTATTAATATATTTCACTCGTTGCTTCAGTTAAATATAACCCGCCTCTTAACCTCTCCTATTATTTTATCTGATTAAGTCACGTATACTGTGTTGAAAATTTTAATTAGCTGTTTACTGCGTATGCAAGAGATCTCTTAATTGTTCTATTGTTAATTATATATTAGGAGATGTTTTTATGAAATAATATATATAGATGACAAAGTGATTACAAAAGTATGTGTTAACAGTTAAATCATTGGTTAAATGCTTAATATATGTTTTTTTAACTGACTAATGCAGTATCTTAAGTAGGTATCAAGAGAATTGTTAAGAATTCTGGTTTAGTTTTGACTAACCTTGAAAACGCTTGTCAATAAATTCGCATAAACTTTACATTACTTTACATTCCCCTTAATCCCTTTGCGGAGTGGGCAGGGAATATAAAATATAAATTCAACAAAAAATGAAAACAATTAGAATATATCCAATTAAAATACCAGCTGAAATCAAATTTCTGTCTCTGTCTACTGGCAGCGTGCCCAGAAGACTGGCCGCAATGCTAATTCTCTGTGCGACGAATAGACCAGCTCTTTGGTCGCGAGAAGCCTCGACCAGTCTCTTTGTAAGGTTCTTATAGAGTGTATGAGCATTCAGACCCCATGTACCTAGAGTCGCCACCCCAAACAACTCAAAAAAATAATCACTATAAGATTTCTGTTTTTGTGTGCCTTGAGATTTTCTGCTAAAGCAGCCGCAGCATTCGGGAGTGGTAGAGCCAAGCAGTTCGCTGCATGAATGGGCCGGCTCGACCGGTGAAATACCACGACCTCTCAGAAGATCGACGTAAATTGGCTAATGCCGCGTTTCGTTCGGTGAGAGAGGTACCCGGAGGCCCACCCCCCTTCCCCATCCTTTCCTATTCCCTATCCCTTAAAGGTCGGCAACGCAACAGTAACACTATATGTGTTGCTGGTGTCCATGGGCGGCGTTGGTTGCTTACCATCAGGTGACACGCCTGCTCGTTTGCCCTCCAATCCCATAAAAAAAGCATCAGTTAGTCCTACCGCGATAGGAAGGTATGATGGCGCAAGGGTGTCGACGCAAGTAGCCTCCCACACGAAAGGCCTCTCCAAGGAAAAGAGACATCCCGTCCGGTCTCTTGCCATCATCGCGCACCAAACCATTCGGTTTTAGAATGGCTGCTACGCCGATGGTGATAAGACACGACGGATAATGTCGTTGAAATTGTGCGTGACGGGAAATGCCGCGCTTCTGGCGCATGAGAAGCCATGATTCTCGACAACCTCTCCGCAGCGACATAGATGCGAGGAAATACAGGGACCACCTAAACGAAGGCAAGTTGTGATACGGAAAGTCGAATAATCGAATAATGTTTCTATATTGAGAGATGGTAGTGCCTTAAGCCAAACACATGACTCCCACTCTCCCACAGCCCACAAATAAGCACGCTCAGCATTTCTTACGGAACCACTAATAAGTGATTCTTTTAAGATGGCCCAGAGCGGGTCGTCCCACTGTCTCTGGAAAAATGGGTTGGTCTGATTGGTGATTGTTTTGTAATTAATGGTTTTGCTAGTATTACCCTAAAAACATATTTTATTAATTACTAGCTGTGCCCGCGACTTCGTACGCGTGGAATTTGTGATCAGATAGCTATATTTTTACATAGACAGTTGAGAAGTAATTACCTCTAAAATGAAATTGTAACTGGTAGGATAAGTACAGATTGCGGTAGCAATGGTTGTTGCCCGCATTGTTTATTTTCATTTTAACAGGAATTTTTGTAGTATAGCTGTAAAATTATAAAATTACGAAGCAATCATTACACCAATAAATACCGAACAAAAATATTAACAGTTTTTAGCATATACAAATACATTTTTTTAATTGTCTTGCTCATCTCTGAAAAGAATTAACGATACAATTTTAAAGAAGAAAATGCACAACTCCATCTATGACTCTTAAAAACATCTATTGACCGCAAGCGCATGATGAAATTTCAATTATTTATATTCAAAAAGTGTTTAAACATGTAATTCGACTTGATGTTTTTAAAATCTCAAAGATTTATTTATATCTAAAACCAAAAAGTGCTTACACGTGTAATTCAACTTAATGTTTTCTGTTTTGTAAATCTCATAGATGGCACTGTTTTAAAATTGTCTGTTATGTTTAACGGCATAAGTTAATTAAAATGTGAAGCTAACTTATATTATATTATTATTATTATTATATGTATAGATTAAAGCATGGTTATTAACATAATAACACCATAACAACATACAAATATGCGTCGTTAGATTACACGTTGCTACAGAATACATTGAAGAAATAAAGGTTCACTGCTCGTTCCTCGTAGGTGATAGCGTGATAATATGTAGCCTATATGTTGACCCGACTTCTTAATAATTTTCGTGCCAAATTTGAAGTAAATCCATGCAGTACTTTTTGAGTTTATCCCGGACATACATACAGACAAACAGACAAACAGACAAACAGACAAACAGACAAACAGACAAAAATTCTAAAAAGTATATTTTTGGCTTCGGTATCGATTGCAGATCACACACCAAGTATTCTTTTTAAAAAATATTCAATGTACAGTTTTGACTTTTCTACAATTTTATTATATGTATAGATAATATAGTCTCAATAGTCCAGTAGTCGAGCACACGGCTTCTGAATCCAGAGGTCGCGGGTTCAAATTCTGGCACACACCAATGACTTTTCGAAATTAATTTCGAAAGTTATGTATGATAAATATTGATGACTAAAAACTTTGTGCCCGGTATGGCAATAGGTTATAGGACACCTAATCTATTTGGGACGTAAACATAATGCTGTGTCGAAGCTTAACAGCCTTCGGGTAGAAAAAGGCGTGAAGTTATCTATGTATGTATGTATTAATTATAATAAAGTTTCTACTTTCATCTCCTCGTGGAACTGAAGCTTCCTCATTTTACACAAGTAACCATCCCATTATGCTAAAAACCTTTTAGCGCTTTTTTCATCGGCGTTAAGAAAACGACTTTCATGAGGAAAATATGCTGTTTATGCATAAATAAACTTATAAATAAATTGCATTATCTACTTATATAAATTAATACCTGTAGGTTGTAGTTCGAAGAAATACTTAGTTAAATCTCTTGGATAAAAATATTATGAACAGTATCCGTAGGTATTAATATTATTTTGCTAAAGTATTTTAAAATTTTAATTACTTCTGTATAGAAGACCTTGGGATACCATCGGAGGAATATCTCCATGGAGTTTCAGTGTGGAATTAGCCATAGATTTATCATAGATGACAGAAATGTACTATTAATCATCACTGACAGCGCAACCGCAAGGAAGCCATTCTCAGGATGTATAAAATTCAACACATGAACAATATCTCTCGATATGTCTCGGTGACGCAGTGGACGAGCACACGGCTTCTGATCCGGAGGTCCGGGTTCGAATCCTGACACTAGCTCACACCAATGACTTTTCGAAATTGTTTTCGTAAGTTATGTGTGATAAATATCGATGACTGAAAAACTTTGTGCCCGGTATGGCAATAGGTTCGCCACCTATTCCATTTGAGACGTAAACATAACGGCGACTCGAGGCTTAGCAGACACTGCCTACACCTTCGGGTAGAAAAAGGCGTGAAGTTATATGAACAATATTATTATGTAAAAGTTGACACTTGGAAGCACTTTTTACGCGCACATTAATAAGTCACTCACACTTTTGATCTCGTTGTTTGGGTGACTATTGCCGTGAGTTTAAAGTGTTATGAGTAACATCAAACTAAAACGTAATAAAATAATGTTGGTAGTCAAATACAGATTTTTGTTATGAAGTCTGTTAAAAATTAAACTCAAATACAAATTGCAATTACAGTGTTGCATAATGTAATTTATTGTAATATATAATTATGCAATTAAATGTATATTGTACGATTAGACAGGCTGATCTCGTGAAGACCGTTCCAGTAATCAGTAATATCGTGAGAAGTAATACGCCCCGGTTAATTTTTTATTCTTCGATTGCAAGAGGTTATCCTCCGGTTGTACTATAGCTTTTGTATAGATATTTACTCAAGTTTATTGATCCATCGGACATACGAACACGTGTGATTAGTAGGTAGCTATTCGGCCCAGCACACGCTGGAGGTCTGCCCGGCCTGGGCGGCCTAGCGCTGAGCCCTGGTCGACGAGATCGGGCGAGACTTGTCCCCGCCGGCGTTGGTCGCAGCAATGCTGGCGGGCGAGGAGGAGTGGAGGGCTGTGGTCTCCTTCTGCGAAGCTGTGATGCTCCAGAAGGAAGCCGCCGAGCGGGTCAGGAGAGAGCCGATCCCCCTCAAAGGCGCCGCGGGCCGCAGGGCGCACACCCCGTGGGTGCGCCCGGGTCGCGGTCCGGGGAGGGTTGTCGGGAGCGCCGCCGGCCGCGCGCCTCTTTACAGCGCTACACCGCTACAGCGGGGGAGCTTCACCGAGGCTCCCCGAGGATGAGCACCCCCTCGTGACAGAGGGGGGGCGACGGCGGGGTGGACCAGAGGGCCGATGCACTTATGAGTCACTTCCACAGTCCACTTATGAGCGCTGCACAGCGTGTGTGCGTGTTGACGGCGGCTTGTCCCCCTGGTTTGACGTCAATATCGGCGTCAGACAGGGTTGCGTGCTGTCCGCTCGACTGTTCATCCTGTACCTGGACAGTTGTCTCCAGAGAGTGAGATCGATGGATGTAGGGATGCGAATGGGTGACCTAGTTGTGAGCTGCCTGTTTTACGCAGATGACGCCGTGCTTCTTGCCGAAACGCCGTCGAACCTGCAAACCCTAGTCACTACTATGAAAGATGATTGCATGATTAAAGGTTTGCAGTTGAATGCGACGAAAGCGAAAGTTATGGTGTTTGAAAGGGAGGAATCCAGAACGGATGCAAGGATAACGGTTGATGATGTAGTGCTGGAAGAGGTGAATGAAATTGTATATCTTGGATCCGCTTTTAGCAGGGATGGAAGGTACACCGCGGATGTAGAAAGACGAGTGGCGATAGGAAATAGCGTAAATGGAGATTTGGGCAGATTCCTGGGCGCAAAAAACATTAGCAGAAAAGCCCAGCTAGCAATCCACAATGCAGTCCTGATCCCAACGCTAACTTATGGAAGCGAGAGCTGGGTATGGCAGAGTGTGCATGAAAGTAGAATAAACGCGGTAGAAATGAGGGCACTGCGCAGAATCTGCGGAGTGACTCTCTCTGACCGCGTAGAAAACAAGGTTGTAAGGAAGGAAGTTGGTTTGAAAGAGAGTGTCGGTGTAAAAGTAAGAAAGGGCATGCTCCGATGGTTCGGACATGTAGAAAGAATGGTTGATGCAAGACTGACTAAGCAGATATACAATGCAAAAGCGGATGGATGTAGGAGTCGAGGACGGCCAAGACACACATTCCATGACCAAATAGAACGTGTTCTGGAGGAAGGTGATGTTAAGAGCCTCAAAAACCGACGCGCGTGCATGAAAAGAGTTATGAAAGTCAACGAAGCGAGTGAGGCGTGTAAGAATCGTGCCTTATGGCGCTCTGTTCTCTCTGCCTACCCCGCAAGGGATTTGGCGTGAAGTTATTACTACCAATACTATCCGTATTATAATGAGTTATGACACCAAAATGACTGCACGGATACTCTAAAGAAGGCGCCACTGTGTTCACGCTCCGACATGGATATAAATAATGATACAATCGAATAATTCATATTATCTTGTTACATCTTCTCGATAATGTATTTCTTTACGAAACTGCACTTCTGGTACTTAAAGTCCTGCGCTTAGACGGGTATACATGGTTATTATCCATGTTAATATGAGAACATAATTTCACTATTTCACGCCAAAGCTGTTTTATGAGAGGCAGACAGATCGAAGTGTCCCAATAAACGATTTTTACACACCTCTCTTACCAATGCCGATTCCTCATGCTCAGTACCACGTTGCGTATAGGTAACTGAAATTCCTTGCTTAAGTCCTTAACTTTCAGTAAGTTACCTTATGACTAAAAATAAAAGCTTACTCTTAATAAAAGCGCTATTTAATTCAAACATGTTTCAGAACGGATTGATCGGTATTTCATGAGATTAATTCGCAAACATAAAACGCATTGAAACATACAAACCATATGTTTGTATATAATATTAGTATACAACACATTTGATAATAATTCATATGAGAATAATATATCGTAACATAACTTCACGTCTTTTTATTAGCTTTTTATTAGCTTCACCTGTATGTTTGTTTGTAGGTTTGTATGTTTGTATGTTTGTATGTTTGTATGTTTGTAGGTTTGTATGTTTGTATGTTTGTTTGTAACCGACTTCTTTTTTAGTTTCCGGTGATTGCCACTAGATGGTGCGATTTGTGAACTATGAAAGTTCTAGACTAGAAAACCGAACTAAAAAATAGAAAATAAATAATAGTTTAAAAAAACTAAAAAACACGCTTTTTATAGAAAACCGAACTAAAAAATAGAAAAATAAAAAAAAATATTTTATTTTAAAAAAAGCGTGGGGTGCATGGTGTGAATAGTTATAAATATTTTATTGACAGATATGAGTAGAGTGATTATCATTTCGTTAATATCTAAAAAGCACCCCACGCTTTTTTTAAAATAAAATATATTTTTTTATTTTTCTATTTTTTAGTTCGGTTTTCTATAAAAAGCGTGTTTTTTAGTTTTTTTAAACTATTATTTATTTTTCTACCTAAAGTACAACTTTAGGTAGAAAAAGACTTTAGGCAGCGTCTGTTAAGCCTCGACTCGCCGTTATCTTTACGTCCCAAATGGAGTAAGTGGGGAACCTATTGCAACCTACACCGGACACAAAGTTTTCAGTCATTGATATTATGTATCACACATGACTTCTGACTTTTGAAAAGTCATTAATGTGAGCCCGGTCTCAAACTCACGACTTTATGATTCAGAAGCAAGGTGCTCCACCATTGGACTATATAAAAATATAAGTCAACAACATATTGCTGTTAAAATTATCTACATACAAAAATATATATATGTAGATATATGTCGCAACAAAAAGCTTTCCGCAATACATATTCATTAAAAATATATAAGTACATATCGCAAAGAGAATATGAAAACAGTGAGTGTGGAGACACATAGAGAGGGAGAGAGCTCATGAAACTATAACGAGGCACTCCAAAACTTCCACATACATTAGTCTGCAACTCCATTCATAGTTTCAAAACTAGAAAACATTGTCCGCTAATATAATTTCCACTACCTCGAACAAAGAGAGCAGTGTGTGGTCTGAAGTCTAGACGAGTGATTCATGGTCCAATCAAATTTTACTCCCAAAATTTTATTAGGCTTATGCTGGTTTGTTAAAAAATATCAGTTATATGTATGTATTTTTTTGTAATTTTAGTGCCTTTATACGCAATGTCTTGGTGGTCCAGTGGTCGATCTCTCCGCTTCTGATTAAGAAGTCATGGGTTCGATCGATGACACCAATGATATTTCGAAATCGTTTTCGGAAGTTATGTGTGATAAATATCGATGACTGACAACTTTGTGCCCGGTGTAATGGCAAGAGTTTCACCACCGCGAATCGCGGCTGTTAAAGCCTTGACTCGCTGATCACACCTTTGGGTAGGAGGTTACGTTTTTTTTATAACCAATGTATGGGTGTAGGCAGAATCACCAAATTATTTTTGGTCTCCAATGTAAAAGGTAGCAGAACTTCAGATGCCGTACATCATACACGATTTTCTCAACCATGGAATATTTATAGACTTCCAATAAGTTCCGCAAATATATTGATACACTCATACTTTTCAAAAATATTTCCGATAATTCTAATTCTTCTTCTACGAAAAACACCTAAGTAAATAATTGTTAAATTGACAGAAAAAATAATACACATACAAAGTGAAAATCTATGTATGTCTGTCTATCAATGGCAAATATTACATTTTCAACATCATACATTTGTATCTACTAATATTAATGAATATTAAAATTGGGAACTTTCTCTGGAACGAATTAGCGTACAGACAACGTAACTAATTGTTCAAGTGTTGTTGTAACGATCGCAACAATGCAATGTGTTGCCAGGTGCCGTTTGTCTGAGCACCTTTACATAGTATAAAACCAAGTCGCTTTCCGCTGTCTGTCCCCTTATATGCTTAGAATTTTGAAACTACGCAACGGATGTTGATGCGGTTTTTATTAGCTTTTTATTAGCTTCACCTGTATGTTTGTATGTTTGTAACCGACTTCTTTGGGCGCGATTTTGACCCACTTTAAACGGCCAGATTTCGTTCAAACTTTGTAGATTTATTGAGGACCGATGACAATACACTAATTTGATAAAATTATTCCATTTTTCAATTTGCAAAATATGATTTTTGTTAATTTTTTAGTGTTCATAGTTCACTTCTCGCACCATCTAGTGGCAATCAGCGGAAAGTCTACGTTATTAACTTGAAACGAGTTCCTTGTATAAGTCACAGATGGTGCTATTCCTCAAATTCGGTTTTGATATCCGTTGTTAGCACGCTTTAAAATAGTTAAGCAATAGTTTAAAAAACTAAGAAACGCGCTTGTTATAGAAAACCGAACTAAAAAATATAAAATAAATAATAGTTTAATAAAACTAAAAAACACGCTTTTTATAGAAAACCGAACTAAAAAATAGAAAATAAATTTTAATGAATTTAAATTAAGAAAATAGTGTTAAACATTTCAATGAATATAAATTAATAATAGTGTGAATAAAAAAAAATTATTTTATTTTAAAAAAAGCTCGGGGTGCTTTTTAAGATATTATCGAAATGATAATCACCTACTCATATCTGTCAATAAAATATTACTGTTGACACCATGCACCCCACGCTTTTTTTAAAATATTTTTTTTTAATAAATAAGTCGGAAATAAGTCATTTCTTTCCGCTTGTATTTCTATTCTCATTTTCTCACTAAACAGTGGTAGAATCACGCAGTTCGCAACCTGAATGGGCTGGCTTGATAGTAAAATAGCACGACCCCTCGGAAAGCCGACGTAAAGTGGCTCATGTTGTGTAACTTTTCTGCCTTCTCTTTTATGAAATTAGCAATAGTCACCACTTACCAATTTCAGTTACTACGTCCATGTATATTTTTTTTACATGTCTCTGTATTTGAACGCTGTTATCACGTAGGCTTCGATATGATTACTTGTAATAATTTTACTCAAAAGATTTAACTTTTTTATGATATTACATCGTATTTATTGCTTATATATTAATGCAGTAATAACTGTAACACAATTTTAATTAAAAAAAAATACGGAGCTGCTAACTATGCTTACAGATATTTCTTTGAAACCCTTTTTCAATCGGTAAGTACTTAAAATCAGCTATTTAAAAATAATCGCAATAAGAAAAGATGTGGAATAAATGTAAAGATGAAAAAATTACAAAGCAGTTTAGTCTAAAGTTGGTAAGACGTTGTAATCAAAGAAGGCCACGACGCCCAAAAAAGGAAATTTTTGTGTTATTTATAAATAGCATCTTACGGCGATGAGATCTTTCTGCATACCTTGCGAGAGCTTACAAATGATGTTGCAGAACTTGTCTTCAAGTTAAGTGCATATAACCAAAGACATCAAAATCGATGATTTTTATGGCAAAAACTAATAATACTAGCTTCGTTGCAGTGTTTAAATTGCTTCTAAAAATTGTGTTGTGAACTGGTTTACATAGCATAAAGGGCAGACCTATCTTGAGAACTTATTCACGAAAAAATAAGGGTTTTTTTTAAATTTACTAAACCGGATAGATATTGAACAGCGTATAAGTACATTGACCTAAAATTTCACTCGTTCATTATAAATAATTCAAGAGACGTCTGTGACCATGACCGCAGTAGTCTACGGAATATTAAACACTTAACACAATGAGGTACATTTCTCTAATAGATTTCCCATTATCTTTGTACTTGTTTGATCTCAATTTTTGAGAATTGTGTTTTGTTCCCAACAAGACTGTTTCACGTTTCACTCTATCATTTCTATCTCCAATCTCCATATATCTACATTTTAGCGTGCTATCTTTACGGGCTTTGTCGGTCAGGTTAGATCTCTTGCGTATCTCCGTATTGTGAATATTATCTCGCAGATAAATTCCGAGCACAGTCCGTTCCATGGCACGCTGAGCAACCTTGAGCTTCCTCGTGAGGCAAATATTCAAAGAGCACATCTCAGTTCCGTATGTCATCAATGGTAACACACATTGATAGTTCGGTCTTTATCTATACGTATGTACAAAAATTACACTTAATATACAGGCTGAGAAGATATCATGTTAACTGAACAATTACTGATTTAGTGTTACCTCCTTGCACTTATTTAGAACCAAGAATTACATGTCTAAAGAAATGTCAATAAATTATCTACCTATCAATTTACCTAGTTATATCTAATTCTGATCTGTTTATTAATATCTTATAATTATATCAAAGATACTTTGCGTAATTATATAGTGATTCCAATATTAAGAGAGCTTATAATAAAAATATAGACAAATATCAATGTTTTTATACCAAAACTAGATAAAATTGCTACTTGGCCCAACACCAAAAGAATACGCAATTCTCGCTCCAGAAATTACACTGCGTATTCCCTAAAATTACACGCAATCCCGTTCTCCGAGCTTTTGTTATTAAAGAAAGCAATGGACTTCTGCGGTTCCATTTGGTTGGTAGTTAATTTCGTTTTATATTAACAATTTTACGCATAATATTTATCAGAATATGATTTTGTCCGTTTTTTCACAGCTGTCCCAAGAGCAAAACAGTTTCAATAGATATAGAGAAAAAAAATGTTGAAGATACATCATTGTAAGTTTTACATAACTGTTTAAAACTACGTTTCCTGTTTAAGTATAGTTTAAGTATATAGTAGTCTAAATTTAAAAAGTCCCAAATATTTTGGCGTCAAATCTTCTGATTCAGAGTCCGGGTTCGATTCCTGACACTGGCTCACACCAATGACTTATGTTATGTGTGATAAATAAAGATGACTGATAACTTTGTGCCCGGTATGGCAATAGGATCGCCACCTATTCCATTTGGGACGTAAACATAACGGCGAGACGAGGCTTAACACCCGCTGCCTACACCTTCGGGTAACAAAAGGCGTGAAATTATGTTATGTTATTTTGGCGGCAATTCACACAGCATCCTTTGGGTCTAAACTAAACAACTAACACTTATCTTAAGGGTGTACAGAGACAAAATGTCATATTATGACACTTTTAAAGTTTGACGGGCCTCGTGGTAAATTGGTAAACGTACCGACTGTCGAATCTAGGCGGGTGGGTTTGATCGCCACTCGAGTACTAATATTTATGACAAGCATGAATGTTTGCATGGCGTCTGGATGTTTTTTCTATATACATATTATAAGTATGTATTTCCAAAAGAAAGGTATATTTGTATTAATATCCGTTATTTTGTTTCCTTAATACGAGCATTTAATTTTTAGCTTGGAACTAGAGAGTATGTATTGTATTGTATGTATGTTGCACAGGGTGTATTGTGTCCAAGATATTATAAGTTTATGCTAAGATATTCGGACCGCTACTGAGCAGCTGGTATTTCTAACGCTGCACTATTATGCTTGTAGCAGTGCATTTTTATCATAGCAGACTTTACCTGGTATGTCGAAAGACCCTCTACTTAAACCATAGAAGGGAATAGTTCATTCAGCGTATGCCACAAAATGGCTACACCTAAAAAAAAACGAAGCGATATAGGTAACAACTTCTGAACTGTAATAAAAGTTGGCACTCAAGCGGAATATGTAACTTCATAAAAAATGTACAGACGGTCCCGAGCGATTTCTCCACACAAAAGTAAACATGAGCTAGAAAGAAAGGCGGAAATATGCCTCTAAACTTTTAATGTTGGGCAACTGTCACCCAAAAGCGTGAGGAAATGGAACACACTTGTATTCACAGTAGTCTAATTGTAGTACTAATTAACTGTTACAAATTAAACAGAGATATTTGGCCCATCATAACCCACTTTGCAGTAGCGCCGGCGAGAACCGTGTTTCGCAATGGGAAGAGCTGATGAGAAAGTTCTCGAAACAACATGAAGTACCTTGCAAGTAAGTGTTTTGGATAACTTTTTAATTATATCATTATTATTCAGGTATTAATAGTGTACTTAGACAGCCTAAACTAGTTCCACAAATTAGGCAAATTACAAAATACAATACAATAGTAAATTACGACAATGGCAAAAAGGTATAGGATCCAACTGGTGGTAGGTAGACGAGTGCAATGCATGGTTTGCCGATATGTCTCGGTGGTCCGGTGGTACGAGCACACGGCTTCTGATCCAGAGGTCCGGGTTCGAATCCTGACACTGGCTCACACCAATGACTTTTCGAAATTGTTTTCGAAATTAAAGTGTGATAAATATCGATGATTGAAAACGTTGTGCCCGGTGTGGCAATAGGTTCGCCACCTATTCCATTTGGGACGTAAACATAACGGCGAGACGAGGCTTAACAGCCGCTGCCTACACCTTCGGGTAACAAAAGGCGTGAAGTTATGCTATGTTATGTAATATTAATAATCAATCATAAAGTTTTCATTGATTTGATTAAAATAGATAACAATAAACCACAACAACAAACTTGAGGAGCAGGTTTTATTATTTTTCCCACTCTGACCGTGCTTTTTAATTTTTTTTTTATTTCATAGGTCTGTTTCCTTAGACATTCCAAGAGTTTTCCGAACGACGAAACGATTTCCAACTGGGTCAAGATACACGGGCACCTGGGACATATTGGGCATGAGCGGTTATGGAGTCTACGTATTTCCCAACGGTAATATCAGTTAATGTAGAATCTGTTTTGATGTGTGTACGGGCTTATTCAATTGATAAAGATTTCTTTGTATTAATTTGAAAAACTTAACTAATTGCTTGTCTTTTTTAATAAGCACTACTGACTAATTTTTTATTTAACAAATTTCAGAATAATTTAAGTTTATCTTTACATTTTCCAGTTTTTCTTTTCGATTTAACATCAAAATATGCTCGTTTTTATAGGAGTTATTTATGAAGGGGAATTTGAGGACGGAATGTTCCACGGGAAAGGCAAGCTAATGTACCAGGGAGGATGCAAGATATTGGGACGATTCCACAGAGGTGTTATGACCGAGAGAACACTCATATTCGATGATGGCCTAATATATGACGAAAACGACTGGAAGTATTGTAAATTACCGGATAGAAGGTATCAGTATTAATTGTATTTGTCTCCATGCATACATAACTTGGCGCCAAGTCCCTTATGGGCTAGGCAGAGAGAACAGAGCGCCATAAAGCTACGTTCTTCACGCCTCACTCGCTTCTTTGACTTTCATAACTCTTGTCAAGCAAACTCGTCGATTTTTAAGAGACTATCGTCTTGGTCGACGCCTTCCGCCATCGACTTTTACATTGTATATCTGATTAGTCAATGTTGCATCATCCACCCATTCTTTCTACATGTCCAAGCCATCAAAGCATGCTCTTTCTTACGTTTAGGTACACCAACATTTCTTTCACGCTCTTTCTTAGTATTTTCCTCTTCGTTATAAATCGATTTTTATATTTTGTAGTTATACATACAAACATAACTTCAAGCCTTTTTCTACCGACAAGTGTAGGCAGCGGCTGTTAAGCCTTGTCTTACGTCCCCAATTGAATAGGTGGCGAACCTATTTCCATACCGGGCACATAGTTTTCAGTCATCGATATTTATCACACATAACTTCTGAAAATAATTTCGCAAAGTCATTGGTGTGAGCCAGGATTCGAACCCAAAAAGTCCAAGGCGAGTGACAGTGCGGTGTTTGGTTTGTGCGATGATCGTATCCCTTCTATTGATGTAACATAGATATTGGTGGAGTAAAAAAAATCTGAAAAGTTGGTACGAAGGCAAAGTAAAGAAGCTAAAGTAAATTTAAATATTTTTCTTCTTCATAATATGATGAAGATTTGGGCAAAACCCTTTTCAATTCGAAAAATCTCAGTAACATAGTGACTGACCCAAAAGTTATGTAAAAGCTCTAGAGCGTTACCAATATAGAATACGAAATAAATTAATAATCGCTTTAAAAAATATGTTCTTATTTTTTATGGGATAGGAGGGCAAACGAGCAAGTGGGTCACCTGATGATAGGTTACTTCTCACCGCCCATCAACACCGTGGTGCGTTACCGTCCTTTAAAGGAGTAGGAGGGAAAGGAAGGGGTAGGGAGATCGGGCCTCCGGATACCTCTTTCACCGAACGAGACGCGGCACGAGCCACTTCACGCTGATATTCCGAGAGATCGTGATATTTCAGCGGTTGAACCGGCCCATTCATACAGACGCTGCTACTGTTATGCGATCGATGTTAAATAATCTAATAAAGTTCAATAATATAAATAACAACTATGTAAATCGATTTATCAATATTAACTTATTCTACTAAACCCGATTTGAGAAAAAAGAAATTTTGATTTAGTGCTGACGCAATAATAATGTTTTTGACACACGGCGCCATCTATTTTCTAAAATAAGCAATTAACTTATGAGTCTTTGAACTAGCAAAACTTTTCATATTATAGTTTCTCATAACAAAGAAACGGAACACAGACCCAGTCAATTTCTTATTTCGTTTTCATGTTTACGGAATAAACAATATAGGATATGAAGTAATATTTCTTTGACGCGTTAATAAAATATTAAGATGACATATCAATCTATCTTTCCATCTTCATTAACCACCACAAAACATAATTATAATATCACAACAGGAAGAACGAAAAAAATGTTCCCAACACATAAATATAACGTGTCATGATATATTGTACCTGTCCCAAAAGATTACGCATACCTTCCATAATAAAACGTTGTTTTTTTTCTGTTACCATTCATTTACGAGATGTACAAGCCATTAACGTGAAATTACATCGCATCCCTAAACAAAATGGCGGGCAATGAATCGTACAGCTGAATTATTTTCCACGCAATTTTTCCTTACTGATCCGTTGTCGTGATAATTAGTTTAAGACCTCAAGCATGTTTTATGACATTAGAAGCATTTATTTTACTAAAGTATCTTAGGTAACGGATATGAATACATAAATAATTTTCTTTTGTAAATCTATATATATAAAAGAGATTTCCACCTATATATTGACTCATCACGATATCTCTGGAACCATAAGGCGTAGCGACTTGAAATTTGGTAGGATTATTCCTTTCGCCGAGTAGAGGTCAGCTAAGAACGGATTTTACGAAATTCCACCCACAAGGGGGGTTGCGGGGGTGTTAACAATGGAAAATTCCCATTTTTAACCTATAGCTGCTATCGACTTCAAATTTGTCGAAGATATTGCAGTATTAACATAGCGGGGCAGCAGTTATTACTTTTGATGCGAAACAGAGTTCGCCGGGTCAGCTAGTACATACATATAATACAAAGAAACACATGAATATAACACATACTTGAATGCATATTTACATTCGGGAGGGGTCGATATATTAATACATGAAATAAAAACTTGATCTCTTTTTACTCTTTTATATCGTACACTTATAATTTATAAAGAGAAAATGTGACGAATGCCAAAAATACTTTTTTTAAATTAATGCGTAAAAGTACATTATTTTCAATAAATATCACAATAAACACACTACCACCATTCAACATTTGGTATTCTTAGTTCGGGAGTTAAAGGTGCTAACGGAAAAGTCATAGTATAAATGCTGATATTGACTCCAGTTGTTGATCTTATATCAGTGATGATTGATCCGACCGTCAGCTGCTCCAGTAGTTTTGGCCAGATAGTCAGCTGACGCAATAGAGATTAAAAATATCGGATCATTAATACTTGCTGTTTCCTTTGAGTAGTTGGTACTGCCCTTTATTAATACATAATATTAAGCCGACTAAAATGTTTTTCAGAAATAAGTAATAAGTAATTTTGAACTCAAAACAAATCGTCAGCTTCAAAGTGCAGGAGAGAATACGCGTCAGCTGCTTGTATGACCTTATAAAAGAACTACTGTAATACCGTTTAATAATATCAGTGCTTGTCAATGTTAGAAGATATGATATGAAAATATAAATTAATCGTATCATTTCAATTATAATTTAACCCATTTGATTGAAAGGTGTCTGAGTTCGAATGGGTGTTACACACTAATGAATTCTCATCAAACAAGCATCATCAACATTTTATCCATAAGATTCTTGTTAGATACCTATAGTATAAATATAGCTTTACGCCGTTTTCTACCCGGCTTTTTCAGCGACTTTTAAGCCTCGACTCGCCGTTATTTACGTTCCAAATGGAACCGAGTCCCATTCACCCAATACAAAGTTTTCAGTCATCTATATTTCGAAATTAACTAATAACTAACTTACGAAAATAATTTGGAAAAGTCATTGGTGTGAGCCCGGACTCGAATCTGTCGCCCGGTTTGTGCTCGGTATGGCAATAGGTTCGCCACCTATTCCATTTGGGACGTAAACTTACGCCGAGGCGAGGCTTAACAGCCGCTGCATACACCTTCAGGTAGAAAAAGGCGTGAAGTTATTTTATGTGTTATGTGGAATATATAGTGTTTAATTAAAAATCCATATATGCCAGGTTCTCGATTGAATACAAGAAAGGTCTGCAGCCAGCAGGGAGGTCCAACCAGACTGCCAAACTACCAACAAGAACAGTACCAACTGGTTTCTATGACACCGAAGATGGCTTTTACAACCCAGTTACAACAAGTGTCTTCAAAGCTGACGATTTGTCAGCAATCTTAAGGTAATTTATAAAATACTTGTTTACTTTACCTGATATGAGTATTTGTCACATGAGTTTCTTGTCCTATTCTTCTCTTGATAGCTTCTACACGGGATATGCATTTATTAAATCAATGGTCATAACAAATTAAATGAATTAACATACATATGTAAATAACTTCACCCTAAGTCCCTTGTGGGGATCCAGAGAGGCGACCATAATACCCGATTCTTAGACACTTCACTCGCTTCTTGGACTTTCGGTTGGTTTAAAGGCTCTTGACATCACTTTCCGCGTTCAATTTGGTTAATGAATGTATTGACATTCACTATTTTAAGAATGATTGACATAACACAACATAAATTTTCTACTCGTAGGTGTAGGCAATGGCTGCAGCCTCGACTCGCCGTTATATTTACGTCCCAAATGGAATAGGTGGCGAACCTATTGCCATTCCGGGCACAAAGTTTTCAGTCATCAATATTTATCACACATAACTTTTTTGTTTCTTAAAGTTCTTGGTGTGAGCGATTCGAACTCGCACCACCGGACTTATTAGTAGAAAGCTTAGATATTTATTAGATTTTCCAACAGTGGTAGAGCCAAGCAGTTCGCTGCATGAATGGGCCGGCTTGACCGGTGAAATACCACGGCCTCTCAGAAGACCGACGTAAAGTGGCTCATGCCGCGTTTCGTTCGGTGAGAGAGGTACCCGGAGGCCCACCCCCCTACCCCATCCTTTCCTATCCCCTATCCCTTAAAGGTCAGCAACGCAACAGTAACACTGTATATGTTGCTGGTGTCCATGGGCGGCGTTGGTTGCTTACCATCAGGTGACACGCCTGCTCGTTTGCCCTCCTATCCCATAAAAAAAAGAGATATTTATAACTTTACATGTTCTTTTATGTGTTTATCGACCAATCTCTAAATACATGTAGTCCTGCGTCCTCGCAAATTTGAATTGTAAAAGAGATTTTATCGAAAAGGTTGGCTGAGAGAAAATCCGTTCGGAAACTAGTCGAAGTAAGATACAGAAGGGTAAGCCTGGCCGGGACGTGTGTTTCTGAACTTTGGGAAGTTTTATATTAATGCGATTATATAGAGACGGAATAGCTGTACAGAAATATTATTTAGGTACAATTGTTGTTAATATAAATATAATATATAAATAGTTTTCATGTAGGACATTTATTTTAATTTGGTTGGGTCTCAATTGTGATGGTCGAGTATTCTGACTGCTACACCTTTTATGCACTAACCTACTTCTTTGTTATCAGTAGTGATTATAATATTGTTATTTATTTCTAATGGTTTGAAAAGAGTATTTGGCACATGAGTTTCTTGCCCGATTCTTCTCAGGATAGCCCCTACACTCGGAATAGGGCCGCTCGTGGCGAATGCGTCCGTATTTTTTTTTTTCGTTCCACGGAGGCACGTTCCTCGAGCGCTTGTCTACGAGTCGTGTGTTGACTATTTTTAAGTGAAGACCTATAAAAATAAAGCTTATTTGACTTTGAATAAATATGTAGTCCGGGTTAAATCCACGCAACCTTTTAACATAACTTTTAAATTCAAATTCAGAATATTTACTATTAAAAATTCAATCAGTCCCAAGTGTCGATTATTATTTCATTAAAATCTGATAAACCTTTACAACTATCTACCAAGTTAGGTATAGTCCTCTTATATTCTTTGGACTCAAAATATTTCGTCTCATCTGAGTTAACGAAATATTTTGAGACCAGCACAGCACAGTAATGTTGCGGGTTTAATCAAGGCATTCGTCTAATTTGAAGGATATTGCTTTGTTAATTGATCCACTGATTGGTAGGGCGCACTGCCAACCCCTTACCAACTTACTCTATAGGTATGCATAAGTATGCTTTATTCTTGTTTAGTTGATACAGTAAAAATATTTTTGAATAATCAGTGATTTGTTTAATTTGTAGGTACTTACAATCTGTATACTTTGAAGTATTTTTACAAAATACTGTTCAACAGACAGATGGTTGTCACTAGTCAGTAACAGACAGAGAGAGTGCCGTTAACATTATATCAAGCCTTCAATATTACCCAAGTTTAACAATTCAGTCTCGGTGGCGCAGTGGTCGAGCACACGGCTTCCGATCCAGAGGTCCGGGTTCGATTCCAGACATTGGCTCACACCAATGACTTTTCGAAATTGTTTTCGGAAGTTATGTGTGACAAATATGGATGACTGAAAAACTTTGTGCCCGGTATGGCAATAGGTTCGCCACCTATTCCATTTGGGATGTAAACATAACGGCGAGACGAGGCTTAACAGCCGCTGCATACACCTTCGGGTAACAAAAGGCGTGAAGTTATGTTACGTTAACAATTACAAATAAAATACTTAAAAAAAAACATAAAAAGAATCTTTTGTTCCCGATAGTTATTTATCCATGATATTAATTCGACCTAAAGACCACATACAGAAGGAGAGCAATAACACAGAAGCTGTATAAATATTTCTACGCCTAAATAAACGTTTTGATGTTTCGCTTTTATTATATAAACAACATTTATATTATTGTAGTACTTTATTTTAGTAAATATTATCGTGGATGAAATCTACATACAAAATATATTTCTTTGTCTGCTAGAATAATATCTATTTAATTTCGAGGCTTCGTGGTTTAATAATTTGGATTGTAACTTGATTCTAATGACCAATCTTACTAAATATATATTTGCCATTTCTCTGCTCCTCAGGTCACCATTTATTGATGAACGAAAATGGATAGAGAAAAACTGTCGTTATTGCGAAGACAGTATTATTGGACCTCGCCAAGACCTATATGAGAAATGGCTCCAGCCTCAAACGACCTTGCCACCTGTTCCACCACCAGCTGTCAATATTAAATCACAACAACTATCAACTAAACTTTCGTTTGATGAACAAGATAATGATCCAGTAAGTACCTTAGCTATTAATTTAATAAATTAACAGGCTTATTTCATTCTAATCCATTGGTAGAATTAATAAAAGAAGAAAAAAGAAAATATTCAAAGAAATACACCCTAACAAGACAAGTCATCGTAATAGTTAAAACAAATTTTAGAATCAATTTATGCATATTTTTGTAGCTTCACGGCTTTTTCTAGCCCAAGTCGTAGGCAATGTTTGTTACAAATATGAAATAGATAGAGGAACCTACCGTATAAAAACACCAAGTACAATATAATCATCGATGTTTATCACACATAAGTCAATCTAAGTCACCAAACCGAAAAGTTCTCGGCCACAATTTGATCCAGCGATGCCTTGATTCGAAGCGCGCATGCGTCGATCATAAACCCAATCAAGTATTAAATAATATACCCACAAAGAGCGAAATGTATAAGTAATTGTAAATGACGCGATATCATTATAAATTGTAAGTTTAATTATCATGAATATTGTATGAGAAAACATAAGAAGATAATTATTGTAAAAAATTATAGTTACATTATTTTTAAAACTCGCAAGGCTTGTAAGTAGGGAAGTAATACCTATTATATATTTTATAATTTCATAAATATATTGGCATGTTTAGTGCTATATGTTCATATGGACCTCCTTACTAAAACAAATTAGCCAGTTACGGACTATTTCTCATATTAGAAGTATGGTCTAGTCTAGGTCGTGGTACAGCATTTTAACTCCTGATCCAAAAGGCCGATTTTTGATTCTTGCTTCACGTTATTTTTTACGTAAATTACATACATACAAATATACATAACTTCACGCCAAATCCCTTGCGGGGTAGGCAGAGAGATCAGAGCGCTATAAGGCACTATTCGTACACGCCTCACTCGCTTCGTTGACTTTCATAACTTTTTTACGGAAATTATGTATGATAAATATGGATGAGTGAAAAAATTGTGCCTGTTGTCATTTCGTAAATGCAAAGATCACATAATATAAGACTAGGAAAATGATTTTATTATTGCTGGCTACACCTTTGGGTATTAGCCATAGTTACACATACATGAGGGTAGTTTAAATATGTTATTTAATTAATAACCTGTAACGCCATGCCACGCCACGTGTCCAGCCACGCCACGCCAAGCCACGCCAAGCTAAGCCAAGCCAAGCCAAGCCAATGCCACGCCAATGTCAAGACTGTCAGTCAAGCCGGCTAGTGACCGTTAGTGACGTCACATCCCAACGGCCGAAGATTATAAATAGTCGAACCGCTCATTTTGTGACACATTTGGCTGTTGTACACGAGATAGGTCGAAACTCTGCCTGATTGTGTAAAACTATATTATTTTAATAAATAGCTGTGATTATTCGTAAAGTGTATAAGTTTATTATTTCATCTCCGTTTCACTCAGAAGTGGGATATGAAGCGTAATCGCCCTACTGCATCTGTTGGCTGTGGAGTACGTCCGCCTGGCTGGAGTGAAGAAGAGCAAGGCCACATCAGTGAAGATGAAGAATTCCCACCGCCACCTGCTAGAAAACTTCTCAAAAGTATGCTAGAAAACGAAGTGGGTAGGGCGATACAAGAACTCAATGACGAAACCTTACCGCTCAACCAATTCAAAGGCCATCGTGCGGCATCCCTTATCCCAGAATTCGACCCTGAAGGAGAAGATTGCACAGTATCGGTATGGTTGAAGAAAATTGATCAGTTGGGAGACATACACGGCTGGAGCGACAAAGTGAAATCTTTTCACCTTCAAGATAAACTACGTGGTCAAGCACGTAAGTGGTACAATAGACTCGATGATTATAATTACTCCTGGGAGGAATGGAAGTGTATGTTAATAAGAGCATTTCCCAAACATCGTGACTTCAGTGCTTTGTTAGAAGAAATGATGAACAGAAAGAAGGTGCCGAACGAAACCATGACAAAATATTACCAGGATAAAATTGCCATGTGCTTTCGTTGTAACCTATCTGATACTGCTAGCGTTTCGTGTATAATCAGAGGGTTACCGCCTGCCTTACAACCAAATGCAAGGGCCTTCCAATGCCAGCGACCGGATGAACTATATGAAGCCTTCCTCTGTGCCCTTGATGATTATCGCCCACCGATATTTGAAGCACGCGACAAGCCGAACAAAGATGCTAGACAGCTGCCGAACCCAGATAAGAAAGTGAACAGTGAGACTGATCCCTGCCCGCGTTGTAAGAAGACTGGCCACATTTTACGAAATTGCTCATTACCTGACCGACGCATTTGTTTCAAGTGTGGTGTACAGGGTCATATTGCTACCCGCTGCCCTGGCTCTTCAATTACACAGCTTAAGTCGGCCGAATCGAACAGCAACATCAAGGAAGTTAAGCTAGTGCAAAATTATAATGATATTTACAAGAAGGTCGTGAAGGTGAACGGAATTTTTTTGAAATCTTACATTGACACTGGAAGCCAGGTAAATGTTATAAATGCAGATATTGTTGGCATTTTGGCACTCAAGGTTATACCTACGAGCACTATCCTAAAAGGCTTTTCTGGTGGTTTACTTACAAGCCGCGGAGAAGTAGAATTTGACCTAGAAATCGATGACATTCATGTTAGATGTACTGCGCATATAACAGAAGCTGACATGCAGGACATTCAATTATTAGTTGGTCAGCCAGTTATCAACGCTGATCATGTGTCGTTAGTGGTGACCAATAGAAATGCTTCGTTAAGATTGGACCCTGACCCTTTTGCTGAACTTCAAGTAGTCGAAGATATTCAGAAATTTAACGTCGTGACATCAAATAAAGAATCCTTGCCACCCGGTACCTCCGTCATCAAAGTCCGGGTGCTGGGCAATACCGCGGAAGATGATGTCTGCACAACGCCACGCCACTATGAACTGCATGGAGTTTCCTATTCGCTACCAGCTACTTTACTTCGAGGCGGAGAGGGTTTCATGAAGGTTATCAACACCGGCACCAAAGACATCGAGTGGGAAGCCGGCCAGGTCCTCGCACGAGCAGGTAGCTGCGACCAATCTGCGATCCAGCCAAGCCAGGTGAGTTCAGCCAAGTCAATATTATCTTGCTTGCCAAGCGTTTTGCCAAATAAGCCAAACGGTTTAGCCACTAGTTTTTACAATTCGTATCGCCTTACAGTCCCGTCTGCTACGATTTTAACAACTAATAAAATCACGAATGATACTATAGGCGGAGTACCGATATCCGAAATCAATGTGGGGAGCTTAAATAAAGACGAGCGTGATAGTTTAATACATTTATTATTACAATATAAAAACACCTTTGCAAATGACACAAAAGATCTCGGTTGCACTAATTTGTTACATATGAAAATAAAGCTTACCACTCAGCAACCAATTTATCGTCAACCTTATAGGTTATCACACACTGAACAACAAATAGTAAATTCTAAAGTTCGTGATTTATTAGACGCCGGCATTATTAAAGAATCCGAGTCAGATTATGCCTCTCCAGTTATCTTAGTGAGGAAAAAGAACGGTGATAGTCGGTTATGTATTGATTATCGTGCTCTGAACTCAATCACTATAAAAGATAGGTATCCGTTACCAAACATCGACGATCAAGTTTCAAAGTTGGCCGGTATGAAGTACTTCACGAGTCTCGATATGGCCCAAGGTTATCACCAATTACGAATTTCACCTGAGGACACTCACAAAACTGCGTTTATAACACCTCAGGGTAATTATGAGTACATGCGCGTTCCGTTTGGTTTAGCCAACGCACCCTCAGTTTTTATGCGAATGATCAGTAAAATAGTTGATTCCATTCGTTCCCAGACGTCGCAAACTGACAGTTCAAATAGTGAAATTCTTGCATTTTTAGATGATTTATTACTACCCTCAGTTGATTTTAGTTCTGGTATAAAAATGTTAAAATCGGTGTTGCAAAAGTTTGAATCAGAAAATTTAAAACTAAATATGAAAAAGTGCTCTTATTTACAACAGAAAGTGACTTATTTAGGACATGAAATTTCCCATGAAGGTGTGCAACCGGCAGAACTAAAATTAATTGCAGTTTCGCGGTTTCCTGTACCAAGAAATGTACATGAAGTACGTCAATTTATAGGCCTTTGTAGTTACTTCCGAAAATTTATATATAAATTCGCGGTTATAGCTCGTCCTTTAACGGAATTAACTAAGAAAAATGTACCGTGGGTATGGAGTGATAGACAGGTCGATAGTTTTAACGAACTGAAAACATGTTTGTGTTCTAAACCAGTGTTAGCTTTGTTTGACCCTACTTTGGATATAGAAATTCATACAGATGCATGTAAATTAGGAATAGCAGGAATTTTATTACAAAAGCAGTCCGACGACACTTTGCGTCCTGTTATGTATTTTAGCCGAGTGACGTCTAGGGAGGAAACTATGTATCATAGCTACGAGCTCGAAACATTAGCGGTCGTAGAATCGTTGCGTAAATTCCGGATGTACGTAGTAGGTAAACACGTAAAGGTAGTCACCGACTGTACTGCCGTCCGAGCTACCCTCACTAAACGCGACATTATACCGCGTATTGCGCGATGGTGGCTGTTAATCCAGGAATACGATATTAGCGTAGAATATAGACCGAGTGAACGAATGAAACATGTCGATGCGTTAAGTAGGAATCCAATTGATGCTGTAAATATTAATCGTTTGGAAGTTACTGATTGGTTTTATACAGTTCAATATCAAGATGACAAATTAAAAAACATTATTGACCAAATAAAAGCCGGATCGGCTGAACGGAATATAATAAACAATTATGTGTTAATAGATGACAGATTATATAGAAAGACGCTCGGTGGAAATCGACTTGTAGTGCCTGGGGCAGCTAGGTGGAAAATACTTCAAATGCATCATGACGAAATCGGACATGTAGGATTAAAACGATGCACAGATTTAATTAAAAATAATTTTTGGTTCGCTAAAATGACAAGATTCATTCGTAAATATGTAACTGCTTGTTTAAGTTGTGCCTATGGAAAGGGAAATCATGGTAGAAAGGAAGGCATGTTGCATCCGATTCCTAAACCAAATGAACCGTTTAGAATGATACATGTCGACCATTTAGGCCCGTTTTGTAGGACAAAGAAAGGTTATGAATATATGTTAGTTATAACTGACGCTTTTTCAAAATTTGTGATTGCAGAGTGTAGTCGATCAGTCAATTCAG
Source organism: Euproctis similis (assembly GCA_905147225.2). Classification (NCBI taxonomy): domain Eukaryota; kingdom Metazoa; phylum Arthropoda; class Insecta; order Lepidoptera; family Erebidae; genus Euproctis; species Euproctis similis. The sequence continues at coordinate 22,193,609 of LR990105.1, read as the reverse complement.
TTGAAACAATTAGAATACTTAAAAGAATATTCGCATTATTTGGCTATCCGGATAGAGTAGTAACTGACCATGGCAAGGCATTTACTAGTAGGTATTTTAAGAAATTTGCTAGTGATAAGCAGTTTAAACATACGTTAAATGCAATAGCGTGCCCTCGTGCCAACGGGCAAGTTGAGCGCACCAATCGCACGATATTAAATGCTCTACGTGCGTCTGACCCTAGTGAAGCCGCTAATAGCTGGTCAAATCGTCTACCAGATGTTATTTGGGGGATAAATAATACTTTAAATGATACTACCAGGCTTAAGCCTTATGATTTAATGTTTGCACGTAGTGGTAGGCCAGTGTGTGATGTATCCATTCCAGACCAAGTATGTGAATCGCCTCAAGCGAAACGTAGCAAGGCCAGTGCACGTATCAATAAAGCTAGCGATAGGATGAAACGTAACTTTGATAAACGTCGCAAAAATTGTCATGTATATAAGAAAGGAGAATTAGTATTATGGAGGCAGGCGCCCACTAGTAGTGCTGCTAGGGTCAACACAAAGCTGGACGACTTGTATTCAGGCCCCTATATAATAACTAAAGTGCTTGGCAATGACAGATACAGGATCAGAAGCATTAAGGGATTAAGAGGTTACAAAAACTTTACGGGGCTTGTTTCAGCAGACTCTCTGCGACCATATCATAGCATAGTTCCTGTATCTGACAGTGCCAGCAGTTCTGATGACCAGTTAGAGACTGAAGACTTAATTGACCTATTAGAGAGCTAAAGCTAATGCAAACTATGCGCTCCATTGCGGGAGCAATTGTTACAGGATGGCCGACTGTAACGCCATGCCACGCCACGTGTCCAGCCACGCCACGCCAAGCCACGCCAAGCTAAGCCAAGCCAAGCCAAGCCAATGCCACGCCAATGTCAAGACTGTCAGTCAAGCCGGCTAGTGACCGTTAGTGACGTCACATCCCAACGGCCGAAGATTATAAATAGTCGAACCGCTCATTTTGTGACACATTTGGCTGTTGTACACGAGATAGGTCGAAACTCTGCCTGATTGTGTAAAACTATATTATTTTAATAAATAGCTGTGATTATTCGTAAAGTGTATAAGTTTATTATTTCATCTCCGTTTCAAACCCCAGAGTAAAATTGGCCCCTTGCGATATAAAATAAAATATGTATCTCAAGGTGTTCTATTGTACCCATAGAAAAGGCATGGGCCTTTTAAGCTTTCCTTTCCAAATTGAGCGAATGGAAATAATTATTAATGAAGTTATCTTGTCTTCAGAATCTCGAATACAAATTCGATTGGATTGATACGACAGTCTCAACAGAATCGTCGGATTCTATGAATGATTCTTCCTTATAACATATCTTATTACTAAGTGCTTAATACTTCAAATAGATTTAATTTTTAAAATATTAGCGCATACCGTCTAGTTTTAGTTTTTCATTATAAATGCTTAATATCATACAATAAAGTATTTCGAAATTATATTTGAGTTTTCTTAAAAAATTGTATTAATACCCTCCATTATAAGTAATTTTACACTACATAATATCTATTTATTTTTTATAACTCCACGTCTTTAATGGCCCGAAAGGTGGATTATTATTTCCCGACTTTTTTTTAACTTACAGCATGAGAGTTCCCACTTCCGTCAGGACACTGACACCACAACCAGGGGACGTGGAAGTGCAACAGAACAAATTGGGCATGCCAAGGCATCAGTTGATACATGTCAATCTAAATTAAGTACTCGTAACGTCAAAATATCGGATAGTAGAATATTAAATATGAATGATGAGGAAGATCTCTCTACTACCGATTATGACTATGGTTATAAAAATACAAAAATGGCTGCATGTGACGATGGCCATGACTTCTCACTAACTTCTATCGAGTTAAAATTGCTAAAGTCTTCAACAATTGGCCTAACTTCAAGTGTTTTGACGTTCAAAGATGCTGAGCGTGACTTAATACGGCGATGTCAACGAACAAAACGATATAAAATTAACACAAAGAATAGTGAATTCAAATTAATTGTTTAATATTTTATTCTTTTGATGTTTATACGAGTTTAATAAAAAGTTTTCTCCGTCATTTTCTATTTTTTTTCATTTGCTAGAACTACGAAGTATTTAAGTTTATTAATACATTAAACGAGAGAATTATTTTTCTAGTTCTTGTTAAAAAAGGGAATACATTATTCCTTTTCTCGCCTTACCAAAACGAATCTTAGCCCGACTTCCTATAAACAACATTCAGTATTGTAGTAAATATTTTATGGGTAGCCCTTTGGATCCGAAGGTAAAATTTGAAACCTTTATATTAGAAGTGTAAAGTGTGTGAATGTGAAGTGTGACCTAGATAAATTGTTTTTCTCTAAATATGGAGACTATTCCAGACTTGCAATATCATAATAACTTTATCGATATCGACAATTATTAATATCTCAATCGACACGGGTGCATTTTTTACGCACTCATTATTAAGTAACTTACACATGAACAACCCATTTCTGGACTCCTTTTCTGGTGACTATTGCCCATAGATTTAGCATAGACTGTAGAAATAGAAACATGGACCTATTTAGGCTCAAAAGGACTCGTATCCAGAGCCAAAAATATGGACCTCCCTGTCATTAGTGATGTACCAACTCAGAAAAATAGTAACTCGAGTTGACTCGAGTTAAAATTCACCGGACTTGAGTTGCAGCTCGAGTTAGGTTAGAAGAATTTTAACATAAAAAAAACGTAAAAAAGGACCAGGCACATCACGATACACACTTCACCGTGTCTGCCTAGCCACTCTTGCATCATGCTCCATACGAAAAGATCGATAGAGATATTTTTTAGGATCCGATATTTAAAAAAAAACAGCACGCACGCCAACATCACAAATCAATATCTTTATTCATTGGACTTCGTAAGGCACTTAAAATCATCATACAACTAAATTACTCAATAGATATAAGTTCTTATAAGTACTAATATACTCCAATTTCTATTTTTCTCTAAAATACGAAGCGCTGGGATTCCTTTTCAGTTCGGGCATCAGGGCTTCTTAAGAAGAACTTGCCAGAAACTATTAGGAGACTACGACTCGCTGGCCCAGAGTTCATTTCTTTCCTTAATGGGTCATTTCATTTCAATTAGGTCATGTTCGTACATGACCTAAGTATTCTGTTGGGTAGAAATAAATAATAAACGATTACCTTCGAGATATTACTTAAAAAACTAAAAGATCCCAGAACTTGTTACGTAGCCAAAAACATTCGAAATAGCTTCAAAGAAAAATTTCATAGATACGATAAATAAAGTTAAAATCAAAATAATTTTTGCTTAAGCATATTAAAAATAAATACATATTAGTATATGTTTAGAACTAAAAAACAATAAAATAAATAAACTAATCAATATGATATAATTTATAGATGTATAATTAACCAAAATTTACCATATATTCTTGTTGTATATTTACAATTTATGTTTTATTAAGAAATAAAATCAGATATTTAACATGAATATGATACTTTTATAGTTATCATTAACTTCGTTCCATGTCCATCTATTCAAGGAATGAAACTCGAGCTGAAGATGGTCAACTAAAGTTCACTCGAGTCAAGCGCAACTCGAGTTAGCGAAGTTAGTAAATCGTGTCGACATCACTACCTGTCATGTTCTGCAGGTTCTGCTCGCTGAAATTTTCAAAATAGATCGATTATTGTCTTCTAGTGAAAATTGAAACAATTTTAATATCCATAATGGTCTCCGTATTTCGGTAGACAAGTTACAAACATCGTTTCAACAGTTTTTTTATTTTATTTAAACAATTTCACACTCATAAATACAGCGGGCTGTGAAACGTTTTCAAAGTGTGCTTTATTGAGTGTATATCAAAATGAAGTGCCACTATGAAGTATTAAGCTTAACTAGAGAAGCATCATCTTCAGAAATAAAAAAGGCATACAGGCGCCTTGCACTGCAATGGCACCCTGACAAAAACTTGGACAATTTGCAAGAAGCCAAAGATCAATTTCAGTTAGTGCAGAATGCATACGAAGTACTATCAGATCCACAAGAGCGAGCATGGTAAATTTTTTATATTCATATTTTTATGTTATAACTATTTGCCTATATTATATCATTATACACATGTATCAATTAATTTTGTGTTTAGTACATTGGTACTGTGAGTAAACATCGGTTTCCTGCCCATAACCCACTCTAATTCGCCACAACATGTAGTTAAAGGATTTGGATGTGGTTTTTTGACTGGCTGCCTGCCAGACATCAACCATCCTTGGTCATGTTTTCTGTGGTGGGATAATAGTGGGAATAGCGGAAGGGGAGAGGGGAAGGAGTTGAGCCTCCAGATATCACTCTCACTGAATGAAACATGACTTAAGCCACCTTACACCGATATTCTGAGAGGCTGTGGTATTTCACCAGATGAGATGGCCCATTCATACAGCATGGCTCACCACATTATTGATTTAAGCAGTTTAAATCCTGTGTATTTATATCTGTTTTTGTGTATTTGTATGTTTGTGTTAACACCAAGTGTACCTAGCATATGAGCATGATCTCTGGCATATTTTCCAGATATATCAATTGCTAGGTACACTTTTAAAACATTGCTTGTATCTTAGTGCATTAAAGTTTTATTTTAAAAATATAAAATTATGAAAATAAAATATTTTTTGTGATGTGTTTTTTAGGTATGACAATCACAGAGAGCAGCTATTACGAGGAGCTGGCAGCTCCTACAATGATGACAGTCTTGATGTTTACCCCTATTTTAGTCCATCATGCTATAAAGGCTTTGGTGATGATCCTCAAGGATTCTATAAAGTTTACAATGAGGTACTTGTTATTATTTTAAATATAAATGTTAGAAAATGTATTATTTTTAACTACAACAAATCATATTTATGCATTAGAAACACTATTAAGTTTTAAAAAAAAGTTGCTTGTTTTTTACAATGTTTCATGATATTTTTTACAGGTTTGTTGTATGTAAGAATGTTGTAGTCTGTAATCTAACCATTTATTAGTTTCTTTTGGTCATAAGTTTGGTAAAATTTTGGAATTGTAATTTACTCCCATATTTATGGTGTTTTTTGACAATCAAATTTATAACTGGTCTTACTTATTAAAATATATATACTATCTGTTTTTAGGTATTTTCCAAGTTAGCATCAGAGGAAACTGATTTCCTTGATGATCCAGAAGATGTTGCTAAGATACCTATGTTTGGCAATTCTGCTACTCGATATGAAGATGTACATGAATTTTATGCATATTGGATGGCGTTTGCGACTAATAAAAGTAAGCCACTTTCATCCTTAGTACCTGAAGATGTAGTCAGTAGGAATTATTTATAAAATGAGACATGTTTTCCAGTCTCAAATGTAATAGTAATAGTTCCAAATGTGACAATGCTTCTTCTAAGAGAGTTGGAAGTCATTGAAACGTGAAGAATTTTTTGTTTCACATTCATTCATTTGTACAAATTAAATACTAATAATTTAAAAAAAAAATTTCAGGTTATGTCTGGTTAGATCAATATGAAATATCGCAAGGTGATAATAGAAGAGTTATCAAATTGATGGAGAAGGAAAATAATAAAATAAGGCAGAAGGCTCGGAAGGAAAGAAATGAAGAAATCCGAAGACTAGTCAGTTTTGTACGTAGAAAGGATAAGAGGGTTATTCAACATACTAAATTATTACAAGAAAAGGCTGAGGAGAATAAACGTAAGGTAAGAACTATCTCTTATATATTTCACTCTAGAATTACTCGCTTAACATCTAATCAAAAATACAGGCAGTCTTCGTACTTACGGCATGTTAGGTTCTCGAAATACGCGACGCAAATCGAAACGACGTAAGTCGAGACATATTTTTTCATATGTTTTCATGTAAAACTCAAGGGTTAGGTTCCACACGGACTCGAAATTAAAAAAAAAACTGCATTTATAACAAAGGATATACAAACTTTACTATTAAAAGTAAGTTCTTAAAATAATTATAATATGCACTTATGAAATTGCTCGTTATTTTTGGTATTTGCGTGTTATTAATTTTAATAATTATTATAAAACTTTATGTAATCAAAATACATATGTAATGAGAAATAATAAAGTAAACTTTTGGCGAGAAACTATCAATACTAGTTTGCCTTGCTAAATAAAAAAAAACTAATGTATTACGTCTTGATTGTCCGTTGTCCCTTGAGTAAATAAACAAAATCAGCAGCGTTTGCGGGGTATTCCCCGCACGCCGACACCGCGCCAAGTCGGCCCCACGGACATTGACCTTGCGACAAGTGAATTCTCCTATGCCGGAAATCGAAACAAATGACGTATGCTTGAGGAATAGTGTCAAAACATTGTTCGACGTAACTTGAAACGACGTAAATCGAAACGACGTAAGTCGAGGACCGCCTGTATGACAAACCATAAGCGTAACAGAATTGATTACAATTTAATTAAGACTACCATTGAGAATCAAATCCCCTTTGGTGGGCAAAGTTTTATTGGTGGAAGTATTTTAATTAATTCTTGATTTATGACAAATTCAGTAGGATCTCATGCTAACATACTAAAACAGATATCTTCCTATTCTATATAAAACAATAACAATCTAAAAAAATGAAGAAAATTGCCTAATAAATATTGAACTTCATAAAATTAGGAAGAGCTAAAGGTTAGAAAGCTCTATTTTTAGCTTATATTCTGACTAATTATATAACAACAATATGTAAAGGTCACTTGCTCAGACAATATTTAGGGTACATACAGAAGTCTACACAAAGTATGTATAACAATTATTATACAAAGAGCTGGTAAGAGATCCTATTTAATAATACCTACTAAATAATATTATCACTGAGTAATTTTTTTGTAAAACTGAGGAAATATGTATCAATGTCCGTTATTATAGACATTATTATATGAATATTTATACCATTTCTAGGCTGAGCTCCTAAGACGAGAAAGAATTCTTCAACGGCAAAAAGAGATAGAAGAAGCAAAGAAAAAAGAAGGGGAGTCATCATTTTTACAGAGTGATGATTATCAAAAGAAGTTGAGCGAGATTGAATCATTGCTGGCAGAAGAATTTGGGTTATCTTCAGATGATGATGATACTATTAGCGAAGGTGGAATGGAAAGTAGTAATGAAGAAAGCTCAAAAACTGAAGAGGTATGATTTAGATGTAAATTTTAATTATTATGGTTGACAACATTGGTTAATTAACTTATGTTGATTATGAATGTGTTGATTGTGTATGTTATAGGCTTATTTTTTTACGGAGTAGGGGCAAATGAGCCAGCAGCTCACCTATTAGTAAGCAACTACCGCCGACCATAGAAACCTGCAACACCGATAGTGCTACAGTTGCGTTTCCGACAGCTTTTAAGGCAATAGGATTGGAACTTCTCTAACCGAACAAAACGCGACATGTGCGACTTTACGTCGACATCCTGAGAGTACTTTTACCAGTCATCCAGTTCATTTGTTACCTCTGTTGTACTCTACTGCTGTTTTTGTTAAAGTAAAAAAACTCATTTAATTAATCTATTACATTTGAGACTTATAAAACAGTGATTCTTAAGGGTATCAAATCAAACAAACATTTTATTTGTACCAGGCAAGCGAAGCGTTAAAGGCTACAGCAAAATCATCACCAAAATCAAAGTCAACTATGAGAAATCTGTACTGTTCAGCATGCAACAAATTATTTAAAAATGTTAATTCATTTGAAAATCATGAAAACAGCAAGAAACACAAAGAGAATGTTGCTAGAATGACATTAGATACTGAAATTAACGTGTCAGAGAATGAAGACAATGAATGTGATGAAGTTGATGAACAACAAATTGAAGGCGAGAAAAACGCAAAAGTAAATGGCCAAACAGAAGATGAAGGTGGATTAGGAAATTCAACTTCAGATATTGAAGATAATGACCTACGAGAGACATTGAGTGGTGATGATACTGAACACTCAGAGATCCAGGTATGATAAAATTTTATGATTATTTATTACTTTAAGTGAGTGAGTGTCGGTGTAAAAGTAAGAAAGGGCCTCCAATGATTTGGACATGTAGAAAGGATGGATGATGCAAGATTGACTAAGCAGATATACAATGCAAAAACGGATGGATGTAGGAGTCGAGGCGGCCTAGACACACATTCCATGACCAAATAGAACGTGTTCTAGAGGAAGGTGATGTTAGGAGCCTCAAAAATCAACGGGCGGGCATGAAAAGAGTTATGAAAGACAACGAAGCGAGTGAAGTGTGTAAGAATCGTGCCTTTTGGCGCTCCGTTCTCTCTGCCCACCCGCAAGAGATTTGGCGTGAAGTTATGTATGTATGTATTACTTTAAATCTTAAAGTTGCCTCAAAGCAGTATTGGCACCTCTTAAGAACAAGAAATATTCAATTTAACTATATTTAAGGACATCTACTCACTTGTCTTGTTTCAGGCGCTGCCAAAAAGCCAGAAGAAAAAGAAAAACAAAAGGAAATCTTTTATACCAATGCCAGAGAGTGAAGGTAATGACAGTCATGATGAAATGAGTTACAATGAAATTGAAGGTCCGTCTCGTAGCAGGAGGGCAAAGAAATTTAATATGCTCAAAAGCCAAATACAAGCTAAAAAAGAAGCTGATTTGAAGAAAGGATCACAATCTCAAACTTCAACTGAGAATTTGTATGAAGTGTCCAGTACTACACCAACAGATGATGTGTTAGGTGAATCTGCTGTACCAAAAGACAGACCTGCTTTACCTAAGACTCAAAGGAATGTAAAAACAAAGAAAGCTGTGGAAAGAAAATCAGTTAGGACGAAGAACAGTGAGACAGAGGAATCCAGTACCGCATTGAATTTACGGTGCGCTGTCTGCGAAACTGACTTCCAATCAAAGAATAGGCTGTTTGAACACTTAAAGAAAACAGGGCACTCTATACCTTTACCACAGACTAGTTGTCCTCAAACTAGAAAAGGTAAAAAGGCAAATAGGTAAACAACAATTTAGATAGGATGGAGTATTTAATAACCATAGAGAATCAATGGATTTTCTTCAAATTGTAAAATTGACTTTATCAATCTATATATTAAAACTATTATGAATCATTGTCATTAAAGTTATGCCTGAATATGTTTTTCTATTTCTGTTAATGTGAAACACCTTTTTGTCATATTTACTTAACAAGGACTACTTGTAATCTCATCACCTGGAAGTAAGGTGTAAGTATTAGTTGAGATGACAATTGTGAGTAGTTGTTACTTTACATGAGATTTGATAAACAAATGTAAGTTGAATTACAATACATTACTTCATGCATTTTTCTACTAGAACATGTAGGCAACAGCTGTTGAGATCCTACCACTTCTGAATCAGAAGCACATACCCAACCACTGGACAAGTTAGCACTCTTGTACCCTGTTTAATTAGTTTTTGAACATGGAATATGGCAAATGCTTAAAGTATAATTGCAACTGCCATAAATTATGATTGGTCTCCTTTTGATTTGTTAAAACAATCTAAATTATTTTTTGTGTATATTATTCTTCTGTGCTTGCATGTCTCTGAAGTCCTAAACTACTTGACCAATCTTTTCTCTGCTATAGTTTTAGATTTTCAACTTAAATATGTATACTGGGTGCATGGGTAGTATTACAAATAATTAAGCAACCTTGACAAACTTGACTTTTGGATAACTCGGTCTGTAAAGTATTTACTCATGATGATCACATCCATGAAGACAAGTTCACAATGTGTAAAAAAGTCACTATTTATGATGTACATAGAGAAAGAAAACATTGTTGGTAGAAATCTCAACAATACTATAATGAATTAAATCATTAAAAACCTTATTTTCCGTGACAAGTCATACTTTATTCTGAAATATTTAATAACATATTTAAATTTCAAAATCATGTAGTTCATACAGATTCTGATCACTTAACACTATGTAATTATTTAAATACATATAAATTAGGTATCACTAAAAAACCCATAACACAGAAAGTGCTCATCAGAGAAAAAAAGTATAATATAACAATAAATCAGGACTTATTATCCTGCCCTTATCTAATACTTATTTGTAGTGTGTTTACCTTTTTTTACTCTTTTAACTTGTTATTGGTTCCATAGCAAAATACAAATAAATATTAGCATAAATAATTAATATTTTTTTAAAAAGTTATAGCTAATTTATTTATAAGGCATTTTCATAAATTCTTATTTGTTCCAAAGGAGGAATTAAGCCCACAGAACAAAAATTACTATCTTAAAAAAATATAACACAGTAAACATTAAGACACTAGCAGATCTATAATTAAATTGTTAATATACTCAGTAAATATGAGAAAAAATTATATTATTCAAAGTCTGGTATATCAGCAAAACTGTATCCTGGGTACTCTTTGTATGCATAATATGCTATCCTCATGTGGTACGCTCCTGGCAAAAACATTATACAACCTAAAACTATCATAGGCCAAAGACGATCAGAATATTTTGTGTCTATATGTCCAGTAAATATCAAGGTGCCCAATATAAGTAGTATCGTTCCAACAACAAATAAAAATGCAGCCAAACTTAAAGCCTTCCATGGTACTTCAAGCGGTGGTTTTTCAAATTGGGCATCAGCAAAGCCACTGTCGTCGTTTGATATTAGACGATAGCCATCGTGTTGTCGTCCAAACCGAAATCTAGACATTTCCAGGTTTCTAGGCTCTGTAAATATATCGAGAAGTTCTAATTTAGGTCAAATGAAACATTAGTTAACTTAAAGCGAACTTAACTTTTCTTTAAAATACATTAACAGTAATAGGTGGCTACCTATGTTTAATGTATTCCAGAAATTTTAGTGGAATTCAAATTCAGTTCAGAGATCCCAAATAAAAACTTATCAGAAATTAACTGTCATAATCGTCAACTGTCAAATTTGACATGGTAATGTTCGCCATTTTCAATTGATGATGGCTTTTGTCAGTCTATCCTACGAATTTGCCAATGATCATAATAATGTAGTCCTAAAAGTTTGGGTACATAAATTCACGGCTTTGCTTACGTCTCGCCGTTATATTTACGTCCCAAATGGAATAGGTGGCGAACCTATTGCCATACCGGGCACAAAGTTTTCAGTCATCGATATTTATCACACTTAACTTCCGAAAACAATTTCGGAAAATCATTGGTGTGAGTCTGCGTCAGGATTCAAACCCGGACCTCTGGATCAGAAACCGTGTGCTCGACCACTGGTCCACTGCGACTACAAACTTGAGTGTATAGAGACATATAAAACGTTATAAGATCGGCAATATAAACCAGAAAACGAGCCCAGAAATGTGTTTTTCATATACGAGTATCTTATCAATACGTGCGTAGAAAGTGTATCCAAGTATCGAAAGAGATACCAATAATTGTCGACAACCGTAAAATTGATTATAATATTGAGAATCTGGAATAATGATCTAGACTAAAATATAACAATTATTTATATATGTCACGCTTCACACTCACTCATTACTGATACAGAGGTTTCAAATTCGACTTTCCAATAAAGTAGAGCTACCCATAAAATATTTATTACCATAATATATGTTCTTTATATTTTAGAAGGCATTTTGTAAGGCGAAAAAAAGGACTGGCGAAAGAAGGTGCTGGCGTTCACACGCTGGCGCTCACAGTATCTCCACATTTGGAGTTCGCCTTGCGGGAGCTGTGGTTGAGCTGTAGTATTGGATATGCACGGTAAATGGTGGCTGTGAGACCGGTCGGCCAGGGGCCCAGGTAGTCTTCAGTCGTGGAAGCAGTGGGTGCTCCTCAAGGGGAAACCGACGGTTTGTTTGCTAAAGGGGACCACATCTCCGATACTTGCCTGGATAGCAAGTAGTGCGGGTTTCGCTAGTGGTTGCGCTCGTTGACTCTGCTGGGCTTCGGCCGATGAGTAGCTGCATGTGTGGTGAGCATGCTTTACAGCTGCGGAACCAGCTGGATACTGGTAGCCGGCTTCTCTAGCGTCCCAAGCACGGATTGAAGTGCCAGCTAGATCTCGGACGTAGCGCGCGGTCTGCAGGCGGAATACTGCTACGAAACCCAACCAGATAGTGGGAAATGAAGGAATTCAAAGGGTAAATCTTCCTAAGGGTACCATCAAGAGCTATACGCTTGAGGTAGCGGCAAGACCTACCGCACACTTTGGTTCCGCACTCTGACTTCGGTTAGGGTGTGGCCATATAGCGACCTTACAGGTCGGAGAGTCGTTCACTATAAACAAAACAAACTTTGTAGACAAAGTGATCTCTCTGCCCAAGTTTCGATGGAATCAAGGGCTTCCTCACAGTCCACAAACGCCAGGCGCAGGGGTTGATTATACTTTTCGTTTTCTGTATAATCTCACGAAGAGTGTGAATATGGTGATTGGTACTAAAGCTTTGACGGAAACTAGCTTCTTTGGAAGGATGGAAGTCGTCAAGCCTGCGCGAGAGTTTGATTTTGAGATATCCTCGTATAAGGCCTCCACTTCATCGTCAGATTGTGGCGAAGTCAGTGCGTTGAGCTGTATGACCTCCAGCGAATATCTTTGATTTTTTCACTATAAGGTAGGCTACCCTTGTCGACACACTCTCGATCATCTCCACGCTGGCTACCAGAGACCTGTGAATGATAAATCCGACACCACTTTCTGAGATGTTATCGCCTTCTTGGTAGAAGAGTAAGTTTCCAGACCGCAGGAGTCCCGTCCCTCCCCCTGTCTTCGTACTTCTGTTAATCACCCAAAGTCCCAACTAATTTTACTAAGTTATTCTACCAGCTCGGTGATCCTCTTGTCAGTACTAAGCGTACGATGTATATAATTAAATATTTGTGGTCCTGTTTAATAGAACGCTTACAATTACCCGTCTCTTTCATGCAGTCTTGCTTAGGTATATTCCTTTCTACGATTGCCTGGAAGAAATTTGCTTTTAGCGATAAGGGCGCCATTTGTATTTTTAAAAAGTACCTATAAATGGCGCCCTTATGTTTATATGTGTCTTAAATATAGGTTTTTTTTTAAGGTGTGCAAATAAAAAACTTTCTATCTATCTAAGAATGCATTAACAGAATATTGAGCCTAACGAATGCCGAAGTATTAGAGAGAAATATTAAATATAACCAGTATTACTGCTTTGGCGTGAAGTTATGTATGCTTGTGTATTTATGTAACATAAACACATCCGTAACTTAACGCCAAATACCTTGCGGAGTAGCCTGGTACTCCAGGCAACTCCGCAGGAGACAACAGAGCGCCACAAGGCACGCTTCAGCTGCAGGCCGTATCATCATGGTGGCCACAAGGCCACCCTTCCCTCCTAGGGTGTTGGCAATGAAGGTCCAATAACAACGGTCCCCCGGAATGAAAGGGAATAGGTGGCGAACCTATTGCCGTACTGGGCACAAACTTTTCAGTCATCGATATAATATCTCTTCACTTCCGAAAATAACTTCGCAAAGTCTTAGGTATGAAGATTATCAATAGATTTGAAACCGCGACTTCTTGATTCAGAAGCGGGGTGCTCGACCACTGGACCACCGAGACGTTAGACTTACTCACTTACTTGTAAAACGAATATTCTTGAGGTTTCAGGAGTGAAAACCACGTACGGCACTTATTTCCATCGTATCAGCATATTTTTAAGCTTCTAAATAAACAATTTGGTTAGATATTAACATAAAACATAAACATAAATTCACGCCTTTTGTTACCCGAAGGTGTAGGTAGCGGCTGTTAAGCCTATTTTCGCCGTTATGTTTATGGCCCAAATGGAATAGGTGGCAAACCTATTGCCATACCGGGCACAAAGTTTTCAGTCATCGATATTTATCACACATAACTTCCGAAAACAATTTCGAAAAGTCATTGGTGTGAGCCAGTGTTTGGAATCGAACCCGGACCTCTGGATCAGAAGCCGTACGCTCGACCACTGCGCCGCCAAGACGATTAGATGGTTAGATATTAGTTTTACAAAATTATTTTTCACATCAGGGACTTTAAATATAAACTAGTAAATATATAATAGGTTGGGGAAAAAGTATTTTCGTATTTTTGTATGAAAAGTCAAGACATTTTTTTCAAAGTTTATTTACATTTATTTACAATATATATGTACCGTTTTGTTGAATAACTTTCTGCCATTTTGTGGGCAGAGACATTATCCCGTTACTGTAGAAACTTTGGGACTTCTGATCAAAAAAACGGGACAAATAGTTTTGGCAGTCCTCTCTTGAGGTCAACCTTACAGAACCTAAAGAATTCTGAAGAGACCGAAACAGGTGAAAATCTGAAGGCGCAAGGTCAGGGCTATATGGTGGATGCACTAGGACCTCCCAGTCGAACTCTCTTAATTTTTGCTGAGTGGCTAAAGATGTGTGTGGTCTAGCGTTATCGTGATGAAAGACCACACCCTTCCTGTTGATCAATTCCGGCCGTTTTCTCTCGACTGCTTCCTTTAATCTCATCAGTTGCTGGCAGTAAAGATCAGAATCGATGGTTTTGCCGGACGGTAAAAGCTCATAATGAACAATGCCCTTCCAATCCCACCATACACACAGCATCACCTTATTTCGTGTTAGGCCAGGTTTGGCCACAGTCTGTGAAGCCTGGCCAACTTTCGACCACGACCTTTTTCGCACGTTCTTGTCGTACGTGATCCACTTTTCATCGCCAGTTATCAATCTCTTCAAAAACGGCTCGGTTTCATTACGTCTCAATAATGAATCGCAAATGAGTACACGGTTCATTAAGTTTCTTTGAGTGAGCTCGTGTGGCACCCAAATATCGAGCTTTTTTGTATAACCAGCTTTCTTCAAATGGGTCAAAACTGTTTTGTGGTCAATTCCCAGTTCTTCAGCTACATCGTAACTACTAATATGCCGATCTTGCTCCACTCTTTCAAAAATGGCGTCCATTTTATTCGTAACAAGGCGACCAGAGCGAGGTGCATCTTTAACATCAAAATTTCCGGACTGAAAACGTTTGAACCAAGTTTGTGCTACTCTTACTGACACTGCACCAGGTCCATAAACATCACAAATTTTTTTCACTGCTTGAGTTGCATTTTTGCCTTTTTTATAATAAAATTTTAAAATGTATCGAATTTCTTCATTAGATTCACTCATTTTTACGGAGAGAAAAACAAATGAAAAATAGCGGGAAACAACTTTTTTTAATTTTTTTCTTTTCTTTATAATGTAACCTTTTTAATGTTACCAAAACCAGCCAGACACAAATAGTACAGTCAAAGAAATTTTATAATAAGTTTATACCTACGTTATGCGAAAAGACTTTTTCCCCGACCTAATACTTAAACTAGTATTCACATATTCACATCTCACAATCCTGAGAATCGACTAATTTTGGTCGTGCTGTAACAGTGTTTTCTATCTATCTATTTCGCCATTGAATTCCCTAATTAACATCCATATAATTTTGATAGAGACACTAATAGAGACATAGCTTGGAAATGATCTCCCTACAACCCAGTTTTAGATATCACCAAATACAAACTATACTTTCACAGAAACGGGCAGCCAGCCATGGACAAAATTGCTGTTGAAATATCTGTACCTAGATATAAATGTAATTAAAGTGTCTGTAATATTGAAATGACTGCTTTTTTCTACATTCTTATGAATGTATATACGGTACATACAGCAAAATGGCATTTATTAAAATTTTTGTCTGTTTGTTCCGGCTAATCTATGAAGTGGCTGGAGCGATTTTGACGGGAATTTTTCGGCAGGTAACTGGTGTAATAGGGAGTAACTTCGGCTACATTTTTTTAAGAAAATTCTTTTATTTAAAATAAAAATGTATGAACTCGATTTAATAGAAGTTTAATATTATTCAGCTTAAACTCACCGAAAAATAATAGTTACATTACAAATACCGAAGA
The DNA here is from genome assembly GCA_905147225.2 of Euproctis similis. Lineage (NCBI taxonomy): Eukaryota > Metazoa > Arthropoda > Insecta > Lepidoptera > Erebidae > Euproctis > Euproctis similis. The sequence goes on along the minus strand of LR990105.1, from coordinate 22,177,649 downwards.
CTGAATAAATAGTACTATATTTATAACAATAGACTCTCCCAGCTATATTCCCCCAGTCACACAAATATTAGTGCGACTGAGTCAAGGCCCCTATCTCTACCCATAAATTAAATCAGCTACCAAACAACGCCACTAGAGTTACAACCCTTTCAAACAGACTGCTTAATAACTACGGAATCCATATATTATGTTATACGTAGTGCGGATTTGTGCATCAGCCTTGACCCAGTGAGAAAGTCCGCAGTTAGCTTACATTTCCCGCCATTTGTTCATTACTTACAAAAAAATGGAACAAAAGCAGTTCCATTGTTACATATCATTGTAATTTTAATCATTATATTAATAGTCGATACAATGGATAGTGTATGTGTAGTTGTTTCTATTGTATCTTCACCCTCTGAATAACCGAAGCGTTGCTGTCTCCTTGAATAAGACATCTCTCATTTTGATATCAATAGTAGAGTCTTCATTACATAGTATAAAATAACGACACTTTCCGCTGTCTGTCCCCATAAATGCTTATATTGGAACGAAGTTCCTTACCGCGTCAGGACACTTTTTCCATGCCAAACTGCACTTTCAAGTATCGGCTTATTTAGAAAAATGTATAACTACCCAAATGGTCTAGTGGCTGGGATACCTTGCTCTCATACAGGGGGCTCGGGTTCGATTCCCGCTATCGGAACTCTTTTTGAAGTTTTATTTTCCATGTTTTCAAATTTTATATGTTTTTCTAGTTCTAAAATTGTATTACAATTCCTTCACTAATCAATCGAAAGGAACTTCGTTCCATCCGGGTGTCCCTTGACACCTCTCAAGTTTTCTTTAAAACTACGCAGTGGATTTTGATGTGTTTTTTTTTAATAGTTAGAGGGTGTCAACAGGGTGGTTTTGCTCTAATTTAGCATTCTAATTGCAAACGCTGGCTGAACCCTAAGTGATAGATCAAAATAATATTCTACATTATTAAACACCTTCAGAAGGTCTGCAAAAAATTCCGCGAAGGCATATGTCTATCTTTTAGGGATAACCCACAATGACCATTTGTATTTTGTTACTTTTTCGAGGAATAATGGCATAATTTGTCAAGCGATTTTAAACATTACAGCATTAATTATGCATGTAATATAGATATGTTAATATTATATAATAAATTAAAAGCAAAACTCTTTTTAAAGAAGCTTTTATTTAAGCGCTCTAAAATAAGAAAATAATATTTCCTTAAAAATTTCAAGAAGAAATGCATCAAAAATATATATGCCGTCATCTCGGATGGTCCACCGTATGGTATTTAGAATGACGTCACATTATTTTTGAGTTATTCTCAACAAGCCCTTTGATTTGATACCCATATTGTAGAAATGAAAATATGGTGGAATATCCGCCATATTGAATTTAGAATGATGTCATATTATTTTTTGAGTTAATTTCAACAAGTCTTTTTATTTGATACCCATAATGTTGAAATGCAAATATTTTTCCCGCCATATTGGATTTGGAGTGACGTCATTTTTTTTTCGAGTCACTCTTAACAAGCTCTTTCATTTGATACCCATATTGTAGAAATGCTTTAAAAAAACCTGTTTCTCTATCTTGGAGGATCCGCCATATTAGATTTAGAATAACGTCACATTATTTTTTCAGTTAGTCTCAATGAGCCCTTTCATTTGATACCCATATTGTACAGAATCTTAAAATATGTTTTCCTCCATCTTGGATATTCCACCATATTGGATTTAGAATAACGTCATATTATTTTTTGAGTTACACTCAATAAGCCCTTTCATTTGATACCGATATTGCAGAAACGCATTCAAAATATACATTCCTTCATCTTGGGTGGTCCGCCATATTGGATATAAATTAATGTCACACATCATATCATACATTGTCATCCAAAGTAAACATGTATACAAAATTTCAGCTCAATCGGTTGAAGATATTTACTTCAAAATTGAGTTGCAAGATTCCACCGAACATACATACTTACATACTATACATACATACAGGTACATACATACATACAGTGCAAGTTAAATAAAAGCTTTTAAAAAACGAAATTCTTCTGTATTGTTTGTTTGACCTAGAAAAATTTGAAATGTCATAGATTGATATCTATCAAATTGTTCAATTCAGATAATAGGTACTGTATGCCAGTATTAAAACCGAATTAAATATTTAATTTCGATTCATGAGTCAACATAATAACTAAGGCTATAACTTCCCAAAACTTCAAACTCGGGACTAACAGAACTCCGAGTGCTAAACCACTCTTTTAGGTCGAAAACCGGTCGAAAGCTTTTAAATCTTGTATTATTTAATATCCTTAATTTTTAAATTTCTACTACTACTAATACCCTTTAAATCTCCCTCAGTGGTCGGTTCCGGTCATATCTGAGGATCGTGATCAGCATCAGGTTGCACCTGGTGGGCTGGTGCGGATAATCTGCCTCCACCGATTTCTGTACAGCGCATCGCTCGTAATCGTGCAAAACCTGGAGAACGACGAAACCTTTACTTGATCGGTCCCTCTCGTTGGCGCATGACCACGCGATCTCTTGCCTTCAGTGTTGCTAATCACGATCAGTTTTTTCAAGTTGTCGTCGCCGCTACGAACCGTATAATCGAAGAATGAGGGGATGCGCTGTTTGCTTATGGTGGACAAGCGTATTTTTATTTGAAATTGGTTTTGGGATTGATGCATTTGTGCATTTCGCAGTCTGAGGTATTCTCAATATACGTCTCCAGCAGCACATTGCGAATGCATCAATTGCCGTTGCTTTTCTTGGGTCAGAATTATCAATTTTTTGACTCCGTAGAAGAAAATAGGAAACCCTTCATATAAGTATGTAGATTCTTTTAAGTAGATTAAAATTTCCAGTCATAAAGTCACTATTTTTACATTAATTGGTATGAAGGTATTTCTGTGCGTTTTTGGGTCTCAACCCAACAAAGCCCGGGAATACCGTACCAAGGTACGTACGATTTTGTAATACCTAAAGAATCTTTTTCAAGAATGAGGCAAAAATATAAAATGTTGCCGAAGACTAACAACTGTACTATAAAATAACTGTCATTAAGCATAATAATAGCGTTTTGATCGCTAAATAATATTTATGAGAAAATGGGGTGTGCTTAGTAACGAGTTCACACCCTGTCGACAACCACTGGATCGTCGCCAATAAAGAAAATTTCACGAACTACTAATAAAGTATCTTGTATCGATAAAAAAACCCCAAAACATTAATGTAAAACAGATGTTTGCAATAACAAAATAAAATAAATCAATTCCATTACCGAACTGTCATTTGCTTTCACTTTTAACGATACTTCAAAATCAATGAAAAGCAATGAATGAAAATGAAACTCTACTTGAGACCGTAAAGTTTAATTTACAACTCGGTTAATGTCTTGATGATATAAATAAATGTTTCCCCTTGAAATCGACACGTATCATAAGAGGACGGAATATTTGAAAAAAACCTTCCTCAATAAATTATGTGTATAGGCGGTGACGGACGGATTTAATATTGCCGTCTAAAAATACCTGACCGGTAAAACTTGAACGATTCTTGTTAGGAAGTTTGATCCCCTTAGTCCGATACCAAGAATCTGAGTGACGGGGTATTATTGTACTCAACTAATAAGCGAAATTGACAAAATATTTGTATTAAGTACAAATATTGCTTGTTTAGAATGTATGGTGAAATGATACGTCATTATGTAGGCACGAGTATCGCTGCGTGTTTAGTTTAATCGCTTGCGGAGGGCGGCCGAGGGCGACTGGGGGCGGCCGGGGTGACTGGGGGCGACCGGGGGCGCAAGGCGCGTGCGCGGTGGTGCAGGCGCGCGCACCCTGTCAGTGGGGCGCTCACTCCGCCGGCACACCGACCCCGAGGCAGACGCGCGCCCATCGCTCGCTACGCGAAGCAACGCCGGCCCCTAGCGGCCAGGAGCCCTCCTTGGCGCCTCCAACATCCAATATCTCAACACATCACCACCGAGGGCAAAGCGCCACGGACGCCGGCGTTCGCACACAGGGCTCGCCGTATAAAAGGTATATAATAACCCCCATTCTATCATTCATACTTCGTACTTGTTATACACGCCATGAATACGCTACCTATTTCCTATACATCACGATGGCACATTTAATTGTTCGACACTTTGCAAAAAAAAAATTGATCCCAGCAGGACACCTTGATATTACCTGCATTATGACAAAGAGTAGATACGTAATCTGTATAAATCGGTGCTACTCTTTTGAAAGCTACCGTATGGTGCTTATGCTTTAATCCTATAATTGACTAATAACTAGTAAGATATTAATTGAGCTCTCCTCATTACGGCTTCTATGTAATAGTTGGGTAGATAGACGTATATCTCACTATATGTTTAAGAGGATGAAGGTTCTATCATATGTTTATCTGCTGATCCTTTCTCAAGCGCACGTGATAATATGCAATTTTAATCTATAATTATGTTAAATTTCAGAATCAATTAACTAATTAATAGTCTTTGATGAGACCTATAAAATAAAATCATTTCAATATTATGTCATTTAATTATCTTATTGTTATTATAATGTCAAGAAGTACAATTAGGTATTTGAAAAAAAAAAATATTGATTTTTTTTTATGTATTTTAAAACTTTATTATTAATAATATTGATATTTAATGCAAAAACTTCAAAAAATTATTTTTTCAATTAATTATAAACAATTAAAAATTGATGAAATTTAAATAAAAATCACGTGACTATAAACGCGCCATGATTGGTCACTATAGTTGTGACGTCATAATGTTTTAGCTATTTAATAACAGTACAGCGTTTACGGCTAATACTCATGTCTAGACAATAATATTGAAAATTTATTGCTAAAATACGAGTTGTTAGTTGATTTAAATTAGTTATGTGTGATAAAGGATTTATTAAGGCAAAGTCTGATAATATTCCTGATGTTGATATATTTATGATCACCGATTTTTTAAGAAATGACGTTTGACGACGACAACGACGACGTTTCTTGAGAAAGAATTAAGAGTAAAAATAACGCGTCCGGGGATGTATCTTGTACCTAGTTATCCGATTTTTGCAGCATCTCCTGATGGAATGACAAGCAATGCCATTGTTGAAGTAAAATGTCCCACCAGTCATAAATCATTGGATATTTTTCTAGCAAAAGGTAAAGTCAGCTTGAAGTGTAATGCCCAAATGCAACTACAAATGTTATTGACTGGTAAAAAATAAAGTATCTTTTGTGTTGCTGATCCACATTTTGAAGAAAATAAAACTATTTACATTAAAAAATTTATTTACTGAACTTTCCTTAAATATATAATAATTATTTGATTTGTATACTTAGATAAATAATAATTAATAAAAATGGTATTAAGAAATACTTACATCGAAATGATCTTCACAACAAAAAAAATTCGATTTTGTTTGGGGATTATCACGGTGCACTGCTTGAAACCATTTATTTCGACATTTGTCATCTTGGGGAACATTTAAAAACATTTTATCAGGAGTTGCCTTTGTAGTATTCGTACATAATGGTACAAAACAAGAAGGATAACTTTTGAGGTTCGACATTTTTAATATAAATTTAAATATTTAATAATGACAACAAAATTAAATAGATCAAAACACTGTATTTATTATTTTTCTATCAACTGCAATGAGTGAAAACTAACATTAAGACGTCACACGCGCTCGGGTTTGTTCGGGAGTTGTCGGCGTGTCTTCGGTACTGGATTCAAAAATTTATTTTTATTTTGAAATAACTTTTGAATTATTGCGAAAAAAAAAAAAAAAAATGTTTTGTTATAAAACTAATATATAATCTTTCAATTTATCACAAAAAAATTTTTTTTTCAAATACCCAATTATCTGTGGATACTGCTGAAGTTTTTGCACCTGGTTTAACAATCTGAAACTAAGATAGAAAAATAGACATAAAAAATTAAATTGTGCCATTTTATTTTAAAAAGAAAGCGAAAGAGTGGACAACATGTTGGATTCTATTTATAGACTGTTCAATAGAAAAGTATCGAATGAGCTATTTGTTAACGGCTTCAGTTTGCTTTTTGTTGTATTTAAATTTGCACAACTGTTTCCTAGTTACGTGCGGAATTAAAGTTGCGTATATTATTTAGACTAAATATTGCTGGTCAAGCTACATCATATCTGGCGTGTGCATATGCTTATAGAGAGAACAAAGAACGAAGAATTTGTCCCAAATCTTACATTGTATTTGGAGGAAAAATGTTACAGACTTCATGATAAACAAGGGCATATTAAAAAATATAAAACCATCAAAGAATGATGATGATTAAAATTAACATCATAGAGGTGGAAGAAATAGTAACCGAAAATACTAGTTCAAGTTTGAGAGATTTAATGCCGCCAAACCCTTTGAAACACATAAGTGGACCCAATTTGCAACAATCACTTGGGTTTGAAACGTTTTCAAAGACTAGTAAAGAAGTTCTGAATTATATCCAAAAATCAATCTAACAAGAGGCACTTGACATATGCAAGAAGTATCAGTCAAAAACCCAACATTTAAGAATCCATTGTTACTTGTGATGGATGTTGATTTACGAGTTTGCATGCAACATTGCAAGTAATAAGCAAGCTTCAAGTGAGTCGTTCAACTGCATTGAGATCTAAAAGAAACTACATCAATATCTATCTAAAATCGATTTTCTTTGGCTATCACGATGTTGACACTCGGAATTGCATTTAACCCTGTCTTATTTTTCACATTTTGTGTGTTATTAATATTTTCTCCACACTTTCTTGACATAGTAGTTTAAACTACTTACATATTATCATCATATTCACCCATAATTACATTGTATAAAACAAAGTCGTTTTCCGCTGTCTATCCCCTTATATGCACATATCTTTAAAACTACGCAACGTATCTATAATTCATATATGATGTAGTAAAAAAAACGTGATAAATCCAAAATTTGTTTCTTTCTTACTTTTGATGCGTTAATTAAAGTTCACCGGGTCAACTAGTATTTTATAAATATATTATTTTTTTCACATCTTAAGACAGGACGGCGATGGATCATAGAAAGTACTTATTTTGGCAACAAAGATTTGAAAAATTATGTTAAATTTAAAACAAAGAAATCGAAGTGGAGATTCTCTCCAATGCAGATGTTTTCTTATACTTGCCATTAAAGAATCATCCATCTGGTGTTTATCAATTAGCAGATATATAAGGAACTTCGTTCTAAAACTTAATTGCTTTGTAAAATCTCTGCAAAGTACTTGCTTAATTGTCAACTTTCTTTTCGACCCGTGTAAAGAGGAGACACTTTACGAATTACAACTTTGCTCTTATCTCTTAATGATCTGATTCGTTCGTACAGGATTATTTAAACAAAATCCGCTTTCAACGTTTACGTAATGTAAACAAGGACATTTCGAAATAAACCTCTTTCGAAAAAAATATTGTCAAGAGCATAGGTACTAAAGTATATAGGTACCTATATTTTTAAATTCAGAACAACATTCTAATTGGTTGAAAGTTTTTTTTTCTCTGATTATAAAAAAAAATACAATGATGCCAGTGGTGGGTACGGCACGGTTCACCTACGTCAATAGAGATTCCATTGAGAATAGCGGAGCTAAATGAAACCTACATTTCGCGCTAGCGGTTTTAAATGCATAGCTCTTTCATTAAAAAAATAACATGCCTCTTTTCATGTATTTACATACTGGAAGTCAAAGAAAGTCTAATTTTAAAATTAGACTTTCTTTGACTTCCAGTCTAACTGGCATTCTTTTTATCATACTAAAGTGCAGGCAGCATCGACAAATGTTTTTATACTTATCTGGATGGACATCCGACGATGTTATAATTTTTTTTTATTTTATGCATTTTAGTTCTCGGAAAATATTCGACCTTTGACTAGAAATCCGGACACCCAAATACGTTAAGGCAAATGAGATAAACAAACATAAGTTCACATAATATTTGTGATTGCATTATAACCAAAAGTATAATCAATTTACAAGTTAAATGTTCATCAATTTGTCAAAAATCGACGCGCGTGCATGAAAAGAGTTATGAAAGTCAACGAAGCGAGTGAGGTGTGTAAGAATCGTGCCTTATGGCACTCCGTTCTCTCTGCCTACCCGCAAGGAATTTGGCTTGAAGTAATGTTACGCATTATATCCTCGGTATCAGTTTTTCTTTTACATTTTAATTTTTTTCTTTTACATTTTAATTTGTCTATACTGCGTAATAGTATGAAAATGCTATTAATTTATTGAAATTCCAATAACGTCATGATAAAAATCCAAAGGTGACATTACAGATGTAAAAAAGATTGATAAAGAAAGCAAGCTTTGCAAATTCAACAACGGGAAGCAAATTTTTCGGAAAAATCAATTAGTTTTTGTCCTAAAGCTTTGTGCTCAAAAGTGAATTGCGAGCGCATAGAATCCAAGTAATGAAGGACAGGGGTATTTTAACGCGCGATGGATAGTCTGTATACCTGGCCAGTATATAATACTCTACATTATAATATATTTATACTGCACTCAATTCAATTAAAGAGAGAGAAAGAGATAAACGGAAACATATACATTGTTTTACTTCGATGAAAATACAAGTAGACATACCTACATTCCATTATCATGCAGCAGTCAGAAACTGTGTCTTGAAATGATACGTGTCTCACCAAATATAATGAAGGTTTTTATCATTTATGTCACGCAGCGTATAATATATATATATATATATATATATATATATATATAGAAATATTACAATAAAAGCCTGTCCTTGTACAGAATAAAATTGCCATAGAGAACTAGGCTATTGAAAGATCTGACATCCCGGTGCTCGATCGATTGCCACTTCACTTCACAATGCTATTGTCTCTTTTTTTATTATTAAAACCTTAAAACTTCATATTCAAGGTCTCTATGCTCTTCAATACACACAGCATAATATTATGCTGCCTGAATTCAGTATGATTTTAAATTACAGCTTGCAAAAGCTTATGCCAAGTTTTTCACATGGTTAATACATGATAGATTTCGTAGGAGTTGTCAGGAAAAGAAGCTATTACCACCGGGCCGGTGTTTGTACTTCTTAGATTTGTCAAGTACTAACTGTAAGGTTTATGTGAGAAACCAGGTATAATCATTAATCTGGAGAAGATATGGGATTTTTCTTATGGGATATAGGGTCAAACGGGCTGGCGTGTCGCCCAATGGCAATAAACAAACGCTGCTCATGTACACCTTGTACACCACACACAAATAGTGTTGGAGTTGCGTTACTGCCCCTTGCAACTGGATATGGAAGAGGTCGGAAGTGGAAAGGGAAGGGAAGAGTGGAAGGCTAGCCCCTTCCACTCTCCTCCGGAAATCTCTCTCACCGAGCGAATCGCGACGCCACTTTACGTAGATATTCTGAGATGCCGTGGTATGTCATGAGTCGAACCGGTCCATTTATGTAGCGAACTGTCTGACTCTACCACGTTTTCAAAATTCAAAATAAATAGACTCTAGATCTTCAGTCAGTAATATATCCATGACGGGACGGGTCATGACGGGAAAACCATTATGGACCAATCAACTAATCAAATAGTCAAGTAATCAATAGAAGTTAAGTTAGTGATAAAAATGGAAAGATAATTCACTTTCAAATTTATGAAAGAGAAACTAAATGACAAATGGAAATTAAAGTCCAAAGCTTACACAATCACTTATTAAAACTTCACAAATTCTTAGAAGGACATTTTAATCACAGTTTGATTATCCTGGACAGATGATAACACCAAGTTTTATTTCAATTAATATTGAACACTAATAATATTCAGATATAAAAGTCTTGTGAATTTTGAGGTCTGTTGTCCGTATTAGATGTACAACATTGACTATTATCAGAGCCTCATCATGGCCAAGTAGCCTTACTGCAGGGCAGTAGTCGACAGGTTCGATCAATAACCGAGTACAAATATTTGTGCGATGATTTGATGAACATGGGCATATGTATGGCATATGTCTATTTAAAAAATCGAAACCTGTACCGATTCTTTTAAGTTAAATTATAAAGTTCATTGAAATACGTACAAAAAATATTCTTGCACAAGTATGGGCACATGTCAATCCAGCACCTTGGGCCCGAACACACAGACTATCACCAAGAATGGAGCCCCCACCATTGGTAGCATCACTATCTGTGTCTTTAAATTATTAACGGGCATTTACTGGAATAATAGATTACTATAAATAAGGCCAGTATGGTAATAGGTTCGCCACCTATTCCATTTGGGTCACAAACATAACGGCGAGTCAAAGCTTTTTCACGTCACATTTTCTATTAGCAGAGCCACGAAGGTAGCCGCATTAATGGGATAGTTCGACGTCCAGAAGACCACTACACCCCACATCCCTCTCGGTTTTACATGTGGGATAAGGCTATCAATATCCCAGAGATTGATAGCCTTATCTCCCATCCTATTCTAATCTTCCAGAGATTGATAGCCTTATCCCACATCGTCATTTCCAAATAACATAAATAGAAACAAACGTTGCATAAATAAATTTGTAGCGATTTCAGAAATGAGTTTAGTTATGATAAGATATAAATGGGAAAGGTCGTGTGGTAACGAGGCAGTGCAAACTTTATATACAAAATGACTGACGCAAAAAGAAAATAATGATTACGAGAGCGCACTTTAATCCCCGTCCGCTTACATTTTATATGGCTTTATCGCGCTCGTTGTCCAAACACTTTTGTATAAACTCTGAAATGAAATAACTAAGCCTGCATCATATTTATATTTTCTGAAAGGTAATGGGCCTGCTCGACCAGTGAAATACCACGACCTCCCAGTATATCAACGTAAAGTTGCTCATGCCGTGGTGCGACAGGTATCCGGAGGCCCTGCTAACCCTTCCCTTTTTCCCTTACCATCCAACTTCCGACCCCTTCCTTATCCCATTGTAAGGGCTGGCAACGCAACTGTAACATTTGTGTTCAGGTGTCCATGGGCGGCGATTTTTGCTTGCCATAGAGTGACACGCCTATTCGAATGCCCCCCTATTCCATAAAAAAGTTAACTAGTACATCGTACAACAAATTTTACAACAACCTGCAACACAAATAGTGTTACAGTTGCGTTTAAGGGAGTAAGATAGGAAAGGATGGGGAAAGAAACGCGAGAACGCCACTTTACGTCGATCATCTGAGAGATCGTGGTATTTTACCGGTCGAGCCGGCCCATTCGTGAAGCGAACTGTTCGGCTCTACCACTGTTAATAGGTACTTTTTGAGTTTAGTGCGTATAGAGTTAGAAGTCTAGATCTACTTTTGGTCTTTTAACTTGTAGTTTTGTAGCTTTTTTCTCTTTATTTTTCTTCATTTCTTTGTTGTGTTCATGTTTCATGTTTATTAAATAAAAACATGTACCAGGAGTGTATGTGTTGTTAGGAGATTAAAGACGTAATGAATCGATCGTGGCCGGACGGTACTGCAGTAGTGGCGCAGATTCAAGGGCGCCGCGCCGGCGATACTGGCTGGCACACGCAATGCTGTTGCCAACCGAACATACTAACGCCTGGTGACTTTCAACATATATGGAAAAATATTCAAATCTGACAACTAATAATAATTCTTGCTAAAACATTTAACCTCTTATTTTTAAGCCTCTATAGTTACTTAAAAACTCTTCACGCTCTAAAACTTGTAACGGACGAAAGTTCTCGTTGACAATATTTTTCATAGTTTTTCATAGTGGTCGAGCATATACTTCTGATCCAGAGGTCCGAGTTCGATTCCTGACACTGGCTCACACTAATGACTTTAAGAAATTGTTTTTCGGAAGTTATGTGTGATAAATATCAATGACTGAAAACTTTGTGCCCGGTATGGCAATAGGTTCGCCACCTATTCCATTTGGGACGTAAACATAACGGCGAGACGAGGCTTGGCAGTCGCTGCCTACACGGGCAACAAAATTATGTTTATTATGATTATGTAGTGTTTTTAATATAGGTATGACTCACTTTAACACCGTGAAAAACAATAGAGTTAAATTATTGTTTTATAATATTATTCCAAAAACCATTCAAATATTTACTCAAAGTCCGACCATTTGGATAAATATTTAGTTTCTTACCTATAGCTATATTGATTTTTTTTTTGTATTTTCTCATGCATGATATGATAATTGATTGCAGCGCATATATTAGTCTTTGAACTATATAATCCTATGTAGGTCTATGTAGGACCGAGCGCCATCAATATGCGGTTTTTTTGTTACCTTTATTTATGACACTTTTTCTTACATATAAATTCGGAGAAGTCTTTGATTTGTGGACGATCTAGAATATCTGTCTCTCGGGTAGAACAAAGCCCAGCGTAACATTTTATACAAAAAAAAATTGATTATTTGTTGTATACAATATACCCTGTGTTCTTTACACACTAACTGCTGAATTAATTTCTTTTGTCCTTTGGAGATAACTTGACCTAGACTTCTAACATTAGAATCATATGCCGGAATCGGAAGGGCTAGGTAGCCTTTTAGGTAACAAGTTTAGAAAATATTGCCCTATTTTTTTCTATTCGCACTGGCACCGATTAAATGATAAAAGTAATAATTACATGTCGAATATTTTTGAAACGAAGTTCCTTATCGCGCGTTGTGAAAGGGGGCTAGACGGAAAAAATTGTCACGACACTTTTTCCATGCCAAACTGCACTTTCAAGTATCGGCTTATTTAGAAAAATGTATAACTACCCAAATGTTCTAGTGGCTGGGATACCTTGCTCTCATACAGGGGGCTCGGGTTCGAATCCCGGTATCGGAACTCTTTTTGAAGTTTTATTTTCCATGTTTTCATATTTTATATATGTTTTTTTTTAGTTCTAAAATTTTATTACAATTCCTTCACTAATTAATCGAAAGGAACTTCGTTCCATCCGGGTGTCCCTTGACACCTCTCAAGTTTTTTTTATTAAAAAAAACCACTTGAATAATATAACCCTCAGTCGTTACAAATAACATATAAAAAAATAGCAAAGTTAATTTTCTCATAATATTTACAAGGGTCGATAGTAATGTTATTTTCTGAATAATAATAATAATAAAATATTCCAACAGCAATATCTAACAATATACAACACTTAATAGATTTTCTCTTCATCATACTCATACATAAAACATGACGTAACTGAGCTGTCCAATATAATAAATAGAAATAAACAGTCTTGATCATTGACCTATATGATATAGACTTGTAGTAACCTTCTAAAAGTGTGACCACCAGCCATAAGTCTACAGGCTTATGCGAAGCTTATGTCAATTCAGTCATCTGTCAGACGCGAACCGAATAACAATAGGTACAAAATGGGTAAATGCGTAGTAAAAGAGTGCGATTCAAGATCGGAAACCCATAAGAAATTAACCGGAATTACTTTCCACACGTAAGATTAATGTTAACATTAATATTAAAATACAGTAAAATAGATAAAATGTTGAATTTTCATAATTAGCTTCAGTGATACCACTAAAAACTTAGTTTTAGTTTCCCACTTTTGTGGGAGAGTTATTAATTTATGGAAAAGGAGATTTTAAATATTTTTTGTTATAATAATAACGCTGCAGGGTGCCTAAAGATGCAGCACGCCGTGACAAGTGGGTGAAAATTATCCGATTGCTGAGAAAAGAAACTGACTGGCTACCTACACCCGGGAGATCATTTATCGTCAATTCAAGTTGATGATTCGCTTATATTAATAAATGCCATAATTAATAAATACTTAAAAATAAGATTGTATCACGAAAGCAAATTATTCACTCAGACTTATAAAAAAGAGACTAAAAGGCAATTTTATACAAAACTTATGTTACACCGCTGTGTAACATAAGTTTTGTATAAAATTGCCTAGTAGTGTATAATCAATAATTGCAACACAATCCCCCTTGGTAACTCTGGTTGTTAGACTTTCTGGCTTCTGACTACCCGTAACGACTACCAAAGATGTTCAAATGACAGCCGGGACCCACCAATTTACCGTGCCTTCCGAAACACGGAGGAACTCGTCATGATAAGATGGTCACCCATCTACGGACCGACCGCGCCAAGCGTTGCTTAACTTTAAATATGATCGATCGACCCGTGCGGCTGTTAGGCCCTGTCCACGTTAAATACAATAATTCCCTTTCAATATAATGAATGTAAGTACATTATTTTACTACTCAAGCGTTTTCACTATTTTGTGTATCAGTACCTAATTACACACACTGTACACCTTACCTACAGCGGTTTAAATCGCTGCTCTAAGGCAGGTGTACACAATTAGGTACAGATGAGTGTGATCCAATTTTTTTCGGAACAGCCGATCTAGTACGGAGTACACAGAGATCGTTGATCCATTCATTATTTCAGTTATCTTGTAATACATCTGATAAGAAATTAATAAGTAATAGTAAAATATTGAATTTATATTTATTAAATATTTTTACGAGTACATGGCTTGAAAAAGTTGGGTAAAATTTCGCATGGGCTGGCCACCCCACACCGCCATTGCAAATTTATATTGCCATCTTTGTCTAATCAAAGTGACGGCAATGTATTTGACATTTGTGTGACTGAGATAGATATATGTTTAATTTTAAATGTCTAGTGGTTTCAAAGCTACGTCATTGCATCTAAAAAGTGGACACACATTTTTTGACGCATTTGTATGAGGTTTGCTCCTCTTGTATATTTAACTCAGTGGTCTTGATACATATTTTTATTTGAATAGCCCATGTTACACAATGGACGTATCAACAATAAAAACTTTTTATGTTGTACTCAATACCATCTAAGTCTCCGATATATGGCAATAGGTTGCGATGTGAAAATGCGGCTAATCGAGGGCTAAAAGCCGCTGCGATCTACGGGTGGAATAAGCGTGATATTACAATTTAATTTTTAAAACAATCACCATACACAATGAATATCTTAAGATTTATCATATGTGTCATTTAAATGGCCCATAGTTGTTGTTTTAATAATTCACTCAATGTGAGTAGGCAAAGGTCGTTGACCATACAGCCATTTCTTATGTTATTTTTAAATGGCCCATAGTTATTTTTGGCGCCCACAATACTTGTCATAGTCATTAACTGAAAGTAACGAGTTTTCTACTGATTTATTCCAATCATATTATCATCTTTCATTACAGACTTTATAAAAAATATACTCCGATATGTAAAAAACATCACAAATTAGACAATTCCTCTTTAACAATGGCAAAGCCACGCAGTTCGCTGCATGAATGCGCCGGTTCGACCGCTGAAATACCACGACCTGACAGAATATCGACAGAAAGCTCATGCCACGTTTAGCCCAGTAATAGAGGTATCCAGGGGACCCCTTCCCCACTGCCCTTCACATCCCACTTCCGACATTATCCATATGCCACTGTAAGGGCCGGTAACGCAACTGTAAAACTGTTTGTGTTTGTGCCGTTTGTTGCTTACCATAAAGTGAAACCCCAGCTCGTTTGCCCCGTTCCGCGTTTCCTCCCATAAAAAATAACTATTGCTAGTAATATCATACTACGGCTGGCTCTTCTACGATGAAGTGCGTATTAAGGATTTCGATAGACGATCACGCGTGACCGGCATAACTCGCAAAGATAACGTGCTTACGTGGAGACAGGCAGAGGAAGAATATTGCTTGACTCGAGTGTCCAATCAGTAAAGGAAAGATGAGACGAACATTCTACACGAACGATCCTTTCACCTGAGAGACCTTGGACATCAATTTAGATTTATGAATATGATTTTTATGTTGAATATCTTACGATAATCTAATATATAAAATTCTCGAGTCTAGATGTGCGTAATTGAACTCCTCCGAAACGGCTTGACCGATTCTCATGAAATTTTATGTGCTTGTCGGGTAGGTCTGAGAATAGGACAACATCTATTTTTCATCCCCCTAAATCACAAGGGTAGCCCACCCCTCAATTTTTTTTTTAATTTTTCGACATATTTCTGTTTCTTATTTTTATTTTTTTTTATAAAACGGGATACAAAAATACATACAACCCTAAATTTTCAACCCCCTACGATCAACCCCTATTTTTTAAATTTTATTTTTCGGCAAGACAACATTTGCTGGGTCAGCTAGTTATTAATATAATAATAATAAGATCTTGGAAACATTGCACATAGCGCCCGCTAGTTCCAAACTAAGTAAGTAAATGCTCGTGTTATGGAAACTAGATACCGGATACTAATATACATATACTTTTCTTTTGTAAATACATACTTTTATTAAAAAGAAAAACACCCACACAGACGCCATACAAACACTAATAGTTGTCATAAATATTTGCATACGGGTGGGGATCGAACCGCCGACCTCGATTCCACAGTTAGTTGTTTTACTAATGCACCACGAAGCTAGTCAAAAGTAAAGCAAAAAAAATATTAAGTAATAACTGTAAATATATACTATGTATTTTTTATGGCGTAGGAGGGCAAGCGAGCAAGTGGGTCACCTGATGGTAAGCAACTACTCACCGCCCATGAACACCGTGGTGCGTTGTCGTCCTTTAAGGGAGTTAGGCGGGAAAGAAGGGGAAAGGGGATTGGGCCTCTGGATACCTCTCTCACTGAACGAAACCCAGCACGACCCACTTCACGCCGATATTCCGAGAGGTCGTGGTATTTCACCTGTCGAGCCGGCCCATTCCTGCAGCGAACTGCAAGACTAAGCCACTGTTGTAATGTATGTATAATTGCTTGATATTTGAATGAAATCTATATATATATATATATAAGAGATTTCCACCTATATATTGACTCATCACGATATCTCTGGAACCATAAGGCGTAGCGACTTGAAATTTGGTAGGATTATTCCTTTCGCCGAGTAGAGGTCAGCTAAGAACGGATTTTTCGAAATTCCACCCACAAGGGGGGTTGCGGGGGTGTTAACAATGGAAAATTCCCATTTTTAACCTATAGCTGCTATCGACTTCAAATTTGTCGAAAATATTGCAGTATTAACATAGCGGGGCAGCAGTTATGACTTTTGATGCGAAACAGAGTTCGCCGGGTCAGCTAGTATATTAATATTTGAAGGAAACATGTTAAGTGGTTATGCACATCTAAGTACTGGCATCTTGCATCTTGCATTACTACATCTAATCACAAGATTAAGCGATACTTTATAACCTTGCTTACAAGCTTCAAACAAAAGTCCTTTGGCTTCAAAATATTCAATATATAATATAGTGCCTAGGAATCATACATACACTAGCTGACCCGGCGAAGTTTGTTCCGCATCAGAAGTATTTTTACAGAAGTAGTTAGCAATTAAAGTGCTAAATCTCGAAAAATATCACTTGTTCTTTACAACATTATACAAGAATTATAGATAAAAACAACCCCGTTGACGCCATATATCTATTAAAAGAAACCGGATCAAAATCCGTTGCGTAGTTTCCAAGATCTAAGCATATAGGGGGACAGACAGCGGAAAGCGACTTTGTTTTATATTAAGTAATGAATTATGTACCTATGTATGTATTTAGTATGAACATGTTTTAAAATTTTCGATATAACATTATGATCAATATCTCAGAGAGCAAATGAAATATAAAACTGCAGTTAATTTAATTAGCAAGTTAACTACCTAGTTAAATAAATTAACTGCACTGCTAATGTAATTAACTGCCGTTATAGCCAAGACTTTAAATGTATATACTGAAAATATACTACTTCCGTATAGTGCCATTTTTCTTTTCAAGGTGCCATATGTAAATAAATTTAAAAAAAAACATATCCGTTCCGTTCCTATAAAAAAGTCGGGTATACAACAATGAAAGGATAAATTGCGAACACGACGTCACCTGCCCTTGAATTACTCATTGGCTTTGACCAAACCCCCTTCCCTCCATTGCAAGGGTGAAACTACACAGTAAGTACAACCGTTGCGAGTTGCAGATGTGGTTGCAGGTTTTGCAAAAATATATTATTATTTACAACAATAAAGCGAAAGGAACATGCCAGCATAAGGCCAAAGGTACGCCATTTGTTGAATTTTAGTTGGTCATTATTTTTTTTGTACCGTTAGTATATAATGTAACCTTGCCCTTATTATCCGAAGGTGTACCTAAGTAGTGAATATTATACCTCGAGATGTCGTTCTCTTAATGCCACGATTTTGTGAGTCATCAATATTTATCATACATAATTTCTGAAAGTTATTGATGTGAGCCAGGGTTCGAACTCCTGTGTTATTGATGTGTGCCCCCATCGTGACATAAGAGGGTGTCCTTAGAGCCTGTTAAGAGGTTTCTAAAAGTACACTTAGCTTAGTTCTTAGGCTAACTTACAAAAATTTATTGGAAGACTTACCTACTAATCTATAAATATAATTCTATAATACGTATATCATTTACTCATCTTTTACTTAAAATAAGGAAAAAAATATTCACCGATTTACTGGAAGTAAATTCAAAAAAGAGTACAAGCAATTTAAGCTTAATAAATACTGGTTTGTTTGGTCGTATATTTTTTTTATTTATGTCAATATCAACTGTCATTTGACCTCAAGAAGCGCGCGAATATTTTTTTTTTCCTTTTAAAAGCACGGTTGAAAAGTTTAAAGAGCTTGCTTAAAGATATGCATAATGGAGCTAATAATCACAGCGAAAAATCACGAAATATATCCTTGTTAATACTTTATACACAAAAAACCTTCAAATTTATAATCAATTTATTTTTTTGGTGAATATCTATTGAATTGAGATCTGATTCCCCTTTATAAACTTGACCCCATATAAAACTGGCATATCAATATCCTGTGTTTTAAATGAATGTAAACTACCCCGTATAAACGAAATGTTACATGTTAGTTATCCTGAATAATATTTACATGTGAATGAGTACAATCGATTTATAATCCCATCGAAAAATATACGGTTCCTGTGGGATAGAATTTTGGGGCAGCGAATTCGTAAACAACAATAGTTCCTTGACAGTATTAAGTTCAATTGATACAGTATCTTTTCAATCCTAGCATCAATTCTAAACGGTTGCTTAATGGCTTTTTTAGCTTGCGTGAATTTCGACCAAATATTTATTTCCAATATTTACTTTTATAATGAAAATTAAATTGTGAAAACTGTAACACATTATCCGCACTTTGGAATATTTTTGTTCTATTACACACATACCTTCACGTTAAATCCCTTGCGGGTTAGGCAGAGAGAACGGAGCGCCATAAGGCACGATTCTTACACACCTCACTCGCTTCGTTGACTTTTATAACTCTTTTCATGCACTCCTAACATCACCTTCCTACAGAATACGTTCTATTTGGTCATGGAATGTGTGTCTAGGCCGCCCGCGACTCTTACATCCATCCGCTTTTGCATTGTATATCTACTTAGTCAATCTTGCATTATCCATCCTTTCTACATGTCCGAACCATCGGAGCATGCCCTTTCTTACTTTTACACCGACACTCTCTTTCAATCCGACTTTCTTCCTTATAACCTTTTTTTCCACGCGGTCAGCGAGGGTCACTCCGCAGATTTTGCGCAATGCCCTCATTTCGACCGCGTTTATCCTACTTTCATGCACGCTCTGCCTTACCCAGCTCTCGCTTCCATAAGTTAGCGTTGGGATCAGTATTGCATTGTGAATTGCTAGCTGGGCTTTTCTGCTAATATCTTTTGCGCCCAGGAATCTGCCCAACGCCCCATTCACTTTATTTCCTAACGCCACTCTTTTTTCTACATCACCATCCCTGCTAAAAGCCGCATCCAAGATATACAGTTTCATTCATCTGTTCCAGCACTACATCATCGACCATTATCCTTGCATCCGTTCTGAATTCCTCCCTTTCAAACACCATAACTTTCGTTTTCATCACATTCAATTGTAAGCCTTTCATAAAACAATCATGTTCTATTATTTATTTAGATTTTGATAAATAATTCATTATTTAATTTACAAAAGTAGTAACAATATACTGAAATTGTTCTCAAAATTTAAGTTTAATTATGAAATTTAGACCTTACTGATTTTAAATTATATTCAGTGCTGGCAATGTTTTATATTACTTTGAAGTAACCATTTAAAGACCCGTTGTGTTGTAATCGGTAATAAATGTGATTTTATTATTCTTATGACTGACAACTTTGTGCCAGGCGTATGGCAATAGCTTCGCCATCTATTCCATTTGGAACGTAAACAAAACGACGAGTCGGGGCTTAACAATCGCTGCCTACACCTTCGGATAGAAAAAGTCATGAACTTACTTTTCATTAACATAACATAACCTCACGTTTACATTAATTTACAAAATAATTAATATCTGTCATAAATATTATGAAAAACAAAAATTAATTAGTGATATAAAATGTATTAACTAGGTTATTAAATGGAAACTAAAGTCAATATCGTAGATATAACTACAGTAGAAACTAGATTAACCAGACTAATTGTTGTCGATAGGCATTCGGATTATCGAAAATCCGGATAATCGAATGTATGTAGAATAATGTTAAGTGCTTAAAAATCTCTACATATGTGTTTTAAGTAGATATCAATGAAAATCATTGTTTATTATGAAATTAACACTTTTTGGTGTATGTACACACATATTTTCCTTGATTACATACATACCAAATATGTACTAAACTACTGCAGTATTAATCATGAGATAAAATATTTTCGTAGGTATGTAGGTACGAATAATTTGTTTACAATTTTGCATTTGGATTTCATTTTGGTTTAAAATATTCGCTAATTGTCATTTGACGTAAGCAACTTGTTCTCTTCATTGCTGCTATATCGATTTTGTTTTTCAAACCACTTGAGAGCTGTTTGCGGGGCATGAAATTCTACATCATGAGATGGTCCTGTATCATTTTCCACGTCTGTAAGCAAGTGCCGACACGTTTATGCTTGCATAAATTCGACTTGTGGGTACATATAAATTGGTCGCGGTTGGTAGTCTGGACAATCGCGAATCTGTATAACTGACGGCCGGATAAAAGAGTTTCTACTGTACTATCATTGACAGTTATAATATAATATAATATCTTGGACACAACTTCTTGGACTATAGCTTCGAATATAACTTGTCTAAGGATGTCTACGTAGCGTTATTTATACATCGTAGCATATAACGTTCTACTTAAATGTGCTACGTAATTCGTGTTTTTGTCAGCTTTCCACGTCGCGGTGTTACTCGCGTACAAACAAAATGGCGACGACAATGATAATTAAATATAGCCTATATTACTCTGGATAATAGCAGCTTTCTAATGTTTATAGAATTTTTGAAATCGAACCAGAAATTTTTGAGTTTATTCGCTACATATGAGGAACTGTTCTGTTTTCGAGATATTATTTCCCCACTTCACCACTATTGCGCAATTTTGTTCAGCAAATATTTGAAACAATAAATACCAACAAGATACTATTAGGAAAGTCTAAGAAAGGAATTGTCTAAGGAAATCTCGGCAAGCTTTCAAGTATAATTGGATTGTCATCGCTTCACGCCAGTTCAGCACTTAAGTGGCGCACTGAAGATACAGCTACTAAATTGTCTCTCGTTAGTCTCTTTATCGCCTAAACTATTTGTTTGATGGAGTAAAGGTGACTTCCAGTGGTTGTAGTAATTTTGTACTGATTCCATATATGGACTTTTGTAATGCGGTTGATAGTATTTTTGGGTGTATGATACTAAATATTCAAACGTGTTTTCGTGACCTTAACTAACCGACGTGTACGCAAAGGTGAATAACTATTGTTTTTACATACATACATAACTTCACGCCAAATCTCTTGAGAGGTAGACAGAGAGAACAGAGCGCCATAAGGCACGATTCTTACACACATCGCTCGCTTCGTTGACTTTCAAACTCTTTTCATGCACTTGCGTCCATTTTTGAGGCTCCTAACGTCACATTGTTTTTACATGATATTTTTTTATAATTCTATGTACTTATTTCGTAGCGGAATCTATTGGAATAAAAGCAACTGCAGAGCTGAAGGTATTTTCAAGAAAACTCCTACTTACCTTCATAAAAATAACAATTGAAAACGTATATATAACTCAAGCATAAATAATTTTGAAGGCATAGCGTGTGAGAAGAAAGCGGTGTATACGAACAAACGCCGCAAACCTCCATTATTTTCCATGTAAATAAAACCTTTATTTCAGATTACCATCGCGATAATATGTAATAAGTTAACAAACTCTTTCGTTTATATACTGATACAGAAATGAAAGTTGAAATGTAATATGAGGTTTTTGAACTTTCATGTTCCGAAAGCATTATTTTGTAATAAAAATAAATAGTACATAGGTACATACATAGATCCACGCCAAGTACCGTACGGAATAGAAAGAGAGAACAGAGTGCCATGAAGCACGATTCTTACAGACCTCACGCGCTTCTTTGATTTTCATAACTCTTATCATACATGCTCGTCGATTTATAAGGCTCTTGACATCTCCTTTCTTAAGGACCGGACAATTTGCTTTAGCACTGTGTCTGCTTGGTCAGTCTTACACAACCCATTCTTTTTACATGTCCGAACAATCGGAGCATGCTCTTCTCTTCTACCTTTAAACCGACACTCTCTTAAAATCCAACTTCCTTCCTTACAACCTTGTTTTCGATGCGGTGCTCTAGTTTTTACCGCATTTATCCAAAAAATCTAATTATTCTTAAAAGATTATAATAATAGTATAATATATAATAGTTTTCTTTGTAAATTACTAATCATATTTAAATTTTATTTACAATTAAATGTGAAAAAAAATAGTTTTGAAAATAATTGGTAGTATTTTAATTTTTTTACGGAAGGGAAAATCCGAAAAGATTTAAAGTATCTAGAGAATGTGTGAAATCCTGTGAGGCGAAGGCACATTAAGCTATCGGCCCGATTTTACTCATGATTGATAGCAGTCGGTATGTAAAGGATATCGCAATCAAGTTGGATTGCCCGGAGATATTTGGGTAAGGGGTTATCTGACGGCAATCACAGCGTCAGAAAAAGATTACCCCTTCCTCTTTTTATTTCAAAAGAAACTCGAATAAAATAGATGGTTGATACGGCTTGGTAGTTTCATACAAGGTGTTGTATGGCGTCAGGTTCATTTACCGATTTCATGGCATCAAAGAACGCGAGTTAAAACATAATTCCGGGCATTAAAAGCTTCAAGGCTTAAAATAGGAATCGTTAAACATTGAAGCTGTTCTTTATATCTTCTCAGAGAGTTCTTTTCTTTTAAAGGACACGACATTAATTTATGATTTGGCTTTACCTGGTTTATCAGCACTGATCTATTTGACCTTGGAACATTCCCGGGAGACAAACTAATACCTATGTAATAAAAATGTCGAATGTCTGTTTGGTTGAACTCCTGATCCGATTAGAAAAAATATTTCAGTTTGAGAGAAGACAAGCTTAGATCTTCAAATGTTTAAGAGTGGTATTGGCACGCAGTTCGCGGCATGAATGGGCCGGTTCGACCGGTTAAGTACCACGACCCCTCAGAATGTCGACGTAAAATGGCTCATGCTACGTTTCGTCCTTAAGAGAGGTATCTAGAGGCCCACCCCTTTTCCCCCATCCTACACCCTTAATAACCGGCAAATGTAACACTATTTGTGTTGCATGTGTCCACAGGGGGCCCTAGTCACTTACCACCAGGTAGCCCGTTTACTCGTTTGCCCTCCTATTCCATAAATCCTGAAAGGCTTTAAGCTTTCATGTATCATTAAACTGCCACCAATAGGAGCTGAGTACAAACACTAATTGGATACAACGAACAAACAAAGTTACGCCAGCTATAACTTATTTATCGTTCCATAATCACTGATTACTTCACAGAAATAGATCAAGATAGAACGGCGAATAGGCGTGGCAAGCGTGCCAAAACCATGCACTATATTGCATGCTTTTCGAAACTCGCTCTCACTACGCAACGAGCGTTCCTGCCATGCGTTCAGGACGTAAAAAAATAGATAAAACGTCACATATATGCCTTATTATGCTGTGGCAAATTGTAAAAACAAAAGTAGTGAATCAAATATGAAAAAAGGAAATATTTCGTATGATCAGTAAGTACAGAAAATCAGTAGAAAGTATTTTTTTGAGATTATAAATTATTGTTTTACTTTTACTATGTTCAATAATTACGATCACAAGTTGTATATTTTTTTGTTACGATAAATATCCATTGCTGTCCGCATTCAACGCTCGTATACAAAAACCATTGCGCGCATTAATTATACGCGTAATGTACGTCGAATCAAACGAAATACACAATACACCTGCCAGTTGATCGCTGTGATTGGTCTTCGAATGTTAGAGATGGGCACTCCATGTATCGTTGAGTCCTAGGACTTATCGATAAATTAATTCAATAATAATTTGAGTATCAGCTCATGTCTTGCTTTGTCTAATTTATTCTAACACCACAAATTTCAACCAAAGTGTTTCGTAATTACATTGGCAGCAGTTTATTTGACAGTATAAGTTTTCACCAATTTGACCAATCGCCGATGAAAATCATCTCGTTGTTCTCAAACGGGCAGGAACCGAGGTATATGTAGACGTTCGGCTTCGTTATTTAACCAGGACTGTGAGGCCAACCCTTACAAAAGGCAAATATTTAATAAATATGTATAGTTTCAAGGACAGTAAAATATTTATAATTAAATTTTATATACTGTTGGAAAAATATGTTTTAGGTTTTAATATGTCGGGTTAGAATGTATTTAGCATGTTTTAGTTTCTATGATTATCGTTACACAAAATCAATAAAGTGGTAAAATATAAAAATAATAAAATTAACACACGTTGCCGATATTAACATCGATAATCTAGTGTGTGTGTCTCCTAACTAGTCGCCCCGCTCACAATGAAAATGACGTCACGCTGTGGGCGTGGTTTTTCAAAAAAGTGACACGCTCGGAATGTATGGAAATATGACATCGCGGCCGTTCTACCTTGATCTATTTCTGTGGATTACTTTACAAAAGGAGGTTGGCGTTCAGCCAGCAGAACTCATTTGTCATCCAGTCACGTAAATATTCTGTATGCTGTGTCAGGTTTATTTGAAGTATTGCGTTTTTGTATTATTTTAATAACAGCAGTTGCTCATTCTACCTACAAATTTTAATATAATATGTTCATACATACATATCTACATAACTTAACGCCAAGTACCTTGAAGTGGGCAGAAAGAACAGTCCGCCATAAGGCAGGATTCTTATACGCCTCACTCGCTTCTTTGACTTTCATAACTCTTGTCCATACATTTCTGCGATTTTTAAATCGATCATGGCAAGCGTGTCGTATGGATCCGTTTTTGCATTGTATATCTGCTTAGTCCATCTTTCATCTTTATATATTCGTCCATTATTTCTACATGTCGAAACCGTCAGAGTATGCCCTCTCTTACTTCATCATCATCATCTTCCTGCCCTATTTCCATCATTTGTGGTCGGCACAAGAGGTTTTTCTTTTCCCCGCTTCCCCATCATTCTCAACTTCCACAGTAACACCCCTCCTAGTCATATTATCTTTCACACCATTTATTCATGTTTTCTTTGTTTCCTCCCTCTTCTCTTGTTTCCTTAGTCCTACTTACTAACTTTTTATGCAAATATGAATACCAGAGATTTTTCTTTATGTGATAAATATGTGTACTGACAAAATTAACTACTTGAAGTGTGACAATAAGCTTTGGCACAACTTCGCATTTAAAAAAACAACATAACATAATTTCATGCCGTTTTCTACCCTTTTTCTACCCCTGTAGGCAGTGGCTGTTACGTTTACGTCCCAAATGGAATAGGTGGCGAACCTATTGCCATATATTTAATCACACATAACTTTCGAAACTAATTTTGAAAAGTCATTGATGTGAGCCAGGATATGAATCCACGACCTCTGGATTCAGAAGCGGGGGACCACTGGCCCACCGAGACTTAAATGTAAATATGATTTAAAAAAACGTTATTTAAAAAGAAAATGTGGTTTGTTTTAGAGATGGAAATCGTGCCCGAAGGGAAAAACTTTCGATTGGTTAAAGAAGACGAGCTCCCAGCTGTGGCGGATACTTTAGTGCAGTATCTGCCTGAATCATTAAAGGTGACATTTTAAATAGTATAAAATAAAAAGAGAGAGAACAGTTTGCCTTCGGAGTTTTAATTTTATTTTATTTATTTAGTTTAGGTACAGTTTATTTACGTTTTTGTTCAATTTACGAAAAGAAAGAAATAGAGCAGTGGATGCTTTTACTTACTTATAGTAAATTAGTCAAAGAGTTTGCATGACAAAAATTACGAAAAGTCAATGAGGTGTGCGAGTTGTATAAGTCGGTGTCTTATGGCACTTATTTCGTTCTGTTACCAAACAATTTACTTCGCGTGTGTTATAGTTAGTATATGTATTACTTATCTTGAGGTAAAAAAATATTGTTTTTTTAATGATGTTCATTTTCAGTTTCACCAGACGATACAAACATATCTTAACAACAAAGTGTGGGACTTCCATTTTTATGTAGCAAAAAATTGGCCAAAGGATCCAATCTGTCTACATTTCCCTGGGTGTACTAGTACAGTAAGTGATTTGATGTATTTAATATAGAAATCAAAACAAATTCAAATCTTAGACGGTTCATGAAATGATAAACGGTTTCTAATTGAATATTTATATCTCTGTAAAATAAATTGGCAGTTTGGATAACGATACTTTTGTCATTTCGTAATATTAAAAAAGAAAAAAAGAAATTGAATTTGAATTTGAAACCAATTCGAAACGTTCAATTAGGTTTTAAATTAAATCTTTATGACACTGTGAAATAAATTGGCAGTTTGGATGATGTTACTTTTGTCATTAATATTGATCACAAATTTTCAAGCCGAGTGAGCTATTATAAAAATAGTATAAAAAATCCTCAACACTAAGCTAACAAAGGTTAGATCAAATATTCCATGAGCGACGGCCTACGGCAACGACTACTGGGAACTTGCCGTTTTATATAGGTATCTGATGTATGTTTGTTTGCCTTTGGGATAGGCGGTAGTGACGAACGTTCTGGGATAGTGTTTGTCGAGTAATGTTTGCATGACCTGTGTACGAGAACTGAAATATATGATGACATTGCTGGTGAATATACAGTATACGTCCATTAAAGAAAAGATAATGCATAGTATTTTTTGTAGGTTATTGTGTTATCTTTAAATGGAATTTACTTCGTAATTCATACAGCCAAAAATATTGCAAAATGGACAATAATAACACTGATTTCAACAAAACTGTGTTTTTTTCATCGATTATAGTGTGGAGCTAAATTTATAATTACACATTTTTATTATTCGATGATTATGCTTTTACACATTAGAAAAAGATTTAGTTTCAGATTTAAAATCAAGCAAGGAGGCTATAAATAAAATATTATTCAATAATATATAATATTGCTCATTTATAGCTCAAAAAAAAATACCGAAAAAGGTGAAAAATTTTATAAAAGGAAATGCTCATAAGATCGTTAAGATATTTTTCAGCTCATCGGCCACATGTATCCATATTTATCTTAGTATCTCCGTATTTTTTTTATTTTCAAAACTGGCGTTTCTGCTGCATTGTTTTATTGGAATATATTATTCAGACAAAAAATAATAATATGATTTTATTGTTTTACGTACTCGTAACTTCTTGAATTTGATACCCGAAATATTTAAAAACTCTTATTACCACCTGTTGAAACTGTACATTGAATAATTTTTTTTAGAATACTTGGGACATGTTTTACAATCGGTACCGAACCCAAATATGTATATGGTTTTAGATTTTTGGCTGTTCATCTGTTTGTTTGTATGTTTGTAACGGATAAACTCTAAAAGTACTGTCAGGCCTTTACGTCCAATTTTGCATAAATATAGCCAAGAGGTCGGGGCAACACATATGCTAAATATTATCATGCTATCACAAATTGGGAGTGAGCAATGAACCCTTATAATGGCACAGGCACAGTATTTTTGCTGCTTTATGGTGTCCACGCAGACGAAGTAGCGAACAACAGCTAGTATTTATTAAGTAAACAAAATTCATTTACCTATACAATGAGTATTAAAAAAAATGAAAATCAGTGAAAACATAAAAATACCGGTTTCATTAGCCTGTAGTAATTTGCATAACAGCAATTCAATTTTAGAATTGTTAATTAAATATAGAACTCACTCGAATTCTGCGAGTTATTTTTTTTTTTAATATCTACGGTACTTTATTTTCAGCCAAACAGTCTACCTTACGAGAGCGTGACAGTGTTTTGTCCATCGGCACATGCTGAACTGGTTGATTTGTTGACGTCTGAAGACATATTGTTAGATCTGACACAACCATTGTACCTGAATTTCACCCACGAGGCGATTGTGAACCGCCTCGAACGGCACTATGAGGGGTACGACAAGATTACTGGCGACGTATACTCCTGTGATGATCCACCTGCGGATGCCAGCACTGATGGGTAACAACTTACTGTTCTATTTGGATAGATTGAGCCCATAAACTTTTCAACAATAATACAAAAATTAAAAAGATACAGTCAAGGAATTTAACATAATGGCATCGTTTTTTTTTTCAGACTGCCACAGGACGTGGAGTTAGTTCGCTTGGAACCTGAACATATGAAGGCTGTGTATGATTTGTATCCGGCAAGTGATATTGAGTGTCGCGAGGTGTTTGAAAAGCTGGTAGCCGAGCTACCCGCTTACGGTATCTTCGTGGAGGGTCAATTGGCTGCATGGATGGTGCAGTCTTACTACGGTGCGATGTTCTCGATGCAGACCAAGCCTGAGTTCCGTAGGAAAGGTTACGGAATCTATCTCGCGAGGCGTTTGACCAAGGAGGTGGCAGCTCGAGGATATAAGCCGTTCGTCGTGATTCGTCCGGAAAACGACGCGTCTCGTTCACTGTACACGAAGCTGGGCTTCGAGAAACGTTTCCGAACGGTGCGCGCCGTCCTGCGTCCCCGCTAACGCATTATAACGTTGATCACTAGCAGATTTTATTTTTTTAAGACTTTTGAAACAAAAATCAACTTAGCTTGCGATCTTTGATCGCCTAGAGAAATTTTAGTAGTAGCTTTAAGATTGGAGCGGCTAGTGCTCTCGGTCTGGAATGAACTGATGGCGTAATTGAATAACTTAACTCTGATAGTTAGAAAGGCCTCCGCATAATATTCATCAGCTAGTAGCCATTTTTGATCCCTCATATATCCATAGTTTATAATAACGACAACGAATGGCTTTCTTGTTGAGCGTCGCCTACCTTTTGATATGTTTATACAGCCTAAAGCCTTATTCACCTCACATTCAATCAGATTCGAGAGCTATAGCTGTTGCTGCATTCTTTAACGCTAGCCTAGTTACTGATCTCAACGATTCTAGCATGTCAATAATTATTTGAAACCCTGTCCTCTGCTAATCCAGTAAACGACTTAGCCGTGGACAGAAGACGTATCAAGGTTTCTAGTATTTATTAACATCATTAGCCTCTACTCATTTAGGCGAGCGCTTCATTCACTCTCGATGATCGGGAGGAAACTGTTCTGTCTCATGATTTATAAAATTTTTGGGACCCGTTATGATCTGTGTGATATAAAAAAAAAATGTTTAGTGTAACATTCAAGTTAGTATTAACAAATTTAAAATGAAAACATGAGGAGGAAGGTTTACCGACGTTGCACTCAGTTTGCACAATTCGAACATCTTAACTTTCAAGCACTTTTTTGGATGCAAAAAAGAATTGCATATTTATGAAAACATTTCTAAATACCTGTTTATTTCTTTTTCTTGGGAAAATGGTGTCAAAATAGACCTGTGAAACAATGGAAGGAAGTGTATTAATATAAAGATATTTATATATATTTCAAATTATGTTATATGCAATTATCATACCCATTAAATAATACCTTAGATATTTTCCCAAAATATAGACTTATATAACGTTATTAAGACTAGTTTAAACGACTTAGTTTTTATAGCTAACAAGTTTTTTTACAAAAACAAGTGTGCGGACGAAAAAAAAACCATTTAAAATTTGATACGAAAACTTAGATAGGTAGGTATTTTAATACTGGAATGTATTTTACAAAATATAATGAATGTATTGAATAAAAAAACGTTTGCTACTCTTATTTATTAATATGTATACCAGAATTTGCTTAGATTTACTATTATTTTTATTTTTAATAACGATTTATTATTATTCGATATTACTGTGTGATATGATAATATTTATTGCTTATTAGTGATGTACTGTTAATTTGGCCATTCCGTTTGTTAAGTCTTCCTGGAGACCTAAGTATGATGAATGACGTAAGACTCAAAAATGGGGTAGTATTTAAAACGGATTCGTTAAAAATAAACTAAAAGAATGCATACCAGTAATAATTATTTTCCATTTTGATTTATTTATGCAGGTTGAACTGTTAACCTCTTGCCTAACTTTTTTTTATATAAACACACGTTCAGTTACGCGGCCTGAAAATAAAATTAAAAATTTTGCTCATTAATTGGAGCTTCCAATTATAAAATCAATTGAATGTACAATGCCAAATTAAAGATTGTGTAAACTATTTATCAATAATTTTACTGTAGAGATGTGCTTGTCTTTATTTGTGTTGAAAGGAACATTAATGAACATAATAATATGTTACTGTCTAAGACACAGCATGACATTACTAAACTGGTGATATATGTTCTCTAATCTAAGCGGAAATAACATTTTTTTTCTAAGACATTAGTTATAGACTGTAATATATAGTTTGATTCTTGTGACATCTGTCAAAATGACATAAGCTAAACTCGACATTTTGATAAATCGATACTGAATGTTTTAAAATTGGTCGAATAAATTGAGTGTGACCGATTGTGATAATATTTGTGTGTGACTTGTTGAATTTAGATTTCACTGACGTAAAATATGAAACTTGATAGGCGTAATTTTGATAACAGCTGTCACAAGATTGAGACCATATTTTACAAAGTTCAATCACGACATACAATCATGCTATAAGCTTCTCTACTTAAATGTAGATACATCTCGAATAAGTAGATCGAAATTTCTTGAACTTATTAATAATAAGTATATTTCATTCTATAAAATCTCCTTTCTTTACTGTATCTAAATAAAAACTTATAGGACATGTTCCGTCCTATGCTGGAGTCGATCTTAAATATGCATAGTTTCATTTATATATAGAAATACAAAACGACCATTCCGTATTGTTCAGAATTTTATCACTTACCAACCTTACAAAGGTATTGAGAAAACAATAAAATATTAACAAAAAAAACTAACATTTTTTTTTTTTTATTTCAAACCTCTCCATAAAACTTCAAGTCGCAGCTATGAGCAGCGTCTCCTTGAATTCGCCGAATGAAATACGTATGGTCCTACAGAATGCACAGCAGTTCTACAAAATACTCAGGCACCATAGAAAAATCAATGTTAGTCACACAAATATTTGTGCTTGGGAGGGAATCAAACCTACTGACTTCTATGAAGCATCTAGCTTATAGAACTTAAATAACTTACCTTGATACATTGCCAAATCGACAGATAGAAACTTAGTGCCCTAAAACAGATTACCAAATTAGACTAGCAAAGAAAAAAGATTTATTGAACTTAACTTTGGAGTTGATCTTTAGCGAAGTGAAGTAATTATGTTCTATTACTTCGTAGACGATGATCTACGTCGTAGGCTTTCGTAGAGATCGTAATCTAATCTGTAGATGGTATGCTGTTCGTAATAATATTGAAGAATTATTAGAAGTAATTACTTAGAATTAGTATAGCAAACAAGAACTGTGGAATAGACTATTAGAATATACTCAAAAATTTTAATTTTTGACAATATTATAAAATTGTAGTTTATTTTAAAATATTGTGCTATTTTGTTTCTTTAAAAAAATAATAATTCCTACATAAATACAAAACTTAAAGCTAAATCCAGGTAGGCAGAGACAACTAGGCGCCATAACGCACGATTCTTACGTGCCTCGCTCGCTGCGTTCACTTTCATAACTCTTATGATTCAAGCGCGTCGATTTTAGAGTCTCCTTGAAACACCTTCCTCGAGAACACGTTCTATTTGGTTATGGAATGTGTGTCTTGGCCGTTCTCGACACCTACATCCATCAGCCTTTACATTGTTTATCTGCTTAGCCAATTTTTCATCATCCATTCTTTTTACATGTCCGAACCATCGGAGCATGCCCTTTCTTACTTTTACACCGACACTCTCTTTCCATCCAACCTCCTTCCTCACAACCTTGTTTTCGACGCGGTCAGCGTGAGTCACTCCGCAGATTTTGCGCAATCATCTTCATCTGTGAAGACCTAGAAACATCTAATGATTCAGTATGTGGAATAGAAGTCAGGTTGAATGTATGCGGCTCTACAAACAAATTTCAATAACTTGGCATCAAAAATTATCTACTTCCTTATTCTCAATTATCCAATGTGATAGGACGATAGAGTAATCGCTAGTACTCATGCGGCATGCCAAATGTCAATGTTATAGCCCCATAGTAAATGATAAGATATAACCAGCTCTTTTAAATTCAGTACGGTGCGATAAGGACAGATATTTATTTAATATACGATTGTAGTCATTCAATTCACAATTCGTTTTAAATTTGATATGTCATTCAGTTTCTTTTTGACCTTCGCAGAGTCTATATTGAGTAAGTTTTGAATTTAGAATTGAATAGTTTATGAAAATTTGTCCGCTTCCCAAGAAAAAAAAGATTCATTCTGCAAGTGGTAATCAGAAAAATTGGTAAGTAAGCAAAATGATGACATAAATAATTGATACAGTTACTATAATAATAGATAAAATAGCAAAAAAAAATAGCTTTATGACCTTGGGTGTTAACTTGAATACTCAAATTGGGTGAAGGCAAAAGAACTTGCCACCTATTGCACAAAATCGATTATTTCATTTGTTTAATTCATGATACTCACTATAATAGGTTGAAAACATATAAAAGAAATAGATAATTCAGGCTCCGACATTGTGGCGAGACGACGCTTAACAGCCGCTGCCTACACCTTCGGGTAGAAAAAGGCGTGAAGTTATGTTATGTTAAATATTTAACAAGCTGTTTCCCACAGATAACTGACGATATCATTACTCACATCATCAGATTTTAAATAAAAACAAAACCAATATAAATATTTATCTCATTAACTCTTTGTCCCAATAATCTTAGGCTTTTTAGTTGGACAGCTTACAAGTGACGGCACAGTGCCAATCATATTATTTTATGCCCTTATATCGTTCTAGATAGGTCCCCTGCTGGTTCAAATGAGCCCTGATTTTTCAACACGGGCCTTTAGTCTATTATCTCGATAAGCTCAATTTGAGAAAGGTGATGTCGGCAGTCTTAAAAGTCGACGCGCGTGAATAAAAAGAGTTATGAAAGTCAAAGAAACGAGTGTGACGTGTAAGAATCGTGTCTTATGACGCTCTGTTCTCTCAGCCTATCCCGCAAGGGATTGGACGTGAAGTTATGTTTGTATCTCAACAACGCTATGAAATCCATTTTGGATTCCAGAGAGCATAAATAGAAGTCATTTTCGTGTTCTGCTTTCCATTTTTCTTTTATCTACGATAATTTCCACTTATATGTTAGGTATATCTAAATATTGTTATAGATACGCCTGTAACATATATTAATGATAATCTGATAACGGAGATCTGATGCAATAGTATCAGAAGGTGAAACATTGTTTCGCCTCAGAAGCGATATAAAATAATAAATATAAGATTTTTCTGAAATAAAAAATTGCTCCTAATTACATCAGCTGCCCGCCAATAAAAGTCTCGTTAAAATCAATTCAGCAATTAGCGAGAGATAAGCCGGAACAAACAACAGACAAAAATTGTAAAAACTAAATGATCCAGGCCATCTTTTTAGTTCCGACTCATCCATTAAGATCACCACACACAATTATCTTTTCAATTCCTTGAACCAAATCCAGGATATCATTAACAGTTTCCCAAACTTGTCGAGTTCATGGGGATCAGCGGAGTTGACGAGTGCATAAGCTGTGACCAGGAACACTCGTTTGACCCCTAGTTTTAAACGAAAACAGAAATGTATTGGGCCTACCAACCCATAGTCTTTCACTCCGGAAGTAAAGCGGTAAGTGAGAACGACTCCTACACCCACGGACGGACGTCCAGATCCACTCCAGACCATAGGGCTACCATGCCACCCGGAAATCCCTCGGCCTCACTCCCGTTCCGCTCTTTCTCCGTCAAACAAGGCATCCATCATCTCATTTATCTTTCTTGTCATACTACCTCTTAACATTCCTCTCCCCTGTCCTCATCCCGCCAGGATTGGCACTGCGTGAAGGGTGGCGGCCCCATTCACTGCATTCGCATGCAGTCGCACCGACGGGGGCTGATCGGTGCCCGTCGCTTCCGGGGCACGCCCTAGCAGCCCGCGCGGCTGTACTTGCTCCGCTCAAGATTATGTGAATTATGTCCCACTGGGACGGCACGGATCGCGACGCGCACGCTCTTGACATGTTCAGACAATATACATAAACCTAAAGCGCTAGGGGGTTAGAGCTATAGGTTTATGTGTATTAAATTATTTCAGAAATGGAAATTTTACCGCAAGGGAAAAACTTTCGACTAGTATCAGAGAAAGAACTCCCGGCTGTTGCTGAAACCTTATCACAATATCTGCCTGAATCTTTAAAGGTAATATCTAATGGCTTTTGTACCTGTTTAGCGATTGCTTTTACGAATTCTTTGCTCTCTCACTAATTGCAGAAACTAGGTCTTATGAGAAAATCCGTTGTGAAAATCCACGCTAGTTAGCTTTTAGTATTACGAGTAAGCCAAGGAAACTGATTTTTTATTCATGACCACGGGTTTTAATATTGTTGAGCCAGACTTGTACCTAATTGTATCTATAAATACACTAATGCTACATCTTATCTACAATCGATGACACCATATTTTTTTGTTATATAGTTTCATCAGACCATTGAGATATATTTGAAGGAGAAAATATGGGATTTTCAATTCCACGTTGCTAAAAGTTGGCCCCATGATCCGATCTGCTTACATTATCCTGGGACATGTTTTACGGTAATGATACATTTGATATTATAATAACATATAAAATACAAAATAATACTAATTTCTAATCAATCTATTATATTGTTATTCCTAATATGACTGGTGTAAGGACAGGATAGTAAGTCGGAAAAATTTCACGAACCATCAGCTGGTAGTGTGGTCTGAGGAAGAATCTCAAATTTATTATTAAATATATTGTTAGTCATAACAATAACTGAACATATCTTAAAAACTGTATTATTTTCTTTAAGCGAGAACCAAACCGATATCCCTACGAGAGCGTGACTATATTCTGTCCGTCGAGCCGTACCGAGCTGTTAGAACTTTTCATGGCTGACGATATCCTACTAGATCTTACTCAACCACTGTATCTCAATTTCACCCATGAAGCTATTGTGAAATACCTTGAAAAGTACTATGAAGTATCCAAAGACAAGATATATGGTGATTTATATACCGGTGAATTACCGGCCGATAATATCCAGGAGTAAGTTTTTATCTAAATACTAATTTAATTAATTAATTGACCACCTATGACTTTTCGAAATTATTTTCGTAAGTAATGTGTAATATACATAGGTGTACCGGTATGAAATGAGCGTTTTTTTGTGAAAATAAAATATTAATTTTGATTAGATAAAAAAAAAATATTCAAAATATTGTCCATCACTTTCTACACATTTTGTCCACCTTTTTGGTAATTTGTGGATACCATGCCAATAGAAATGTTCTACTTTTGAAGTAAACCAATCAGACACCCAATTTTCCTCTTCCGCGTAGGAATCGAACCGCTGCTCAGCCAATGAGTGTCCCATTGATGAAAATAAATGGTAATCGGAAGGAGCCAAGTCTGGTGAATACGGCGGGTGGGGTAGCAACTCCCAGCCAAGTACTTTAATTGTATCGTCAACCGATTTTGCTTTGTGTGCAGGTGCATTGTCGTGTAACAAAATTACTTTGCCGTGTCTTCTGGCCCATTCTGGTCGTTTTTCGATCAATGCGTTGTTCAAATCGATCATTTGTTGTTTGTAGCGACTAGTATTAACAGGTTTAACAGGTATTAACAGGTATTCACCAGGTTTTAGGGTTCATAATTCACCACACCCTTCTGATCCCACCAAACACAGAGCATTGCCTTTTTCCCGAAACGATCTGGTTTTGCAGTCGATGCTGATGGTTGTTCCGGATTAACCCATGATTTTCTCCGTTTAGGATTCTTAAAATAAATCCATTTTTCATCGCCAGTGACAATTCGATGCAAAACTGATTTTCTTTCGTGTCTTTGAAGCAAAATTTCACAAGTGTTTTTCCGGTTTTCCATTTGTTTCTGTTGTCCGGTTTCATTCAATTAATGTGGCACCCATTATCCACACCTTTGAATTTTTCCCATAGCTGCCGTTTGCTTCTGACTCAAAGTATCATCTTCATCAAATATGGCTTGCAGTTTGGCGTCTTCGAATTTTTTTGGTGGTCTTACACGTTCTTCATTTCTCACATCAAAATCATTACCTTTGAATCGTTGAAACCATCTCTTGCATGTTGCTTCTGATAGAGCATGATCACCATATGCTTTGACAAGCATTCGATGTGATTCTGCAGCATTTTTTTTCAAATGTAAACAAAAAATTAATGCTTTCCGCAAATCATCACTTTCCGGCACAAAATTTGTCATTTTTAACACAATAAAAATATATGATGTTGTTTGTTTACTAACTGCTAGGTTAATTGAATGTTTGACAGTTGTCATGGCAACCAAACAGAAAAAAAATTAAGGCTTATTTACAACAAATAACCCACACATTTGTATATTAACGCTCATTTAATACCGGTACACCTGGTATATCGACGACTGAAAACTTTGTGCCCTTTATGGCAATACGTTCGCGTTTTCGGGCCGAAAAAGGCGTGAAGTTATGTTGTGTTAATTGGATTGAAACTTAACACTGCTATACATGTCTTAAAAATATACTTTAAATAAAAATATATACATACTATATTTAAAACCTTTTAACTCTCTTTTAACAGGCTACCCCAAGGAGTCGAAGTAGCTCCTCTACGGCCAGAACACGCGAAGGAGGTATACGAAGCTTCATTAGCAAAAGACGCCGAAAGTTATGAGATATATAAAAGAATAATTGACGTACTGCCAACCTGCGGTGTATTTGTTGATGGTCAGTTGGCAGCATGGATGATACAGGCTTACTACGGTCCCTTATTTGCGATGCATACTAAAGCGGAATTCCGAAGAAGAGGCTATGGTACTCTTATGGCTCAACGTCTTATGAAAGATATATATGCACGTGGTTACAAACTCTATGCCATTATTCGTCCATCGAACGATGCATCACGCCATCTCTATACGAAACTTGGATTTAAGAAGCATTTCCTTACGTTGCGTGCCACGCTGCAACCCAGGCTTCACATTCCTTTTGAAAAACCTAATCAAAATTAGAATCTTGTCTGAAGTTATGAGTAATAGATACCGATAACCGATAACATTGTGCCCGATATGTGGCAATAGAAGCATACTATCTCTGTGCTACACCTTTATGTATTATTAGTATGACTGTGGATGAGGCGAAAGATGTGTGTCAGGATCGTAGCTTGTGGAAAGCCAAAGTCTCTGCCTACCCCCATGGGATACAGGCGTGAGCTTATGTATGTATGTATTAGTGATGTAACGAATGTTGGATTTTGGACATTCGCGAATGCGAATACGAATATTTCTTAAAAACATTCGCGAATGCCAATGCGAATGCGAATATTTCTTTTAGGCCTTTGCAAACGCATTCGAATGATTCTCAGACCTAAAATGTACACAAAATTTCATCAAAATCGGTCAAGCTATATTGGTGCAGTTGTTTTATTATTAATATCACTCGTAGAAGAATATTTTGAAAAAGTTTCATACTTAATAACACGTGTCTTTTCCTGATGTAACGCAGTCTTGTTCAATCTTGCGGTTGGAGTTTTATAAAAAAAATGAACTGGAACTTTTAAGTTGGATCAAACTGCATACGGTATGAAAATTTGATTAAAACCAATTTGAGTCGGGTATGGCAGGGTTTGTACGAAAGGATAAACGTAGTCGAAATGAGGGTACTGCGCAAAATCTCCGGAGTGACTCTCGTGGACCGCGTCGAAAACAAGGTTGTGAGGAAGGAAGAAGTATTGAAAGAGTGTCACACTTGCTCATTTGCCCTCTTATCCAAAAAAAAAAAAAAGAAAGAAAGGGCAAACTCCGATGATTCGGAAATGTAGAACGAAAGGATGATGCCAGATTGACCTGGAGGAAGCTGATGTCAGGCGCCTTAAAGATCGACTACCGTGTATGACAAGATTTATGAAACTCAAAGAAAGGGACTTGACGTGCAGTTATTTATATAACTAATGGCTGATCCATAATATAATACTTTTTTTCTAATCTAGGAGGGTAAAATAATATACAAAATATAAAGCTCATTTTTCGTAAAATCGTGGCATACATAATTTCTTTATTTTTTGTTATTAAAAACATTCGCCAAGCATTCGCAATATTTCTTGCGAATGCGCATGCGAATAGCCAAAATCATGCGAATATTCGCGAATGCGAATGAGAATGCGAATATTCGTTACATCACTAGTATGTATATAGTTTGAAGCTACGAATCATATATATTTAATGAGTATTTAGAATATATAGGTAATATTGCATCAGGTGACACGCCTGCTCGTTTGCCCTCCTATCCCATAATATATATATATATATATATATATATATATACCTATTAAGTTTTGAATAAATAGTAAGACTAATGTACGTGCGGTATTCTTTCATAAGTTACAATTACAACCAATAGTAGTACTTAATTAGATAGGGTGAGGTGGGGCAAAGTGTTACAATTCATATTTCTCCATTCATTTTTAATTTGTTTTATGATGTTGTTACAGAATAGAATAGAATAGAATAGAATATACTTTATTGCACACCAATTATATAATAGATAACAGTAAGTAGTACATGGTAAATATTTGGCAAGTACAATAGGCGGTCTTATCGCTTGCTGCGATATCTTCCAGACAACCTTTGGATGGACATGTTAAACTGGAAATAGTAATACGCGGTGTACAGTTGCATTATAGAAATATATATAAAATCAATTCTACATAAATAGATACATAAACACACATACATAAAAATATATACATACAGATACCTACATACATAAACGAAATAATATATATAATATAGATATACAAATGATACATAAATGATATATATAATTATATACACCCACAAGAAGGCAGAATAGATAACATGTGAAGTTATTTAGAGAGACAGGTAGTGCTCTTTAAGAAATCTTTTAAAAGTAGACAATGACTGTGCTTTTCGAATAGTTAGTGGCAGCTCGTTCCACAAGCGTGCTGCCTGGACTAAAAATGAATTGTCAAGGAAATTTGTAGTGTGCTGGTATTTCCAGAGTCAAGCCTCCCGATGATCTCAAGCATCTCCCATGTGTGTCATGGAGAAACGTGAAACGTTTTTTAAAATAATGAGGAGCAGCGGGATTGAAAAGAGTATTGTACAAAAGACAGAGAATATGAGTATTCCTTCGAAGTCGAATGGGCAACCACTTGAGCTTATTGCGAAATTCGGTAATGTGGTCATATTTGCGCAAGCCAAATATAAACCTAATACAAATGTTCTGAAGACGCTCAAGTTTATCAAGTAGCTTTTCATTGAGATCGAGATAGCTGGTATCGGGGAGGGTGGCCTCGCGGCCGCCGCCTTCCTCTTGGGAGGGGAACACTTCTTCCCCCCCATTCTGTGGTCCGCTCTGCAGCCCAGGTCAGAACAGACCGGGCAGCGAGGAGCGGGCGCGGTGCAGGCGCTCGCGATGTGGCCCGCCACGCCACACCGGTAGCACCGCCCGCTCCTGTCCACGGCGCAGGGGCACCTCGCGCGCACGTGCCCCTTTTCGAGGCACCGGAAGCATTGCAGCGGCCGTGCCGCCAGTGCCTCGACGCGCGCCGCGGTCCACCCGATCAGGACCCGCCGCTGAGCCGCTAGTTTCCTGGCGACTCCTAGCGGGCACCTGACCCAGGCCGAGCCCAGCCGAGACGGGCTGGAGCGGATCTCCCCGACCTTTACGTCGGTCGGGGCGCATCCACCCGCCTCGGCGACCACAGTGGCGACGGTCGCGGGGGTGATGGACTCGTCCAGGTCCATCACCCTCAAGTCGCCCATAGTCAAGAATAGGAAGGAGAATAGATTGGGCAAGCGCAGTCTTAGTGGTAACGGGTAGAAGATTACGCAATCTTCTTAACGATCCTGCAGAACCGAACACCTTACGGCTAACGTTCTCTACTTGCACTGACCATGAAAGTGTACTGTCAAGGTATATACCCAGGTTTTTTACCTTTTCTCTATAAGGGATAATGGTACCATTAAATTTCACTTTAGGCAATGTTGTTAAATCGACCTTAGCCAGTTGTCGAGAACTACCGATTATAATTGCCTGAGTTTTGCTAGGGTTGACAAGGATTCCATACCTTTGGGCCCATTTTTCAATTTTTACTAAGTCAGCATCAATTATAGATATGGCCTTAGATAAAGTCTCCAACACTTCTTGGGAATATATTTGCAAATCATCCGCATATAGGTGGTAGGAAGAAAGTAGTTTGTTAGAGATGGAATTTATAAATATAGAAAATAGTAACGGGGATAGAACGCCACCCTGTGGTACACCGACAGTAATTTTGGACCAAGAAGAATACGTATCATCCAAACGGATGCGTTGTCGGCGACCGAACAGGTAACTTCGAAACCACTCAATTACCCCAGGAGATATGTTGAGAGAGCCCAATATGGAAAGCAACACATCGTAGTCAACAGTGTTAAAAGCATTGCTAAAATCTAACAAGCAGAGAACTGTTAGCTTTCCATTTTCCATGCCTGACCTTATATCATCCGTAATATTGACAAGAGTGGTAGTGGTACTGTGACCGAGTCGGAAACCGGATTGAAACGGGTTGAGTAGGTGGTTGGAATTAAGGAATGTATTTAATTGGCCATGGACAAGGCGTTCAAGGACTTTCGATAGGAATGGAAGAATGGATATGGGAGTTTCTGTTCTGTAAATGAAAACACTCTCGGCGACTTTATACGATCACAATTTTGCCAGACATCTAATTGCTCGTTTAATGTGTGTCATGTAAACGCTCAAAGCTTACCCAGTCACCATAGTGATTTATTAGAAGCATTTAGTGATACCGACGTTCATGCTATCCTGGTTTCGGAGAGTTGGCTCAAGCCTCACCATCATTCTACTTGCTACTCTCTGCCTGGTTTTGTCCTAATCCGAAACGACAGAAATGAGAAAACGGGGGGAGGGGTTGCTATCTTTCTTCGTAGTAGTCTATCTTATAAAGTTGTAGCTGTTTCCTCTGACTCTGCACCAGCAGAGTTTTTATTTATTGAGGCTTGTGTCAAAGGAACTAAATTGATCATTGGTGTTGTTTATTGTCCTCCCGGCACGGACTACTTCTTTAGTCTCGAATCGATGCTGGAATCCTTGGGGTCCGAATACGTACATCATATCATCATGGGCGACTTTAATACCAACCTTCTTGAACCCCAATCTTTACGCTCCCGCAAACTTCATAATATGATACATGCAGCCAACTTCCACATCCTGCCCCTTCAACCTACTCATCACAACCCCCGAGGTGATGATTCCTGGTTAGATTTAATGCTCACCTCGAACCCTTCCTTAGTCCGGTCGCACGGTCAACATCCTGCCCCTGGTTTCTCCCATCACGATCTCCTTTTCATCTCCTACAGCATAAAACCTCCCAAACCTAAACCAATAGTTCTGCGCAGGCGTTGTTTTGGTCATATTGAATCAGAAAAACTGCAAGCGGATGCCTCTGCGCTGGATTGGAACCTTCTTAAAGACGCAACCACTGTTGACGAGAAAGTTTGTATTTTCAATGGCACTATTACTATATTATACACACCCATACAGTTATATGACACCCACGCTCCCGTTAGGCTTGTAAAAGTAAAACGTCCTCCAGCTCCGTGGATGTCTAATGAAATTAGATTGGCAATGGCAAGAAGAGACCGCGCATTCTTAAAACACAAAAGGAATCGTTCCGAAGAAAACTGGATGTTTTTCAAGGCTGCAAGAAATCGGTGTAATCAGATGATACGAAATGCTAAACGCCGTCATATTCTTCATAACATATCTTTTTCCAATTCTTCTACTGACACCTGGAAGTTCCTGGGAACCTTGGGTGTTGGCAAACTTCATGGCGTGGGTCAGCGGATGACGGTCGGCTTAGACGAGATCAATAAACATTTCGCATCTACTATTACCTTGGATCCGTCAACCAGGCGGCAGACGGTGGCTTACGTCAACAGTTTGGTGACATCGGATACAGTTTCTTTTAAATTTTCTCCTGTCGCTTTAGATGAGATCAAAAGAGTAATCCTATCCATCAAATCCAACGCCGTAGGCCCTGATAACATAAGCCGTCGGATGATTATAGCTGTCCTGGATCACCTTCTGCCAATAATAAGCCATATTATTAATTTCTCGCTTACTTCATTACGGTTCCCGATGGAGTGGTCCAGAGCTTACGTGCGTCCTCTTAATAAAATCCCTAACCCAACTCTTCCTAGTCACTATCGCCCAATTTCTGTACTCCCTTTCCTCTCCAAAGTGCTCGAAACATGTGTCTTTAAACAACTGTCCGAGTTCACTCATAAAAATAATATGCTAAGCACATTTCAATCCGGATTTAGACCCGGACATAGCACGACCACCGCCCTCCTAAAAGTGACTGGCGATATTAGGGCTGGAATTGAGGAATCTAAAGTTACGGTATTGGTCTTGGTTGACTTTTCTAACGCCTTTAATACCGTCAGTCATGAAATCCTTTTAGCTATCCTCTCCCATATCAAGATCTCCTCTGAAGCACTGGAATGGTTCTCTTCGTATCTTCGTGGACGCCAGCAATCAGTTTCTATCAATGATAATACATCGAATTGGTGTGCTGTTGACTCTGGTGTTCCACAAGGCGGCATTATCTCTCCTTTACTGTTCTCTATCTTTATTAACTTCCTAACCACACAACTTCAGTGTTCGTATCATCTGTATGCCGATGACTTGCAACTTTATGCCCAAGCTAGGGTAGATGACCTGCACACTGCCGTACATTCCATTAATAAGGACTTAGAAGCCATCAAAATTTGGTCGCACAAATTCGGTGTGCAGGTCAACCCTCAAAAATGTCAGGCTATTATAATCGGCAGCCATCACAATATAAATAAAACGGATCACAACAAGCTTCCTTCGCTCATTTATAATGGTAACGTGATACCATATAGCGATACAGTGAAAAACCTCGGTATCCATTTAGATAATAAACTGGACTGGCACGTACAAGTGAGGGAGGTAAGTAGCCGAATAACAAGAACACTACGGACGCTTTACCGTCTCAGGAAATTCTTGCCAACCAAAACGAAAGCGATGCTTGTGCAGACTTTGATTTTCCCTGTAGTCGACTATGGAGATGTATGCTATTTGGACCTGAATGCAGACCTCCTTGATAAATACGACCGACTTCTAAATAACTGCATTCGGTTCATATTTAATCTTTGAAAGTATGATCATGTGTCTACTTATCGTTCCCAACTCAAATGGTTCCCTATTCGTCATCGCCGAAGTTTGCGCACTCTTACCACACTCTATTCTATTCTTCATCTATCGTCTGCCCCAGTATACTTGTCTTCTTGCTTCAAGTTCTTATTTATGAATCACTCTCGAAATCTTCGCTCTGTGGATAATCCAATCCTTCTTTGCCCCTCTCACACATCTAACTG
Source organism: Euproctis similis (assembly GCA_905147225.2). Lineage (NCBI taxonomy): Eukaryota > Metazoa > Arthropoda > Insecta > Lepidoptera > Erebidae > Euproctis > Euproctis similis. The sequence continues at coordinate 22,133,577 of LR990105.1, read as the reverse complement.
TGTAAAATCTTCCTTCCCAGTACGCTCGGTTCAACTTTGGAACACACTGCCCAAGGAAATCAGGTTGGCTGAGACTCGGTTCACTTTTAAACGCAGGGTCCGGGAGCATCTGCTTAAGAAAATTGCAGAACAAAACCAAGCTTAAAACTCTTCAACATATATCATTACATAAGTGTATTACATGTTTATGTATGTATATCTATATTTGCTATTGTGTGTATATATGTATAATATAAAGATGTATGTATATTAGTATGATATAATATGTATAGTGTGTTTCCACTCTCCTTATAGGTATTATCCTATTATAGATTATATTAGGCACATTTTTTTTTTCTTGCCATATGCCTACCACAGTTGTCTCTGCACTACCCAAGGTTGACTGGTAGAGAATGCTTTTAGCATTAAGTCCGCCTTTATACTAAAATTGTATATGAACTTAAATAAATAAATTAAAAAAAAAAAAAAAAAAAAATATTCGGAAAAATATGTAGGTTTTACGACCTTAGGTAGTGGAATTACTTGAGCATCTTTCCATGTCGATGGAAAGATACCACTGGAAATGGAATGATTGAGGATATGGCAAATAACGGTAAGGATTTCATCAAATAATAGGAAGGACCATATTACGGCTGATGTTATCGGTCCCAATGGCATTGGAAGCAATAGAGAGGATACTCTTCTTAACATCACTAGTAGTAAATTGACAGAAAAGAAATGGAGGGTGATCAGGAGTTGGTATGGTAGAAAGATATTGTAAGGTATTGGCTTTAGTTGTCTTATCGAAGAAAGACGAAGAACAGAAATGATATACACACGTATATCTAGCTCTGAAGCCTTCATATTTGAACCGTTGTTGCTGCTACAGTTTATACCACGCTTGAAAATTACTGAACAAACATTGTTTTTGTGTTACAAAACGTTAAAAAGACCGTTTCAAAGTTTTTCATTTTTTGCCGGATTTGTTGTATTCAGGAAAATTTAATGTTTATTTAGCCACATATTACAGTAGAATTGTTTGTTGTAAAGAGAATTTAAAATATGTATTTGTATTTTTCAATTTAGTTTGCCTCTTTGGGGCACTGTGTAATACTGTAAAGTATGGGTCAATGTGTGACTCTGGAAATTGCTGATATATTGAGGATTATGATTAACGTTAGCTACTTTGGAATATGTGGCAAAGTTCACAATCATTTCTATTTTACAATTGAATCCGATACTTGAGCAGCTGACTGTTGGATCACTCATCAGTAATATCTGATTAATAACTGCAGAACAATCATTGTTCCATTTGCAACGTTACCTTTCAGACTAACAATCCCAAATGCTTCGGCTACATTAACCCTCCACACTTTGAAGCGAGACGGACGTGCATAAAATTTTTCACACTATGGAGTGGAGTAACGTAAAGTGTTAGGATGCATTCAATTTTATGAAACTAAGAACACTTAATATATAGAATCCTAGTGACCCTGACCATAAAAAGAAACACTTGGTACATGATGCGTGGATTCGATTTAAAATTATGCTCAGTTGGCATACTACAGTAGAAGAAATGAAGAAATAAAAGATTCATTGATGGCATACTACTATCTAAGTAAACTTCTAAGTAAACTGAGCAACACAATCCGGCACGATGCATCGCGTCAACTCGACACAAATCTTCGCTCGTCTTTATGTAGACAAGAACATCGCCTATACCCGAACACGACGTTTTTGTCGCGTCAACACGATACGAATCTTCGCCCGCTAATGTAGCCGAAGCATTATAAACAAAACAATATGCGCGTGTAATGTGTGTAATTTTTAATACACTGAAATGGTCAGGACCATTAAAAAGTTTTTTTTTTAAGTGATAGGAGGGGAAACGAGCAGGCGTGTCACCTGATGGTAAATGACCAGCGTCGCCCATGGACACCTGCAACACATATATTGGTATAATTGCGTTGCCAACGTTTAAGGGAGTAGGATGGGAAGGGAAGGGGGTGGGCCTCCGGGTACCTCTCTCAGCGAACGAAATGCGGCATCAGCCATTTTACATCGATTATCTCAGCTCGACCGGTGAAATACCATGACCTCTCGTGGTATTTCACCGGTCGAGCCGGTCCATTCATGCAGCAAACTGCTTGACTGGAAAAGACTGACTGAAGACTGAAAAAGTGGAAAGGTATGGAGAGCAGAAGTAAAGTAAAGGAGTCATTAGGAGTCCTCCATACCTATTAGGTACCTACTTTGTCTCTGACTTGTCTTTGACTCTTGCTTGACGTTCTTAATGTCACTGTCACACAGGCAATCAATTGTCAAACTTAATTATTTCACAACATGGCGAATGTTTGTATGCGTCTTGTTCACGTTGTGTATTGATGTAAATCGTGTCAATTAACTATAGATACTATGACGAGCTTGATAGATAAAATTGAACTGTTAATCAAACGAGAGAAAACAACACCTGAACGTAAAAAAGATGATTCAAAAAAATCATCAAGTGAGATTCTTTCGGAACTTTTCAGTGTATTTAATGCAGATCCGCCAAAAATTGACGACGTCCCTGTAAAAAAATCCAAGAAAAGTAAGAAGAAACATAAAAAAGAAAAGAAAAAACGCAGTAAAAGTATTAGCAGCGCCACTGGATCTGAAGAGGAAGGTGAATATACACACAAACGAAAGAAAAGGAAAAAGAGTAGTAAAAGTAAGAAACGAGCGAGAGAAAGCCGATCTCCCTCATATCCTTACCCATTGACTCCCGTAAGAATTAAACCTGAACCTGATCATGTGAAAATTAAACAGGAGCAAGATATTAAGTCTGAAAAGTCCGTAGAGGTTAAGATAGAGAAAGAAAATTATACCAAAAGACCAATATCCATCAAGTCTGAAGATTCTCCGATTTTAATAGACTCACAATCTCCACCCATACCATTGCCCCCATCAGATTATTCACCATTACACTACACAAATGATTTAAGGCATAAGTTAGAAAATAAGATAACTGAGCCATCAACTGATGACAAGACTAAAGGTAAAATACAAATTAAAAATTTGAAATTTAGCACTGTTTTTGAAGAAACAGTCAAGAAAGCTGAGGAAGAGGCAAGAAAAAAGGCAGAAAAATATGAAGAAGGAGAATATACTGACTCTTCTAGTAGTACAGATAAAGACGTTGTGTTTAATTCACACTTTCCAAAAACATCTGACCCAGGAGGTATACTCAAGAAACAAGCAGAGGAAGAAAAACAGTGAGTACTGATTATCCTCAACTTTTCCATTGAAGTTGGTATTAATGAAATTTCCAAGCTCAATTTCTATTTTATATATAAATATACTGGTAATATTTTTCACGTATTGGACTAACAAAAGAAAAATAAAAACATTAATTAAATAACATTGTTTTAAAATGTCTTAAAACTACATATTATTGTTCTTCATTTAGTGAAAAATTACACTGAATACAAATTTATCTTACAGTGACTTGGATAAAGCCCTTAAGAAGAGCAAAATTTCAAGTAAGGCATCACAACGGGATAGAAGTAGATCGGATAAAAGGTAATTTAATAAAATAAAAGATAATCTAATATTAAAAAAAACAGCAAATAAAAAATATGCTATCTGATTCTGAATTGCCATATTATTGCCAAGCAACCGTTGTAACCGTTTAACGCTTTTAACATTCCCTTGCGACCTCAAATCGTATAACGTTAAAGCAATGTGGGCAAATTTGAACCAGTCTATATATAAACCCATGAAGAAAATTGCTTAAGCATGATTTTTAACTATACATAGACATCTAGTAGCTAGTGGTGGCACTATAGCACTCATTAAATACTTATAAAGCGTAAGAGTTTGTTTCTGTGAATGCGCTAATCTCAGAAACCGCTGGTTCTATTTCAAAAATTCTTTCGGTGCTGGGTAGTCTATTTATTGAGGAAGGATTTTAGTAAATATCCCAAATTTTTTTGAAAATATAATATAGCCTAATATTATATTCTCAAAAGAATTTGGGATCTTTACTAAAAGTCCGATAATATAACCCAAGTTGGTGAGAAAATGACTTGAAAAAATGTTTACATTGCATATGCTGTAAAAAATATTGATTATGGAACAAAACAATGTACTACAACTTTGCAGAACATAATAATTGTCTACAAAAATGCTCACTACACCATATACCTATCTAACTATTTATTTATTTCACAATAAGTCCTTTTAATTTTTTTTTAAATAATTAAAATTATGTTTTTTCAAAAGCTCTTTATTTGGTACCTTGGTATAAACTCTGATTAATTAAAATAAATTACTTTCATTTCAAGACAGAGTCAATACCTTTCTAGAAATTTTTGAATTATTCAATTGGGACATTACATCTATATCGCAATTTACAAAATATAAGTATTAAATTTTTATGCAAATATGTATCATCATTACATGGCATAAAAAAGACGCTTGCCGCTCTCTGTCCTCTTATATCATTAAAATTACGCTACGGATTTTGATGCGGTTTTTTTAATAGGTAGAAGGGTTGGTTTCTATCTATTATTCATAAATGATGTAGTAAAGAAAAAGTTAGAAATCCAAAATTCTTTCTTGCTCTTATTCTTTAACACTTTTGATACGGAACAAATTTCGCCGAGTCAGTTAGTATGTTATAAATGTATGTCTGTTACAAAGTTACACTTCTTTAGCGTGGAGAGACTCCACGCACTTTTTTTTCTTTATGTTTAACACTCTCGAATTTAGTAATACATGTAGACTTGAGACTTCAAATCTTTAATAAGTTTAACTGCCTAATAAACATTGAAATGGTAAATCATGTTTTGGGGTTACAGATCAAGAAGTAAATCGAGACGTTCTAGATCACCTTCTACATCAAGAAAACGCCGACACCGTTCAAATTCAAAATCCCGACGGAGTAGCCGTCATAGATCTACGTCCAGGTCGCGACGCAGGTCGTCAAGGTCGAGGTCCAGGCGAAGATCAAGTAGATCTAGATCACGGCACCGAACTGGACGAAGGTCACCACCAACCAGACACAGAGGCCGGAGATCTAGGTATATCTCATTACATTACAGTTGTAAAATAAATGTGGTAAATTGTTTTAAACTTTCCATGTACCATATTTCATCTTAACTATCATTATGAAACAATTTGTCAGATCTCCAAGTGGAGTGAAATTGGCAGATAGTGAGAAGAAACGATTACTAGAAGTTGCTAGAAGGAATGCAATCAATATGCTCAAGAATGGAGCTGTTCCAGCTGGTGCAGCTGCTCTCCCACCACACACAAGGAATCAAGTTATGGCTGCTATACAATCTGGAGGTAGTCTTCATGTCTAGACATTTTTTTTTTCTTTTTTATGGGATAGGAGGGCAAACGAGCAGCGTGTCACCTGATGGTAAGCAACCAACGCCACCCATGGACACCAGCAACACATATAGTGTAACTGTTGCGTTGCCGACCTTTAAGGGATAGGGGAGAAGGAAGGATAGGGAAGGGGAGTGGGCCTCCGGGTACCTCTCTCACCGAACGAAACGCGGCATGAGCCACTTTACGTCGGTCTTCTGAGAGGTCGTGGTATTTCACCGGTCGAGCCGGCCCATTCATGCAGTGAACTGCTTGGCTCTACCACATTGTCACTGTCTCTAAATCCTTCAAGATGTTTCTTTTGTAATGGTCCATGCAGTTCTCATCAGAATCAACATTAAAATAACACATCATTCAAATATAGGTTCTTTTACTTTTATTATCCTCTTGAAAGGTAAGAATCAATTTTCTGTTGTTACAGGTAAATCTGTAGATGAACTGACAGATTTTTGCAAGCATTTGTCAAAGAAGGAAGCTCTCGGAGAATTATCATCAGTGTCATCTCACGACGACGACATGAGTGAAAATGAGGATACACTTGCATTCCACCATCCGTTCCTAGTCAAGGAGAAAGCTCCTATTGTAATGAATATAAGAGTAAGTTCATTTACTTACTACTTATTCAGTGTATAGATTTAAGTAGATAGAAATTCGTGAACCAAATTCTTGAAACAATTATATGCACTGGTAATATTTTCCCCATTTTTCAAAAAACACTAGGAATGCCTAAACACCTAGTGCCTAGTCACCCCATATGGGAATATATACTATATAATCAGCCAATAAATATTAGTCCTATATTATAGAACCTATATATTTTCAGGGAGGTGCTCCATTACCCACTAAGTCAGCCCCGCTGCCTATAGCCAATAAGGAGGAACTAAGTCTACAATTTCCTGTCTCATCAGGTTCACAACACAGAGAAAAGGCTTCAGAATGGGTCCCAGTCTCACCAAAGAAAGATAATATGGTAAATTTTATATTCTGTTTCTTCTCATATACAAAATACTATCATTAAATTTAATTATTTGCAATAATATACCGATACCGAATCAAGAAGTCATGTGTTCGAATCCTGACCCACACCAATGACTTCTGGAATATTAATTTCGAAAGTTATGTGTGATAAATAACGATTACTGAAAAACTTTATACCCCGGTATCGCAATGGGTACGCCGCCAATTGCATTTGGGAAATAAACATTAATAGCGAGCTAGGATTTATAGCCACTGCCTACACCTTCGGGTAGAAAAAGGCGTGAAGTACTGTTTACTTATTATTCCTTTATAACTATGATCCAAGCAGTTTCAGTTATAAATGTGTTATTTATTTCAGCAAATTGCAAAACTCAACACAAACCATACAGCCACAGTCAGTCAACCGAAGACAATCCCTATGGAAGTTGCAAAGTAAGTATTTAAAATAAGTCTACAGTATTGTCTTGGATGAATTATTGATGAATTAACTATTCAATCACATAAGTTTCTATTATTTAAGTTCATAGCTCCATTCTCTCTGTTTCTTGTGAACTTAACACATTAAATTTTTCAAATGATATCAATGCCCTACATAACTTTAGGGAGGGCCATAAGCAAAAAATTGTTTGAAACATCTCCAATAGTTGGCGCTATTACATTCTTAATTATTTTCATAGATATATTATATCAATAATTAATGAAATTGTACAGCAACAATCTTCATTTACCTATATTAATATAACAGAAGAATTAAATAACTCTTTAAAAAAAAATAATGAACCTTCTAACTGAGCTCAAAAATTATATTTGTCCTATAGGAAAGTCATACAAATTTTATCTGTTTTGCAGAATTCCAGATCAACCTCCGACTCCACCTCCCTATTTAAAGACGTTTACTTCTGGAACACGTAAGTAATTAATCATTGCCACCCTGAGATATGTTACTGTCCAGAATATAAACTGATAATTTATAAATTACAGAACTGAACTCAGTGCCATCGTTACCTGCCATTGCTCCTGGACCCCAAGCATATCCACCAGGTGTGGACATGAAGAAAATGGTAAAATACTATTATTTAAATACTGAAATAAATTAGGCATTACAAGAAAATAAATCATAATCTGTGACAATCCCTATTAATATTATAAATGCGAAAGTAACTCTGTCTTTCTGTCTGTTAAGCTTTCCCGCTTAAACCTCTCAACCGATTTTGTTGAAATTTGGCACAGACAGAACCTGAGAAAGGACATAGGCTACCTTTTATTGCGAAAAAAAGGGGTAGGTTGAAATAGAGGTTGTAAGTTTGTATGGGATTTCTTAATTTTAAAAGATAAAACCATAAAAATTTATATTTAAGCACTTGATAAGAAATAATTAAACATTAGTTCTAGCGTTTTTGCAATTTCGACCTGTGAGGGGATGAAATAGGGGTTGAAAGTTTGTTTTTATTAATTCTAATTGAGGCGAAACAAAGTTGGCTGGGTCAACTAGTACATAATATGTACATACATAAGCTCACGCCTATATGAAGGCAGAGAGTTTGGCTACGATCCTGACAAACAGCTTTCGCCTCATCCACAGTCATACATCTCGTCACGTCGGATTCGGGTGCTACGCATTTTGCCTTTTTTAAACAGACCATCATTTATTTGGTTGTGGTAGCTCCATCTTGGTCTTCCGACCCCGACCCTGCCATTCACATTCGCTTCGTATACTCTTTTAGTCAATCGGCTTTCATCCATTCTTGCAATTTGACCAAACCATCTTAACATACTTCTCTCCACATTGGTCACCACATCATCCTTCAATTTCCATTTTTCCCTTTCTCTGTGACAATGCTTAATATAAACTCAGAATTAGATGACGCATTGTCATACTCTGCCGTCATAAGGTAAAAAAAGCACAACTAACACTTTTTCTTAAATTGAGTTATATGCATATTGGGAATCCATTTATAAAAAATAAATTCGAGAAATTGCAAGTTGTGCCTTTTTTCCTTATTACGGTTTTACGGCTAAGGTTTGGTAAAAGTAGTTAAACTTCATAAAATGATTCAAACTTGTCAAAATCAAACTATCATGGATTGAAGTTGACATAACATAACTTCACGCCTTTTGTTACCCGAAGGTGTAGGCAGCGGCTGTTAAGCCTCGTCTCGCCGTTATGTTTACGTCCCAAATGGAATAGGTGGCGAACCTATTGCCATACCGGGCACAAGGTTTGTCAGTCAAATTTGAACAATGAAAAATATTAATAAAACCAGCTAATAATGTGTGATTTTAATTTGTACAGCAAGATGTGGCGAACATCGTGTCACAGAGACTGTCATTGATTCGCAGAGAACAGGAAGAGACTGAGTCGTATACTGCGCCCGGGGTAAATATGCTACTTAAATTAATTTTTATAGTAGATCTAGATAATGTAAAATATAAATAAGAACTAGTTTTGTGTCAAACAATGATTTTTAGACAAAACTAATAAAATTACAGACAGATCTGTTAAATTCGGGTAATCTATACATTTAAATAAAATTATGGTGTCTGTTTATATTGAAAATAATTTAAATAAACACTTTTTACTACCTTCATATAAATATATATACAATTTTTACATTTCTTTTTTACAAATTTTGTTTTTCTGTCTCTTTGTTCCAGCTAATCTCTAAAATCAGCATACTTTTATTTTAGATAAAGTGTATATAATGCATACTGATAAGAACAATACCTAATTTAATCTGATTTTCCAGTTTGGTTGGTCAGCTAAAGACAAATCGCTCGGCCAGTTCACGGGCTCCACTGGTGCCAACATACTGACCCCGCGGGAACTTGCCAGTGGTACTCAAGCTTGGGCCAAAAAGGTATTACTTAATATAAACATTAACCCCCCCCCTACCCACAGAAGAAATAAGATGACATAGAAGAAGCAGCAGTCGTCACTTTATCATTACTAATAGCTAGTTTTGCCAGACATTACTAATAAGCAATATTTTGCATATATTTCTGATTTCAACAGATTTAACCTTTCGCAAGAACGTCATTAAAAGTCATGTTTTTTATAAACGTTTTATAGACAAATGTATAATTTTACTATAATTATTCTGAAACTGCTAGTCTTAATTATCGCCTTGGATCATTCTCATCACTAATTTTCATGACACCAACCAGGAGTATGACTTCTGGTATAATAATAATATATAATAGTAATATAGCCAGTATTGAAATACGGCTAATATGAAGCAATATAGCAGTATTTCAATACAATAGCAAGAATAAATAACTACTCTAAAGCATTTATATTAACTCCTTCCTATGCTGATTCTGTTATGTATCTTATTAATTCTGTGGTCCTCATATATTGGTGTCACAATTGATACTGCATATTTCTTTCATTACTGTTTGAACATCTACTAATGGTTGTGAAAGAAATATTTTAAAAAAAGATGACAATATTGTAAAGTATGAAATGAAACCCGGTTTTTATGTAGCGTATCATGATAGTTTAAAATAATTTATTTAGAACTCTGTTGAGAGGATTCAAAGTTTTCGTATTGACCTAATTCCACTTTATCTGCAAATTAAAATAGATTTCAGACTGGTTTTCCAAATTCACATGGAATTTAATAATAAAAGAATAATAATTTTGAATAGTGCACATTATACAATCAAAATAATTTTATTAACCTGTTTTTTTTTTTTCTCAAAATATTACAAATCATAGTACTATCAATAGCCCGTCCAAAATGAAATAATAATCAGTTTTGAAGAACAGCCGCTGAGTTTTCTTGCTGGGTCTTTCTCAGGACTGGCCGCGTTTTTGACCCAGTGGTAGATTTTTTAACAAATACTTACCTTTAAATTTAAAATCAATCAATATTTAATAATAGTTATACTCTGATTTTAACTAACTTAGAAAATAAAATAATTATCTAATAATTAAAAGTAACAACTGTTACCTATTAAATCATACAACAAAGGATCTTTACAAACACAAATTTTTCTTAAGTAAATATATCTTATAAATAAATATTTAATTTTTTTGTTTCATGGTCTGATGTGGGTTACCAATAGTAAAAATCGTATTTATAACATCAACTATTCGATTTTTTATTTCCAAAAAGTTCTCTGTAAAATGAAAATAGCATTTGAACGACTACCATTCTTTTGTTCATCACTCGTGAAAATGATCTCTGTAAAGAGTTCGAAACGTCGGGAAATAAATTTTAAAAAAAGTAATAGATAAACGCGATAAAATCCTAAAAAGTTGTTTTAATGTTATAAATAATAACTCTTGCTAACTAATAGCAGAGATATAACAAGACGATGGTCTAGCTATTGTTCTAGCTAGCCATAGATCAATATCTAGCTATGTTAGTATAAAACTAATAAAATATTTAAGGTTCAGTATTTAAAAACTTAGAATTAGTGATCCTTTTTTCTTTACATTGTGGTCAAGTATTGCCACAGTGATTTAATACTAATCTTGTTATAAGCCATTCTAATGACGAAAAGTATCAATTACGCATCTATTTAATGAACAGATAGAGTGAAAAAAGAAATTACATTTTATTGATTTTAATTATTCTACTCTATGCATTCAATCACGTTACGAATACATAAAATCGATATCGCACGAGGTTTCATTCGATACTTTATCGGTGTAACAGTGACTTTTAACTTTCAGCCGTTTGCGTCTCAGCGGGAGGTGCGTGGCACTGCGCGTGCGCAATATGTCGGTCAGAATTTATAATACACATTGTATTATATCTTCTGACCGGTTCAGTATAAATATGACGGTTGCATTAACATGAAAATATTTGTATATATACATATAAATATATTATAAAGCTGCCAGGAAACTCCCTCATGTATCAAAAGAAAAAAAAAAATTTCTGACATAAATAGAAACTAGAAAATTCTCTTCTATTTTAAAAATAAGCATATTTTATGGGTTCAGATTACTTATAAATTCTTATTTAATAATAAATTCTCATTTACATGAATATAGATAATTAGTATTAGAAATATTATAATTATTCTTAATATATAGCTCTTTATTTTTACTTTATTAAAACTTTTATTAATTATTATATTTATTAAAATATTATAATACAAATGTTACTGCAACCATAACATGGACCGTAAATTCGTGTAAAGAGGGAACTAGCACAAAATATTTACTGCCAGAAAATCCGTTATAAATATGATGACACTATTTTAAGTGTGTGAAGCCTACCTTCTGGTTGTACATGTGTTGTGATACTTGTCAGTTCGCTAATTACACACCGCACCATTCTTCCACACTCAAGATGTGATAATTTTCATGCCACACAAAATAATATGGGCACGACAATTATCATTATCTTGTTTTTGCATACAAATATTCAGTTTTCCCCTTTGTTCTGACTGACGTAATATATTTTTTTATTGACCATGCAGTTTATATTTAAAAAAAAAAATTTTGACGTTTTGTTTTTTTTCTAAATTTTCGCGGTTGACGTTTAGTTAATTTTTTTTTTTAGTTGAATACTATGGGTTAATTATGTACAATTCATATTAAAATGTGTAAATAATAGGCTAGTCAGTCTTAGAAGTGTATGGGCCATGTGTTTCTTTGAGCTATCCTCGAATAGAGAAAGAGAGGGAGAGTTGATTGTCGCAGTCACGATGGCTCAAAGAGGCGGTCGGCTAATATGGGGAATCCGTGAATATTTGTTGCAGCTTTTGAATGATAAGGAGATGCGTGCTGTACGGTATCATCACTGTCAACGATGATAGGTGCTTGCTAAGCTATGACCTACGGCGAGGTAAGTATCACTATGTGGGGGAAACGTCAACTGTCAAAATTATATGTGCCAAAGTTTTACCCATTGTTTTTATGAATTCAAAAGTATGATATATATAAGTGTTTTTAATCTCTTCTATATATTGTTATATTTTTATATCTCATGGTATTTGGTTACTCTTTTTTTAAAATGCTCACCCCAAAGACTAGTCTAAATTATGTATAATACTGATATTGTTTAATGAACTCGAAAATTTTATTATATTTGAATATCTTCAGGTGTAACATCAACACTCCCACAATTATACATTCTTCTTTAATAATTAGGCTCCATTTTTTTTAATCACACGAAGCAGCCAGATGCAATTCAACATTAGCTAACTAATAACCCTTGTGTAGGATCAGCTAGTGCGTGCAGCGCCTGTCGAGGGCGGTATGGGAATGCACTTGCTACAGAAAATGGGTTGGACTCCGGGCCAGGGATTGGGTAAGGAGGGCACAGGAACACTTCAACCATTACTGCTTGAGGTCAAACTGGACACGAGAGGTCTACAGGCCAAGGAAGAGGTCAGTAGCGGTAGGCGCAATAAAGGTGTAAGTAAAAAATCGTTGTATCATTTTTCTGTGTTGTAACTTCATTTTACGTTTTTCTACCTGAAATTGTCGGTAGCGGATTTAACTTCTTTATTCTCCTAACATTTACGCCTGAAAACTGATAAGTGACGAAAGCTATTGCCATATATTGGACACATTTTTACTATCGATATTTATCATACATTACTTCCGACTTCCTTCCGACAAGAAAAATCCGAAAAGTCATTGGTGTTGGAATCCGGGACTTTCACAGATACGACCACAGATTTAGTATAGACTGTAGTAGATGGCACACATCATTAAAAATGTACCTACTACTAATCATCACTGACAGCGCTACCTCGAGTAAGCGATTCTCAGTAAATTCTCCATGTAAAAGTTGACACTTGGAGGCAATTTTTACGCACACATTGATAAGTCACTCACACATCAACAACCCATTTTTGGTCTCGTTGTTTGGCTATCGTCACTATTGCCGATCTATTATCTTTAACTATGGATACGACATAAGTTATCAGTTCAGCATACTTTATAGATGTCAGTTCTTTTTGCCAAATTTTACAAGAGAAAGTAGGTATGTACTTATTCGAAAAAAATTGACTTGTGTACTTACAGTTCTATAAATAATTTATAGTTCTATTGTTATGTACTACTCTAAAAATCTTATTTGCTTATTTTTAAATATACTTTTGTACAGTTGACAGTTGTAGGTACTTGTCCATGACTTCTCAGATAAAAAATATATTTTAAAATACTCGATACTCGAATATTCGATTACTGATACAATTTTTACTGCTATAATATAATTTCTATTTATATTAATGTTAAATATTATCATCTGAACTATTCCTATCGTTTCTCACACCTACTGAATATAATCATATTTCATACTATTTATTGCATTTGTTATTAATCGCAGTTCATAGTTCTTATCCTGGAATAATATACAGTATTTGCTTTCGCTTAAGGGGTAAGCAGATAGGACATAGCGCTATAAGGCACGATTCTTTTACACTTCATTTACGCTTTTTCTTTTCTTCATTTGTAAATTTATTGCTAGATTTTACTATAGTTCATGTTTAGGGGTTCTAGCCGACAAGGAACGTAAAGGATGATGTTGAATAAAATATCTTTAGGTATATTATCGTCCACTGGTTGTTCCGTAGATGAAGCCGCAACGTGCAGTTAAAACGCGCGCCACTGGCCCCGCTCCCTTGGTCGCTGGTGGAAAGCACCCTGTATCTCTACTGGGAGAGTACTGCTCCAAACAGAAGTTGGGTCCACCCGAATACAACCTTTGTTTTGAGTGTGGTCCAGATCATAAAAAGAATTTTCTTTTCAAGGTCTGTTACAAGGTGATATTAAATACTTTTTAGTATTTTCTACTTTAAACACTCGCCCCAAAACAGTAGTTTTGATTTTTCTTGTCTAATTAAGATACGATCGATACTTTTTAAGAAAAAACTATAAAATGTCCTTTCATTTCATTTACATTTTTTCATTCTAAATTTTTTTTATGGGATAGGAGATCAAACGAGCAGCCGTGTCACCTGATGGTAAGCAACCAACGCCGCCCATGGACACCAGCAACACATATAGTGTTACTGTTGCGTTGCCGACCTTTAAGGGATAGGGAAGGGAGGTGGGCCTCCGGGTACCTCTCTGAGAGAACGAAACGCGGCATGAGCCACTTTACGTCGGTCTTCTGAGAGGTCGTGCAATTTATTTTAATGTAATTATTATTTGTCAAAAAAAAATCACCTATAAAATATTAAAATTTTACCTTCGAATAAAATTTGTATTATGCTTCCAATGACGTCCGAAGTCATTATGAGAGTACGTCACGTCCCTTGCCCGCCATGGCGTTACTTCCGCTATCATATTGCACCAATAGCGCCCCATATCCGGCGCGCCTAGCGCCATCTATCAACTTCGACTGCTACCGATTCTTCTTATGAACACAAGCCGCCATTTTGGTCATTGTTCGGCTCATAATGATACAGCACCAGAAAGACATTACTGGGACTTCGGACGTCATTGGAAGCATAATACAAATTTTATTCGAAGGTAAAATTTTAATATTATGCGTTCCGTTTGACGTCCGAAGTCATTATGAGAGACCTGTTTGTTATCTTCTGGTGGCTTGTAGGTTTAATATCGAATTTAAACGCAACAATGTGAAGGAGCGTCATATAAAGTAAACTTAAAACCGCGATTAATAAAGTGCCCTGTATAAACAATGTATTATTATTTGATCCAAGTTATGGAAAATTTTCTCGAGTGATCTACAAGTTGAAGTTCCTGATTTGTCAAACTTAACGAAAAAATATTGTCGGTTCGTTTTTGGCTTGCATACAATTAATATAGTAATTGTCTGTAGCCAGATGAAGTGCTATACCACTGATTTATAAATCAGCTTTTTTCACCAATCATTGTAACCGTGGCTGAACTTGAAGAGTTTCTAATGCTATGAACGAATTTACTATAGTTCCGTAGATCTTCGACGTGTATTTTACCAGAGTTTACACTGTAATGTGAAATGACTGCATCAATGTTTTTGGTACACGCAGATAAAAATATACTAATGAATTGAGGATGAATGTTGAAAATCCGGGTTATCTATAAAATGCAGACTTAGTAAACTGTCATAGAGTAATATCATATGACACCACAACAGTTTAATCAAAACCTTTGCATTTGGAATGACATTAGGAAAAGACGGTTTCGTAAAGTATTAAATAAAATATGTAAATATACATATCAATAAAATGTCTTGGCAAGATTTGGAATTTGAACGGCAGACATAATTGTAGCAATTACAGACGATTAGAATGTAAATTATTAGTAAAAGAAACCCATCACATAAATGTAACAGATATTCAACTGCAGTGACTAGTCCAGTAAAGTTAATGTCACTTCAGCACATTGTTTCCAACACTATTATGTTTTTCATCCATTGGTGTTTAAACACGACGAGCCTTGTGGTGCATTGATAAAACAACCTACTACGGAATTGAGGTTGGCGGGTTGCAGGCAAATTCGAGTACAAACAGCTCTCATAAGCACGAATGTTTGTATCGGCGTTTACATAGTTTCCATGCGTTATAAGCATGTATTCATAAAATAAAAGTATGTACGTTAACATGCATAACAACGTTTAGTTGCTCAGCTTGGAAAACCAGAGGGCGCTCTTGTAAATTGTGTCCTACATAACATTAGTATTATTATAATTAATGATGTAATTTTGTTTAATTATTATTATCATTAGCGTTTAAGTATATAGCCTAATAGCCTTCTAAGCCAGTGGTAGTATTGTCGCTATGTTCAGCGATGTGTTCTTTAGTTTGAAATGAACAGATTGTACCAGCTTAAAGCTGCGTTTCGGCGATCACACTGGGTGATAGGCTGGCTGGTTATTTCACGACATTTTACTCATCAAAGTAGACATTGAGTCTGACTTCCATAGTATATTGTTATGAGATGTTATATTTGACAATGCAAACTTCCCGCAGTGTGATGGCGGTGGCAAGTTATTCGAGTCTTACCCACAAATTTGTCGTACTTTGGCAATGTAGCCTTCCCCGGAGGGTGATGAAGGTTACAAAGTTGGCTGTACTGATTTTACACAAACAAGTTGGGTCTGGTGTGCGTGTGTCTCATGGTGAAACGTTTTCAATGTTACTTAATCCAATGCAACTCGCCGTAGTGACGTTTCGTGAATTAGATCTTAGAGTCGACGTGATTTGGTCCATTAGTTTCAGACGCGGTCAAGCTGCCGGTTGATGTGATCGTGTTAATCCTCCATTCCTCTTCATTATCCATTTTCTCTCCAATACTCTATTTTTCAATTTCTCTGTTGTAGCTCCGCTGAATCTGTCGAATAACGATGTTTCCTCGCTGCGGTCGAAATGCGGACTATAGAATATTATTGTAGAGATTTACTTCGTATAGCAATGCGTTTACGTGGTGTAGCTATCGAAAACATTATTATATTGTAATTTCTATCGAATTGACGTGGAATGTCCGGCGCGTGAGTTGTAGTGTTCCGTGGACTTCCTTTTAATGTCAATTACAAAACGAAATATTCGCGCACGTTCTCTGGATACTAAATCTGCCATCGGAGACACTGCTAATGCTCACAGTAAATGGTAACGCGATCTTCCCCAGCGACCGTAAAACTTCACGGCCAATATGTAGTGTCTGTTTATTCTGGGTTTTAAAATACGGTATCGAGCCGAATTTGAAAAATCTGATAAGTTTCTTCTATTCTTAGAAAGTAAAACTTGTAAATGATGACAAAAAGTTCAGGTGACCTAATAGGCATTGCGCCTGTTTTAGGATTAAATCTTCCAGCTCAAGTTCTGGTAATATCAAGTGATGATTTTTTAGTAACTTGACAATACAACTTTTTGTTGAAAGTTATGACGGTTATCAAACTGGCGTGTTGCATAGCGTTGTGCTTGTTCGACGATCCCATTAACAGTCGTGCTTGGAATAACTGAAGAATTGGTTAAAAATTGAAATGCAATCTTTTCCAGGGGATGGTGATAGTTGCATAAATTTAATGTTTAAGTACACATCGCACCTGCTTTAGATTCGATTACTGACCGCAGGTTATTTTCGGAATATGTATTGTTATTTGGAAATGCAACTTTTTCGGAAAGTATAGACTTTTCCAAATTTGGTGGATCCTACTAGGTGCTGTGATTGCTTTAGGTTCCCACTTCAGGCCACGAGTTATACTCGGAAAACTTGATGTACGAAATGTACGAAAACGCTTGTAATTTCGCAACGCAACTTTCTTGTTAAGTAAGTAGTGACTGTTGCAAAGTTGGAGTGACCTAATAGGCATTGCACCTGTTATAGGTTCCAACTGCGGGCTGCGAGTAGCGCTCAAAACATCTGTCGTATTGATCACAATTTGACAATGCAAACTTCCCGCAGTGTGATGGCGGTGGCGAAGTTATTCAAGTCTTACCCACAAATTTGTCGTACTTTGGCAATGTAGCCTTCCCCGGAGGGTGATGAAGGTTACAAAGTTGGTGTCCTAATAGGCGTTGTGCCTGTTTTAGGTACCAACTACCGACAGAGAGTTGCTCGAAAAATCGATAGACCTTGGAAGTGTCGTTGTCGATTTTTCTTTTACCAACTCAAACCGGTCCTTAGCTGTATGGCAATTTTTTCTTGAACTGTGAACGTGTTTCAATGCTAATGTGTTATTAAAGAATTGTTTGGAATCATAGCAGAAACACCCTTCTTGGGATTAGTTTTAGCTGTTCAGTTACATACAGCGCGACGAAAATCCTTTGCAGCACTTGTTGGTTGTCGGCTGTAGTATTCAACAATGATATCCGATTTGAAGAAAGACGAGTAAATCCATAGCCGGTAGCTCACATTAATAGTCATCCAATTTCCATCCATTTAGGTAATGTGGCACTTCGGAATTGGCGACAATTCGGAAAATAAAAATATGCTGTCTATCGAGGCATAACTTCCACTGCACTCTTCTGGACGATTAGCTGTAAAGTTTCTGGCTGCGCCACTTCACTTAATTAGGATTTGATATTTGCTTGATATGAAATAATGACGTTAAAGCGTGATGCTTTGTTCTAACGTCAAAAATATTAAAAACCCATGTCGGTGTCTTGTTAAATGGTATTTTAAATACGTTATTAACATTCATACAGATGAGGGTAGATTAAAATAAACGGCGTTTTATTTTAGTTTTTGGTGAACGGAGGGAATGTTCTCTGTTTTGTATTCTCTCCCCCTCCTTTTTTCTGCGACGAATTATTATAATTTGATACTAAAAATCCTTGAAATCTGTTTATGACGTATATGGATTTTACAGTAGGTGTAGGGCCAACTTTAATACGACTAAGTAAGTTAATGAAGTATAAAGTCATTTTTTCATACACAAATTATGTAACATGTCGTAAGACAATGTCTATAATTACAATCAAATTGGTTTAAAATTTTGTGAATTAAGATCACCATAAAGGAAGTCTACAGGGACAAGACTCAAATACACGACGATATAAAATAGCTTAGTAGAGAACTATGAAACAGAATCGTTGTATATTAATATATGAGGGTATTTACACAATACAGTGCAACCCTTGCAGAAAAACGCAAACTTTGAAAATAAAATTCAAATGACTCACGAGGTTGCTGGTATCAAACCTGTATTTTCGATCCCATGAGCCATGTGACCATTCGTGGAGATCCATTGTTGGCCTCGATTATTTTAGTAATTCAAATAAATACTTCTGCTGCTTTTCTTAATAGGTGCGATAGCGGTAAACTAAAAAACTAATTTGTTTTATTTAATTTATGTAAAATTTGGGGCAAATAAAATATTAATTATTTTTAACTCCAATGTTTAAATATTTAGAGTTTTTCGTAACGACCATGCGCTCGGTTCGGAAAACGACGCAACAATGACCAAAATGGCGGCTTGTGTTCATAAGAAGAATCGGTAGCAGTCGAAGTTGATAGATGGCGCTAGGCGCGCCGGATATGGGGCGCTATTGGTGCAATATGATAGCGGAAGTAACGCCATGGCGGGCAAGGGACGTGACGTACTCTCATAATGACTTCGGACGTCAAACGGAACGCATAATAAAATATTTTTGTTTTGATTTAATTTGTAATGTTTGAAAAATTTCCAGGTAAAAGTTGCTGGCACAGAATACCAACCGGCTGTCGCCAGCGCGAATAAGAAACAAGCCAAAGCGGATGCAGCACAACTTGCTTTACAAAAACTGGGCATCGTCACTTAACTCTTACAGTGATCATTACTGATGAACATAATATGTATATATAATACTTGTATATAAATAAGTTCACAACATAAAGAAAAGGAAAATTAAAGAAGCCTGCATTAGTGACATTACAAACATTATCACTTATATAACACAAAGTTATTATTTTTGAACTATTATTACTTTAATACAGTTGGATATTTTAATTACTAATTATTATTAGAATAATTACAATATGCAGCAGATTATTTTACTTATCATTCATTACTCATAAAACAAAAGAACGGATATAACTGGCTTTGACATCCCCTCTTTCTCTAGCTAATGGCAAGGAGGCTTTATACGAGGTCCCATTACCATATAGATTGATACGGATGGATGTAGGAGTCGAGGCCGGCCAAGCTACACATTCCATGACCAACTACAACGTGTTCTGGAGGAAGGTGATCTTAGGAGCTAGAAAAATCGACGCGCGTGCATGAAAAGAGTTATGAAAATCAACGAAGCGAGTGAGGTGTGTAAGAATCGTGCCTTATGGCGGTCCGTTCTCTCTGCCTACCCCGCAAGTGATTTGGCGTTATGTATGTGTGTATGTAATGTAATAATCCATACTGTTTTAAAATGTAGCCATTTTTCTCAATGATATTATTATTATTGAGACACTGTATATCTTGTAAAAGTAATTTTTAATAAAATATTTATATAATTAAAGGAATGTTAAGACTTTTGCATCATGGTATTTTTAGCACTTCCTATCCTCTCACACTTAATAAATAGCAGGTCGGTATTTATAAAAATAAGACATTTATAACTAAATACTCGAATTTAAAATAAAAGTAAACTTTTAACACTAAATGTTTTTTTTTTTTATTTCATTTGAATTCTTTATTTGGTTTAATTATGAACAATGAAGCTAGCTGATGAATGAAATGTTTTATGACAAAGATTCTTACCCACGTCTCCAATGTCAACCTTCTCTATCAGCCTCCACTGCAGAATAGGTGGGAACACATTGATAAAAATCAGAAACTGTATAAAGTGGTTTAATAATCAAAACACAACAGTTTATGGCCCAAGAAGTGACCTTTTGATCGTTCACTTTTGATTCAGGAGTCGTGGAATTGATTCCTCTGAATTCTTTTCGGAAATTATCTAACAAATATTGATAACTGACAGCATGTGCCTGGTGTATAGCAATATGTTCCACCACCTATTAAATTTGGAACGCAACAATCGGAGAGTTGAGGCTTAACAGCCGCAGTCTATACCTTTGGGTATTAAAAGGCGTGAAGTTATGTATGTGTAATAATAATAATCAAATAATATTTTATATTCATTTTATTTTCCTTTACATGATTAAACCTAATTACATAACGTCACTTTATTACATCTAAAATTAAGATTTAGTGACTTTATCTAGACTACTTTCCAAGACTACTTAAAAGATTTGGAAACAAAAAAATCACATCTATGAATCTAATTCTAATGAAATCTAACAATTTAGAGATACCCATGTAGGTATCTTCTTATGTCTCACTAAAATCACAGATCTGTAACCAAACCCAAAAAATTTTTTTCGTTTTACTGTTTTTACTCTCCAGATTGTTGTTTGATCCTGTAGTCAGACAGAGCTGCTTTAATAGCATCCTCGGCAAGCACTGAAAAAACAAAAGTATATTATGCAACATAACAGCCATTAACCATAATTTAAATGAAGTATTAAAATGAAGAGACAAAAAACCAAAGTCATAAACGCGGGAAAGCATGCACATTGCACAGCGGTTGAAGTGGAAATGGGCTGGCCACATGATACGAACGTCCGGTGAACGATGGACAAAACTGGTCACAAAATGGAAAGGTGGTAGACTGTCCGCTAAGTGTCTATGGTGAACACCAGATGTGTACAAAATGGTTTTTAAAAAGCATTTAAATACAAAATACTTTTCAGATTTACTATTTCAAATGCAAAATACTAAATAGTTTTTCGTTTTGTATTTCAAATGCAAAATAGGTATTTTCAAAATAAAATACTTTTTGACGAAATCTTCAATGAGTCTCAGTGGTCCAGTGATTGAGCGTTTGGGGTTGAGACTCTAGGAACATGGGTCCGAGTGCTCGTGCACTCTAAAAAGATCTTGCAAAGAAACAGATCGAGGGCTCTCTCGACCAGAGGGCTAGTCTATTCTTCGCACAGGGGATTAGCATTGCCATTTGACGTGGCAATGCGGTCGGTCTTCTGGGCACTCTGCTAGTAGATCGAGAAGCGGATTTGAAATTATGCGATTGGGTCTCCAGTTTTCTCGCGGCTCGGCGCATTAAGGTCGTTGTCGACGGGTCATGCTCCAACTTAAAATCCGTGAGTTCTGGAGTCCCCCAGGGCTGTGTGCTATCCCCTACGCTGTTTCTTCTGCATATCATTGACATGCTGCATTGCAGCAATCTTCATTTTTATGCGGATACGGTACGGGGCTACGCGGTACGGCGGATGCCATATATACCGGCCACCCGCGGATTTCTCGGGAGAACGTCGATTCGTACCGGAATAAACTGTGTCTACAATCGAAACTCTGCCTAGTCAGATTTCGGACTGAGGCCGACTCAACTTAGTCTAATTCAACCCTAAGAAGCCACAGGTCTGCGCGTTTACCGCTGAAATTGCACCCTTTGTTGTAGCTCCCTTTTTTGAGGGCACTCGGTTACCTGCCTCAACCGATATCGGAATTCTTGGGGTCGACTTATCGAGTGACGTCCTGTTTCGCCGTTATTTGGAGGGCAAGGCCAAATTGGCTTCGAAAAAGGACGGTATTTCACGTCAGGTAATCGCTTGCAGCTATATAAAGCGCATTTCCGACCTCACGTGGAATACTGTTCTCATCTTGCCTCTGCCCAAAGATAAGCACCAGCTTACCCCATTTGAGCGCATCCAACGACGCGCGGTTCGGCTTGCCGACAACCAAGCTCTGTCAGATCGGCTTAGCCCCTTGGCACTTCTTGCCACGCACTGTTCCGTTGTGAAACGAGTTGCCGGCAGTTGTATTTCCGGACCGCTACGACCTAGGCACCTTCAAGAAACGTGCCTATTCCCACCTTAAAGGCCGGCAACGCTGATGTGATACCCCTGGTGTTGCAGATGTCCATGGGCGGCGGTAGTCGCTTTCCATCAGGTGACCCGCAAGCTCGTTTGCCTCCTTATATTATTAAAAAACTATTAAAATCAAATAAGCGAGTGAGGCGTGCAAGACTTATGTGCTCTATTATCTCTGCCTACTTCGCAAGGGATTTGGCGTGAAGTTATGTATGTATGTATAACTTTCAAAAATCATTTCGAAGTCATTAGTGTGAGACAGGATTTGAACCCACAACAACTTCTTGATTCAAAAGCGGGGTGCTCGACCACTGGACCACCTATTAAATTTTACCTATAAAATTATAATAACCTATAAAAACTTTAAAATTTTAATCATCATCATCATAAGCCTGTTGCAGTCCACCCCTGGACATAGGCCTCTCCCAATGTGCGCCACAACATCCTATTCTCTGCCTTCCGCATCCAGTATTTTCCAGCAGCCTTTCTGAGGTCGTCTGACCATCGGGCTGGTGGGCGTCCTACGCTACGTTTACCAAGACGCGGTCTCCACTCAATGACCTTCTTACTCCATCTACCGCCGGTCCTTCGGCAGATATGACCAGCCCATTTCCACTTCAGCGAGGTTATTCTGCGAGCTATGTCGGTCACCCCAGTTCTCTGGCGGATATATTCATTCCTGAGTTTATCCTTCAGAGATACCCCGAGCATAGCCCGCTCCATAGCTCGCTGAGCGACTTTAAATTTGTGGACTAGCCCCACCATGAGTGTCCACGTTTCGGCACCGTAGGTCATCACCGGGAGGACGCACTGGTCAAAGACTTTGGTCTTCAGACATTGCGGTATAGGCGAGCTGAAGACCCGACGCAGTTTGCGGAATGCAGCCCAACCCAGCTGAATCCTCCTTTCGGCCTCTTCTACCTAACTAGCGTATTTGTTTACGACTTCGAGAACTGACGACGCTTATCGGTCCGGGCACAACATGAATACATACGATAAATAACAAACTATACTAAAATTGTACTTACATAAAGAAATTGCATTTTTTGAATGAATTTGGCTAAAATTAATCACAAAGTATTTTGTATTTTGAAATGACTTTTAAAAATACAAAATACCGCTCGAGAGGTATTTCAAATAAAATACAAAATGCTTTCAACAAAAAGGTATTTAAATACAAAATAGATATTTTGTATTTGTATTTTAAATAGAAGTATTTCAAATAAGTCACATCTCTGGTGAACACATGTGGACGACTTTTCTCTCGATTTTTTTAGGAATTCGGTCATTTTCGTATCGATTTTGGTTCTAAATTTGGTAGCCTGTGATTGTTTATGTTATTGTAATTGTCTTTTGTTGTGTAGTGTTTATTTAAATGTGTCTAACCTAGTGGTGACTATTTAGGTTATGTTTATGTGGGCCAATCATGGAGACTGATGATCGGTCCCCTGGTCGACCCCCTGATCCCAGCCCCGGATCTAGGGGGGGGCAAGCCGGGGCCCATGCCCCGGGCGGCAAGTTCAGAGGGCGGCATAGAGGCTTAAATGATAGTAGGTATAAGTACAAAAAATGACTGACCAAAACCGGGCCTTCTTTAGCAATCAGCCTGTACGAGTATTATTAGCAGAAAATCACCCCGAAAACATTAATTTAGATCTAGGTACTGAAAGGATTAGGAGACATTTAACATCGCCAAAATTTTGCAGAAAGCGAGATTAGTGCGGCTCTCGGGAAACTCCAGAACAATAAGGCACCCAGTGATGACGGAATTAAAACAGAACTCCTAAAGGCCGGTGGGACTCCTATCCTAAAGGAATTAGCAAGTCTTTTTAATTCCGCCATACACCACGGTATAACACCACAGGTTTGGAGCAAGAGTGCGGTGGTGCTGTTCTTCGAAAAAGGTGATAAGACCTTACTGAAAAATTACAGACCCATCTCACTCCTGAGCCATATCTACACGAATTCCAGCCTCCGGAGCAGGCCGTCTTTCGAAAAGGCTTTTGTACTGTGGACCACATCCATACTGTTCGGCAGATTGTACAGAAGACCGAAGAGTACAATCAGCCGCTGTGTATGGCATTCGTGGATTACGAAAAAGCCTTCGACTCCATCGAAACTTGGGCAGTTCTGGATGCATTGCAGCGAGGTCGGATTGACTGGCGTTATATTGAGGTGTAGAGATGCTTGTATGACACCGCCACGATGGCTGTCCAGATCTCCATCGAGCTGAATCGAGGTGTAAGACAGGGAGATGTCATATCTCCCAAACTCTGGAGGTCCTCGCTCTGGAGGACGGCTCTTGGACTGGACTGGACCCTGTCCAGTATCAACGTGAATAGTGAGTACATCTCGCATCTTCGTTTCGCCGACGACATCGTTGTAACGGCAGAGTCGCTGGAACAGTTAACCGGAATGCTGCGCAACCTAGACGAATCCTCTCGACGTGTCGGTTTGGGCATGAACTTGGACAAGACCAAGATCATGTTCAATGAACATGTCGTGCCCGGACCGATAAGCGTCGAGGGGTCAGTTCTCTAAGTAGTAAACAAATACGTCTACCTAGGCCAAATTATCTTATCTTATATTATTAGGAAACTTCGAGAAGGAGGTCGAAAGCTGGGTTGGGCTGCATTCGGCAAACTGCGTCGAGTCTTTAGCTCGCTTATACCGCAATGTCTGAAGACCAAAGTCTTTGACCAGTGCGTCCTACCGGTGATGACCTACGGTGCCGAAACGTGGACACTCACGGTGGGGCTAGTCCACAAATTTAAAGTCGCTCAGCGAGCTTTGGAGCGGGCTATGCTCAGGGTATCTCTGAAAGATAAACTCAGAAATGAGTATATCCGCCACAGAAGTGGCTGTGGGCTGGTCATATCTGCCGAAGGACCGACGGTAGATGGAGTAATAAGGTCATAGAGTGGAGACCACGTCTTGGTAAACGTAGCGTAAGACGCCCACCAGCCCGATGGTCATATGACCTCAGAAAGTCTGCTGGAAAAGCCTGGATGCGGAAGGCAGAGAATCGGATGTTGTGGCGCACATTGGGAAAGGCCTATGTCCACCGGTGGACTGCAATATGATTGCAGTGCGATGCGATGCGTTGCAATGCGATGATGATTATTTTTTTTACGCGAGGAAATACTTTATGCATTGGGGATAGTGTGGGAATTCCAAAGCAGTAGACTGCAATCTGATCCTAGGGCTACCCACTAAAACCTCGCGGCGGCCTTTCTCCTGCGTTAGTGTGGTCGAATATTTGTATGGCACTGCAAATTTATTCTAACCTTGTAGTGGACAAATGTAAATGTAATCGGGTGGGGGCGGCATTTTTAAGTTTTGCCCCGCCCAAAAAAATTTGAAGATCCGGGGCTGCCTGATCCCAATAAATCTATTAAAAATGCGAATCCAACATCCCCCAATAGTATAAGCCTCCCGTATTCGCCTGTCTTGACTGCCCCTTTGTCTAGCTTTGAGGTTATGGAAACTAACCAACGACGTAAACGCGTTTTAGAAAAGGAACATGACACAGAAATCTCTGCTTCAAAGCACAACGTCATTTAGCTCCACCACGATATAGTCGAACACGTTACACTGCTAGAGATGTAGCCCCATTTATAGTCCATGTTTCTCGTACAGAAACCGACCCCTCATCAGGTACCACACTCCACCCAGTTAAGTTTGACCAGTTATGGGTTAAACTTAACATCAAAAATGTACTTCCTGATGGAATAAAAAAATTGGGTCGAAATAGAATTGCTGTTCAGTTTAAAGGCTCAGAAGATGCTAATATCTTCTTAGGAAACACTGAGTTGTGCAAGAATGGTTACTCTACAGATATTCCCACATTCAACATCACTAGGATGGGTATAGTCAGGGGTGTCCCAGTTGAGTGGACAGATGTGGAGATCATGAATAGCATGAAAACTCCCACAGGTTGTGGAGAAATTATAAAAATTCGTAGAAACAACCGCAGATTTATAAATGATGGAATTACAGAATGGAAACCAACTTCTTCTGTAGTTCTAACTTTTGATGGCCAGACACTTCCCAAACGTATATTCTGTTGTTATATTTCTTTACCTGTTGATCTCTATTACTTTCCCACAATTCAGTGTTTTGCCTGCTCCAAATACGGCCATACAAAAAAACAGTGCCGCTCAAAACCCCGCTATTATAACTGTGGAGGTGAACATTTAGGAAACAGCTGTACTATTGAGGAACCAAACTGCTTTTATTGTTTGGGTGCTTACTGTGCGACCAGTAAACAATGCCCTGAGTTCATGAGACAAAAAAACCTTAAAGTACTTATGGCAGAGAACAATATATCCTATGTGGAAGCGTCAACAATGATCCCTCCAGTCTCTAAATCGTATGCAGATGTATCAGCGTTTACCCCTACCCTGCCTCAATCCCATTCATCTACATCAACTCCCTATAGTTCTCAACGTGGCTCTGCACCAGTTTCCTACAGGAAAACAATAATTAATAAACCTAAATCTCATACTCCCCTCCCTGCAGGTTATGATAAAAGGGCTCACAATGAAATTATTAACAACTACTCTTTCTCTCCAACCTCTAATGGATGTGCATTAAACTCTTCTTCTTCTCATGTTCTCTTCTCATCTTCTCCTCCTTCAGTCCCCCAAACTCTGATTACTGTCCTAACAACTCTTCTAACCAAAATTAATATTCCAGACCACATTGCCAGTAGCATAGTTCAGTTAATTTTAACACACTATAATAGCCATCAAAATTCTACAATGGAATGCCAGGAGTGTTCTTCCCAAAAAGCATGAGGTTATACACCTCATTAATTCTATTAACCCGGCAATTTTTGCTGTTTATAAGACATGGCTTAGGCCCACCAGGATAACCGTCATGACGGCTATGATGGCGCTGTAATCCTGGTGAATAATGTCTTTCCTTCTTCTCCTCTTTGTTTACCCCCTCACGGTGATGAAATTAATGTTGAAGGAGTTAAAATCCTGGGCATTAATTTCATTTCCCTTTACATTCCTTCCCCTGACCTATATTTTGTATTCAGTATATAAAAAGACTATGTGATTTATTTCTCCAATTATGCTCTTAGGAGACTTCAACTGTCATCACGTTTTGTGGGGTTCTGACTCATGTGATAGGTGGGGTTCTGAACTAGCTGATCTGATAGATGAGGAGTCACTGTGTGTCCTAAACGTTGGATCCCCTACTAGACTTGCTAGGCCCGGTCAAAATAAGAGCTGTGTTGATTTAACTTTATGATCCTCTTCTCTCATTTCTTCTCTGGACTGGAAATGTCTTCAATCAACCCATGGTAGTGACCATTTCCCTATCTGTTCCACATTAATCAATAAGTCTCTTCCCAACCATAATCGAATCCCTCTCTTAAAATACCGCACATCAAGTGCCAAGTGGAACACTTATCAAGAGGAACTAGAAACTAAAACCTTTTCCTGCCCCCAGTATCCCCTGACGATATTGACACATGCCTATCTCAATTTTCTGAGGCTATCTCTAATGCTGCAGACAAGAGCATAAAAGCATAAAAAACCCTGCTTTGGGCAAGATATCCTCTCCTCCCTGGTGGGACAGAGAATGTACAGAGGCAATTCAGTCACGGAAGAGGGCTGGCTACATCTCTGACATGTCTCTCAGCAACCTTCTTAACTATAGGCGAATTGTAGACCAATCCAGACGTCTTTTTAAGAAAAAAAAGATTGCAGCCTGGAAAAAATTTTGTGCTTCCCTCTGCCTTTCCACCCCATCCTCTATAGTATGGCAAAATAAAAAATATTTAGATGAGGATGCTCCCCTCAAAATTCTCCTAATATCCCACGACAATGTGCTCTCCAATTCTTGAATAAGTTGGTCTAGATGAATGTAATGTCCCCTCCTAATAACAATAGTTGCTCTGACCACCCTTTAGATATCCCTTTCTCAATTTCTGAATTAAATGCAATCCTCAGCCATGTCAGAGACTCAGCTCCTGGCTTAGATGGCTTCCCATATTCCTTTTACAAAAAGTTAGGCTCACTCAGCTGTCAATACCTTTTGGACATAGTGAATATGTGCTTTAACCTATCATACATCCCTGATCACTGGAAGTCTCAACTAATTATTCCTTTACTAAAACCTGGTAAATCCCCAGACCTCCCAGATGACTACCGACCCATTGCTCTCTCCCCAGTAATTTGCAAAATCCTAGAACACCTCATTAAAAACAGATTAGAATGGTATCTTGAAAACAATGATATTTTAGATAAGTATCAGTTTGGGTTCCGTGAAGGACTTGGCAAGGTTGATGCTTTGAGTGTATTTTTAACTGATGGACATGGATTCCTGGACATATCAGCGGCATATGATAGTGTACTTCTTACAGCACTCAAAAGTAAGCTATGTCAGTTGAATGTACCTGCTAAGATGATGCACTGTATTTGCAACCTTCTAACTGATCGCATTATTCATTTGCACCTACCTGAGGATGATCTAAGTACTTCCAGAAAGGTTTGGAGAGGACTCCCTCAGAGATCTATACTAAGCCCTCTGCTTTACAATATTTACACATCCGACCTACATAGATCCCTTAATACAGACTGTAAAATTCTTCAGTATGCTGATGATGTATGTTTATATATAGGCCATGTTTCTGCTGTGGTGGCCAGTGAATCTATGAAAATATCCCTTAACTCCTTGAACCATTGGCTTATCTCCCGAGGCCTTCATTTATCTGCCTCTAAAAGTGCTGCTGTAGTCTTCTCACGTAAAAGAAATATTCCCAACCTCAACCTGGAAATTGATGGATCCCCAGTTGAAATTAAAGAAAGTATAAAATTCCTTGGCCTTCATTTAGACTCCAAGCTTTCTGGTGTCCCTCATATTGATTCTATTACTAGTAAATGTGAGAAGAACCTCAACATACTGCGAGCTCTTGTGGGTGTTTGGTGGGGTGCTCATCCATTTACACGAAAAATAGTATACAATGCTATTATAAGGAGTGTTCTAGATTATGGGTCATTTTTACTGGAACCATGCAACAAAATAGCAATGGCTAGGCTAGATATAATTCAAGCAAAATCTCTCCGCTGCATATCGGGATGCATGAGGTCCACTCCAAAAAATGCTCTGCAGGTTGAGAGTGCTGATCCTCCTCTTGCCCTCCGTAGACAATATCTGGCGGATAGGTTTCTATACAAAACATACTTCCTTAAAAACCATCTACTACTGCCAAAACTCCACCAACTCTGTAGACCTATCGATTACTGGAAACACAAGAACGAATTTAATATCAAAGGGGGGCCTTTGATATTAAATTCGTTCAGGAAAATACAAGTGGTCGAACAAAATTCCCCTATCCCTCAATGTAATAAATTACCAATGTATAACCTACCATATGAAGTTTTAACTTTCTGTCCCAATTTCATCTCTCACATTGGCATAATAAATAAAGATACTTCCCATGCCAATGCCCAATTCTTACATATTATTGATAGTAAGTGGCGAGAATACCACAAGTTTTTCACAGATGCTTCGAAATTAGACCCAAACGATAAAATTGGTATCTCAGTCTATTATTTGAATTCCCAAATTATCCTACAATTCCAAAGCCCCCTGAGAGCTCTGTGTTTACAGGGGAATGCATTGCTATTTTAGAAGCCCTTTTATTTATTATATCTCATGCTAATATTAGATTAGGAATATTATTTTCTTAGATTCCAAAAGTGCCTTGGAGGCTATTGTAAAAAATCCCTTCAGTGACAATCTTCGTAGCCTGATTATATCTGAAATTAGAAAGTTTTTACATTCTTGCTCTCAAAATCACATAGAAGTGGTATTGGTATGGATTCCTGGCAATGCAGTATGCCAAAGATGCTTCTTCAAGTAGTTTTGCTGACCGTAAGCACTATGCAGTTCAAACTCAGGATCTTCTGCATAATGCAAAATCTGTCCTGAACAGAAATTGGCAGTCTGCTTGGTCAGAGTCCAGTAAGATCAAGGGTAGATTGTATGCATCCATCCAACAGAATATCCCACCCAAACCATGGTTTTACAAATTCAAGAGAGTCCCTAAAGAGGTAATAAGTACTCTCTGCAGGATTCTAATTGGTCATTGCTGCTCACCTGTATTCCTCCATAAGATCAGGATTCGGGACAGCTCCCTATGTGAGTGTGGACTTGATGATGGATCTTTAGACCTAAATTCCTAAATTGTCAACTAAATAGCTCATTTTCCCTCAACTATATTATTGATAATTTGAATATCCCTAGGCCAGTCAATGTCCGATACCTCCTTTCCCTATTCTCAAAACATGAAATTATAACTGCTTTTATAAAATTTATCTATTCTAACAAGTTAAAATTATAATCCATACATTATTTAATCATCTATATATAAATATGTAGTATATCCATTAACAATCATAATTTTTGTTTGTGTTTGTTACAGGCTTATCAAGGTTACCACAACCTAAATCTAAATTAATAAAATAAGCTTTAAATAGGCATATTAATGCACCCCATGAGTAGCCATTACATGACACTGGCAGTAATTGCTGTAAAATATTAGCAGATTGCCATAACCAAAGAAATAATAATAATAATAAATGGAAAGGTCCAAAAGGCAAGAGAGCCAGGGGTAGACAGATAGACCGTTGGTCTGATGACCTACGAAAGATAGCAGGAGATAATTGGATAGAGACAGCAGGAGATAGAGAATGATGGAGACAGTTGGAGGAGGCCTACACCCGAAAGGGTGTACCTGACTTTAAATTTTGTTGTATTTTGTTAAGTCAAGGAACAAATAAAGGCTTATAATTATTAAAATGAAGAAAGTTTGTGGCACCTATTCATTTAAAAATATAAGGCCTTAATAATAAGTTGCCGGCATCAATTCTATTTATTAGAAAAAAAATTAATGTCAAATATATGAGATTATCATTTCAAAGTGTCACATTGGTAAATGTAACACTTTGAAAAAGAAATTCACATGCTAGCACATACACCAAATGTATGTACTAATTCTGCAGTTAATTTAAATATATATATATAAATGTAAATGTCATGTACAATAATTAGTGTCTGACCGAAGGTTTATTTTTGGCCGAAGCCGATTCGGCCGATGCCAAAGTCAAAGGTTTATAAACTATTATGTAGTAATTTAATAATTTTCTTCAATATTATCCACAGCTAAAGAAGAATAAAGGCGTAGAGTGGCTCATACCGCTTTTCTCTCAGTGTTAGTATCCGCACTGAACTAAGTGCAGTCTGGTCCATCAGTCACTCATTCTTTCGTAACAGTTCGTTTAATTCCGACTGTTGTCGGACCTTCGGCCCAGAATCCGGCCGAAGCCGAAGATCTGGCCGAAGATGGATTTTTGGCCGAAGCCGAACCTTCGGTCAGACACTAACAATAATAAACTTACTAGAACAATGCAATTTCACTGGAGGCAAAGAAAGCTCGCTGGCTATGTCTGTATTCTTCAGTTTCAGAGCCTCATCAACAGTCTTTCCCTTCACCCACTCTGTAGCTAAGGAGCTGGAAGCAATTGCGGATCCGCAACCAAATGTCTTGAACTTTGCATCAATGATTTTTCCATTATCATCTACCTTAATCTGCAGTTTCATGACATCACCACAGGCCGGTGCACCAACCAGACCTGTTCCCACATTTTTATCCTTTTTGTCTAAAGAACCTACATTACGAGGATTTTCATAGTGATCAATGACCTGAAACATACCAAGGGTTGTTAAAAAATCTAAAAGAGACAGATACACTTCCATACTATTTTCAACCTTAACAGATGAAAGTTAATAGTGGTGTTAGATTAAATGATTATAAAATATTAAACCACCTCTTAAGATGTTGCAGATTAAGCTATTCTAAGAATCAAGTTATAAGAGTTTTTGGTTAAAAACAATAAGTGAGTTTATTCAAGAATTTCCTTAGGGTTGTATAAGTTAGGCAAGATCAAAAATACTTGCTAATATACAAAATCAAAAAGTATAGGATATATTAAGACACTAGAACCTAGTGTTTTAATATATCCTATCCATTTTTTATTATGCTAAATTGTAGACTAATTATCTCATTTTCCAGAGATGGAATAGGGGTATTATTCACATCTCTGAAATAGAAAAAGCTATAAAATTTTCATTTAAACTATTAGACCCAAAGAGTTTTATATTTGTTGGCTTGGATGCCTATATAATGTGGACAGGATAGTCCAGTTTTGTTTGTACTTTATCTTTGATTAACAATATTAAAATAATGTTGAGTTTCAATATCTCGATGGGTATGAATATCTAAAACACTTGTGCAAGAAACTACGTCGTTGCTTTACACTTGAATCATGTGGATTCAAGTGTAAAGCAACGACGTAGTTAAGTATGTAAATTACTTACTTTCGCATGATATGATGCTGCCTGAACGATATTAGGGCTGCTAAAACTCTTGAGACATACGCATCTGCGTATAATAGTGACCAAAAATGCCATTTTCACTAATCTGATAGATAATGTAAATAATTTTATCGGTAAGATTATGCGTCGAAGTTAGGAAAAGAAAATTTCTTTTGATGTGACATTTGACATTTGACAAGTTATCGATTCACATCAGTTGACATATTTGTACTTGAAACGTATCGCGAAGTTAACCGTTTATTAATGGCCAAAAGTGATTAGTAGGGTCATAGTCGCCAATAACGAAAGAAGAAGAAGACATAATTGTACCGGTACTACCGGGTGACATTACCATTGACTTAAATTACACTTCGTTGGCCTTAATACACTTGAACGTTTCGGGCACTTTGGCCACCAGACGTGAAACGTTTTATTACTTGAACGTTTCGGAAGTAAGTTCCCAAAAGTGCATATTATACTGCATGTTTCCGGAACTCTATCTTGCGTCAAATGTTTTAAAATAGAATTTAAAGATTGCAGCGTAGTTAAAAATGTTTGTTTTTGTGTTAGTGACATCTTTGTCTTTACAAGCTTAAGAAGAAATAAATTAGTAACCTTATTTACCATATATACCTACAAATTAAAAAAAACTAGCTGAAATCATTTTTTTCCGCATTTCAATCTACTGGCAGCATGCCCAGAAGACTGGCCGCATTGCCACTGCACACGCATTGGCAATGATAATCCTCTGTACGAAGAATATGATGCATATAAACGATAAACCACGAGAATTTTAAGTCTTTAATCAACTAAAACAAAGAGGATATAAATGAACTAAAAGAATTTAACATATATTTTACAATAGAATATTAGGAAATGACAGATTATAATAATTACTCATAAAAGATAAACACAATGGACAAAGTCTATGTGCCAGTACTCATGAGAGGAAAGGAGAACAGAACATTCACCCCATCTGTATTTTCATCGATGTCTAATGTTAAGTTTAATTACAGCTCATAGTTGTTTAGATGACGGGGCAGTTGTTTTATTCTTGCAGATCTTCTAGGAGCAGTTCGCAGCTCAACTAAGTCGTTGTATAAAGTCTCGTTATTTAAATACACAAACACTTCATCAGACATGTTTTCGTTAGAGCGAACATGTTGAGGTTAGTAGAAACAGACCCCGTATGCAAGATATTTTCTTGTACAGCATCAGGAAGTGGTGCCAGTTGTCTATTAGACACTCGTCCAACGCTATGTCGTTTAAACGAATAGTATGGATTACCTTGAAGAATGATGCCTTGATAAATTTTTGGAGCGAAGAGCAAGTTGAATAGTTTTCCATAGCGCACCATATAAACGTTCTACTTGGCCATTCTCACAAGGATTATATGGTGTAGTCCGACTAGAAGCAATACCAAGAGGTTTTAAGAACTCCATTATCTCCGTGGACATAAAAGCAGCCCCTCTATAGCTGTGTTAGTATTGAGGAGTACCAAACATACAGAATAGGACTTGCAAGCATTTTATAACTGAAGCCGAACTCATGTCTTTACAGGAATATGCAAATGGAAACCGACTAAACTCGTCTATAATAGTTAATAAATATTTATTGGGTCCTGGTAGTGGACCTTTAAAATCCATATTAAGTCTTTCGAAACGTGCAACAGCTTTCATTAAATTTCCTCTAGATTTAGAGAACCGAGCTTTAATCTCACATATTCTACAAGATGCAGTGATTGCTTTTATGTCGTCTATAGAATAAGGAAGATTCTTTAGTCTTACCCAATGAATCATTATTACAATTCCTGGAGTGCAAAGGTCATTAAATAATTCGTACAGTTTGTTTATGTTCATGTGTACGCATCACGAGACAAAGCATCTGCGACAGTATTTTCATTGCCAGGTCTGTATATTATATCAAATTTAAAACACGATAACTCAAGGAGCCAACGTTCTATTTTCGCGTTCTTTATTTTACTGGTATGCTTGCTGTTGAACATAAATGTTATTGACTTTTGGTCAGTGATTAAATGAAAATGCCTAGATCAATAAGTAAATGTCTCCACTTAAGGACGCTTTCTACAATGGCTGCTGCCTTTTTTTCAATGGAAGATTGTTTACGCTCAGAGTCTGATAGTGTTCTAGAAAAGAATGCTACTGAACGTTTATTTTGCGAAAAAATTGCTGCTAAAGCAAAATCAGAAGCGTCTGTTTCGACAGTAAATGTTTATATATCATCAATTGCGTTTAGTGCTGATTTTTGTATTTCAGATTTGAGATTTTAAAAACTTATCTTTGCTTCACTTGTAAGGGGAAATGTATTAGATTCAATAAGAGGACGAATTTTAGTCGAAAAATTATTAACCAATTTTGCATAGTAAGCAAATAGACCCAGTGTTCGTTTTAGTTCTTGCGCATTAGATGGCAGAGGCAGTTCTATTAGTTTTAGCCTTTCTAATCACAACAACCACACATCACATTCAGCCCACGACGATTTGGAGTCCGCAGCACCCGCGCTAGAGGTGGGTCGTACTTGCATATTCGCGTACCAGGGCTTCAAAGTACGTACAACAAAAAATACCAGGGTCAAAAACCAAGTTTTTAAATACTTCCAAGTATTTAAAGGGAATTTTGACCGGAGTTCCCTGTATTAAAATTACTTATTGCACCATCTAGTATCATATTGCACAAGTTTTATTACACTTCTTCTCGCAACGCCAGTCGCCATCTCAGAGTTATATGCCGAACTACGAAGATATGGCATTCATGAAACGTGTATATGGTTTGGCGAAAAAAATTCCTTCAAGGTATTTTTAAAACGTTACACGATTATGTTCCGTATTTTTATGAAGTGTAAGCCTAATGTTCCATGAAAGTATTTCGAGTGTGACGTATTTGAACGTAAATACTTGCAAAGACCTTTGAGCCAAATTGACCTCTTGCTACTAGATATTAGGTATGAAATGGTTTGGCAAAAAAAATCCCTTCAAAGTATTGGTAGTAACTTACGCGATTATGTTCCTTATTATTATGCTGTGTAAGCCTAATGTCCCATGAAAGTATTTGAGGTATTTCGAGTGTGACGTATTTGGACGTAAATACTTGCAAAGACTTAGGCTAAATTGACCTGTTACCACTGGATATTAGGAATGAAATGGTTTGGCAAAAAAAATCCCTTCAAAGTATTTCAAGTAACTTACGCGATTATGTTCCTTATTTTTATGGCGTGTAAGCCTAACATCCCATGAAGGTATTTAAAGTATTTCGAGTGTGACGTATATAAACGTAAATACTTGCAAAGTTTAAGAAGCGAAATTGACATATACATCGACGAAAAGGTTTTTTTTTTTAGTTTCCAAATCCATATACGTAAATTGTAAGTAGGTATTGAAATAAATACAAAGTATCATAAATAATCAAATACTGTAAAGAGTTTTTAAATCAAATCGATCATTTATCAAGCATTGGGTTATAACTGAAATTATTATATCTTAATAGATATTATTTACAATTAAAAAGTAATTATTATACTACTATTGACTACATTCACAACGATTATTAATTAAATTTATATTAATTAATTGTAAATTCTAAAACAGCGAATGAACAATTATACAAAATAATAATACGTCTCTAATAAAAATTAAACTTATGTAAGCTAGGACCGTGTCCGATTTTGATAAAGCTCCATCTGTGACGAAATGCAACAAATTTCACAAAAAGTATGTATGTGTACTACGCATCAGAAACAAACTTCGGAAACAAAAACTACTCAACATGTAAATAAGTAAATTGTAAGCACTGTCGGTATTTAATAAACAAAATTGCATATTGCACCATCTAGTATCACATTGCACAAGTTTTATGACACTTCTTGCAACGCCATCTCAGAGGTATATGTCGAACTACTAAGATATGGCATTCATGAAACGTGCATATGGTTTGGCGAAAAAATCCCTTCAAGGTATTTTTAAAACGTTACACGATTATGTTCCTTATTTTTATGAAGCGTTAGCCTAATGTCCCATGAAAGTATTTAAAGTATTTCGAGTGTGACGTATTTGAACGTAAATACTTGCAGACTTTTAAACTAAATTGACCTCTTGAGACTGGAAATAAGGAATGAAATGGTTTGGCAAAAAAAAAAAACCTTCAAAGTATTTGGAGTAACTTACGCGATTATGTTCCTTATTTATATGATATGTAAGCCTAATGTCCTATGAAGGTATTTGAAGTATTTCGAGTGTGACGTATATGAACGTAAATACTTGCAAAGACTTTTATGGTAAATTGACCTCTTATGTCTAGATATAAAGAATAAAATGGATTGGCAAATAAAATCCCTTCAAAGTATTTGTATTAACTTACGAGATTATGTTCCTTAATTATATGACGTGTAAGCTTATTGTCCGATGAAAGTATTTAAAGTATTTTGAGGAAATACCAGGGTGTACGTACTTCTATCAGATACCAAGTAAAAAACCAGGGATGGTATTTACGAACCACCTCTAACCCGCGCAAGGTTAGTCCTATACCTATTACCACTACTCCTGGGTTCGCGGCTCCATATTATGGTCCCTCGAAAGCCAGATTAACTGAATCAGCTCTCTTATCTACTTTCAGCCCTGTAATTTTTTAATTGTTAATAAGAAAAAAGAGACCAAGCTCTTGTGTCCGCTCCCTAGTCTAGTTTCAACTAGACGTGGGCGCTATTTCACGTCACTAGATACAATAACCTGTGACGCGATATGTAACTGAATCACTAGTTTCGAACCAACATAAAAGTAGTGATTTTTGTAAATGCGTTATTCGGGCGAATCGAAAATATCCGAGTAAGCGAGAGCGGGTGACACGAATAAATCCGAACTTGCACGTTCCGTGGTATACAACAGAAACAAAACAGCTGAATAACAGTATAGTATACGTTTAATTATCATACGTAGGACTATAGTCATAGATAATACTTTCGAGTGATGCGATAACGCCTGTTGGTACATAATTTCAACGGCTCGTCCCGTGCGAGAGAATATTTAGCAAGACAGGGCTCACAATTAATAGCTGCCGCACACAATTGAAGATACACAAAGTTGCCCAATTGACGTATTTAACTGTTAATTTAGATCCAAAAAGATTTTTATGTAAATAACCAAACAAACAAAATATCTATACGATGTAAATAAAAGTGAAAAAACAAATGACAGTGAAAACGTTGAAAAAGTGTAAATAAACTTGGAAATATATCAAAAATGTAAATAAACTGTAAATATTAATAATCATTGTATATACAATCAAATTAACTTTTAAAAGCGCTTGCATTATAAATTTTATTAAAATCATAGTTTCATAACAAACACTAATCAATCATAAATATATTAATTGCAGTCAGTCCTAAGCCTGAATAAAGTATGAATGGGAGTGAATTTATTGATTTAACTGTATAGCTACAACACAACACAACACAGTGATTTAATTTATTTTCGTTTCGTGTGTATCTGTATAGTTGGTGGACGTATATATGCAAACAATCACGGCAGCTGAATGAAAATAGCTAGTTACAAAAATCACTAGTTTTAAAACAGGTGACGCCGACCAAGTCACTCGTTTCGTTACGTTTCTTGAAAATGACGTAACGACCCACACCTAGTTTCAACCCCTGTCAACCCCATTATTTCCCTTGTCTTATACTCGTTCCAACCATTTATTTTACTTTTGACAGGTCGAATTCTGATCAATTAGTGTTGTACTAATGTATTACGGATACAATGTTTTGTAATAATAGATTTTAGTCAGGAAGAATTTCTAATCGATTTAACACGGATATTTTAGTTTTGAATTTGACAACATACCTATACAAGAGTTAATAATAAACACTGCAGATGATTCAAGCGACGATTCGAGTTCGTATGAAGAATCCGACGATTCGTTATAATAAAATAATATTAAAATACCTATTTTGGTTGTTTTATTTCATGTTATAGGTATGATATGAAGATTTCCATATCTTCCTGATACAATTTTAACGTGTTGTCTATTACAACAATTCAAAACTCAGTTGTCAGCTGACTTAACTGCAAATAAGTGTAATCGATTATTTGCGATTCATTAGTTTGCACCGAATACTTTTGATCCTGTCACTAGATGCGATAGAACGTAACTTTTTTTATAACGGAAATGAATATTCACATAAATTTTATAAATAGAGCTATTTACGGCATATTAATGTATTTAGTGGGTAATAATTAAGATTTATAAATATTATTGGGCAGTTTATATATTTCTCTGTTCACTCGTATACATAACATAACATAACATAACTTCACGCCTTTTGTTACCCGAAGGTGTAGGCAGCGGCTGTTAAGCCTCGTCTCGCCGTTATGTTTACGTCCCAAATGGAATAGGTGGCGAACCTATTGCCATACCGGGCACAAAGTTTGTCAGTCATCGGTATTTATCACACATAACTTCCGAAAACAATTTCGAAAAGTCATTGGTGTGAGCCAGTGTCTGGAATCGAACCCCGGACCTCTGGATCAGAGGTCGTGCGCTCGCCCACTCGTTTCAAAGTTAATAATTGCGTAAATGAAACAGTTACGTCCTAAAGCATGTGTCAAAAGTAAAATAAATGGTTGGAACGAGTATAGTTAATTATCATTATAAATTTTTGCTTTTTCAATATTCTTTACAGGTTCATGCATGTCTCACATGTATTTATACAGTTAAATATTGTTATCACAAAAGGTTTCAGTTTTATATCGTTGACATGTTAAATACATACATATTGCGTCATTATTCGTTTCTGAGAACTCAAGTGCATAGTTGTGTATCGAATCTGCCGCCTTGTGTTTTTGTTTATAAAATACTCAGCGTGACCCTTTTATTGCTGCTTAGGGTCGATAGGGTAATTTTTTGCTCACATTCCTATTTCTATTCCTGCATTATCAGTAGATACCAAGAACTGTATACGAGTTTAGTTTTTTTTTTACAACAAATTGATTTCTTGTGTTTCACTTAAGTAGTGACTTGTTTCTTATTAGAATTCGCTTTTATCCGAGAGTGTCCGTGTCCATTTTCTCAGCTCAAATCTATATTTTAAGCGACACTTTCATACAATGCCTTCAAAATCTCAAGCGGCAATCTTTAGAGAGTCTGTCAAAGCAATTAGTCTTCTCAAAGATATTGCTGCAACAGTCGAAGCGGAAAACTATGATAAATATAAGTGCGAAAACTTCATCGCACGGTATTGCAATATCGAAGCCCTTATGACCAAATTAGAAACTGTATATTTCGGAATTCTCGATGAGAAGGATTTATCCGATAAAATCGAGGATTCCTATACGACTGCGTATGAAACAGCGCGTGAAAATTATGATCAAATTCTTGTATCTCATGAAGTGATAACATCAAGGTCAAAATTCTCAAAATATATTAATTTATATTAATAATAATTTATAATATATTAATTATAACTTATCAATCAAATTTTGTTCACAATGTCTCCTCTATACTTTAGTAATATAACTCAATGGCTATCTTAAGAGACATCACGTCCGGTCTCTTGCCATCATCGCGCACCAAACCGTTCAGTCTTGGTCTTTTGATAAGTACAAAAAAATTCTACGCGACATTCTAATGATGTTCATAGAAAACAAATTTATATTTATAAAAATGTACTCTGTGGTAACGTAGGTACTTATATAGCTACTTTACGGAGTTTTGGTGGGACTGTGGAAGAGTCATATCCGTTTTTGCATTATTTTCTCAGATTTGTGTTTCAATGGATATTATTGGATAAAATTCGTGGCATTTTGTTTAATAAGTGTCCGTATATGAGTGCAAATGTGGGGAATGGTGTAAATATCGTGTTTAGTGTGCGTTCCTACAGTGTCGTCAGGACTCCCTCGCAACATCATGCATAAAGTGCCACGACTTTATGTATGATTAGGTTAGTTTAGGTTAGTTTTAAGTTTCATCATCATCTTCATCATCATTACTTCATAATAAAAAAATATCTGGATGACCGAGCTTTGCTCGGTATTTTCTTTTTTTTTATAAACAACGCCATCTGCTGGAATAGCTTTAGTGTTGTTGTCGATAAAGCAAGTTAGTTGCTCACAATTTAAAATAATTATAGCATTCGCCAATAGATGTCAGGAATTCCAAAAAGTAAGTTGATGTTTAAGTTGATTATCGATAAAACACGATAAAATGAAATTTTCTAAAAATGATTCCTAGCTAGATCGATTTATCGCCCCCGAAACCCCCTATATACTAAATTTCATGAAAATCGTTGGAGCCGATTCCGAAATTCCAATTACATATTTACATACATAATTATATATATATATACATATATATATACAAGAATTGCTCGTTTAAAGATATTAGATTAGATAACGTCAGACAAGGCAGTATGGCTTAAAAGCTTTAGCCTGTCCAATAACGGACAAATTAAAAAAAAATAGCTACTTTACCTAGCTAGGTAGATAAAAAAAAGAAACCGTAATCATGACAGTCGGTTTTCAGAAAATCTATAAAATTGTAGTGCCTGTTGTTGGTAGCGCCTTTTGTTTATCTCGAGCGCAGTTCGGTGCATTGTAAGTAGAGTAATTATTAAAATTAACGTGATGTTTTATGTTAACATTGCAATTACATAACATGTCTATTACCTGGGAATATCAGTCATATAAAAATGGTTTTAAATCTTTAAGGCGCAAAAATGGTTTTTATTATTGTTTAGACTCCTGTCAAAAATATTAGCAAGAAAAATTAATATTTATAAAACCACTTCTGTCAACTAACGTATGGCCTTAAATTTTCTAGAAAAATGAGTGTTAATCCAGATTACAAGTCCGCCTCTTCAATCCACGAATTTACAGTGAAAAATATTAAAGGAGAAGATGTGAAGCTAGATGTGTACAAAGGTCATGTCTGCATTATTGTTAATGTAGCTTCACAGTGCGGGCTTACAGCAAATAATTACAAACAATTGAATGAATTATATGAGAAATATGCCGAAGACAAAGGTAAGAATGTTCTTAATGTTAAGTTGATTATTTAATCCTTTAAAATCCACATAGTATTTAAATTTACCATTTGTAGGTTTACGTATTCTGGCTTTTCCCTGCAACCAGTTTGCTGGTCAAGAACCAGGCAATCCTGAGGATATAGTATGCTTTGCTTCAGAACGCAAAGTGAAGTTTGATTTGTTCCAGAAAATAGATGTGAATGGGGATGACGCTAGCCCATTGTGGAAGTTTATA
This sequence comes from Euproctis similis, assembly GCA_905147225.2. Lineage (NCBI taxonomy): Eukaryota > Metazoa > Arthropoda > Insecta > Lepidoptera > Erebidae > Euproctis > Euproctis similis. The sequence goes on along the minus strand of LR990105.1, from coordinate 22,091,359 downwards.
AAGGTAATTCATAAATTTGCTTATTTTCCATGAGGTCTCAAGTTTTAATTTGGATACATAGCGGTGTTACCAAAGCTTACTCTCATGTTCCTTGCTAGAGTGTACATCATAACAAGACACTTAAGTAATTGTTAGTTAGCTCTGCTAGTAAAGGTGCTATGTATAAAGAACAGTCTTCCTTTTAATAGAGACAGTAGGAATGTAAAAAAGTAATTAGTTTTTGGATTAGCTAGGTAAGATATGTACAAACCCAAAAACATCATCACAACACAATCATGATTAGTTGCTGCTTATTGATTTATTTTAGTGATTCTATTTTTAGTTTATATTGTTTTTAAAAAAATATTTTGCATTCAATGTAGCATGCGCATGTAGCATGTAGCTCATGTAGCATCCTGTTTTTTGACTAAAAGGGTGAAATACCACATGGAAAACTTATTTCTCCCATTACGAGCTAACATTTATTGAGAAATTTTTTATACAGATACTGAGTTAAAAATTATTTGCTGGTACATGGATATATTATCAGCATAGTAGTTCAGCACCTTGCTTCTGAATGAAAAGTTGTCGTTTGAATCCTAGCTTGAACCAATGAATTCTAGAAAATTATGTGCGTGTTGTCATAATAATATGACTAGTAAAGTTGTTTGATTCCTGATTCCTGATTGACGTGGGTCAATATATACTGTGCCATAGTAAAAATTACTGCTGACTACACCTCCAAGTATTAAATAAGTGTGCAATTGTCATATTAAAATATGGAGGAAATTTTGTTTTTTTTTTTTGTTTTTTTTTTATTTAAATTAAGTTAGTTATGTGTGATGTGTGATTTTGTATATCTTGGATGCGCTTTTAGCAGAGATGGAAGGTACACCGCGGATGTAGAAAGACGAGTGGCGATAGGAAATAGCGTAAATGGAGCGTTGGGCAGATTCCTGGGCGCAAAAAACATTAGCAGAAATGCCCAGCTAGCAATCCACAATGCAGTCCTGATCCCAACGCTAACTTATGGAAGCGAGAGCTGGGTATGGCAGAGTGTGCATGAAAGTAGAATAAACGCGGTGGAAATGAGGGCACTACGCAAAATCTGCGGAGTGACTCTCGCTGACCGCGTAGAAAACAAGGTTGTACGGAAGGAAGTTGGTTTGAAAGAGAGTGTCGGTGTAAAAGTAAGAAATGGGTAATGGTTAAGTAAGTAAGGGCATGCTCCGATGGTTCGGACATGTAGAAAGAATGGTAGATGCAAGACTGACTAAGCAGATATACAATGCAAAAGTGGATGGATGTAGGAGTCGAGGACGGCCAAGACACACATTCCATGACCAAATAGAACGTGTTCTGGAGGAAGGTGATGTTAAGAGCCTGAAAAACCGACGCGCGTGCATGAAAAGAGTCATGAATGTCAACGAAGCGAGTGAGGCGTGTAAGAATCGTGCCCTATGGCGCTCTGTTCTCTCTGCCTACCCCGCAAGGGATTTGGCGTGAAGTTATGTATGTATGATAAATATGGATGAGTGACCACTTTAAGCCCGGTGTGTATAGCCCCGTCAATAGGTTCGCCAATTATTCAATTTTGGATGGAACGATTCAGAGAGTATAGGCTCAACAGCAGCTGCCTACACCTTCGGGCGTAGAAGAGAAGAACGCGTGAAGTAATGTTATTTAAATTTTCTGTTTTTCTATAAATAAGTGTTTTATTAAACATTTCGCTAGACTTATCCCACTCTAAACGGTCGACAGAACTGGTCATCCTTTTCCGTTCCGTTCTATTTTTTTTTTACAATCCGTCCAACTCTTTTTGGCCTCCCTTTATCGATATGTGCATTCCCAGTAATTCTCATCAATCTCCTGGTAAAAGAACTTTGTTGCAGTCATAACATGTCCATACGACGCCAAATTACGACGAACTCATATTTTACTATCGACCGTAAAGAGCTATTAACTTTGTGGACACGCTAGTGTTCCTCTGCATTGATTACATGAATTATTGATTAGAATATTTCTAATCATAAAATATTCTTACCAGCCAGCAATTTAATATCAAGATCGATATAACAATTGACGTGGTAAACAGACATGTGTTTTGAAGTACACGACCTTGGATTACTTTATCAGATATGAAATAATCAGAATCAATACATCTTTTTTTATTATTAATTAGAGTGACATAGCTAATATACAGACTTAACTATTTTTTTTTTTTTCATATTTTCGCCTTTTGCTACTCGAAGGTGCTTGGCAGCGGCTATGAAGCCTCTATTCGTCCAATTCTTACGTCCCATTTGAAATGGTAGCGGAACCTATTACCATACATTGAGCACAATGCTCTCCGTCATCGATATTTTTCAAACACAACTTTCAAAAAGAATTTCGAGATAATAGGTGTAATCCTGGATTCGAATCTCTTAGATTCAGAAGCGAGGTGCCACTACCTCTGGACGATTGATATAAGACCGAGCTAACTATTGCTTTCCAATTTGACTACATTGGCGAAATGAATAAAATGGAAATAAACATGCAGCATATATTTGCGATAACACTAATAAATCACAGCGATAAACTTTATATTTTTTAATTATGACTATTGTATATATTGAATGATATGCTAAATATACATATACAGTCGACTCTCGTTAATTCGAAACTCGAGGGACTCTTAAAATATTACGAATTATCGAGTGTTTGAAATATCAAATGATTTTGTACTCGTGCGAAAATATAAATAAAATATCGAATTACTAGATGTTTATTAATTCATTAAATGTTAACTGCTGCTAGTGCTATTCTATAACAATGACGGACTTTTGAGGTGAATTAAGTAATCTTGAGAAAGAACTGTTCGTTTTTTCCCATTCTCCAGCAGTTTGAGCAGCATTAATTTTCTCCTTGTGCTCTTTTATAGTTGAGAAAGTATTCGGAAAAATCCAAATTAAGTTTTTTGAAGAATTAGGATTCGAACCCGCGACCTCTGGATTCAGAACCGGGGTGCTAGACCACTTTACCACCAAGACTAAACATGGTGTATCGTATCGCGAAATGTTTTTACAATCTTATCACTTCTTTCTCTCTCTGTAAATTTGAATTACCAAGTGTTGGACGCCGATGTGTTCGATTTAACGAGTCATTTTTTTATATAGCAATGATTTTTTCGTTCGAATTACCAAGTGCATAAAAATGTATTGAATTAGTTCGAAATATAAAGAGATTTTGTATGGAACTTGTGATGACACTGAATTATAGAGAGGTTCGAATTATCGCAAGTTGGAATTAACGAGAGCCGACTGTACTTACAAAAGTTATACCTAGAATTCCAGATGCGATTACTCTGTTTAAAGTTCAAGGGTACACTTATGCTCATATTTAAGCCTCGTCTCGCCGTTATGTTTACGTCCCAAATGGCATGTTTGGCGAACCTATTGCCATACCGGGCACAAAGTTTTTAGTCTTCGATATTTATCACACACTAGTTGACCCAGCGAACTTTGTTCCGCATCAAAAGTTATAAATGAGTAAATTTTGCATATCGTGAGGTTTCAATTTGTGCTATTTATCGGCTTTAACTGCTGTCCCGCTATGTTATGTTATGTTAATACTACAATATCTTCGAAAATATTAGTTTAAATTGCATGCTGTAAAGGGCCAGGATCATCTTTAATACATGCACAATCTATTTAAGACACTTAATTGGATGAAAATTAGTGCTGTAATGTTTAAAATCACTTCGTAAATAAGCCATTACTTCTCGTAAATAGTAAATAAATAAAAATGATCCTCGCGGACTGTTTTGTAGACCTTCTGAAGGTGTTTAGTAATGTAGAACATTGTTTTCATCTATCACTTAGGGTTCAGCCAGCGTTTGCAATTAAAGTGTTAAATCTCGATTATTATCATTTTTTCTTTACAACATCATATATGAATTATAGATCAAAACCACCCCGTTGACACCCACTAACTATTAAAAAAAACCTCATCAAAATCCGTTGCGTAGTTTTAAAGATATAAGCATTTAAGGGGACAGATAGCAGAAAGTGACTTTATTTTAAACTATGTAATGATAACTTACGAAATTAATGTCGAAAAGTCATTGGTATGAGCCAATGTGAGGATTCGAACCCGCGACCTATGGATTCAGAAGCGGGGTCCTCGACCATTGGACCATCGAGACTTTATGCTCATATTTACTTACATAAAAAAACTTGACTTTGTTCAATTTACTTTACAGAATAAACAGGGAGGCACACTCGGCAATTTCATCAAATGGAACTTCACCAAATTCATTGTAAACAAAGACGGTGTACCAGTCGAGCGCCATGGACCCAACACAGACCCCCTGGACTTGGTAAAGTCGTTGGAGAAATATTGGTGATTTAAATTTCCGCAGCTGATTTTTTTTTTGTCTTTACGTAGATTGTATTTGTAATTTTTACTCGGAGCTCTATCTACTTCATGATTGCATTTCTTTAGTTTATTACAATGATCTATACATCTTTTTCTGTCGATGCTATTTAATTGTTAAGTCTACAAAACTATTTAAACGCACTTGAATATTACGTAGTACATAAGATAGATTAGTTTGTTAAATATGAAATAAATTCTATATACAAATATACTTTTTGTTTTACTTCTTGACTTTTGAAAACTTAGATCTTAAATATGAGTTCTGTTTGAAATAATTTTTGTCATGTAAATACAATCACATAATTATTTGTGGGTTTTTGAAACATGCGTACCTACGCTCGACCAGTTCAGGAATTTATAGACCAACTATTTTAGTAATACATACATAGATATGACTAGGACATAGGTAATAACAAATTTGTTAGTCATCAAGTATCAAAGTCTACATGTAGATAATTATATGTACATGCCAATATTAATAAGACGATATTATTGATTGAAAAAAAATATAGATAAGGCACCTAATATAATTAATACACAGCTCGTTGCGTTGATAAAAAGTAATTGACAAAATCAACACAACAATTCAAATATTTTTTCCTACACAGTCGCTAACGAATTTCCCGGTAAAATACTTAAGACTGAAAGTGAAGTGAATAGGAAATTTAGTTTATCTTGTGGCCTATTCGCCTATTTATAACCATTAAAAAATGCGTTTATCGTAGTATGCGTATACATGACATTAAATTTATAAACAAACTCAAATATATTTGTTAATTCTGTATTTATAAATTAGATTTATGATACTGAATCAATCAATATTTTCTTCGTTACAATATACTTCGATTATTTCTTCTAGGTGTTCCGGTAAAACATTCGGTCCAAATCGTAGTACAGGGATTCCTTGTTTATTTACTAGGAACTTTGTGTAGTTCCATTTCACCACACAACCATACTCACCGCAGAGACGTCTCTGAAATAAAAAGAGAAGAGAGAAACAGTTTTTAAATTATATAGGTGTCGTTTATTCGAGTGTTATTTTATGGGATAGGAAGGCAAACGAGCAGGCGTGTCAATATAAGCAACCAACGCCGCCCATGGACACCAGCAACATATATAGTGTTACTGTTGCGTTGCCGACTTTTAAGGGACAGGAAAGGCTGGGGAAGGGGGTGGGCCTCCGGGTACCTCTCTCATCGAATGAAACTCGGCATGAGCCACTTTACGTCGATCTTCTGAGAGGTGGTGGTATTTAACCGGTCCATTTCTGGCCTACTGTTGAATGTTGTATGACAAAAGTTATGAAACTCCAAGAAGCGAGTGAGACGCAAGAATCGCGCCTTATGGAACTCTTTTCTCTCTTTTACCCCGCAAGGGACTTGGCGTGAAGCCATGTATGTATCTAGGCTATAACCTATAGATAGATAATATCTATCTATAGTATGTATAATTTAACTAAGTACCTACCTAGCTGTAGGTATGAAGTTCGACAAAATTTTTTAGAAACATCTTTTTGCAACAAAAGCACACAAAGAAGTACTCAGCGAAGCACAATTGTAATTGTATAGCAGAGGATACTTATTGCTACATAATATAATTATAAATCTATGATCTACTGTTTTTTTTGTCCTTGTCAAACAGTCAGTCATCATGAGCTGGACTTAACTAACAACACAATCTACCTAGGTGACTAAGAATGACGTGCTCTGAAATGACTCTCTTTAATGATGACAACATAACTTCACGCCTTTTCCTACACGGAGGTGTAGGCAGCGGCCGTTATGTTTACGTCCCAAATGGTATAAGTGGCGAACCTATTGCCACACCGGGCACATAGTTTTCAGTCATCGATATTTATCATTAATAACTCCCGAAAATAATTTCGAATAGTCATTGGTGTGAGCCAGGATTCAAACCCACGACGTCTTGATTCAGAAGCGGGGTGCTCAACCACTGGACCACCGAGAAAGACCACTAAAGAAACTAATTTTACTAAAGAAATATATTATGTAGTACCTACTGACTACCTACTGAGGTACCTATTACTATGTATGTAAGGCCTCTTAGAATTTCGACGTAACCTAGCTCACGATACCTCTCCCGGATATCTCTCACGCCGCGTTTCGTTCTCTCTCTCACCCTGCTATCTGCATTGCAGGGGGCGCTACTCACATTCTACCTGGTGACCCGCTTACTTGTTTGCCTTCCTATCCCATAAAAAAGAAAATATGTATGCAGTTACCTTTATAAACTTATACAAAGGAATTGCATTATTACAGTTCACGTTAATTTTGGCATAAACGTCGAACTTCACATTGTTTTCCTTTGCGTGTTTAGCTATTTCGTCGGAATTGCACGGCTCTTCTTCACCAAATTGGTTGCATGGGAATGCTAATATTCGGAGTCCTAAAACACAATGTTTACCTATCAGTAAGTACTAAAAGTATAATTATGTATAAAAACTGTAATATTAATAATGATGTAGAAAGGTTGGATATTATATATACATTAAAAGAAAAGAGTATTTACTACATGACTTTCTAGTCTGGTTCTTCTCATGATAGTCCATACACTCGGAATCGGCCACTTGCGGCATCCGTGAAAGCACGGAATTCAACGGAAACTCTTTCCTCTTTCATTTTTTTATGGGATCCCCCCATAAAAAAATGAAGAATGTAGTAAATACTCTTTTCTTTTAATGTATATATATCCGCAAACGAACAGGCGTGTCACGCGATGGCAATCGAAAAAAAATTGCAGAAGGACACCTCAACTACAGTTAGGAAGTTTGGAAGTGGGCCTCCACATATCTCTCTCACAGAGCAAAACGCTGCATGAGCCACTTTCTGACCATATTCTGAGAGTCATGGTACTTAACCAGTAGGGCCTGCCCATTCATGCAGCAAACTTTAAGTTCTTATTCATAAAGATCTATTCTATACCTTTATTACCTTCTCCAAATTTGTCCATTAGCTGATTGAATTGTTTGTAATGTGTATCTGTTAGGGGCGATTTTGTTGCAGTGTTCACGATAATACACACATGATCTCGATATGTCTTTAGTTCTACATGCTCCCCCTTCAGATCGATTACTCTGAATTCGTGAATAGATTTAGCTAAATGGTAAGCTGGGTTGTTCGGTACAGACTGACGTTTCAGTTGTTTGTTAGATATACGTATTTCTTTCATTTTAAATGCTTAGTTGATATCACGAATGGATGGAATAGGAAAGAATACATATTCAATACTAGATACATATCCATAAGAATATTATAGATGTATCTGGTATTTAATAAATTTAATTCTTCTTATTTTGCTATTATTGAGTTGTTGTTTCTGATTGATAACCAAAGATTTGACGTTTTATTTTTTTCTTTTTGATAACAGTTATATATCGCACACAATTTTATAAAATAAATGATTATGTTTTTTTATGATACAGGGGGGCAAACAAGCTACCTTTCTCGTTTTACGCGGGGAAATGCTTTAGGCACACCACCGCCTGGCTATGGTAGGGGGTACTTCCCCCTGTAGATCAGATCAGCTCAGATCAGCTCTAAGATCAGATTGCAGTACACTGCAATCTGATCTTAGAGCAATCCACTAAAACCTAGCAGCGGCCTTCCTCCGACGTTAGGGTGGTCCAGGATACGGTTAACCCCTCTGGACCACCCTGCCGTCGCCCCCCTCTGTTACAAGGGGGGCTCATGCTCGGGGAGCCTCTGCTCCGACCGCACGCTGTAAAGAGGCGCACGGCCGCTGGCGCCCATGACGACCCTCCCCGTCTGCACCTGGGGGTCATCCACAGAAATAGATCAAGATCTATTTCTGTGGGGTCATCCTTCCCGGGCGCACTTGTGGGCGGTGCGCCCACGTGAATCGGCGACGGCGATCGAGCTCGCTGAGCTAAAATATCTAGTTTCCCACTCATCTTGAAACAATCTATCTTCATCATCACTTTCTTTGCGTCAAACTCGACTTGGATGATGTGAGAGGACGAACTTCTATCTATCATCCCACGATGTGAGCACATCTTGATGCGTTTCCGGCAAAGTACCTATCTAACTGGATATCCACAATTTGATAGATTGGTTGACGGTAAGTACGAATTTCGTCACGTTCACTCAGCTGGTGCTCTTCTAGCATAATTAACTCATCGGTGATCGGACCGCCTCAGCCAGTATCAGAATTCTTGATATCGACTTGTGAATGAGGTAACCAGTTTCGCGGTATTTTGGAGCGCAAGGCCAAATTGAACTTAGAAAACCTTGGTGTGTTCAATAGAGATCGAAGCCAGTCCGATATCATGTAGAATTATTTAGTAGAATATTCTACCATTTGACGAAATCCAACGACGCGCGGTTGGGCTGGTCGACATCCAAGCACTTTTCGTTGGCTTGATGCTTTAAGCCATGCCACGCATCATGTGCCCCATATCACACGGAGAGTGCTCTGAGGAATTGTTCGGATTAATAACGTGTGCTGATTTTCACTATCGTTTAAGGCGCCGCTATCATCCGCATCGTCTTAATAGATGATGATTAACAATTAGGAGCATTGAGCCACGCACTTCTCTTTTGCAGTCAGTTGCCGGCAATGTTATTTTTGGATCGTTAGGACATAGGAATCGTCAAGAAATGAACGTACTTCTATCTTAAAGACTAGTCAACGCTGATGTAAAGCCCTTGGTGTAGCAGATGTTCGTGAATGGCGGTAATCGCTTTTCATTTGGTGACCCGCAAGCTCGTTTGCTACCATAAAACGAAAAGTTATGCATTTCAAACTGTTAGTATATAAGTGGGAACGCTGCGCCGGACCCGGCAACGTCAGTCGATAATATACATTAGCTTGGTACACCCGTGTTTCCTTTAAGTGGTATACAGTTTTAAGGTTCATAAATAATGACATTGCGGTTTGGATTTCGTGGCCGCACTACTTGAGTAGGTGTACCGAACGCCTCGTCAGCATCATCTTGCAAGAGGCAGGAGTTGCCTCTCGGGTTTGCACCATCATCTTCTGCCTCGACTGACGTTGCCGGGTCCGGCGCAGCGTACCCACTTATTTAATAACACAAACTAACATTTTTTTTTACAACAACATTAATTGATTAAAACTGTGTCTCTGTAAGTACGTACTAGGTACTAGAGAGATACTCGATAATACTCGGTATTCATGAAGTGAATACCGAGTATTATCGAGTATCTCTAGTATAGTATGACATCGATATGAAGTAGCTACTATTCGATACCCCAATCGATATTTTTATTCCTTTTGTAGAGGTACCTACCTAGATTCATGTTTGTTAGAGTGAGATAGTAAGCAGTGATGCTATTCTCGTTATTTACTATTTTTAGCCAATCATATCCGCGTGTTCAAATTCATTCTAGCGTCGACCGACGCTCGTTCGTTAGCGCTTGGCTTCTGGTTCATTCATGGTGTTTACGTTGCGTATTTTTGTATTCATTTGTTTGTAAAAATTACATCAAAATTGTAACCTTCATTGTGTTTTTAAATAAGAAAGAAGCGGTAGATAATATTATAGAGCAAGTTTTTAATCTCATGAAGACTCCCTTGATGTGATAAGTAAATATCAACGTGTGAGGTTTCGAGATAATTTTAGCTCATCAAAAAACGTCCAGAGCTTATATCGAGGTGTGATATTTTATTGCAGAATGTCGACTAGGAGCGGTAGAGTCAGAGCAAGCGTTATAGATGTGAGTCCATCCAGAAATCGTAAAGGGGTATCACCAAGGCGTTCTCCCGCCAGAACGAGGAAAAGTTCACCCCCGCTGCGGAAACCATCACCTCCTGCTTCGCGTTCACCCGCACGAAAATCTCCTGCAAGAAAATCACCCAGTCGAAAGCCTGCATCAAAGTTTCCAGCTCGTAAGTCACCGTCTAGAACCACCAAAGAAAAAGAAGCAGTTGTACCGGAAATAAAAGTCCCTAAATCTCCTTCGAAACGTCCACCATTGATTGAAAATGAATTGGCGGTAAGGTTAGATGTACTATCTGGCATTTCAGCTATTAAAACTACTCGTTCAAAACGCATTGAATATTCCATTAAAGATATTGCTGCAAACCTGAAAGGAAGTGAATTTTCTTTGGACTATATGAATGGCTTAGATGACCAAGATGTGTACAGCCTAAGGAATAGGAGGCCTGTCGAAGAGGTCTTACCGAGAAGATCGAGTAGGCTACGGGAATTTATTGATAATGTACCAGACATACGTCGAAGCATCACTAAATCTCTCAGTAAAAGTAAATCAATAAGCAAATCAGTTAGCAAGTCTCTAGAAGCTTATTCTGATGAAGAAAATTCTGAGAATGAATTTCAAAAACAGAAATCTCAAATAGTGACAAGAAAATTGGCAACTCCACTAAGAAGCAGTATCAGTAGCATAACAGAAATTGCAAGTAAATGGGAATTTGGCGGAAGAATTGGATCTGTTTGTTTGATGTTACTGATGCCTTTGACAGTATTTGGATTATTATTCCTATGTAGACAATCTTGTTCAATCAAACCCCCAGAATGGTCTACTTATAAGTCTTTTCAAGCTTTCTTCAGTTTACAATCATTAAGTTTTATACTTGCTCAATATTTATTGCAATCAATATTTGTAATAATACCATTATTTGGTATAAAGACTGATCGTATGGATGGTACTGCTAAAAAACAATGTTTCAACGCATTTTTCTCATGTTTGTGCACAATCACTATACTTTTCTTTTTGGATTTTTTCCAAATTATTAATAAAGATAGTTTATTGAAGGATTATTTTAGACTGGCAGTCGTATCATACCTTTTTGCTGTTACTTTGAGTGTTATTGCGTATTCAAGCTGCCATAAGTTGGATAATCACGAACTGAACCAGTACGGGAACACAGGATACACAATGTATGACTATTTTATTGGAAGAGAAATTCACCCGTACTTTAAAAATTTGGATATTAAACTGTGGCTTGCCAGAACTTCTAATATAAATGCGGTGAGTATTAATATTGAATCAATCTCAAATTATTTTTATTTGCGGACATCAGAGTCTGATTATCATGAACTATCAATAAAATTAAGTAGTATATGTATAAATTAAATAGTAAAAAACCTGTATACTATAACATGAAGAATTTTAGTTAGCTTTATAAAACATCCTTTATTTTCATTTGCCCTGATCTGGCTTAAATTTTATTTAGAAAGTACATATATATATTACATTTTTTTATTTAACTTCTATTCCATTTTAAGGAGTAGGCAGCACTTGTCAAGCTTTGACTCACTGAATGGCCTAAATAGCTGGTGAAACTGGGGTGCTGGCCTTCCAGACCACAGAGATAAATTACGTAAATTTCATACATAAATTAATGCTAATCTAAATGATTTTATTCCACTGGTACACTTGGCTCTTAGATAGGTATAGAAAAATAAAAATGTTCCTCTTATTTATCTACAATAGTATTATTTATTATTCATAGTTGAGGAAATGTAAAGTAGATACAAATCTCCAAAATATTAGTTATAGTTGGATATTTTTTTTATATATATAATCACTGTGTTTGGGCCTCCTAATCTTAAACTGTTCTGTCCTTAAAAGAAAGACTACTACTACCTTAGACAAATGTAATGTATATTAATGTAATGTTTCTTAAAATTTCCATGATTTTTTTAAAAAGTGTGAATGCCTTACTAGAAGTTATGAGTGATAATTAACATAGCTGACTAACAACATTGAGATATGTAGAAGGCAATAAATAGGCTCTGCGACCGATGATAACTGACCATAAATATCGGGGCATAATCACCTCTGCCTATACCTTCGGGTTTCTAAGGGCAATCTACTTAAGTTAATAATAAGGAAGTCTAGGTGGTCCAGTGGCCGAGCACCCCGCTTCTGAATCAAGAGGCCGCGGGTTCAAATCCTGGCTCACACCAATGACTTTTCGAAATTAATTTCGGAAGGTTTGTGTGATAAATACATCAATGACTGAAAACTTTGTGCTCGGTATGGCAAAAGGTTCGCCACCTATTTCATTTGGGACGTAAACATAACGGCAAGACGAGGCTTAACAGCCGCTGCCTACACCTTCGGGTAGTTATCTACCCGAAGGTGTAGGCAGCGGCTGTGAAGGCGTGAAGTTATGTGATGTTAATAGTACATAGATAATACTAGAATTCAGTTTCAACTAATGCATTTCTTTCAAGCGAGTTGCAGTTCTATTTGTGCCGTTAGTAACATGCGCCGTTAGTTTGTCTCTCTCCTTAGACGATAGATAGAAAACTTGGTCGTTGACCGCATCGGCCTTCGTCAAGGTCAACTGCTCGGAGGACAGGTTTTCCGAATCTATCATTTATTCTCAATACCTGTTGGAATTGGTATCTAACACCATTTTTGAAAATGTTCCGTTTCCTTTCTGTGCTCCCGAAATGCACACGCCCCTGTCGGTTTTTATTTTTCTTGAAATATTAGTGTCGGTGGTCCAGTGGCCGAGCACCCCGCTATGAAATCAAGAAGTTCGAATCCAATGACTTTTCAGAAGTTATGTGTGATAAATACCGATGACTGAAAAACAATGTTCACAATAAAATACAAATATCATCTTTTAAATTTGTACAGCTGTTTCGGCGATGAGCTAAAAAACAAATTGATACAATACATACAGTCTGAGAGAATTATACAAATATTTTTCTGTTATTTGTTTTATTAAATAATAACTATCATATTGTATACTATATAATTTTTAACTTCCCACTTCAAGGTAAGGCAAAGGCAGAAGGGAAATTGCCTATGTTATTCATTAGTGATTTGCTTGCGACGCTGCACTCAGTTTAATTCTTTCGTTATTATGCTCTTTTCTCGGTTTTGTTGGTCATTGATATTTATCACAACACGTCCGATAACTATTGATTTTGCACGGATTTGCCACCGGTGGCTTTGGACCCTAAAAAGCGGACAAATTTAATAAAAAAGGCCCCCGTAACTCTAATATACATATTTATCTCTCAGACTTTCGCGAATCTCACTCATAGATTAAAACAACTTTCAGGACGGGTTTATTCATTACCTATTTTTATTTATTTCCCGACGAACTTTTTACAAAGATCATTTTCACGAGTGATGAACAAAAAGATGGTAGTTGTTCAAAAGCTATTTTTATTAGCTTTTTATTAGCTTCACCTGTATGTTTGTTTGTAGGTTTGTAGGTTTGTATGTTTGTTTGTAACCGACTTCTTTTTTAGTTTCCGCTGATTGCCACTAGATGGTGCGATTTGTGAACTATGAAAGTTCTAGACTAGTAAACCGAACTAAAAAATAGAAAATAAATTTTAATGAATTTAAATTAAGAAAATAGTGCTAAAAATTTCAATGAATATAAATTAAAAAAAGCGTGGGGTGCTTTTAAGATATTATCGAAATGATAATCACTCTACTCATATCTGCCAATAAAATATTTATAACAATTGACACCATGCACCCCACGCTTTTTTAAACGATAGATGGTGCGATTTGTGAACTATGAAAGTTCACAAATCGCACCATCTAGTGGCAATCAGCGGAAAGTTTACGTTATCAACTTGAAACGAGTTCCTTATACATATAAGTCACAGATGGCGCTATTCCTCAAATTCGAAACTAAGAAACGCGCTGTTATAGAGAACCGAACTAAAAAATTTAAAATAAATAATAGTTTAAAAAAACTAAAAAACTCGCTTTTTATAGAAAACCGAACTAAAAAATAGAAAAATAAAAAAATATATTTTATTTTAAAAAAACCGTGGGGTGCATGGTGTCAATAGTTATAAATATTTTATTGACAGATATGAGTAGAGTGATTATCATTTCGATAATATCTTAAAAAGCACCCCACGCTTTTTTTAAAATAAAATATTTTTTTTTATTTTTCTATTTTTTAGTTCGGTTTTCTATAAAAAGCGAGTTTTTTAGTTTTTTTAAACTATTATTTATTATTGATACAGAGAGCACCTACTTTTTGGAAATAAAAATCAAAAAGTTGATGTAAAAAATATGATTTTTACTATTGGTAACCCACATCAGAACATGAAACAAAAAATTTAATATTTATTTTTAAGATGTATTCGAAAAGAGCTATAATTAATTACTTTAGAGTTTTTTCTTTTCGAGTTCGAAACGTCGAGAAATAAATAAAAATAGGTAATTAATAAACGCAATATAAGTCCTGAAAGTTGTTTTTATCTCTAATATACATATTTTTATTACGAAGATGTTAAAACAGCAAACAGACATTCAATTAATTCATATTATTCTGTTCGACCCAATAACTTTTAATATCATTCGCTTATTTATCCAAATATGTTAGCAGCAATTATGACTTTTACAATAAATTGATGGCCATACAATAAATAGATGGCGATTCCTGTGAATCTGAAGTATCAGCTTATGTGCTGTCTTGCAAATTCGTATTTTCAACGCTTTCTAGGATTCATTTAAATGTCCTGAAACCATATTTGTTCATTAAACTAATTTAAAATATTTTTGTTCCAGCTAATATTACTGTCACTGATATTCGCCCAAGGATTAAAATTTAAACTAAACGAAAATACAAATTTGATTGATGCAAACAATTTGACGTTGGCAGATTTCAAGTTGCTGTTCGATAATGTACAGTTGAATCCAACACTAACTGTATTCACTATTATGCAAATTGTATATCTATTAAACTTTATAATGAAGGAGCATAAAATAACTACAACATTTTTCTGGCAGTACGAGGCTGTGGGGTATATGCAAACTGTGTCAAGCGCCCTCTATCCATTCTACTTTACAACTATATCTAAACACATTGCTGATAGCGCATTAGTCTTGTCGACTAACACATTAATAGCTGCTTCGTTATTGTTCACGCTGGGATTTGTTATAATGCTTTTTAGTAACAATATTAAACATGAGTTCAGGAAAAATCCACTACATCCAAGCTTGGCAAGTAAGTAGCTCATCACTCAGTAATAGTATTTTCTAAGCTTTTTAATATTTCTTTAGTTGGTAGGGCCAAGCAGTTCGCTGCATGAATGGGCCGGCCCGACCGGTGAAATACCACGACGTCTCAGAAGATCGACGTAAAGTGGCTCATGCCGCATTTCGTTCGGTGAGAGAGGTACCCGGAGGCCTACCCCCCTTCTCCATCCCCTCCTATCCTACTTCCTTAAAGATCGGCAACGCAACTGTAACCCCCTCTAAGTGTTACAGGTGTCAATGGGCGGCCCTGGTCACTTAACATCAGGTGACACGCCTGCTCCTTTGCTCACCTATCCCATAAAAAAAAGTTTATTTCTTGACAGTGGATTTGTGGTATTTTGTTAATGACACAATATGTAACAATTAAGTACATATTTAAAAAAATTCAATCCTCTCCAATACCCTTGTTATATCTATACCTCTTTTTATATAATATCTTGTGCATGTATTGCTAGTTAATTGGCTTTATCGCCCGCTTTTGACCCCCTATTTTTTTCAAACTGATAGCAATATTATTAGGTATTTTTATGCGCTGCCGTTAATCCGAATGTGATAAAACTTTATCATTTTAATATATCGTGCAGTTGCAGTTAAATATCGCGAAATGTGCAATGAAAATTTCAGCTACATAAATAAACGGTTCATATTTAAATACTTTTTCATATGTATTTTCACGCTTATTTGATAGCATATAATAACTACGAAAGTCATTACGTGGGGCAAAATGTATGATGTCATTGACGTGTACTCGTATTCGAACATGGGCTCGCTCATACAAAACTTGGAGCATTGAAACATCTGTCTAAATGACAAATATAGACTTTCAATATCTTCGTGTGTCACAAAAAAAGGCATATATAGATTCCCCGTTTGTCTATGAATTAGTTATATGCTTTAAACCCCAAGTGTGCTGCTAGTTCTTATGTTAATATATTTTTTTTTATTTCAGAGCTAGATTCCATGGCAACCTTTCAAGGAAACAAATTACTGGTTTCAAGCTTATGGGGAGTCGTACGTCATCCAAACTACATAGGTGACATACTGATACATGTGGCGTTTGCTCTGCCAGGGATTATGTCTGGACAGTTTATAGCTGCCTTGCCAGCTATCATCACAATAATCATGCTGGTACACCGGAGTCGAAGGGATCATTCAAGATGCCAACGTCGCTATGGCTCTGCTTGGCAGAGATACTGCAAGCGAGTACCATCTTTATTGCTTCCGAAGCTACTATAGAATTTTATTTCTATTATTTCATAAATAACCTTTACAAGTCTCTTACATAGACATTAATACAGTTATATGCATATCATATGCATACATGCATATGCATATGGTATATTTTGCTAGTGGTCATGTAATTTTAGTATACATTTATGTATATGTATTTTAATTGTATACATATTTGTACTGTATTGTCTGTACCTCAATAGACTAATGGCGTAGTAGTATTATTTATTACACCAACAAAAAACAAAACAACAGTTTTTAGAATATTTGACTGTCTATATGTGTGTGTATCACTTAAAAATTACTACACAAAATTTGATAAAAATGTCACTAATGCGTAGTTATAGGTCTAACAGAACATAAGCTCCAACGTAATTTCATCCTGTAGTATTAGTTAGTACAGGATGAAATTCACAGGTCTCTTAAATTACTGGACAGAATCTCATGAGGTTTTTACTTGTATATTAACATCTTTGAAACTCTGAATAAGCATTGTTTTAATGTTCCAATATAGCTATTAAGTAGTTATCATCATTTAGAAGGCAAGCTGCAGGAAAGTAATCAGTACTTTAAGTATAACTTTTACCCCTTTGCTGGTGCTGTTTTATTAGGGATTATAGGGACTAACTATGGTATGAAAGGTAAAAAGTCGTGAAAAATTAAAATAATACCTACACAATTCAATTACTAAAGTTATCCTTTGTAAAAAAATCGAAAATTAAGGTAAATGTTATTTGACAATAACATTACTTACGATTTTTGTTTGAAATTTACTCATTTTGTTTCAAAGGCTTGTAATAGTTATTTATTAAATGGTACATACGGTAAATAATAATGATATGCAGGTTTATACATATAAGTTGGTTGATTTACAAATATGTAATTTTAATACATATTTACAAAATATATAATATGTATTTTGTGCTAAATGAAACTAACTTAAATGATTTTTCATCTAAAGAGTATTGCATACTCATTATAATTATTATTATCCTAGCAGATATATAATTATATACATATTTACTTGATTATACAAGATCAGATTAATATCTACTAATTGATTTGGTTTTATTAAAATGACAACAAGAGAGTTATATATTAGTTAGACTTAGATATTGAAGATTTTATTTACTTACATTTTAATTTAGCTTTACTATTCAATCTCATCACAATTTGATGATATTATTTATAGATCTCTTAATGCCAAGATTTATTTATAATATTTTAAGTGTCGTATTATTATTTAGCTTGTTAAGCTAATGAAATTGCATTGTCGCCGTTGGAACCACCGCACAAAAATCGAATACTTAATATTTGCTCTCTTTTTTTTAAACTGTTTTTTGTATTTTTCTAAATTGTTTAAAGACATTTTTAGGTAGATTTAACATGTAGTTTATATATATATATATTCGAGGATCAAGAGCGATCTCGTTATTTTATATTTTTAATTAGTAATATCATATATAAAGTAATTATTTTAAGATAATCATACTCATTATGTATTTAAATAAATAATTGACATTGTCATATGAAGAAAAGTGCTACAATTATGTTTAGTGTTATAAATAGAATATGGTACAACCGAAAATTAAATGATGTACGCGCCGGACTAGCTCTAGTGTTTCTAAAAAAAATTAGGGACAGATCAGTAGTTGTAAATTTAAATATATTTTTATATTGAAACTTGAAATGACAAATTAAAGTTACACAATGGTCTGAACATGAATCTGAATGAAATATTCAATACTGTTCAATTAGTATTAATTATCAAATACTTTTAATAACAATAATTAATACTTTCAAACTTTTCTTTGATCTGATTGGTTCTTGTAATAAGTTAATACATAAAATAATGTTTTTACATATGGAATGAACAGCATTAGAGAAATATAAGTAAGACAATATATGCTCAAATGAAGGTAATAAATAAAGAATGAGATCAGAAATGATCTTTGTGTTTTCTTGAGAAGTTACATGCTATCTCTGTTTTTCTGATTAAATAGTAATCATAGAAGTAAAATTATAATATGAATATGAAAATTATTGGATATAGAAATTATTACATTTAGGTCCAATTCTTTATTTGATGGAAGAAGAGTTGTGTATCAAAATACTTAAAATTAATGGAAATCATTCCGCCTTTTCGGATCAATTTATAATCTAGTTGTGACTTGCCATATTAGAACAAAATGTATGTGTATGGATTGTAAAAAATCAATAATAATTATTATTATTTTTGGTATTTGGGAATGATTAATTGTTTGACACAATGTTGAGGATTATTGTCTTAAATTGAATAAATGTTTTGTAGAAATTGTGTATTGTTTCATTTTATTAATCCTAATTGATGTAGTGGTTATCTTTTATGTGTACCGGTTTTCATATCTACATATTTGTGGCTTACAACCGGCAAACGCCGTACAAGGTTTTATTTTCGTCTGTATTTCATGATTCAACAATTGGCTGATAATTTAACATTATAATTAACTGTTTTTGAAGGCTCGGTTAGTTACGGTCCGAAAATACTGATATCCGGCTCCATAGAGGAGCACTGCGTGGCAAGGAGTGACGGCTGTGGTTGCCAAAAACATTTCATTTTTTATGGTAGGTATATGGGGGCAACTGTTGCGTAGTTTCAAAGATGAGGATTTATGGGGACATAGAGCGGAAAGCGACTTTGTTTTATAATAATAATAATGTCTTGGACACAAATCACACAGCGCCCTCCAGTTCCAAACTAAGCAACTAAATGCTTGTGCTATGGATACTAGATAACGGATACTAATACATATATATTTTCTTTTGTAAATACATACTTATAATACATAGAAAAACACCCAGACGCCGCACAAATATTCATGTTTGTCACAAATATTTGTGCTCGGGTGGGAATCGAACCCTCGAACCTCAGTGCTGCAGCCGGTAGTTTTACCAATGCGCCACGAGGCCCGTCACTCACATCTCACTCGATGGCAAGCAACAACGCTGCCCATGGACACTTTAACACAGATAGTGGCGTTGCCGATCCTTACAACGGCATATGGAAGGGGTAGAGCCTCCGGATACCTCTATCACCGAGCAAAATGCGGCCTGAGCCACTTTACGTCGAATTTCTGGTTCTTAGTCGTTAGTTAGATATTTGTTTCTTGGGTATTTATATCAGCCAGACACATTTTAATGACGTGGTGATAGTATGAGTAGATATATTTTAAGGATCGAAAACGCAATCAGTCACACAGTGTTTCTTCAGTGAGAGAAAGATCTATAACAATATAAGAAGGTATTTTTTTATAACTATTATTATGGGATTAAGTTACCAGCGCCGCCCATGGACACCTGCAACACATTGAACACATAATAGTGTTACAGTTGCGTTGCCGACCTTTAAGGGAGTAAGATAGGAAGGGGTGTGGGCCTCCGGGTACCTCTCTCACAAAACCACTTTACGGCGATCTTCTGAAGCGAGCTACTTGGCTCTGCCACTGAAAATTAACATGTTACTTTTACAATAAAACTAATATATTTTTTATTTTTTTTTATTTTTTATAAAATACACATACAATTTGTAAATAAACAATTCGATATTCAAATAGCTAGTTTACACATTCGTTCCTGAACGTTATTAAAATAGGGATGTGGGTTCGTAATGAGACAAACGGTACAACACCAAATAATATCGACTACACACAAGATGTTGGTTAATTATTTTTCAAAACTACATACAAAATGATTGATATGTACTTACATCAATTTCATGGGAGTATTTGAAATCATTTTATTGGTGATAAAACAAAAGATATGCAATTTCATTCTATGAAGACAACATTTAGATGGGACAACAGCACTATGCTAAAATAACTAACATCAAATACCTGTAGATTTTAAACTAGTACATGGACCTTATGACAAAAATCGATATTTTTATTCATTAACCGTTCTTATTAGGCCTATTTAAAAAGCTTCAATAACTGGTGGAATCATAATTTCTTAATCAAAAGATAATTTTAGGTATACCACGAAGCTACTATTATTTTTCCAAGCTGTTATTTTAAAAACGGTAGGTATGTATATACCCTCATCGATTTCTTTGGCACTATAAGTTATTTAGATATTACAATTTTATTCAGACACACAATATTAAAAACGATTGTAACATAATATAATAATAAAAGACCACATTTATTTAATAATTTATCTATCTATTTGTCTAATCTTTATCATAAGATTTTTTAACCCTAAATATTGAAGTTTCCATTCTTACAACTTAAAATTCCCACAACATTTCTCAAGCTAATTCCTTCTACTCTCGAATTCCAGCTAGGTACATAAAACGCATGTATATTGCAGTCACAAATGTAACTTGTATTGGGCAACATGTTATAGCTGTTTCTTTTTTAAATATTTTAAACGTAACGGTTTTATTTAGGAAGACATGTCTTAACTCTTATTCGTGTAAGCTCGACCAATTAAACGGTGTGGTTATCAATTAATAATGAATTTTAAATACGAGTAATTATACTACAAATTATAAACCCCTATTAACAGCGTCACTATGCTCTCGGAATTGGTTGGTTGGTATAACTTATACTCGGATAAGCGCATCATTTCAAATACGAATAAAATGACTACATGACCACCGCAGCGTCATGTAGATAAATAAAAAAACAGTTCCTGCCTGTGTCAAATGAATTTACGTAAGAGTCAATAGGAGGAGACAATATTATTTTTGGTATTGGAAATAACAAATGCTTAGTTTGTTATTCGTCTAACTAAATTCTATACAAATCATACACACACTTAATGGACATAAATACACGTACCTACGCTGGGGTCGCTGGGGACATTTTTATGCAATCAAAGCCTGAGATTGTGAGTTAAATTAAAATTTAAAATATTCACTGTTTTTCAATTACAGCCATTTTATATATACGTATAGACAAAAAACAATACACTTACTAATACTTTACAATATATAATTATTCACTTATATGACAGCAAGCGACGATAAGATTAATGTCATCTATTTATTTGGTTCCATTTAACATTTACTATGAAAATATACACATTTATTACTACAATTTCAATATATACAAGATATATTTACATAACTAGTTATTATTTCTCTTTGAAAACATTTTTTTTTACCTAATATCATCCTGTTTTGACATTATAGAAGATAAAATATACTTAGAACAGGTAAATGATCGGATTACATAACTCGAATAAATATTAGTGACGTTTATTCAATTTTTGAAAATAGCTCGATATTGCCGCTAGGTCGGATAAAAATTAAAACCGTAGGACGTGTAGGTAATTAATACGTGGCAGTGAATTATGAACTTTTTGCTTTAATATTCTTATAAAAAGTTCTATTTAACTCAATAATGTTTCGCATATTATGTATTTAATAGCCAGCTTAGGCCATTTTTTATCCCGGCTATATATCGGCATGTTGACAAATTGGTCACCTTGTGGTCTAACAAACAATTCTTGTGATATTACAAATAAGACTCATTTGCGTTACTTATTCAACTACGATCACTTATGGTAGGTATGTGTAATTAATGTATTTAAAAATAATACAAAACTATTCTAAATTCTATGAAAAATGGCCGGAATAATTTGAAATGAAGAAAGTAAGATTTGAAACATAGAAAAGCAATATGGGAGAGAAGGGATACTATAGATTTACATATAAATCTATTTTATGATACTTCCATGGACTAATATTATACATAAATCCAATATTCATCTTTAATTTTCAATTTATGAGATTAGAAGTATTTTATGAATTAGACTCTAGAAGATTTTAAAAGTAGTTAATTATAGAGATCATCAGATTTAAATATTAGGTACAGAAGAGTTTTAGGCAAAATAGATTTTCGAAAGATTCCAAATCATCTACCAGAAGAATTCTACAATCTAATTATTTATTATACCTACATGTAGTAAATACTCTGCATGTTATTTTTTATGCAGCTGTATAGCGTGGAATAGTATTGAGAAAGTTATAATTATGTACAGGTAAATTGTTTTGTTACGGTACAAATAAGGTTTATTAAAGTGCCAAAAACATATATTACCAATAGAAATTATTGTTAGCTGAGAAGTCATGATTTTTTTAAAATTTAGAACACAGTAATTATGTACCTACTGGTACCAATACCTACTTTTGGCTTCTGAAAAAGAGTAACTACTAACAATTACTTCACACTATGCGCGTATTTGGTAGAAGTAACTCGAATAAGAAAGTGTGGAGAAGAAGATCTTTTCATATTAAACGTAAGCATATGCGAAGTCAATAATAACAATACTAAAAACACAAAATATCAACACCGATATATTGGCTAAAATCACTTGTCACAAGAATTTAATGGTTGTCTAGTTTGTCAAGTCTCATACAAAATACTATAATAGCATTTAATTTTTGACAATTTATTTGGAATTGTTAGTATGAAAATTTAAGTTCAAAAACTGGCCAGAATGGCGCTAGTGTGGAATTAATGTCGAAGAAGTGAACACCGATGAAGCTATTGTGCAGGAGTTGGCGCCACTTTCAAATTTAACGTATTTCAACGGACATTTACCCAATAGCTGCAGTTTATTTTCCTAGCTTCTGAACTCTATCTTACATGTAATGTGTGAACTATAATAAAAAACTCATACAATTTTATTAATAAAGCATTGAGTCCTTTATGTCATTAATAAAAATAAATTAAAATTAATAAAACTGATCAGTGAAAATGGAAAATGATTTTAAGTATTTAATACTACTAATATTGCTGGTTAGGTAGGTACTTTATATTATAAAACGATCTTTTTAAGTTTACACCTATTTGAAATAAGTAATTTCCGTGAAGCTTCTCCCATAGCTTGTCCTATAAATAAGGCATTTCTTAAAAATAGGTTTACTACGATTATCTCTGAAGACATTTCCTATTTCCCCACAAAATTTATTTGTAGAGGTTTATAGTCCGTTATTGTTTAAAAATGTATAGTGATTACATTCCGATGTTGTAAAACGATTAACGTTGTACATACCTACGCATATTATTATGGATTTGTATCCAAGCATCATATGAGTTCTTATCTTACGATTACCAATTTAAAAACTATCGACTTTAAGGAAAACGACACTTTTATCAGCATATTTTATTTGATATCTCCCCATTTTTCCATAGGTTAGGTTTCTATTCGATAGGTACAACGTTATTCGATAGTAATATCTCCAAAATTAGTGTTATTAGCGCTGGCGTCCATACATCATCTGTACTTTTATTGGTCATATTCCTAGATATATGTTCATGATGTTAATAGAAGACTGAGTGGTAGCATTGGATTAGCATAAATGTAAAAATTTAGAGGACACCGTCAACTTCTTTTTTAATTAAAATACCTACTTATTCAACATTTTTGTATTATTTACTTTTCATGAGAGATTTTCCATTCAATCGTGCCTCCCTTAGATGACAATATCCTCTACATCATCACGTTTAATCACAGCAAATTTAGGAATATGTAGAATAGTTCCATTAGCAGTTTAAGTACAGTATGACGTAACCGCCAGGTCGTAATGTCAGGGGGCTATGCGCGGTGTAGGACGCACGCCGTCCGCAGGATGTCAGAAGTTGCTGTCGAATACACACATCGATCTTGAGATGTCCTCGTCGCGGATACAACAGTCCAGAAATTCGTCCAATGTCAATACTCCATCTCGGTTAAGATCCATCTTCTGAAAAAATATATTTCCTACATTATTGACAGATATGACCATGAACGCCATCTATTGAGTCGAACATCAAATTCATTATAGTTTGTTAATTTTTTAAATTGAATTGTTCTATTTTTACTATTTTAACAAAATGCCCTATATACCTTTACGCAAAGATTAGATTACGAATCCATTATGGCTGCAGTCGTTTGTTGTAAAAGAAATTTATTATTTTACATATTATTTAAAGCTATAAAATTATTATTTTGAACGCGTATGGTAATGTTACAATTTAATGAATTACAGAGGCTATTTCAAATCCTTATTACCTGAAACAGTCTCTCCACTTTTTCTCTCACGACGTCATCATCAATAAGTGGCTCCACTATTTTCCCCATAAGATCATAAATGGCGGAGACAATTTCTGTCATTTCTTCTTTAGTTATACACCCGTCGCCGTTTATATCGTACAACGAAAATGTCCAACGTAATTTTTCCTCTAAGGTCCCTCTTGATAATATTGACAATCCAGTCACGAACTCCTGACAAAAATAAAATAAATATTAAAACTCTGTACGCCTAGGTAATTAACTCATAGTGCCGGCCTACTATCTTTCTAGTTGTATTTTATAGGATAATCTCATATATGTATAAAAACTATGGTTACCTCAAAACTCAATAAGCCACTTCTGTCTTGGTCCAAGGTATTGAATACGTAATGTGCATACTGCGCCGTATTTGCTGAAACACAATGGTATTTAATAATTGATTTGTAGTTATGTAGTACAAAAACGTAGGTCTTACATATATTGTAATACCTACACATTTAACTGTCTCTATCTCATTTAGCTACCACGAAATGGTCGCACTTAGTGTTTTATATTCTCAATAGAGGGTAGCTAGTAGACTATATGGAATTCCATCTAGCTATTTGTATTATCATACATATGTATTTCGTAATAATCCTTAATATAATAGGGTTTTCATTACTAAAGAACTAGATTATAAATAGGCGCTATTGTAATTTGACGAGTAATAAGTGTATTATCCAGACGATACGAGTCTTTTCCGTTATATTTAAATTATCTGTAAAACAATATTGTTTTTTTTTAATGAGTGATAATGTTATACAATAACCCCTGTAAGTTTTTAAAAATAGTTAATGGTTATATAACATCTCCAAAATTCAGCAATATTGTTTACTACTCCAAAACTATGCCCACACTTATTTTACTATAATAGTTTTTATATAGCTGGAAAAAGCTAGTATAATTCATTTTTCGGTGTAAGCTGGAAACGTGATGTAATTTCAATTTAAATTGTGCAATAATTTGATGATGAGTCACGTTTTATTAATACAAGATGAATCATGCATTGTAATATTAATTATTTATTATGAGAATGTTAGGATAAGAGGGAAAATAATTTACTATGTATTCTCTAATAAACAGAATCGCTCTATAATCAGTATATTATCAACATCAAATTCTGAAATGCTTTAAATTAGCTGCTAATGAAGCAACCACAGTTCCCCTTAAAAAATGCCATCCATGTGCATCTGGATAAAAAAATCATATATTATGTTCTAACAATAACTTTAAGAAGCTATAGCCCGAATACTGAACCGCCACTCAATTATATAAGCGCTACTTAAGCGTTTAAGTAACTGTCACATTAGACAGAATGCATGAAATTTGAGCAAGTAAGTAGCACTTTATTGTCAGATTTGAGTGACGGTTCAGTATTCGGGCGTATACATATCAAATCATATAAAAACAAAGCCTGACTAAAGATTCAATGTGTTTGACAATAAAATCAAGACATGAAGATAGAAATGCTGTCTTAGTATTAAGCTCTCTTAAATATAATGTGTAATGAAATATAAAAAAGTAAAAGACTTTCATTTTAAAATTTAATTTATTTCAGATTTTTCAATACATCAGTGGTTACATACTGACATTGTTATGGACACAAGTCCGACAATTAACCGTAAATCCTATGAGTGTAATCAAGTTTTCTTCACATAAACTTAGGAGCCATTTTGTAAAGTATAAACTTATATCACATTGGAATAATGAAGTTACCTAGAACATTTGGTTTACCTCAAATTTTCTCCTTAATCAAATACATTATACAGTGCTACTTGTTTCAAGATACACAATGCTAAGTTTTACAAAGCCTTGCCCCAAACTGTGTATCTCAAAAGGCGATGCTTTTTTTTATTTTAAAATTAAACTTAATGTTAGAGTAGAGATATTATTATAAGGTACACCACATCTTCCTCGGGAATTGGACAGTTCCTTAAGTTAAAGAGTTACACTAGAGGTTTTGCACCACCGGTCTGCTGTTGATAAACTTCTATTGTGTCACCTTCCTCCATCTCCAGTGATGTTGGGGTATCATTTTCATTGATTGGCTGTCCATCAAATCGGAATCTTACCACTTGCATTGATAGACCCTGAAAGCCAAAACGAATTATTCAAATGTAAGCTGTACAAATATATGTTATATTTGCCTTTAGCTAGTTCCTATACTGAACATATACAGCTGCACTATGCTGCTATGGCTGACTTCCGACAGTAGTTTGAATAATAAGATACAAATTACAACAAATATAATGTTTAAGGACATCAGTGAGTAAATTTTAAATGATGTGAACCCCCTACTATGCTGAAACTTATAATCAGTGATTTAAATAGTTGTAGGTACTGAGCTTAAGCTGTAATCTGTAGCTATATACAGGACAAACTATAAATAATGCACATATTTTGACAAATAAAATAAAGATATTGGTTTGTATATTACACACAAATAAAGATTACGGAATTTGAGTCTTCTCAGGTAAACTATAAGTTATGTCTACAGCATCAGATATGAATGTAGTGTGTAATAGATTTTTGCAGATTTATTATTTGTTGGGAAATAATAAATGGTATTTAAACAATTCCTATGAATATAAACTTTGTTTAAAATATAGCTAATTATTATAGAGCAAGCTTCGTGACTGTTATTAGATATAAATAAAAATTCTAGTACCAAAATTTAATGCAACACATAGTAAAACTTTTAAAAATTCTTTCGCAATGAGCACTGGAGACTAATTTGGCAAGTATTATACTTTAAAATCCAAATGAACGTTGCTAAGAGTAAGTTAGTTGGAAAGATAGTCACAAGGTAATAGAATATTTTTTGATGGACTGTGATTAATAGAACACAAATCTGAAATACTAAGAACCATGTACCATCAGATTAACTTTTCTTAAAAATCCAATGGAACTGATATTTCGAAAATAACAGTGCAAAACCAACCCATTTTCTGACTACAAGTAACTGAACCGAGAAAAATATCCATTTACATATAAAAGCACTCAGCGAATTTTAACAAAAAGGATATAGCATTCACAACAGCTCTTTCTGGTAAAGCTATTGAATAACGTTGCACAGCTTGTCTCTTTGTTTTAAGAAAACTATTAGGAATGTGGCCTATGTACATCTTAACATGTAGGCACAAAAGGGCAAAGTAATTTTATTGAACTTACAGCTCTATCACAGTATGCGTTCATCAATTTCCTCAAAGGTGTGTGTTTTTTGATTTTGAATTGCACAATGGCATTATCTTGACCTAGAACTTTCAAGTTGATGTGTTCGCTTTCTCCCTGAAAAATGGACAACGACCGTTGAATAAAATAATTATGAAAAATACGTTATTAGGAAACACTTCTCACTTGCGACTTGTAACCACATTCTAGATTTTATTAACGCCATGTCGGTAAGCACTTTTAGATGGATTGCACTGATAATATAATAAAATACGAACCTTCTTTTCGTCAGACATTTTGAAATTTGTTTATTTAAAAAAAATCGTCAATAAGAAACAATAATTCGTTAAAATCCGAAGATACTAAACGAAAAATGCGCAAGTGACAGATTTTAGACCGATAGCGTGGTAAAGTAATGGCGTCCAGTAGAGGCTTTGGAGGAAACAGTATTGCCAACACATGCGCAGTGTAACCGCGAAATGGCGGGTTTCTGCGCAGTACTATTTATGATTTTATACTCATAATTTTCTTTCCATGTTAGATTAATATAAAAATGATAACGAGGATCGGTAATTAATAAATATAAAAAATCAAATGTCATAGATATATGAGTTTGAGAATATATAAACATTATTAATTCTAACAAAGCATATAAATTGTTTCGATCTAGCTTCGCTATAATTTATTATTCGAATTTAAATTGGTATTGAAATAAAAATATAATCGATTTTTTAGTTTTTTTAATAATAGAAAATCAATAGACTTCGTCAGGAGTGCCAACTGTGCCACGCCATTTCCGGTGCTAGTGCTGCACCTGCCCGTACTAGTGTTGTACCGATTTTCTAGTGTTGTTCCTTATCGATACTCGTTGTTTAATTAAAGCAGTACTCGATGTAAATGAACGAAAAAAGAAAAGTTAATGAATTATGTAGGTAACGTGATTGCCATTTTTATTTAATTAGTAAGCGGTAATGCATAAATTTCTATAATAATTACAATGAATGGGTAATGATAATGGGAACATACAAATCTAACGACATAACATAACCTATATAATATGTAACAGAAACAGCCCACCCTGATATACCCCAATTAGAACATATGTAATAATATAACACCAAATATTATTTATATGTGCGATAAAATTTATTGTGTAATTAGTTATTCCCATTTGGTTTCATCAAATTATAATATTTCATTTTAAAAAATCTTAGTACCCTGATTTACGCTCTATTTTCGTTCGTATGAATTGTTTAGTCACCTGTGTCGGATGACTGTAACTTAGTTGTAGCGAAATTTGAGTAAAAATCATTCTTTACATAGTATAAAACAAAGTCACTTTCCGCTGTCTGTCCCCTTATATGCGCATATCTTTAAAACTACGCAACGGATTTTGATGCGGTTTTTTTAATAGTTAGAGGGTGTCAACGGGGTGGTTTTGATCTATAATTCATGTATAGTGTAGTGAAAAAAGTCATAATTTTCAAGATTT
Organism: Euproctis similis; assembly: GCA_905147225.2. Taxonomy (NCBI): domain Eukaryota; kingdom Metazoa; phylum Arthropoda; class Insecta; order Lepidoptera; family Erebidae; genus Euproctis; species Euproctis similis. The sequence continues at coordinate 22,061,998 of LR990105.1, read as the reverse complement.
AGAACTTTAATCGCAAACGCTGCCTGAACCCTAAGTGATAAATCAAGACAATGTACTACATTATTATGCACCTTTAAAAGATCTACAAAAAAGTCCGCGAGGGCATATGTCTATCTCTTAGGAATAACCCACAATGACCATTTTTATTTATTGATTTTTTACGAGAGATAATGGCATATTTACGTAGCGATTTTAAACATTACAGCATGAATTCTCATCCAATTAAGTGTCATAAATAGATTGTGCATGTAATATAGATGATCCTGGCCGTTTACGAAGATATTGCAGTACTAACATAGCGGGACAGCAGTTATTACTTTTGATGCGGAACAAAGTTCGCTGGTATCTACATAAAAAACGATCAAAATCAATCTAGATTCCGATTTTGAACAAATATTCAGGGTGTGCGGCAATTATGTTACATGTTGGTATAGGTTATGTTATGTCGTTAGATTTGTCTTGATTATCAAAGTGACAAAGACATGACATTATGATTATTATCATAGATAATACTTATAATATCTAATAGTTATTATCTCTAAACGAAGTAGCATTAGAAACACATAATATTTTATTAATAATAAATAAGTTTATATTGGCAATTTTGTTGCGATTACAAAAAATGTAAAATATCTAATACCTATATAAAATTCTCGAGTCTAGATGTGCGTAATTGAACTCCTCCGAAACGGCTTGACCGATTCTCATGAAATTTTATGTGCGTGTCGGGTAGGTCTGAGAATAGGACAACATCTATTTTTCATCCCCCTAAATCATAAGGGTAGCCCACCCCTCAATTTTTTTTTTTAAGTTTTCGTCATATTTCTGTTTCTTATTTTTTTTATAAAACGTGATACAAAAATACATGCAACCCTAAATTTTCAACCCCCTACGATCAACCCCTATTTTTTAAATTTTATTTTTCGGCAAGACAACGTTTGCTGGGTCAGCTAGTAAAAAAATATAAAAAATAATATATTATTATGGTACAATATACTATAAGAGCACATAATTTGATATGTAAATTATGTGCTAAATTATGTGGTAAATTTTGTAAGAAAAAAAAATTGTATTGTTTTTAGAGCGTCTAAATAAAAGCTTTTAATTATTTTTTTTGCTTTTATTTTATTGTTCGCGTTAAATTTGCTACGTGTTGTGATTTAAATAAAAAATGTGTTTAGGGAACCAGATATTGATGCTAGAGAGTATTAATTAGTTCTTTCTTAGGTATATAATGGTATACTGCCTTGTAAATTGTTTTGCAAGAATCCAGACGGTACACGCGACTTCGCCGGCGCGGAATTGAATGAAAATTAATTAAGAAATTTTGCTGACATAGTAAAACATAAGTTCTTGAACTTTGAAATATTATTTAAAATTTTCTGTCATTATAGTGTGTACTTCAAGTACTCAATTTTAACTAGGTACAAAGAAATTGGACTTCTGTGCTAACTACCGAGTTTGATTAAATAGGCAGGTATGTATATAAACATTATTAGTAGGTATACTTTTAATATTTAAATCGCAAAAATTTCCAATCTTCAAGCTTTAGCTTGTGTGCGGAGAATTAGACACTCAATTAACACGTCATAAATTTATTTGAAATTATATAGCAATATATATATTGCATTTATCACATATCCCGAAATTTTAAATGGTTAGCTTCTGGGGTTGTCACGAAGTAAGTGAATTAAGGTAAATTTCTAGTTTAATTTAATGTAATCTGTATACTCAACTATGAAAATTTATTAACGATTAACAGTAAACAGTGCCATCTATCGGGCCATCAGCAAACCAAATGATCACTGCAGTCAGCTCGATGTGATCAAATTTGAAATAGGATTTATAACGATTTCTAGTTATCTTAAAAACTTTCAAAATGAATATCTTTTGATCTTTTTTAGTAAATTATGTAATATCCAAAAATAATTGTAGCTAAATAAGTATAGGTAAATGTACAATTACAGACCTTTAAAAGAAAGTTACACGTACCTACTTCACTGAAATGGTTTCGCTATTCCACTTCGTGCTCATACAAAAGCTGGTTGTTGTTCCTCGCGTAGCCATTTCAGTGCAGCATCTAACTGTGTATAGGTAGGTAGAGGTACCTACTTGTTACCTACTCTGAAAGCAAAGCACTTAACTCACCGAGTTGCTTGGAGTTCGTTGCGATGCACTTTTGTTCTCATAATTACATCATAATGCATATGGCGTCATTGTTAGCAATTATTTTTTTAAAACGGTACAAACGGGCCGGATTTTTAACGGTACATTATTTTACGCTATTACACTTTAACGATATCATTAGACAATTATGGGGAAATTTGGTATTTTATTGCAATTGTAATAATTTTATTAGCTAGTATCAAAAACACTCAAACAGGGCAGAGTACCTACATAGATATACTTCATAGTCGAAATAATATCATCTTTCAACATATCTGATCAAAATTCAAATGCCAACAAATATCTGAAATAATTGTAATAAATGAAAATAAACAAAAAATATTTCTTTTTTATTAAACCCAGACATTTTTCTAAGATTAAGGAATTTTTGAATAATATACATGAAACAAGCAAACACCTTAACATATCACCTAAGGTGTCTTTTCTTTAAGTCTCTAAATCTGCCACGGTTGTAAAACTTAGTTACAATACATAATATTAAATATCTTTTCATATAGAAAGTAAATAGTTGATCATATTCCATTGAATGTTTGACTTTCTACAAAAAAAAATATCTCAGCATTTTTGTCGTCGATTTTATTATATTTCTTGCCATAAAATAAGCAGTTAAAATAGAATAATTTAATATAATCCAATTGTTAGATGCTGACTTCAGAAGTGGTTGTGTTCAGGGAGAAATGGAAAACCAATCAAGTATTAAAATTTCTTACAAAAAAAAGCTACTTGATATTTTTTTTCCCAGAGCTTCGTTAACATTTCTTTTACGATTCAATTCAGATTAGCATCAGAGACATTTAATTTGTTTCAATGTTAATTTTCAAGGTATTCTGGGACTTTTAATTAGACTTTCTTTAGTTAAATTTTAATGGAATTGTTTCTAAACGGTCTGGTAGATGTCGCTTTGAAAATAAGCTATAAGTTTCACTCAAATTATTAACTGAAAGACGCTCTTAGAGGGCTTATTTATACAAGTAGCGTTGGCGTCGTTCCAACGCTAAGTAAAACTATGAGTAAATTATGCTATCCCTATTACTAAATCTACATAGTTTCTTGTATCAACAAGTTTTCGTGATTTAAGTGATACTTACTGGTAGGAATGGTAGAATTGTATAAAACATGTTTTTAGGTAGTATGTCTAGGTCTTGAGAAACTCGGGGCGGCTTAGTGTATCTATGGTCTACACTAATAATACAAAAGGTAATTTGTTTGTTCGAAATCGGCGAAGTAATGAAGCGATGGCACTAAATCTATTATTTAATTTACTCTAAATATTGAATACAACATTAATACCAGAGATGGCGCTATAATAATTTTACAACCACATTATTAGCGCCATCTGTTGTGCATAATATCAATTCTATTGAATTTGTAATGAATTGCTAGTAATTTTTTAAAATTTTCGGATTATCATTATGAAACAATTTTTCATAATGATAATCCGAAAATTTAAAGGCTCTAAATTATAGAAAAATATATTATTGGATATTAAGTACGTATAATTTTGGATAGGGTGGGTTAACGCTTTATAGCGTCATCTCACAAATCTTTAGGTAATATTGATGAAACTATTTTAATTAATAATTGAATATAAAAATATTGTATACCTATACTTTATTTACCATGTACAATTACTCTTGTAACGTATTCTTTAGGCAAATGGTGTTCAATAAAGCGTATTGATTCTATTCTAATTAATTATTCTAATCTATCTAACAGTTCTATCCAATCAGTTCGCTGCATGAATGGGCCAGGTCGACCGGTGAAATACCACTAACTCTCAGAAGATCGACGTAAAGTGCCTCCTGCCGCGTTTCGTTTGGTGAGAGAGGTACCCGGAGGCCCACCTCCCTTCCACATCCTTTCCTATCCTACTCCCTTAAAGGTCGGCAACGCAACGGTAACACTATACGTGTTGCTGGTGTCCATGGGCGGCGCAGGTTGCTTACCATCAGGTGACGCGCTTACTCGTTTGCTCTCCTATCCCATTAAAAAAATCTATTCTAATTATGCAAGTAGTAATTACACGAGATCTGAAATGGCATTACACACATACATACTCTCAAGGATAGAAGAATAAAATAGCAGGCCCCTTTTATTATAAAACTTAATAAATAGCTTTTGTACAAAATTGAAATTATGCAATAAACAAGTCTATACTAATATTTTAAAGAAGGAAGATTTTTATTTTTGTATGTAACGAATAAACTCAAAAACTACTGGAGAGATTACAAAAATTCTTTCGCAATTGGAAGGCTGTATTTACCCGAAGTACCGTAGGCTATATTTAATCGTCATCGTCATTATTTTATTTGTACGCGAGTAACGAGAGTCGGAAAGCTAGTTAGTTATAAAACAAAATGAATTTTCCTGTAAATTGTTATACATAATTATAAGTAGGCACCATAGTTACTTATAACCAAATCAAAATGGTGACATTTATAAGGAATAAAGTCAAAATCAAATAAGTTTTATTTTCACAGACACTTAAAATTGGTCAAAGTACAAAAAAATTAACTTATTATTTCAAATGAATGAAAGTGGAACAAGAAAACAGGGTTGCCCGATTCCCAGAGTAGGGGCTATCGTGAGAAGAATCAGGCAAGAAACTCATGTGCCAAATACTATTTTCAAAACCATTTAACATTAATAGTAATAATATGGCTACTGAAAACACAGCAGTAGGCTCGTGCATAAAAGGTATAGCAGTCAGAGTACAAAAGCGTAATATGCCACGAAAATGTTAATTGGAAGTTCAAGTTATACTAAAACTAGTTGACCCGGCGGATTTAGGTTGGCACCAAAAGTAATCAATAACAATATTTTGAATTTATCATTTTTTCTTTACCAAACCATACATGAATTATAAATACAAACTACTATACCCTCTAACTATCATCAAAATCCGTTGCGTAGTTTTAAAGATATAAGCATTTAAGGGGACAGACAGCGGAAAGCAACTTTATTATATACTATGTAATGGTTACTTCTTATTAAACATTCTCGTACATTCAAATGCAGTTTTCACATAATGTATTAATATCTAAATTATATTTTATTTTTCTAGTTCTGTTTTTATCTTTGTCTGACCATAGATAAGGTAGATGTTTCAGTGTATATAAACCAGTCCAACCAAATGTGGCCAAGGGCACTTAACTTGATAGAATTATATGTTAATGTAATGCGTTTTTCGTGTCCTAATTTCATTCGTTTACTACAAAGTATGGGTATAGTTTATGAAGGTATTTCGGAAATAAATTTTTATGGTGACCCTATATCTCAGGAGATAGCAGAATACAAGTGTACATAAAGGTTCAAAATGTTCGCAATATGGAGTACTCACTTTGAAGTTTAAATTTTCAACCCTTAATGAAAGATTTATTTCATAGCATTTTCCATGGGACCATTTTCAAAGGGTTAAGGAAACAAGTTATAAGCATATTATGATTATAGGCTAAACCATAATTTTTATTTGGGGGAGTGAACAAAGCGCATTTTTTTTTTAATATTTTTTTTTTATGGGATAGATGGGCAAACGAGCAGACATGTCACCTGATGTTAGGTGACCAGCGCCGCCCATGGCTACCTGCAACACATATAGTGTTACAGTTCCGTTGTTGACCTTTAAGGGAGTAGGATAGGAAGGGATGGGAAAGGGGGGTGGGCCTCCGGGTACCTCTCTCACCGAACGAAACGCGGCATCAGCCACTTTACGTCCATCTTTTGAGAGGTTGTGGTATTTCACCGGTCGAGCCGACCCATTCATGCAGCTAACTGCTTGGCTCTGCTACTATAATAATTATAATGGGATGTTGTTTTAACAATTATTGTTCCAATAGTCATTTCTGTAAATGGACCTTTTGCCAAGAGCCTCGACCAACATCTAGAGTGGCTCGCGTTACGTAGCTGGATCAGGGGTTTTTAGCAGAAAGCGGTACTTTTACGCACAGCTCATATTGTGAGGAAGTTCCTATCTCTGGGGCCCTGACCGTTGGCAGCTTGGTCCCTGTGCCTGATGCCAGTGGGTTTCACTTATTTTCATTTGTATTTTTTAATATTTATATTTACGGGCCTCGTGGCGCATTGGTAAAACTACCGGCTGCAGCAAAGAGATCGGGGGTTCGATTCCCACCCGAGCACAAATATTTGTGACAAACATGAATATTTGTGTGGCGTCTGGTTGTTTTTCTATGTATTATAAGTATGTATTGTACAAAAGAAAAGTATATATGTATTAATATCCGTTATCTAGTATCCATAACACAAGCATTTAGTTGCTTAGCTTGGAACTAGAGGGCGCTGTGTGTATTGTGTCCAAGATATTATATTACTATTTAAAAATATTCTAATAAAGTATAATAAATAGAGAGATAATAATAAATTATTACCATAGGAGTCTTAAAACTTTTGTGGTGTGCTGAGCTCCCAGCTAGCTCTATATATCTTACTCGCGTGCGAAATTTGTGATAGAGCTGAGCTAGTCGGAAATTAAATTGTTGAATTCTGGCGAATCTCATCAAGATAATCGGATGTTCTGAACAAATTGTCGCATTGTCATCCGTCTTTGACAGGTGTGCAAAATTTAAATTTAAATATAAAATCGGATTGTTCAAAATCGAAATTAAAGAGTTTAATTACGCACATACTCACATACATACAGATGAAATTAATAAAAGGGTAGGTATTAAAAAAACAAACATTTGAATTTCGAAGCTCCTTCTAGAAAGTAAATTTGAATGTTGATAAAAATTCGTTACATATACCTATTAAAGGCCGCTTGGCATCTGGAATTAAATATTGTAATAACATAACATAACATAACTTCACGCCTTTTGTTACCCGAAGGTGTAGGCAGCGGCTGTTAAGCCTCGTCTCGCCGTTATGTTTACGTCCCAAATGGAATAGGTGGCGAACCTATTGCCATACCGGGCACAAAGTTTGTCAGTCATCGGTATTTATCACACATAACTTCCGAAAACAATTTCGAAAAGTCATTGGTGAGCCAGTGTCTGGAATCGAACCCCGGACCTCTGGATCAGAGGCCGTGCGCTCGCCCACTGCGCCACCGAGACTAAATATTGTAATCAAACTGTATAAAGTTATGTATAAAAAAACACTTGCCTTATCTTCTCCACCGTTGACTCCACGAAGGTACGAGGAAAGGAAAATAAAACCAACACTCTTTCATAATATTTATTTAAGCTTGTTTGACTGATTCCAATATTTATGGCTGACTCGATTTTGCTTTTATTAATACCTATCTCATGAAATTATTTGCTCCATAATAAATATTTTATGTTTCTGTTATGTATTGATAAACGTTTTCCATTAATTACAAGGATTTTTATAACAGGTTTTAGATATTTACTATTTACTTTAGAATAACGCGATATTGAGAATGATACATTAAAAATATAATATGTTTTTCAGGTAATATTTTAAAATAAGCGAAACATATTTAGCTCAATTCTTCACTAGGTAATCTGGGTAGACATAAAGTATACTACCCAAAAGCCTCATATCTAATACGAACACGTAACTATTTGCTGTCTACTTTCCTATAATTAATTTTGTAGAAAAAAAAGGAAACAAAACCCACTTATTTACGTCACTATCGCTTACCATCAGCTAAGTTAATCGTTGACTCAATCAATAATAAGAACCCTTTCCTTCTAAGAAAGATTCAAATCGCATCACTGGTCTTTCATACAACACAACCAATCTTTTACTCAGCGGCAACAACTCAGCCCAGCTTTGATATAAAGGTTTGACCTCAAAACTCTTAAGTTACTATTTACAAAGTAAACAGAATACGTAAATGTTTGATGTAACTGTAAACTCTACCTAATTCAAGCTATTAAAATAATAGCCTCTCGTCGGTTCACCAAAAACCGATATTTATTTTATTAGACTTAAGATTCGTTGTGTTGCCAACAGATGAGGATAGTGTTTGCTTTAGCTTCATAATAGATCCTCTCTAAAACCTAGACTTTCTTTTTGAAGAACGGTGAATAGATAATGATCCTGATTACATAGATATACCAGAAACTTACTTAGAAAGTGAGATTTTTTCTATGGAATAGGCGGGCAAACGAGCAAGTGGGTGCTGATTGTAAGTAACTTCTCACTGCCCATAAACACCGTGGTGTGTTGCCGTACTTTAAGGAAGGGAAGGGGAAAGGGGATCGGGCCTCCGGATACCTCTCTCACCGAACGAAACGCGGTACGCGCCACTTCACGCCGATATTCCAAGAGGTCGGTTCGTATGCAACGGCTGAGTCGGCCCATTCGAACCCCGACAGCCAACTGCAAGACTCTTATTGTAATGTTAGTATTTTTAAAATTATTGTAAAATTAATATTTGATCTTGGAATATATACACAAACACAAGAGATCTAAACTGCAGGAGGTCAGCTGCAGGCTGCAGCTCTATATATTTATTATTTATACGTTCAACTTTTTTGTTGCAGAAAAAAGACTCCGATGTAAATTGAGATAGGGACAGTTCTGTAATGATGATACATTATAACTCTATACTTACCTCCTTGTGGAAAGAACTGCGAGTATATAAGTTTGAATGTATCTTCTCTAACAACTCCAGTGGGACATTCCGCCTTGAATCCTCTGTACAGCCTCTTTAGTTCAGGCTCTGTGAACCTGGTCGCTCGACGGAGGGCCGCTATTGAGTCCGGCCGGTATCGGGGTAGCTGTTCACCCAGCTCCTCGAGTTCCGAATCTGGGAACAAGTAAATTAAGTCTTTTAGAATTTGTGACCACTGAGATTGTATAACTAGAACGTGCTTTTATCTGGGATGGAATGGAACGAGAAAAATGGGGATAGTCTCGGTGGCCCCGCTTCTGATTCAGGAGTCGTTGGATTGATTCTGTGCTCACACCAATGATTTCTCAGAATTGTTTTCGGAAGTAATGTATGATGAATATCGGTCATTTACAACTGTGTGCTAGGTGTATTGGAATAGGGTCCGCCACCCATTCCGTTTGGGACGTAATTATTCAGGGAGTCGATGCTTAACAACCACCTCGGGTAGAAAAAGGCGTAAAGAAAAATTTACTAAAAATTTAGTCCTATATCCGATTATATAAACCTAACCTATTATATAACCTGATTTGGGCACTTAAAGAACATAAAAAAATATTAATTTAATGTGAAATATACAACGGAAATAGCTTCTGTAATTTGAGTTTGATTGATCTTACCCTTCTATAATTGGAGTGATATTTCGAGAACACCTACCTCGTTCGTTCATTATTTTTTCATGGCGGTGATATAATTATTTTTAGAAATTCACTGCTCATGTCGTAACCTTTTGTACAATAATCAGTCCCAAATAAGATAAATATTGCATGCCCTAAAAAGCGCGTTGTCAGTTGTAATCTCTATGGTCCTGACTAGTGCTTCAGCATTCTACCTTCAGATCAAGTCCCGATTTTCAATTCAGACACACTTGAATGACTTTTCAGATAACTTTTCTCATCTAGCGAAACTTGGCATACTTCATGCAGATACTCTCAGAGGTAGAATTAAACATATTGTCATATATTTGAGACATATACAAGACAATTAGTTACGTTTCCTTATTAAATTTCAATGTAAACCCAACATATCTCACGCGCCATATGCCTATAATGTTATCATTTTAATACTTAAGTTGTCGAGAACATAAGTTGTCGAGGACACCAGTCCGTAGTAATTACTTCTTCATTTAAAGGATTTCTTGTTCCAACAAATGTATATTAATCCCTGAATTGGCGAACAATTCTACTGCGACAATGACGATTTTTTATCACTTGTAACTGCTGTATTGAAACCGATGGAATGTTATGATAAATGTAATATATTTAGTTCTATGGGAACCTCTTTTCCTAAACGGAAGGAGATCAGGAGGACGAAGAAAGTGGGTTGCTTCCAAAGTCAAATAAGCTTAATTTTTATAGGTCTTCACAGACACTTAAGTACAGAATTAAAATACTATTTAAAATAAAATACTAAACACGAGCGCTCGAGAAAAGTGCCTCCGTGGAACAAAAAAACCACGGACGCAAACGCCACGAGCGGCCCGATTCCGAGTATAGGGGCTATCAGGAGAAGAATTGGGCAAGAAACTCATGAGCCAGTTTCACGAGATGCCGTATGAGCCTTTTTTTTATGGAATAGGAGGGCAAACGAGCAGATGTGTCACCTGATGGTAAGCAACCAACGCCGCCCATGGACACCAGCAACACATATAGTGTTACTGTTGCGTTGCCGACCTTTAAGGGATAGGGGATAGGAAAGGATGGGGAAGGGGTGGGCCTCCGGGTACCTCTCTTACCGAACGAAACGCGGCATGCGCCACTTTACGTCGGTCTTCTGAGAGGTCGTGGTATTTCACCGGTCGAGCCGGCCCATTCATGCAGCGAACTGCTTGGCTCTACCACTGTTAAAACTCTGAGCGGCTAGAGAGCCGTGTCTCTACCACTCTCATCTCACTGGACATTCCGATGAAAACATTCATCTATTTAGTAATATGTACCTATATTATTAGTATTAGCTATGTAGTTAAAAGTAGTAGTAACGGTTCGTAAACTACCGTGTAATGTAATAAAAAAATAATATTTATGTCTCAAATTATTTATATTCTGTTCATAATATTAAATTAGGTAAACACGGCATGTAGAAATACACGGAGAAATTAGGTAAAAAAAAATGTGCCAGCGGGCACGTTGTACGCGACCCCTAACAAATCCCAGCGCTATCCTAATTTAATTTTATATCCATTTATAGGTGGGTACCTATTTCACGGTAAAAGGTACGACCCCCACCCCCCCGTACGTATTGCTGGAAATTAAAATGAAATTTAAAGCTTATTGAATTTTTTAAATTATATAAATATATATTTTTTATATGATAACGAAAATATGTGTAAATAGAATCTAGCGCAAACTGTCGCTTGATAAGGCAAGTATATCAAAAACAGTAGTAGAGCTACGCAGTTCGCATGGCTTCTGAGAATATCCACCTAAAGTGGTTAAAGACGCGTTTAGTTCGATGGGGCCCTCCTGCCTTGCCCCTCCTTTAACAACCTTAAAGGCCTACCACGCAACTGTAACACTATTTGAGCGCACGCCTGCTAGGCTGCCTCACCATTTAAAAAAATCAAATCATCATTAACATTGTCACAAAAGACATTCAAAAATCAGCATCTCAGTTTAATGACAAAAATCAAAGGTTGTGAATACTCAAATAAATTTTCAACTTTGTAATGAAATTAGTACCGAGTAACCTACCAACCATGACACATCGCTTTCTGCAAAATTTAAAGCACAAATCTGAATTGTATTCATTAGACGAGGTGATGAAAAGGCTTTGATGTAACATTTAAGATTTAATTAGCTTGCCGTCTTTGACTTACGTTAATGAAACGTTTTTATATCTTCATTCTAATATCTAATGATGGTGTAGGCAGCGCTTTTTAGTATTCACATTCGTCGAATGAATTACTTCATAGAGATTTACTACGTATACTTGAATATAGTGATTTTTGCTAGTAGTTACCTTTTTCCATAAAGCCCGATTCCCTTCTAGAAGTTTCATTCTGTTGTTAAGATCTTTCATATTGAAAATTGGGACTTTTAAGCTCTTTCTAAGGACGTTTTTTCACGCTGCAGATGTATTGATTTTTTAAAATATTATTATAATAACATAACTTCACGCCTTCACGAGATTTTACGTCCCAAATGGAATAGGTGGTGGAATCTATTGCCTTATATCAGGTACAATGTTGTTAGCGATATTTTTGACACAACTTTCGAAAGGAAATTTGAAAAGTCATTGGCGTGAGTCCTGATTCTATCCCGAGACTTCTGAATGAGAAACGAATCAGAAAGCTCGACGCCTGCACCACGGAGAAGATCAATTGATTATAATAAAATATTAAACTAAAATATATTAAACTGAATATAGTTTGATTGCAATGCTGAATTATTAACTCAAAATTAAGCTAATTGATTGAATTGAGTGTAAGATTAAGGAAATTTGGCAAAGTGCTGAATTATCAGCGACGCGTAACGAATCTTGTTACAAGGCAGTTAATTTTAATTTTATAGCCTTTTCTAATAAAGATGTGATTTCAAAAGGTAGTAGAGTCTTAGCACATTATCGAGGTGAAATTATTTGATTGTATTTAAATTGTACCAATTATTATCATAAGGAAACACGTTACTGGGATATTTAATACCCCACAGGGAACAGGATATTTAATCACGGGTTCACAGATGAACATGATTTTACGGAACTAGGTCTCAAGATAGAAAATTTGCCTATGATTTATTTCTTTGGTATACATAAACTAGCTTCACACCTTTTTTACCCGAAGGTGTAGGCAACGGTTTTTGTACCTTGCCATTATGTCCCAATCGTCCTAAAGCCTGGTATAGGAATTTGGTATTATTGTAACGTTAGTCGGAAATTTAATAGTAAATGGTAACTTCAATATAAAACTTTAGATCATTGCATTTTCCTGGGTTACAACTTATATTAACACGAATGTAATTTTATAGAGTCTCGGTGGTCGAGTTCCCCCGCTTTTGATTCAGAAATCGTGTGTTTGATTCCACGTTGTTTGATCCGCTGTGAAAGCCAGACATATTTGGCCTTACAAACTTTATCAGTTATTGCATAAATTCTGAAGACCACGTTATATATTTCAATAACTCGACGTAATAATAGCGGCATATCGTGAAAAAAAAAAATTTCAACAAAACCCTTACAATCTGTACGCGCGTATAAAATATATATAAATGTTGGAGCACAAGTTTTGGGGAGTCAGGATTATCTTCTATCAGAGACGTGCTTCGCCTCCCAATACTTACACTTTGAATACAAAGCAGTGTAGACTTTCACAGTTCGAAAGATCGAGAATTATATGTTCCAATTTGTGTTTCAAATGTATTTCCGAAATGTTTTTCGAAATGAATATACACTTTATTACGATATTTTTTTCTTCTAAATGTCATATTATATTAAATAAAATCTCCTTGCAAAATATTTCTCACCTCGCAAGTAAGATTTTTCAAAAGCGAAGTTTTTCGGCTATTTAAAATATTTTAATAATATTATATTATATATAATATTATTAATTTAAAACTCCTTAAACTTACTCTCAATTCATTCAATTCTTATTTTCTATCAAGAATTCAGCATTACGATTAACCTGCTGATATTTCTGTTTAATATTATTTTAATCGATTGGTGGTCTTGGTCCAATGGTAGTGCAACCCGCTTCTGATTATCAAGTCGTGTGAACGAATCCGGGCTCACCTTTAATATCTGAACGTATAAGCATCCTTTACTGTCACCATGATATTAAAGCGCCGAGTCCTGGTCGACGGGATCGGGCGAGACTTGTCCCCGCCAGCGTTGGTCGCGGCAATGCTGGCGGGCGAGGAGGAGTGGAGGGCTATGGTCTTCTGTGAAGCTGTGATGCTCCAGAAGGAGGCAGCCGAGAGGGGTCGGGAGAGAGCCGATCTCGCTCGAAGGCGGCGGCGGCGAGCTAAGTGATCGCCGCCGCCGACGGGCCGCGAGGGCGCGAGGGCGCGAGGGCCCGGGTCGCGGCCCGGGAAGGATGACCCCCCGGTGCGGCCGGGGAGGGTCGCCGGGGGCGTCACCGGCCGCGCGCCTCTTTACAGCGCGCAGATCGGATAGCAGTTTACTGTTTTGGGAGTCTCACACTACCCCCTGCCGACCCCAGGCGGGGGGTGTGCATAAAGCATTTCCTCGCGAAAAAAAAGGGTAGTTTATACTCATTTCTAATAAAGATGTGATTTCAATAGCTTGTAGTACCCCATTATTATCTTAAGTAAACAAATGACTGGGATGAAGAAAAGGTTCTTTAATCACGAGTCATCCGTTCAACATAATTACATGGAACTAGCTATCAAGATAGATAGTATTCTTTTGGTATACTTGGACTTCAGTTACATTAATCGGAAATATATTAGTAAATATAAGTAAATGACGCTTATACGTTAGGATATTAAAGGTGTGAAGATTTAGTATTAAGTCGTGTGTTAAAATTTTCACTCACAGATATTTTTTACAGCTCACCATTTTGTAAGTTTAATATGTTTGCAACTTCTTCAAGTAATTGAAGTTCAGTCCGTTTTATAGGTGCGCCGACCAAGTTTCGCGCGGTTCCAAAGATGGAGACAATCAAAACTTTACCAGAAGTCGGGATTTCATGTTGCACTGTTGCTGTAGTTCATGACAAAGATACTATATAGAATAAGTGTCTACCGTGAAATAGACCCTCTGTCAACACACATACATACACAACTTCACGCCAAATCCCTTGTGGGGTAGGCAGAGAGAACAGAGCGCCACAAGATTCCTCTGTCTAGTCTGAACAAATTTTACAAATACCTAGCGCTTTTGGCAAGCTCGTTAGTCTGCATTGCGGCTTATATTGGAAGAGTAGGGATTTCAATTATTGGAATAAAAATGTTTTGATTTATTGAAATACTACACTCGTGAAGGTTTAAGGCTTTAAATTTGTACGAAATGGCAAAGAAAAATCATTAAGATCTTACAAAATATATCTGATGATATGATCAAATGATACAATATGGAAACTCAAAAATAGTTTAAAAATAAGACAATTTTTTAATACTCGCCTTGGTACATGTACAACTCAAATCCCAAAATGATCACGCAGAACTTCACTTCACTTATGAAATGAATTTTCCTGATTTCTCTGAGGACGTCAGTATGGGGTTTTTCAAATACCATATAAAGTGTTTATAACCGAGCTGGTCGTGTTTGACATATTTGTTGTTTAAGAAGTACTTTACATAAATCAAGAAAACTTGTATATTTTGTTTAATACGAAAATAGAGATAAATAGATTCGCAGGAATTAAACCCGGTACTCCTTTTTGAATTAGCAATTATGCGCAAATGTTTAGAAGGCATAATTTCGTTATTTATACATTTAACGATATATTAACTTTGATGTATAAACACAAGCTGGAGGAGCAATACATATTTAAGACCTCAACCCTAACAATTCCGTCTATCGGAAAGGAATAACCTTAATGAAATGAGTCGGTTTGGACAAGGGACGTTCATCTGGGGATCAAATACGTGGTACAGCCACCAAGGGCCCAGTAATGGTTAAAATATTGAGGTACTTCTCCGACAAAATAATTCACATACTTATGTTTTTATTCGAATGCTTATAAATACAGTGAAAATGAGGTCAATTTTTGAGATATTTGTAGTTATTATTATTTATTAGATACATATTATTACATACAGATTAGATTAGATACATAACTTCACGCCAAATTCCTTGCGGGGAGGGCAGAGAAAACAGAGCGCCATAAGGCATGATTGACTTTGTTGACTTTCATAACTTTTTTCATGCACGCGCGTCGATTTTGGAGGCTCCTAACATCATTTTCGTCCAGAACAGGTTTTATTTGGTCATGGAATGTGTGTCTTAGCCGTCCTCGACTCCTACATCCATTCGCTTTTGCATTGTATATATGCTTAGTCAGTATTGCGTCATCTATTCCTTCTACATGTCCGAACCATCGGAGCATGCCCTTTCTTACTTTCACATCGACACTCTCTTTCAATCCGAGTTCCTTCCTTACAACCTTGTTTTCGACGCAGTCAGCGAGGGTCACTCCGCATATTTTGCGCAGTGCCCTCATTTCGACCGCGTTTATTCTACTTTCGTGCACACTCTGCCATACCTAGCTCTCGCTTCCACAATTTAGCGTTTGTTAGATATAAAATATAATTTTGGTCTTACTCATTATAAATTAACGCTATACCTATTTATAAAATGTTTGTTCACAAAACAAATTTAATGAATATTGAGTTAAATAATTCAAATTAATTAGCAATAATTAAATGCGTATACATATTTGTGATTAAAACTAGACCAGAGACTAGATAAAACGATATGGGCAAAAGAACACTAACTGCAGGGTAATTTCACGCCCTTCAATCTCTAAGGTATAGCAACAGCAACAATAACGCCTTGATATGATGAATTAATTCTCTATTCCCGAGTGTAATTCTTTGGTCACAAAAATTGAAAAAAATCTAAAAGTCATCGGTGTGAGCTAAAAATCAAAGGTCTAAATTAGCTGTCTAAGTGCTTAACCACTTGACTACCGAGAGTCAAATCCCTCTATCCTCTCACAAAACCCACGGAAAGGGATAGGATGGCACTATTCTCTAGAACAGTGTCACACGCCAGAATAGAAAATAGATTATCGTTATTAATCTGTTCAAATTAGAATGAATGTCTTTATATTGTGCCCGAAAGGAATTCATTGGGACAGAGTAACTTAATTTAATATATATTAATACAATTTGGAAAGACCTTAATTGTTCGTCTGCCCGGCTGTCTTTTGCAAAACACATGATTTCCTATCGACGGGCGGGCCTCGTGGCGCATTGGTAAAAATACCGGCTGCAGCAATGAGGTCCGGGGTTCGATTTCCACCCGAGCACAAATATTTGTGACAAACATGAATATTTGTGTGGCGTCTGGGTGTTTTTCTATGTATAAGTATGTATTTACAAAAGAAAAGTATATATGTATTAATATCCGTTATCTAGTATCCATAACACAAGCATTTAGTTGCTTAGCTTGGAACTAGAGGGCGCTGTGTGTATTGTGTCCAAGAAATTATATTGGCCTGAGAGTGACCACAAAGTTTTCCTATTATATGGAGAATTATTAATCTAGTTCACATCTAAGGTTCTTCTGTTGATAACGTATAGTGAGTTATGAAAGTCTATTAAGCGAGTGAGGCGTGTAAGAATCGTGCATTATGACGCTCTCCTGTTCTCTCTGCTTACCCCGCAAGGGATTTGGCGTGAAGTTATATATGTATAGTGAGTAGATGACATTTGTGTTTTTTTTTTAAATTCACAGCAATTGTACACACGGTTGTAGAAATCATTATAGGTTTCGATTTTTTTTTTTATAGCATACGAACAAGCGATGGTAAGTGACTAACACCGCCCTTGGACACCTGCAACACAAATAACTGTTGCTGGCCTTTAACATAGGATAGGGAGTGTAATGACAAGGGAGGGGAAGAGCTATAATTCCAGATATATCTTATTCTTTTTTATGGGATAGGAGGGCACACGAGCAAACGTGTGACCTGATGGTAAGCAACCTGCGCCGCCCATGGACACCAGCAACACATATAGTGTTAACGTTGCGTTGCCGACCTTTAAGGGAGTAGGATAAAAAAGGATGGGGAAGGGGGGTGGGCCTCCGGGTACCTCTCTCACCGAACCAAACTCGGCATGAGCCACTTTACGTCGATCTTCTGAGACTTCGTGGTATTTCCCCGTTCGGGCCGGCCCGTACATGCACAGAGCTGCGTAGCACTACCACTCTACTGCTGGTTTTGAGTAGTTATTATTCTATTGACAGTCGTTTGAAAGGGAAAACTCCGTTAGTTTCTATAGATTTAAATATAATATTGCAGCAAATAATATTGCAAATTTGGACGAAATATTGTAAGGAGTATTCAGCGAGTATTCAGCGATGTTTAAGTAATATAAATTACAAATAATGACAAAGATTGTGTTTTGGAACAAATTTGTATCAAGTATTTCTTACGTAATTTTCCTGTATTTTCTTATTTGTAGGGTTTCGGTTCTAGTTCGTAAAGGTATAAAGTATTTAATACTCGTAATACCAATTCATTACTGAGTACAAGTTATTAGTGGAACGGTCGAAGTCTGTACAACTGTTATACAAGGAATAACTAATGACTTCGTCAGTGAGTGGTTCGTCTAACCATCTTCATAGCGGTGAATTATGTTCCGCTTCGATCCCATTGAAGCTTTCAATGTATAAAGTTTGTCGGACTTTTCTCAAAAAAGGTTCTCCGCGGCTGAGGTTTTTCTGAAACGATTGGGTTAATGTGTCATTTGCAAGTAGATTTATTGCGGTTAAGTGCTTTTTATGGTTGCACTGTAAAAGTTGGACCCCTGTGTTTCGTTATGTCTGCGGGTTCGTTTCTAATTTATATGGTCACATCTGTATTATCGCTATTTTATATTCGATTTATAGCAATTTATAGATTGAAATATTTGTATGTTTATGTCTTTTTCTACGCGAAGGTGTGAGCAGCGGTTTTAGGTCCCTAATAAACTGGGGGACTGGCGCGACGCGCTGGTCCTCCACGGCTGTGCGCGTCAGCGCGCTGTCGGGGCCGTCCTGCCCCACCTCGAGGCCTGGGTGCTCCGTAAATGAGGCCCCTGACACCTACAGGTTGACTCAGATACTCACCGGGCACGGGTGCTTTGGTGAGTATCTGAGTCGAAAAAGAGAAGAGACGGCGAGATGCCACCATTGCGCATCCGACCTGGACTCGGCCCTGCACACGCTGGAGATCGGCCTGGCCTTGGCGGCCGAGCGCCAAGTCCTGGTCGACGGGAGCGGGCGAGACTTGTCCCCGCCAGCGTTGGTCGCGGAAATGCTGGCGGGCGAGGAGGAGTGGAGGGCTGTGGTCTCCTTCTGCGAAGTTGTGATGCTACAGAAGGAGGGCGCCGAGTGGGATCAGGAGAGAGCCGACCCCGCTCGAAGGCGGCGGCGGCGAGCTCAGTGATCGCCGCGAGGGCCGCGATGGCGCACACCCCGCGGGTGCGCTCGGGTCGCGGCCCGGGAAGGATGACCCCCCGGTACGGCCGGGGAGGGTCGTGCCGGGGTTTACTGTTTTGGGAGTCTGTTGGTAGGGGGTGTGAATAAAGCATTTCCTCGCGTAAAAAAAAGTTCCCTAATAAAATAAGTGGAAGTACCTATTGCCACACACTAGGGATAATGTAGTCAGTTATTGATATGAATCACACAAAACTTTTGGACAGTCATCCGAATGGTGTGAGCTAGGAGCCAGGAGATTACAAGACTTATTGATTTAGAAGCGGAGTGCAAATATAAACAACCACGTATACTGAATCTATAAATCTATAATACCTTCTCGGTTTATTGATCAATTGATCATTCACAACTTCTTCCGTATGTCAGATGTGGACGTGTGAATGAGGTAGCAAATCCAATCGAAATACCTGAGAGATTGCATACACGTCGACATGTTTCAACATGTTTCACCGGCGGCGCAAAATATGAACGAAATCCAATTTTGACACAGTCTTTCACGATCAGACCAGTTGGAGAGCTCTACGGATAAATTGAAGCACTTTTCACTTGCAAATCGATATATTTGGTAACAAATCGTCGTTTTTAGGGTCCTAGTACGGGAGTGGCTATTGGTAATGTGGTGGATAAGTCGAGTGGTTGGGATAAACAGGATCTTTTAAATGTTAAGACACAAACTATTCTATGGGTCGTGCCAGAGGACCTCCCCGGTTGCATGGTAGCCCTATGGTCCAGAGTGGACCCGGACGTCCGTGCCAGTGGGGGTGTTGGAGTCGTTCTCTCCTCCCGCTTTACTTCCGGAGTGAAAGATTATGAGATGGTAGGCCCGAGACACCGTTTTGGGAAACTGTTAGGGATATGGGAACTGTTTGGGGGTCATGTCAAGAGCGTGCGCGTCGCGATCCCTGCCGTCCCAGTGGGACGCAATCTTGACCAAAGCAAACTCAGCCGGACGGGCTGCTAGGGCGTGCCCCGCAAGCGACGGGCACCGATTAGCCCCCGTCGGTGCGGCTGCATGCGCATGCGGCGAAGGGGGCCGCCACCCTTCACGCAGCGCCAACCCTGGCGGGACGAGGAGAGGGGAGTGCCGTATAGGCACGTGGAATGTTAGAGGTAGCATGGCAAGAAAGATGAATGAGATGATAGATGTATTAAATGAGAGATGCCTGGATGCCTTATGTTTGACAGAGACAAAGCGGAGGGGGAGGGAGACCGAGGACCTCCCCGGTGGCATGGTAGCCCTATGGTCCGGAGTGGACCCGGACGTCCGTGCCAGTGGGGGTGTTGGAGTCGTTCTCTCCTCCCGCTTTGCTTCCGGAGTGAAAGATTATGAGTTGGTAGGCCCAAGACATCTTTGGGTTCGAATAAAACTGGGGATCACGCGAGTTTTCCTGGTCGCAGCTTATGCTCCCGTTAGCTCCGCGGATCCCCGCGAACTCGAGGAGTTTTGGGAAACTGTTAGGGATATTTTGGATCTAGCTGAGGAAAATGAAAGGATAATTCTGTGTGGTGACCTTAATGGGTGGGTCGGAACCAAGCGAGACGGCCTGGAGGCTGTCCTTGGTCCGAATGGTGACAAGAGAGTGAATGATGCTGGTAAGCCGATATTGGACGTATACCTGGAACGGAGCCTCCTTGTGTCTAACACATTATTCCGTCATAAAGATATTCACACGTATACGTGGAGACGGAATGAGCAAAAGAGTATGATAGATTTGATTTGGATAGATAGTCGTCTCCGAAATACTCTAAGGGATACAAGAGCCTACAGAGGCCCCACTCTTGATACGGACCACTACCTGGTGGTAAGCCGATTCGTGGGCCTTTTCAAGAAGTGGAGACACTGGCGAGTGCGTACCCATTTCGGAGAGCTTAAAAGGATAAAATGTGAGAAATTAGAAGATGAAAGTGTACGGAGTATGTATGTAGGCCTAGTCAGTAAAGGACTCAATGAGACGAGTCTTTCTGACCTAGGTGTTGAAGAATGCTGGGAAAGAATGAAAGAAAGTATAGTGAATAGTGCAAAAGAAGTATGTGGTAGTGCAAAGAGGCATAAGATTCTGAGAGGTGACGCCTGGTGGGACGCGGATGTGAAATCCAGCGTCGAAAGAAAGAAAAAAGCATGGTTGGATTATGTCTCAAGTTTGAACCAGAATGATAGTATGACAGAGAAAAAGTATGAGAGCTACCGCCGCTGCAGGAATGTTACCAAAGCCTTAGTGAAAGAGAAGCGTGAAAGACTTGTTGCGAATGAGGAAGCGAGGTTGACGGAGAACTTCGAGGCGAATAACAAACTCTTCTGGAGGGAAGTTAGAAAGTCTCGGGGTTCTTCGTCAACATCCAGAATGGACAAAATTATGTCTAAGACTGGTGACATTCTTGCAAACCCAAGCGATGTATTGGGCAGGTGGAGTGAGTATTTTGGGGAAATGTACGAGTATGTTCCGGATGTGGGCGCCGCGAGTGAGCCTACGGCTGACACCGCTGCGCCAACATCTGATGAGGACATTACTATGGAAGAGATTGAATGGTCGATACGAAGTATGAAAAATGGTAAGGCAGCTGGAATTGATATGATGTCTGCTGAAATGATCAAACACGGTGGATCCTGTGTCCGGGACGCTTTCCTGACCATGAGCAATCTGTGCTGGAGGTCGGGTAAGGTTCCCATGGACTGGAGGCGCGCTGTCATCGTGCCCTTGTATAAAGGTACGGGATCACGTATGCAGTGCGCCAGTTACAGGGCCATCAGTTTGATCAGTTTAGCAGCAAAAGTGTATGGGAAAATTATTGAAAGGAGAATGAGGGTGATATCTGATGGAGTGTTGTGGGAGGCTCAGGGTGGTTTCAGAAGCGGACGAGGGTGCATGGATCAGATTTTTTCTCTCCGCAACATCGTGGAGAAACAACTGGCTGTTAACCGGAAGGTTTTCTGCGGTTTTGTGGATCTGGAAAAAGCGTTTGACAGAGTGTTACGAAAGGATCTGTGGGATATACTCCCGGGCTACGGGGTGAGCGGAGCACTGCTGCGCGCTGTGCAGTCCACTTATGAGGGCTGCACAGCGTGTGTGCGTGTTGACGGCGGCTTGTCCCCCTGGTTTGACGTCAATATCGGCGTCAGACAGGGTTGCGTGCTGTCCGCTCGACTGTTCATCCTGTACCTGGACAGTTGTCTCCAGAGAATGAGATCGATGGATGTAGGGATGCGAATGGGTGACCTAGTTGTGAGCTGCCTGCTTTACGCAGATGACGCCGTGCTTCTAGCCGAATCGCCGTCGGACCTGCAAACACTAGTCACTACTATGAAAGATGATTGCATGGTTAAAGGCTTGCAGTTGAATGCGACGAAAACGAAAGTAATGGTTTTTGAAAGGGAGGAATCCAGAACAGATGCAAGGATAATGGTTGATGATGTAGTGCTGGAACAGGTGAATGAAATTGTATATCTTGGATGCGCTTTTAGCAGAGATGGAAGGTACACCGCGGATGTAGAAAGACGAGTGGCGATAGGAAATAGCGTAAACGGAGTGTTGGGCAGATTCCTGGGCGCAAAAAATATTAGCAGAAAGGCCCAGTTAGCAATCCACAATGCAGTCCTGATCCCAACACTAACTTATGGAAGCGAGAGCTGGGTATGGCAGAGTGTGCATGAAAGTAGAATAAACGCGGTAGAAATGAGGGCTCTACGCAAAATCTGCGGAGTGACTCTCGCTGACCGCGTAGAAAACAAGGTTGTAAGGAAGGAAGTTGATCTGAAAGAGAGTGTCGGTGTAAAAGTAAGAAAGGGCATGCTCCGATGGTTCGGACATGTAGAAAGAATGGTTGACGCAAGACTGACTAAGCAGATATACAATGCAAAAGCGGACGGATGTAGGAGTCGAGGACGGCCAAGACACACATTCCAAGACCAAATAGAACGTGTTCTGGAGGAAGGTGATGTTAAGAGCCTCAAAAACCGACGCGTGTGCATGAAAAGAGTTATGAAAGTCAACGAAGCGAGTGAGGTGTGTAAGAATCGTGCCCTATGGCGCTCTGTTCTCTCTGCCTACCCCGCAAGGGATTTGGCGTGAAGTTATGTATGTATGTATGTATGTTAGGGATATTCTGGATTTGGTTGAGGGAAATGAAAGGATATGAAATACCACGACCTCTCAGAAGACCGACGTAAAGTGGCTCATGCCGCGTTTCGTTTGGTGAGAGAGGTACCCGGAGGCCCACCCCCCTTCCACATCCTTTCCTATCCCCTATCCCTTAAAGGTCGGCACCGCAACAGTAACACTATATGTGTTGCTGGTGTCCATGGGCGGTGTTGGTTGCTTACCATCAGGTGACGCCTGCTTGTTTGCCCTCCTATCCCATAAAAAAAATAATAATAATTCTGTGTGGTGATCTTAATGGATGGGTCGGAACCAAGAGAGATGGCCTGGAGGCGGTCCTTGGTCCGAACGGTGACAAGAGAGTGAATGATGCTGGTAAGCCGATCTTGGACATATGCCTGGAACGGAGCCTCCTTGTGTCTAACACATTATTCCGTCATAAAGATATTTACACGTATACGTGGAGACGGAATGAACAAAAGAGTATGATTGATTTTGGTAGATCTCTCCGAAATACTCTAAGAGATACAAGAGCCTACAGAGGCCCCACTCTTGATACGGACCATTATCTGGTGGTAAGCCGTTTCGTGGGCTTTTTCAAGAAGTGGAGACACTGGCGAGTGCGTACCCATTTCGGAGAGTTTGAAAGGATAAAATGTGAGAAAATAGAAGATGAAAGTGTACGGAGTATGTATGTAGACCTAGTCAGTAAAAGACTTAATGACACGAGTCTTTCTGACCTAGGTGTTGAAGAATGCTGGGAAAGAATGAAAGAAAGTATAGTGGAAAGTGCAAAAGAAGTATGTGATAGTGCAAAGAGGCATAAGATTCGGAGAGGTTTGGCGTGAAGTTATGTATGTATGTATGTATAATTAATATCTATATCTTACAGTCTCTCCCTTAAAGCAAGACCACGCCCTAATGATAATGATTCTCAATGAACTTATTCTTAATTCTGGTGTAATCTACTCATAATTATTATCATTACATAGTATAAAACAAAGTCGCTTTCCGCTGTCTGTCACTTTATATGCTTATATCTTTAAAACTACGCAACGGATTTTGTTACGTTTTTTTAATAGATAGAGGGTGTCAACGGGGTGGTTTGTGTGTATAATTCACGTATAATGTGTTAAAGAAAAAGTGATAATTTTCGAGATTTAGTATTTTAATTGCAAACTCTGCCTGAAGTGATAGATCAAAATAAGTACATCAATTTACATCTTCACAAGGTCTACAAAAATGTCCGCGATGGCATATGTCTATACGCTGGGTCCACTAGTTGTTTATAAATTATAAATCTATATTGCATATTTATTTTTGCACACTATTAATCTAGTCACTGAAATAAACCAGAAACAGAATTTGAATCTACTCGAATTATCACAGTTTTCGCTTAATTATTACCTTAATCACACTAGTCTGAAAAAAATATTGAATTGTTTAACTCTAATGACACCCGAATACATGTATTAAACGTAATATATATCATTTTATATTGAATCGTCTATGGAATTTATTATCTATATATTCATTCATTTTATAACTGAGACAAAAAAAAGACAACTTTCATGCATAAAAACCATACGCACATCCAACTCGGGACAACTTACTACATAAATCTCTTAAAATGAGTTATATATTTCCATATAGCCCGACGTTCTACGGAATCGTAAAATATATATATATATGCGAAAGGAATAAGATAAAATTGAACACATGAAATCTGAGGGTTCACATATGCGAATATAATCGGGGCACAGGCACGGGGCACGGGGCATATGTCGAGAAATACGTGCCTTATTTGCCTCGCCATTTCTCTGAATGCAAATGGTTTGGATTTTACACCTGAGACGTCTTTTAAATGCCCGTAAACTAACATAATAACTAAAGGCCCTTTTACAGAAAAAAGTATCAATAACGTACAATGAATTACCGGAATTGATAATCAAAAATGTATTGGACGAGCTCCCTGATCCTGATTCAGTCATGGGTTCGATCCCGGGCTCACACTAATGATTTCTCGGAATTATTTTCAGAAGTTATGTGTGATAAATATAGATGACTGACAACTTTGTGCCCGGTGTATGGCAATAGATTCTCCAATTATTCCATTTGGGAAATAACATAGGTATTCGGCGAGCTCTAGGTTTTACAGCCGCTGTTTTGGGTAGAATAACGCGTAAAGTTATGAATCCATGTACAGTTCGAAGCATTAATGGGCCGGCACGACCCGTGAAATATGACGAACACTCAGAATATTGGCATAACGTGACTCATACCGCTTTTCATTCATTGAGAGAGGTATACCTAGGCACAACCTTGTTCCCCTCTGCCCTGCCTACCCCACTTTCGGCCCCTTCCCTACACGTTTTAAAGGTAGGCAAAGCAACTGAAACAACATATAAGTGTTGCAGTTGTCCATGGGCGGAGTTAGTTGCCTGCCATCGCGTGACATGCCTGCTCGTTTAACCCCCTATCCCATAAAAAAGGGTTATAGGCTCCGTTAGGATTAAGTTACGTTAAGTTTCGTTGCCCAGGCTGTTTAACACTGCCTACTGAATGAGAGGCATCGAATTTCAAATCTTAGTAATATTGTCAGAATTCATGCGTGATAAATACAGATGAATTTGTAATTTGTAATACTTGTAATTTGTGGTGTATATCGTTAAGCTCGGCCATCTATTAAAGCGACCAAAAATGCGTGTGAGGCGGCCTAATTGCTTCTGCTTACACCTTCGCGTGTAGAAATACATTATATTAATTAAAATAAACATTACACGTCATATATTAGTACTATTTAATGAAGCAAACATTAATTTTCTAATTGGTTTTAATGATTATGTTCTATTTGGTATTATTGAATGTCAAAATTTTGTTCAGTTATTAAAGAAGATAAATAAAACAATGTGTAATATTAATTCGTGCGTCATATTAATTCTGACTTATACTGTATTTGAAGTTATACGTAGGAATAAAACGTAAGTATTTATTTTAGTTATATGTTATGAATTATAGAGAAATTCACTCCTTGATGGAAGTAACAACATTACTTTTACATACATGAGGAAAATTTCCAACGGCCATTAATATTCACAAATATTTAAATTAATTTTTATTGTCACCTGATGGTAAGCATTCAACGCCGCCCATGGACACCAGCAACACATATCGTGTTACTGTTACGTTGCCGACCTTTAAGGGATAGGGAAGGATGGGGAAGGGGGGTGAGCCTCCGGGTACCTCTCTCACCAAACGAAACGCGGCATGAGCCACTTTACGTCGATCTTCTGAAAGGTCGTGGTATTTCACCGGTCGAGCCGGCCCATTCATGGAGCGAATTGCTTGGCTCTACCACTGTTTGTATCTTTCTATGATGGACTCAAGTAATAAATACTTAAAAAACACGTTGAAGAGTCGGTGTTGGAGGTTTTCGAGTAAAGCGCTAAATCGGGCTTGTGTTAAACGTCCTGTCCAGTCTTATTGTGTGATAATATAAATGAAAAAAAAAAACGAGAATATTTCTTTTGTGATGGTTCCGTACATCATTATGAACACTCTCTTTTATCAATTCGCCCAAGTTGGCTGGCTGCCGCCCCTCGCATTGTGATATTCGGTGCCTTTGTTACAGTGTAATGTGACGTACACCAGATAGTAATATTATTTTTTTATAATATCAGTGAAAAATAAAAAAGCTTTTCTCATCAATTTTATTAAAAAAAATATTTATTAAAATTTAAAAAAATGTTATTAAAATTTTAATAAATGATTATTTATTGAAATAAAAAAGATATTTATTATATTTTATATTTGGGTTCGAAAAACGCTATACAGTACCTACTTTAGTCGGTCGATTACTTGATATGAATGGATCAACAATACTTGATTCAGTGGCTCTGCACTTTAAAACATATTTTTGTCTGTGTGACAATTTCATATTTAATTGCCAATATATTGCAATTAAAATATTAAATTGTCACACAATATATAATATTCGCGTTAAAAAGAAATACATAATCCCCTAGACGTACTAAAAATGACTGAACCTTCAAGATTTTGACTATAACCGAAACTAAATTAAAAAAAAATCTATCTAATCTATCTAATTGCATTACGCAAAACTATTATAATCTTTAATATGTTATTCGCCGATATATAACTACAGATCCGAGATCTAACTTGAAATATTGACTAAATTTTACCGCAAGACTCATATGGACTCCCTGGCATGGAAAAATCGAGATTCAACAAAATTTTAAAATTGTAAAATCTCTAAAAGTTTTAATATTTTGATAAAGCTTTACCTAGAAAGAAGAAATAAACTTTGTTTTTTGTAAGTATTTTTTATATGTCAGATTTTGAAATGAATAAGACATAATTAATAATGAACTGATCAGTGTATTATTAGTAAATATTAATCGAATTGATAAAGAAGTCGGGGAAATTGACCATGACCAAATAGATTAAGGTCTTGAGGAAGAATGTGTCAGGAGCCTTAAAAATCGACGAGCGTGTATGACAACAGTTATGAAAGTCAAAGAAGTGAGTAAGGTATGTAAGAATTGTGCCTTAAGGCTCTGGCCAAGCCTGGCGTGAAGTTATATATGTATTAATTCTACCATTTAAAATGGAGAATGACAACAAACAGCGGTTTTTTTAATTAACTCACTCTCTATATTCACAGTAAGTGTGAGTGAAACGCAATATCCGCTTACTAACGGACTGAATAAATATGCTTGAATAGCTCAAATGGTACATTTTGCAGCTGATTTTTACAAGCTCTAACCGCGCTGTTGCAGTGTAATATCAAAAGCTTAGATTATGAATAGTATTTTTGGACATTGTAGTTTTAAATGTGGTACAAAAATGAATGAAAATGTGAAGCAGGGATGTGAACTAAATTTTTGTGCGATACTAGAACAATACAAATATACAAATTTGTATATTTGTATTTGTATTGTAAGAAAATTTGTCATAAGACATTCATCAGATCACTCATCCTTGGTAGCTCAGTGGTAGCAGTGCACTTGAAATATCACAGTTGGGTGGAGCTAGAGCCAAGCCGCTCCATTAGGAGTGGTAGAGCCAAGCAGTTCGCTGCCGGCTCGACCGGTGAACTATCACCACCTCTCAGAAGATCAACGTAAAGTGGCTCATGCTGCCTTTTGTTCGTTGAGAGAGGTACCAGTTGACCCACAGTTCCTATCCTACTCCCTTAAGGGTCGGCAACGCAACTGTAACACTATATGTGTTGCAGATGTCCATGGGCGGCGCTGGTTACTTAACATCAGGTGACACGCTTGCTCGTTTGTCCTCCTATCCCATAAAGAAGGAACTAGATTAAACGTAGCTATTAAATAGGCAGAAATAGAAAAAGGCTGTTCCAGAGGGTAAAAAAAAAAATTGTGTGGTTTTATGAAACCACCGTAAAAGTGAAACTTTTTTAAAACAGTTACTTCACAGCAATTTTTTTAAAAGTTTGCTTTGGCTTCGTTTAACTTTAAGTTAAAGATTTAAATCAATTAATTCGATAATCTCATCATTTTCAAGTTCTTTGGAAGTTAACGACTGAAGATTAAGAATTCCTAGATGGCGCTACTAGGTTGCTACTATTGATGATTCTGCCGTAATATCGTATTATATCGATAGATGTCGCCCGAATCGACAAGTATTCCAGCTTCGGCACTAGGGATAACGCGACACCTATTAAACGTTAACAACATCACAACAAAGGATCTTTACAAAACAAAACGATATTTTTTCCTCCAGTAAATATGATATTTTGATTTATTATGAAAATGTGACAAATACATATATAAAGAGCACTATCTTATCGCTAATAAATTGACGAACATAATTGTGTCACATATATGTAGTTCCGGTGGTCCAGTGGTCGAGCACACGGCTTCCGAATCGCATAGGTCGCGTGTTCGAATCCTGGCACACTTTTTGGAATTGGAAACTTAAGTAAAGTAAGAAAGGCGTCAGTCTGCTTCCTCCACTAATTCGTTAGTTACAAGTCAGTGGCAGTTTTGCAAAGAGAGAGAAAACTAGTTTAATTTGAAATCGAACCGGACGTCACCGGCTTTCAGGGGATTGTGCGATAAGGGCTATTTTAATTTACTTGCCATATTGTATTTGTTAATAGGGTTTAATAAATGTTTTTTTTTTACGTGGTCACGACAATAATTCCTAGATGGCGCTACTAGGTTGCTACTATTGATGATTCTGCCGTAATATCGTATTATATCGATAGATGTCGACCGAATCGACAAGTATTCCAGTTACGGCACTAGGGATAACGCGACACCTATTAAACGTTAACAACATTACAACAAAGGATCTTTACAAAACAAAACGATATTTTTTCCTCCAGTAAATATGATATTTCGATTTATTATGAAAATGTGACAAATACATATATAAAGAGCACTATCTTATCTTATATCTTTAAACGAGCAATTCTTGTATATATATATATATATAAAATTGGAATCTCGGAATCGGCTCCAACGATTTTCATGAAATTTCTATTCCAGCAGATGGCGTTGTTAACTAACACGAAGTCAATGTGTGTTCGCTTTGCTTTTATTACAGTTTATCACTGCAAAAAATTAAGTATATGTTTCTAATATAATATGTTAGTACATAGTATATATTAGTATATATTTATTATTCTGTCGGTAAGATCGAAAAATATTATTGATATTTCATTATTTTATTAGTATGTAATTCGTACTTAAATATAATTTTCAAAAAACACAATTTATAAAAAAAAAGAAAATACCGAGCAAAGCTCGGTCATCCAGATATTCACTACTAAATTGACGAACATAACTGTGTCACATATATGTAGTTCACTTTTTGGAATTGGAAACTTAAAAGCCGCCGCCTACGCCTCCGTCGTTTACAATACATACGAATTTATTATATTCCCTTTTATCGTGTCATTTGTTATATTAATAATATAATTTTTTTTTTCTCCGCCTGCAATACGTACGTACGTATATGTATGTATGTAAAAAACAAACAAACAAACAAACCCGATCCTAGAAAATGTGTCGAAATTGGTAAAGAGGACGGTAATTAAACGATTATACATACGGCCCTCGTGGTGCATCGGTAAACCGCACTACCGATAACACAAGGTCGGGGCGGGTTCGATCCCTCGTCTGGGGGTGTTTTTCTACATGTTTTTACGGTATTTATTTACAAAAATAAAGTGTATATTTGGGTAATTAATTAATAATAAATAAATAAATAAACGATAATAGACGTGAAAGGCGCTCTGACGAGCGCCTTTCACTTTATCCCTACTCCGCGGCCGACCGTCACGCGACATGCAACACGCAGACGAAAAAGTTTGAGACGATGTAATAAAAGTTTCACTTTAATAATTTTGTTTTGGATTTCTCCGACCGAAGCCGCGCAGGAAAACTAATTATAAAATTACATGGAAAAAAGGTGGAATTGAATATAGATAAATAGAAATTGTTTATCTAACCCCTTTATCCATTCGCGGAAGAGATAAATCTTTTTGGGAGATAAGATGCGTCAATCTCTTATAAAAAAAGAAATCAATAATAAAATATCATATTTTGTACCTTATTTTGAAGTCGGTAAAATTTACCTTTATTTTCATATATTTAAAATGAAAATTTTGAAAAATAAATCTTTTCAGCACCTTAGTATTTGTTGTAGTCTCTAAGGCATTTATTCAATCGACAATACATTTGGACTAAAGCCAGGATCAGCACAAGCGCACATGGACCAAATCGTTTCGCTCAAAATTATATTCGCTATTTGTTGGATTTTGTTGGCAATATGTTAAGAGATTTAGAAAAGAGTTTAAACATACACGTTCTCTTAATATGTTTGAAAAAAAATGGATTAATTTGTCTTTTTATGGGATAGGGGCTTAACGACCGAATGGATTACTTGATGGCAATTAAGCATCTACCCAAGCCCATGGACATCTGCAACTCAGATTACTAACTATATTTTTAATGAGGCCGGCAACGCAAATGTAACACTTACCGTTGCTTGCCTTAATAGCAGTAGGATAGTAAAAGAGAGGGATGGGATGGGCCTCCGGATACCGCTCTAACAGAACACTTAAAGTAGCAATATGTAACAAAAAAATAAGTATTACTTAATTATTACTACTGTTTTTCCTTCAATTATGAAGAAAATAGGACACCGACATCTAAACATTATAGCTAAGTGGAGGACAGGTGAAGGCGGGTTCCAGAAATCAGTTTATCTTGATTTGCGACGGATCTAATCCCCCAACCGCTGTATCATTATTTACTTAGTACTGTTTGAGTATTTTTCTGTTTCTCTGTTATTTATTATATGAATATACTGGCTGACCCAGCACACTTTGTTTCCCCTCGGAAGCAATAAATAAAAGATTTTTTTTTAAAAAAGGTAGCGTTACTCCTTATAGCTAACTGCCAATAAAAGTCCCATCAAAATCGGTTCAACCATTTTAGAGATTACCCGGATCAAACAGATAGACAGTTAGACAAGCAGAAAAAATAGTAAAACTAAATTGGTGTATGTACCGTATTTATATTGATACGAATACGAAAGCCCCTATTTCAATATTAGCAACAGATACTTTAATTTTATTTATATGTATTATATCCTATAGATAAGTTATTTAATGCTGTGTGGCACCGGCTTAGAATACCGCCACCCCATCTCTTCCCGTGGGTGTCGTAAAAGGCGACTAAGGGAAAAGCTAGAAGAATGGGCAGCAGCATTCTCTCTCAAGAAAATACAGCCTACTGCGATCGCCAACCCGCCTGCCAAGCGTGGCGATTATGGCAAAAACCCCCCTGATTGAGCGGACCGGCAGTTGTGGCGCTCTATGGGGGAGGCCTATGTCCAGCAGTGGACCTCAAAAGGCTAATGATGATGATGAAGTTATTTAGGAATCTAATATTGCAGACTAGAAATCTTGGTTTCAAACTTGTTATCGGTATACAATTTAGATATAGAGAAAAAACTTTTCTCTAATATCAAGGAGGAGCTTTTAGAATATTTGTCTCTCTGTCGCAGCAATATCAATGGTATTTTTCTATGGCTGGAATTTGACTTCGATCCTAAGCTATATTTTCTGAAGACAAGGAATGTAGAGATCGGAATATAGGGTAGGAAAGGTAATTAATATTTTTTTTTGTATTTTTTTTAATGGGATGGGAGGGCAAACTAGCAAACGTGTCACCTGATGGTAAGCAACCAACGCCGCCCATGGACACCAGCAACACATATAGTGTTACTGTTGCGTTGCCGACCTTTAAGGGATAGGGGAAAAGAAAGGATGAGGATAGGGGGTTGGGCCTCCGGGTACCTCTCTCACTGAACGAAACGCGGCATGAGCCACTTTACGTCGATCTTCTGAGAGGTCGTGGTATTTCACCGGTCAAGCCGGCCCATTCATGCAGCGAACTGTTTGGCTCTACCAGTTTAAGAATTACTCGTACTTTGTGTGTAGCATCAAAAGTATTTTTAAGTTTAAATTTGATGTTATCTAAAGAAAGATGGTAAACAAAGTACTATTTAACTAACTTTCTATCGGGACCATCTCTTGAATGTTTAAAATAATTAAGCGTTCACATCGTGTACCATAAGTGTATCCTTTATCTACAAGACTTATTTAATTAGCTTGATTGTTCCTGAAAGCCTTTGTTTTGGCCGCGAGTCAAGTACTAAGAGTGGGAAACTGTATATTTAAGTGTTTACACATTAAGTAGCCAGCAAGATGGATGTCTCAAACATAAGTTATGTTGCATATTGTATTCAAGTATCTGTATTCTGTTTGGTCTTAATTTGTAGAAAGTTTAGAAAAAGAACATGTTTTATAATCTAACAAAACTATTTATTATTTTACTGTGCAATGCAGAATACTTTTTACTATTTGACTTAATCAAAACTAGTGAACTGTTTAAAGTTTTTTTTTTTAGTTTCTTTAAAGAGTAATCAGATAATTGAAAGAAGTTTCTCTAACAGAAGAAAATGAATGAATTTAACAAAGACTACGACTCTTTGTGAAGCAAAATAGTCTAAAAGATTGTGACGAATTTTTTTGCAAATTTAATTTCCGTTAGATGAGAGAGACATAATTTAAATAGAGAGATATATGACTAAATGTTGCATAATTATGTTTGTATTTTTTCGATAATGGAAAATAAAATATATCTGAGCCATAGATTTAAGAACAATAGATCGGCAATAGTCACGCAAACAACGAGACCAAAAATGGGTTGTTAATGTGTGCGTGAAAAGTGCTTCCAAGTGTCAACTTTTACATAATTATTGAATATATTTTATTTTACATATTATTGAATTTTATACTCACAGCGCAACCGCGAGTAAGCGATTCTCACGCTTACTCGCGGTTGCGCTGTCAGTGATGATTAGCACATTTTTACTGACATGTGCCATCTACTACAGTCTATGATAAATCTATGAACTGAGCATATAGAAAGTTACTAGAAGTCAGTTCCGTAGACGGATTCCTCATAGTGTCATGCAATTATTCAAAAGTCACAATAACGTGCATACTTATGACGTTCCAAGTGTTTATTCAGAGCCAACGACAAGATATAGACGCCTTGATAAACTCGGCTTGAGAGTCACGCGATCGCATGTCAAGTGGGCATGGCCACCCTTGACTTTGTGTTTCAAACGACACCGGTTGGAGTTGCCAAGTGTGTCGAGGTTTATAGTGTCGGATAAGTTCATGTCTGGTTCAAGGGATCACTTATCGGATTGTCTAGACCTCCAAGCAAACCTGGGTTGGTCAGACCTTACTTTTAAAATGTGTCGTATGTTTGCTACCATCGTGCTAATAGTTGTTTACCGGCCAGTTAATCTTTTGGTTGCCCAAAACAACAGCAATATGCTAACTCCTCCTGATGCGGATGACGAACAGACGAACTTTCACTTCTTCGGTCCCTTTTTCATGACACGCGCTATGTGAGGATATATTAGGACGTTTATTTAGTTTTAAAAGATATAAATCTGGATAAACCAGCATAAAATATCTTTAAAAACTCCAGATATGAAGTCAAGCAAATGAATCAAGGCCAGAATGTTGCTGATGAATGATCGTGGGAAAGCTTTACTGTAGATAAAGAGACGAGAAAAACTTATAAGGCGATAAGGTTTATACTTACTGATCCTAACTAGGGTATCATAATATGTTATCTCTAGACTTCAGCTTTCAGTAAGTAGGTAGTAATAATGTAGGTAGTAGTAGTAGGTAGGTAGGTAGTAATAATATTAAAGCAGTATTTGGCCGAAATATGATAGTCATTAGTGGCAGATTACTTCGTTACTTTGCGAACGAAGTACAATTCTAATATCAAAAACACGTTCAGGATCTACCCGAAGAATTACCATTTGGCTTATAAAATTGATATTTCACGATTCATTGTAATTAATTTCATATAACTTTATGTATGTATATTTAGATACTTAACTACGCCTTAAACTTCTAGATGGATTTTATCCTAAGATGTGTCTTTAAGACCTTTTGGGCTTTCGCGTTGCATATTACACAAATATAATAAACGGAAATTACCGCAACCTGTTTAGTTAAAAATTGTTCACCTTGGGTAGCTTGACTTTTCGGCCAGGTTGCATTGGCCGTGGTCAGCAGCTGCAGCTAGTATTAATTCCCGTTTATTATATTTGTGTGATGTGCCCATTATTATATTGTAAGTTACGTTCGCTTCATTAAAAATTCCCGCATAAATACTCGTATATATTGCTACAAAAATCAATAAGAATGCATAATATTCTAAATATCTGACTGAAATCTTCAGACTAGTTTGTTTAAATAAAACAAGATTAGATTGCACACTGAACAATACACGTTTATTTTTATTGTTGCTCGACCACAAAAATGTTATTTAGATTAGATTTTCTGAATGATGGAGGTATATGTTGGATATAAGATGGGTCCTTTCAACTGAATGAAAGTTGCTTTAATCCACTTGAGTGGCCATGCTCCATCTGTCCATTTTATTTATGAAAATGAAGATGTCGTGGGTTTGGATCCGGGTCACATTAATAACTTCTCAGTTTTATTTTTGACTCGCTGACCCGGCGAACTTTGTTTCACCTCAGAAGCAATAAATGAAAGATTTTTAAAAAGTAGTATAAGTTACTCCTTACTACATCAGCTACCTGCATATAAAAGTCCCATCAAAATCGATCCAGCCGTTTCAGAGATGACCCGGAACAAACAGACAGAGATACAGGCAAAAATGGTAAAAAATGTTTTTTTGCTGTATGTACCGTATATTTATATGTACTCACATGAGTAACCAATCCAAATGCACACAGATCAGAGTAACTTTGAAAATGAGTTTTCCATGACTGATCATAGAATTTTAAAAGAGGGTAAGAATATAATTCGGGTAATTTGAAAATATAGTCAATGTTATTTACCCCTTGGGACCGTTCAACTTGCATACTAATCAGGGAAGAGCTTGTTTTAAAATTAGTTACAATAGTTTATGTTGAATAGGGTTTAGGAAATTTACAGAAAAGAACGATTACATAAATATAACGAATATTTGAATTATACAAATATTATAAATTCCAAAATCTCTAAAAAAAAGGCAAAATGCATAGTAACCGAAACCGGCGTGAATGCATGGTGAGATGTATGACTGTGGATAAAGCTAAATCAGAATAAAAAAAGTAAAAGTGTGTGTCCGCTCCGACGCACGACTGGAGTTTACTCCTCAAGAACGATTATAAAATAAAATAATAAATATTTACTGTCTACAAATATGAACACATTTCTTCGTAATAGAGAATGGCGTATCGCTATAAAGAGTGTTTCTATAAAGAGCTCAGGACATTGTATGGAGTGCCGACTCTTATTTATATGCTCTGTGACTATAAAGAGCTCAGGACATTGTATGGAGTGCCGACTCTTATTTATATGCTCTGTGACTATAAAGAGCTCAGGACATTGTATGGAGTGCCGACTCTTATTATTATATACTAGCAGACCGCGCGAACTTCGTACCGCCATATTTTATACATTTTCCACTCAAAAGATTATTGCCGCAATCATATTAATACCCCAAAGCTTTCATCATAAATGGACTATCTAACACTAATATTTATTTAAATTCAAGTTCTTGATACATACATAACTTCAGGCCAGATCCCTTGCGGGGTAGGCAGAGAGAACAAAGTGCCATAAGGCACGATTATTACACGTGTCACTCGCTTAGCTAGTATGTATTAGCGTACTGACAACCAAGACATTGATATTATTTACAACTTCAAAGAAAGCTTTATTAGCAATGCCACTTATGAACAATGAATATAGCAATGAACTTGTCCCAAGTTTTTGCTCAACCTTTAGTTTTTTTTAATACAACATAAACAATTTTTTTTTATATGGTCACTATTGTTGACTTCAACGAAAAAAACGGGCCACCATATGTTCAAACCAGGGTAGCTAACTCACAGTGAGTGTTTTTTTTTATAAGTCAAATGATGTCAGTCTAGCGATTACGCTTATCGAAATAAATTTACTACATTTTAAAAGATATCACGATCTTAAAAATGTAAAGTTTATTACATATATCTAGAATGTATTATAAATCAGTCACATCAGTCACACCTTGTCAGTGGTAAAGTCACGCAGTGTTCGCTGCATGAATGGGCCGGCTCGACCCGTGGAATACCACGACCTCTCAGATTATCGCTGAAAAGTGGCCTTAGCCGCGTTTCACTCGCTGAGAGAGGTGTTCGGAGGCCCAATCCCTTTTCCCCTCCCCTACCGAAACCCACTCCCGACCCCACCCATATCCCATTGTAAGCGCCGGCAACGCAACTGTAACACTGCATGTGGTGAGGTGGCCATGGGCGGCGTTTGTAACTATCATAAGCCTGCTCGTTTGCCCCTTATACAATAAAAATGTAACCTAATTCCTATCCTATCCTACTTCTAATATATAAACTTCTCGTGTCACAATTTTCCCACACTCCTTCGAAACGGCTTGACCGACTCATTAAATTTTGTATTCATATCGGGTAAGTCTGAGAATTTTCAACCCCCTACGATCAACCCCTATTTTTTAAATTTAATTTTTTGGCAAGACAACGTTTGCCGGGTCAGCTAGTAATATATAAATGTGAATGTAAGTTTGTTTGCGTGCTTTCACGCGATAACTACTCAATCGATCATCATGAAACTTTGTACACATATTCTTTAAAGTAATTTACATATTTTTGAACCCGAAGGAAAAACTTATAAAATAGTCTACAACAATATCCTACATTTTATATTTATACTTTTATACTAATATACTTATACTAATATTATAAATGCGAATGTAAGTTTGTTTGTTACGCTTTCACGCAAAAACTACTGAACCGATCATCATGAAACTTTGTACATATACTCTTGAAGGTATTAGAAGTAACATAGGGTACTTTATATTAAAAAAAATTACGAAAGATAAAACAATTGTTTGTCAAAAAATCGTCAAATTTAGCTACTTCAGTAATGAAGTTTTACAGTATTCGTAAATTAGATAACATAACGTAACTTCACACCTTTTTCTATCCGAAGGTGTAGGCAGCGGCTGTTATGCCTCGCGAGGGACGGTATTACAGTATTCAGGGTTGATACTTATACTTATACTTAACTTTACTTATACTTATTACTTATCATACTTCATATCATACTAATATTATAAATGCGAATGTAAGTTTGTTTGTTACGCTTTCACGGGATAACTACTCAACAGATCATCATGAATCTTTGTACATATATTCTTGGGGGTATTAGAAGTAATAAAGGATACTTTCTTTTTTCTCTCTTTAATTAACATATATTTGCACCCTAAGGAGAAACTTATAATATAGTCTACAAAAATATCCTACATTAATACTCTGCATTTATATTATATAAAATTGTTAAAGTCCAAAAATATTTATTTTTGTTACAGAGAAATATATTTTACCGTTTGTTGTTGCATTTTAATAAAGCATATTGTGAGATTTTTAAACGTCATACCTAATGTTGTAATTTTGAAAATTGATAATCCCAGCTAAGTAAGAAAATAGAGTTATTATATTGATTCAATTCTATGGTAATGATTTTGATACTTATTTATTGGCTTCAATGCGAGCGAAGCCGCGGGTAAAAGCTAGTACTCTTATAAAATTGTTACAGTCCAAAATTATTTATTTTTGTTACAGAGAAATATATTTTACCTTAAAAAATGTTGTTAGTTTTTTAAACGTCATTGTAAGTAGTAATTTTAAAACCTAATAATTCCAGCCAGGCAATAAAACAGAGTTATCATATTGGTTAACTTCTATAGTAATGATCTTTGATATCTATTTAATGGATTTAATGCGAGCGAAGCCGCGGGTAAAAGCTAGTAACTTTTATAAATAAAAATACCACAAAATACTATTAAATACTACAAATTTTAAACATAACATAACTTCACGCCTTTTGTTACCCGAAGGTGTAGCCAGCGGCTGTTAAGCCTCGTCTCGCCGTTATGTTTCGTCCCAAATGGAATAGGTGGCGATCCTATTGCCATACCGGGCACAAAGTTTGTCAGTCATCGATATTTATCACACATAACTTCCGAAAACAATTTCGAAAAGTCATTGGTGTGAGCCAGTGTCTGGAATCGAACCCCGGACCTCTGGATCAGAGGCCGTGCGGTCGCCGACTGCGCCACCGAGACTTTTTTAAATTTTAAATTCTGATTAAAGTATTGAGCGATATGATGACAAAGAGTGAAACAACAACAAAACATAACTTCACGCCTTTTCTACTCGAAGGTGTAGGCAGCGGCTGTTAAACCTCGTTTCGCCACTATGTTTTCATCCCAAATGGAATAGGTGGCGAACTTACTGCCATACCAGGCACAAAGTTTATAGTCATCGATATCTAAATACACATAACTTCAGCAAACAATTTCAAAAAGTCATTGCTGTGAGCCAGAACTCGAACCCGCGACTACTTTATACAGAAGTGGGGTTCTCGACATCTGGACCACCGGTACCTTT
This sequence comes from Euproctis similis, assembly GCA_905147225.2. NCBI lineage: Eukaryota > Metazoa > Arthropoda > Insecta > Lepidoptera > Erebidae > Euproctis > Euproctis similis. The sequence goes on along the minus strand of LR990105.1, from coordinate 22,022,947 downwards.
TAGCAACAAACAAACGTAAAAAAATCTACCTGCTAGCTGTCGCGGTCCGAGCTGTCCGAGTCGGATACATCATCAGTGTAACTAATTATTTCCCTATGAAATGAATTCTTACATTTTGTATTTTGCGATATCTTTGGAATTAAATGTCCGAATTGAATTATTCAAACAGTTCTAGAAAGGTGTTGAATCTGTCTTTTTATTGAAGTAATTTATTTTCAGGAAAGTTAAATTCAAGGTACAAAATAAAGCATTTTTATAACGACATCAATTTAATTATTTTAAAAAACTCAAAAAACACTTATTGTGAGATAACTACAATAGTTAGACATATGCCATCGCGGACTTTTTTATAGACAAATTTATGTTCTGTAAAAGTGTAGTACATTGTTTTATTCTAGAATCAATAGTTTTCGCAGCGTTCACGATGTAAGAATTATTTTCGAGTCATTTTCTTACACCTTGGGTTACATTATTGGACTTATAGTAAGGATCCCTAATTGATTTGAAAATATAATATAGCCTAAAGCCTTCCTCGATAAATGGACTATATACCACTGAAAGAATTTTTAAAATCGGACTGGTGGTTTCTGAGATTAGCGCGATTCTGTGACTATAAAGAGCTCAGGACATTGTATGGAGTGCCGACTCTTATTTATATGCTCTGTGACTGCATAACGCATTTCGTGTGACAGTCACGTGACTAGTACGATTTTGGTCCCCATAATTTTCATACCCCGGGCCTATATATGTAAATCGATTCTTAAGGAGTAAACTCCAAAATACCTTTATTTTATAGGTCTTCACAGACACTTAAAAATAGTCAATAATTACAAATTTTATATTTATCAATTATCATATTATTGATAAATATGCTAAAATTTGATATTAAATTTAAAACTCGAGCGCTTGAGGCAAGTGCCTCCGTGGAAGAAGTTCACACGGACGCAATCGCCACGAGCGGCCCGATACCGAGTGTAGTGGCCATCATGAGAAGAATCGGGCAAGAAACTCATGTGCCAGATACTCTTTTCAAATAAAAACGGTTAACAATTAATATCACTAAATACTAAAGTAACTATTGAAGGCTGAAGCAACGGACAAAAGAAACGGGCGAAAGAAGTGTGTCAGGTTTGTAGCTTGTGGAAAGCCAGTGTTTCTGCTTGTACCTATGGGATACAGGCGTGAGCTTATGTATGTATATATAAATTCTATGTGGCTTTTCTGAATGTTTCTATCTGGATTTGAATGCAATATCAGTCAACTAGAAATCGTTACCCTATAGCAATAGGTAATCCTATTGCTATAGGGTAGGTAGGTTTCTAGTCACATAACATAACATAACTTCACGCCTTTTTCTACCCGAAGGTGTAGACAGCGGCTGTTAAGCCTCGTCTCGCCGTAATGTTTACGTCCCAAATGGGCATACCGGGCACAAAGTTGTCAGTCATCGATATTTATCACACGTAACTTCCGAAAATATCGAAAAGTGATTGGTGTGTGCCAGGATTTGAATCCACTACTTCTTGAATCAGAAGCGGAGTGCTAGCCACTGCGCCACCGTGACTGTATTAAAGTCACTAATGAATGTCTGTCCCCGGCACGTTTAACTTTACATATTAAATCGTGGAGTGAACAAAAAAATACCTTCTCTTTTTATATTTTTATATTAAAATTCAGTTACAGCTGCTGTTATTTTATTTATTAAAATTTTAATTTATAAATTGTAAACAAAAAAAGAATATTCAAAGGGGAAAGCTTTTAATATCTATTTTTTAACTATTGTTTCTTTCTTTCCCCATCAGCCTTTTCAAATGGACTGTCAATTAGGTTGTAATTGTTACAATAAGCTCAATTCTGTCTTAAAAGGTAAATCCCTACAATCTTCTAGAAATGAAAAGATTTTTTGTTCAAAGTTGTTTTCAAAGGCTTAATGGGAGCCTTTTATAATTTAAAAGGTAACTAATGTATAACAAGTTAATTATTGAAAAATGTTCTGTAGGTATTTCGTTAAATAACGGCTGCCTTCAAGCTAAAATCGATCATACTATTTAGACTGTAGGGACGAAAACATAACCATCGCTTCAGCAATGTCATATGATACCTAATAAAGATAAACTAAATAATAAAGATATCTTTCTTTATAAGTCTCGTAATATCCGTAGCATATTTTCCATTTTATAATTCTACGAGTAGATCCAGCGAACTTAGTTTTGCCTTGGAATAAGCAATAAGAAGAAATAAAAATGATCATTGTGGGTTATCCCTAAGAAATAGACATACACCGTCGCGGACTTTTTTGTAGACCTTTTGAAGATGTATAATAATGTATAACATTGTTTGATTTATCACTTAGAGTTCAGCCAGCGTTTGCAATAAAAGTGCTAAAACTAAAAAATTATTATTATCACTTTCTTTTTACTACACCATACATGAATTATGCCCGTGGACACCCTCTATCTATTAAAAAAAAACACTTCAAAATCCGTTGCGTCGGTTTCACAGATCTTAGCATATAATATAACTGGAATAATGATATTCTATAATTGCCTTCATAGCACAGAATCCTCATGCGTCTGATCATAAATAAGGCTTCAGCCAATGTTGCCACGATATTAATTCGCATCAGCTTCTATGTCCCAGGTTGGTTTTAAAGTGATGTCAACATGTCGCCACCTGTCCGACCGTCTCTTGCCGTGGCGACAACCGCTCGGGAAATTAAAACCTTTGATTAAAGCCTTCAGAATAGAAACTGGACAGGAATATGAAACGAGAACCGGACGTTTGTGTGTTTAACTAAAACTTGAGGCTTTTAATCGGTAGTAATCAAAGAAAGGTAATTGGAGTCAAATGTTGATGAAGTAAGTTATTTTTTATCGAGGGTAAAATATATCAAACTTTAACTTAGAAAGTATAAAGGCTTTTTACGTCAAAAACTTAAGCAGAATTTGCAGAAATACTTTTTGGAACAACCTATTTTTCTTATATTTATTTGCACGATAAAAATGTATATTGCATCGCTTTTATTTTTTTGGAAAATAATAAATAATTTTTGTCTTAAATTACGTGAATTACGTAAATTACCTTTGTTTGTCACCAGAATAAAATTTTTGCCGCTTCTAAAATCAGCATCTCCAAAAATACTAAGCAGTTTCTTATAAGGTTCAAATCTACACTTCAAATCTATCAGAAAGGAGAACAAATTACTCTCTTTAGTTCATAGTTATTGTTCTCTCTTAACATTAATATTATCTACTTTTTTGAAATGTTATTAAATTTTGTCTGAATTGTGCGAATATAAATTTAAAATTAAATTCAAGAAAAACTGGAATCCTTTTACAAGAGATAAAAATAATTAACGGTCCAATCAACAGGCCGAAAAGAAATCTTCAAAGAAAATATTTAATACTTTGACAATATTCTGACCTATTTTTGTATAAAGTTGTACGTATCTTTAAGTTTTACGAACAATTTCTTTGATCAATTCTAGTCTTCTCTTGTTGTAATATTACAACAAATATCACATAAATAAATTGAATAATTTCTTTATTTTACCAATTTAAATCAAGGTTAAGTTATGTTATGTTATGTACAACTTATGTTCACGGCGACGGGCGACGACGGGCCTCGTGGCGCATTGGTAAAACTACCGGCTGAATCAATGAGGTCGGGGGTTTGATTTCCACACGAGCACAAATATTTGTGACAAACATGAATATTTGTGTAGCGTCTGGGTGTTTTTCTATGTATTATACGTATGTATATACAAAAGAAAAGTATATATGTATTAATTTAATATCCGTTATCTAGTATCCATAACACAAGTATTTAGTTGCTTAGCTTGGAACTAGAGGGCGCTGTGTGTATTGTGTCCAAGATATGTTCTCTTGGGTATATATTGTTAATTTTGTTTTTATTGGTAAATAATGAAGAATACTATTTGTATTAATTTTGAGCATATAGTTGTTACAAAATTGTTTTTCTTCAAGTAACTTTTTCACAAACGTATGTTTTCATATAATCGAAGCTAATGCTTTAATACGTCTTTAGCACTGTAAGACTATTCACATTAAACAAAATTTTGTCATAATGATCTCATGTCACCATGAGATAGCTATCATCTCGCATAATTTCCGAAAATATTATTTTCCAACTCCTCTCGATTAAAAGTCGGACTGCTCAATCACTAAGCCAACGAAATTTGTAGACTCGAAACTTGTAGACTTGTCTCTGTTTTATATTTTCTAAAAGAAATATAAAACAAAATAGAGGTTGTAGTTTAAAGTAATTTAAAGTAAAACTTGTTATTAAATTAGTAAACAATTCTTTTTAGCCAATTCATATTTATATGCAAAGATTTTTTAAATCACTAAAATTAATGTGCTGATCCCAAAATTTGTAATTTACATCGGCTAATGGAGTGCTGTGGATATTCGTGCCTCGCGGTCATCAATTTCATTGGAATTTGTGATTCCAGAACTGTGTTTCGCAAAATGCTGCGAATATTCATAGCCACGCTTTGTGAATTTACGAGTATATTCACGTTGATATGTTCCGTTAGTTATGAGGTTTACATAGGATTTAGTGTTCTTTTTTTAAATATCACAATTAATTAAAAAGCTGCATAGCTCCAAGAACTTATTATCCGACAAAATATATGTCAGACGAGCCGAATTTTTTGGTCGCTCGTGACGGAGCCTAATGCCAGGTTGATATTTGTCACATGTCGAAAGTTATCTTCATAATAAATACTCAAATAATCAATACTGTGTAACAGATACGAATGTAAGATCTTCTATATCAGAAGCAAAATGCAAGGCTATAGAGCCTGAGTGACTTTTTAAAATATACTTTGCTCATATTTGACGGGCCTCGTAGCGCATTGGTAAAACTACCGGCTGCAGCACTGAGGTCGGGGGTTCGATTCCCACTCGAGCAGAAATATTTGTGACAAACATGAATATTTGTGCGGCGTCTGGGTGTTTATCTGTGTATTATAAGTATGTATTTACAAAAGAAAAGTATATATGTATTAGTATCCGTTATCTAGTATCCATAGCACAAGCATTTAGTTGCTTAGTTTGGAACTGGAGGGCGCTGTGTGATTTGTGTCCAAGATATTATTATATCCTCTTTATTTATTATTCACACTTTATAAGTACATTTTTAAATATAAATATAAAAAATACATTTAAAAATATAAAAATAAGTGAAACCCACTGGCATCGGGTACAGGGACCAAGCTACCAGTGGTCAGGGCCCCAAAGAGAGGAACTTCCTCACGATACGTGCCGTGCCTAGTAGTACCGCTTTCTGCATCAAGCCCTTGATCCAGCTGCCTAACGAGAGCCTCTCTAGATGTTGGTCGAGGCTCTTGGCAATAAGTCCATTTACTGAAATGACTATCGGAACAATAATCGTTGAATCAACATCCCACATGTCAGAAATCTCGTGAGCAAGGTCCAAATATTTCAATTGTTTATCTTTTTCAGCTTTCACGAGATTTTCGTCATGGGGGACGGTGACATCAACGATCACTGCTCGGCGCTCTAATCGGTCTACTATCACTATATCAGGCCTGTTGGCAACAACAATAATAATAATAATAATAATAATAATAATATTATTATTATTATTATTATTATTACTCATACTTTTCATTCTCAATAACTAATAAAAATTGTTTTTTAGTTTCTCTAAGAGTATTAAATTGAGTAAATAAGGATTTAAATTGCATGTCATCGGTTACAATTTATCTTGTTACCGATACATAATTACTGATAACTTTTGAATCGATATCTCTTTCAGTCATCACTTTCAAACGGAAGCGACAACGATACGTCAGTGTTAAATTGGGCGAAGCGAGGCAATGTGGTTGCTTACACCTCCCTTAGGTACTAAAAGTAATCCCAAGTAAAGTATTTTATGACTGGTATAAATCCAAAATGCAATGGTAAGTCATTTTTATAGATCAAAATTCTACAAAATAGGACATCTATTTTTAGCGCTTCATTAAATCTAGCAACCAGGTCAACGTTGGACGCGGTGTGCCCGGTGGCAGGGTTATATTGATTAAATACATTTATTTTTAACATATTTGTTTCTCAGAATTTTGCGAATGCTTGTTTAATAATGATAGGGTTTATATATTATTTTAAACCTCATTACGTCATTACAATTTATATAGATGAAAATATATTGTCTCCTGATAAAAAAAACATCATTTTAAGCACTATACACTAATTTGAATAAAAAAGTACACTGTCAATTTTGATTGTTAATTTTTCAAGACATCCACCACGTTCTATTGCCTTATAAAAATAAACTTATGCACGAAAAACTTTTGGAGAGCCAACCTTTGTTTTATAGCCTGAAAATATAAGAATGGGTTACAACATATTTTTATTATAGCAGACGTACAGAACCCTTGAGCGAATGGCACTCAAGTCGGCCTGGAGTTGGGAAGTTCACGACTTTTCTGCGACCGCCTCCTCTCTTTTGGGAGCGATGTTAAGTTACGTACCTTGATATTCTGAATAAAAAAGCACTCCCTTTGTTCCGTTCTAGAAAAGCTTCATGTTTATAAATATGAAAAATATAACCCATTCATAATATTCAGATTATTTTTATAGCTTTTTAAGAAAGAAACATTATAGAAAAAAATTGTGTGGTTTTATGAAACCACCGTAAAAGTGAAACTTTTAAAATTGAGTCTTGGGTTATTGATTTTTAAATCTACTTTTTAAATATACATAAACAAAATATTTTTTCAATAATTATTTTTCAATAATTTAGTAAGTTTTTTAAATTGATGATTCTGATAAAATGATTAACATTTATATTTTTTTAGAGTGCAACAGTGTAAAACAGTTACTTCACAGCAATTTTTTTAAAAGTTTGCTTTGGCTTCGTTTAACTTTAAGTTAAAGATTTAAATCAATTAATTCGATAATCTCATCATTTTCAAGTTCTTTGGAAGTTAACGACTGAAGATTAAGAATTCCTAGATGGCGCTACTAGGTTGCTACTATTGATGATTCTGCCGTAATATCGTATTATATCGATAGATGTCGCCCGAATCGACAAGTATTCCAGCTACGGCACTAGGGATAACGCGACACCTATTAAACGTTAACAACATTACAACAAAGGATCTTTACAAAACAAAACGATATTTTTTCCTCCAGTAAATATGATATTTCGATTTATTATGAAAATGTGACAAATACATATATAAAGAGCACTATCTTATCTTATATCTTTAAACGAGCAATTCTTGTATATATATATATATATATAAAATTGGAATCTCGGAATCGGCTCCAACGATTTTCATGAAATTTCTATTCCAGCAGATGGCGTTGTTAACTAACACGAAGTCAATGTGTGTTTGCTTTGCTTTTATTACAGTTTATCACTGCAAAAAATTAAGTATATGTTTCTAATATAATATGTTAGTACATAGTATATATTAGTATATATTTATTATTCTGTCGGTAAGATCGAAAAATATTATTGATATTTCATTATTTTATTAGTATGTAATTCGTACTTAAATATAATTTTCAAAAAACACAATTTATAAAAAAAAAGAAAATACCGAGCAAAGCTCGGTCATCCAGATATTCACTACTAAATTGACGAACATAACTGTGTCACATATATGTAGTTCACTTTTTGGAATTGGAAACTTAAAAGCCGCCGCCTACGCCTCCGTCGTTTACAATACATACGAATTTATTATATTCCCTTTTATCGTGTCATTTGTTATATTAATAATATAATTTTTTTTTTCTCCGCCTGCAATACGTACGTACGTATATGTATGTATGTAAAAAACAAACAAACAAACAAACCCGATCCTAGAAAATGTGTCGAAATTGGTAAAGAGGACGGTAATTAGACGATTATACATACGGCCCTCGTGGTGCATCGGTAAACCGCACTACCGATAACACAAGGTCGGGGCGGGTTGGAGGAGTGGCTTGAGACGCTAAACAGAGATCCGTGGGGGCGCCCATACAAAGCGGTGAGGCAAAAGCTTCGGCAGTGGGCTCCACCTCTGACCTGCAGTCTTGAGCCACAGTTTACGGCTCGGGTTGTGGAGGCCTTATTTCCCCAAAGGGGATATTTTAGACCTCCCAGTATGGTCCCCCCACCTCGCGAGGCCGAGGAGAGGGTGGAGGCAGAAGCCTCAGACCCTGAAGTCTCTGAGGCTGAATTCATGGCGGCGTCCTCCCGACTCCTTCTTAAAAATACCGCTCCTGGATTGGACGGGGTGCCGGGGCGCGTCCTGGTCTTGTCGCTGAGGGAGGGCCTCGAGGAGCAGACAAGGGCTCTATTTTCCAAGTGCCTCCGTGAGGGTCGCTTCCCGCGTCGGTGGAAATCGGGTAAGCTCGTCCTCATTCACAAGGATGGGCGCCCGGCTGACTCGCCTTCGGCGTACCGGCCCATAGTGCTGCTGGACGAGATTGGTATACTTTTTGAACGCGTGCTCGCCACCCGCCTCGTCGCGCACCTGGGTGCAGTCGGGCCGAATCTTTACGAGGCGCAGTACGGATTCCGCCGTGGACGATCAACGGTGGACGCAATCGCGTGGGTGCGGACACACACGGAGGAGGTCGTCTCCACGGGTGGGGCAGTACTCGCAGTTTCGCTAGATATAGCTAACGCATTTAACGCCTTGCCCTGGGAGACAATAAAGGAGGCCCTAAGATACCACGGTGTGCCCCGTTATCTGAGAAAAGTTATAGCGGACTACTTCGTTGACCGGGCCATCCTATATCCGGTCCGAGGTGGGTGGTCTCGCTGGGACGTTTCGTGCGGTGTTCCACAGGGTTCAGTCTTAGGACCGCTCCTGTGGAATATCGGTTACGACTGGGTGCTCCGCGGTCCCAATCCCAGGGGGGTTGACGTGTGTTGCTATGCGGACGACACCCTCGTGTTGGCTCGTGGAGCCAATGTTCGCGAGGCAACCCTGCTTGCCACCACTGGCGTCGCTGAGGTGGTCGGGCGTATCAGAGCCCTGGGCCTGGAGGTGGCGCTCAGTAAATCTGAGGCTATGGCTTTCCACGGTCCTCGGAGGGCGCCGCCTCCAGGCTCAGAAATTGTCGTCGACGGGACCTCCATCGCCGTCGGGCCTACCATGCGCTATCTCGGCCTGGTGCTCGACGGACGCTGGAGGTTCACTGAGCACTTCCGGCGCCTAGCTCTCAAACTGGTGGCTTGCGCCGGGGCGCTCGGACGAGTTCTCCCTAACATTGGAGGTCCGGGAGGGAATTGTCGGCGCCTCTACATTGGCGTGGTGCGCTCAATGGCACTCTACGGTGCGCCAATCTGGGCGGAGGATTTGAACGTGGCAAACAGAGCCGAGTTGCGAAGACCGCAGCGGGTAATCGCGTGCAGAGCAGCCCGGGCTTACCGCACTGTGTCGTTTGAGGCGTCGGCGATTCTGTCCGGGAGTCCGCCGTGGGACCTGGAAGCTGGGGTGCTGGCGGCGATATATCGTAGGTGTGCTGAAGCACGAGCAAGGGGCTTTCTCCCACCTCCGGAGGATATCCGACGCTGGCGGGAGCGAGCCCATGATCGCCTCTTCCGGAGGTGGAAGGAGCGGCTGGCAATTCCGGCTGCGAGCCACGATTTAGTGGCAGCCTTTCGGCCAGTCATTAGAGACTGGGCCGAACGAAGGCGGGGCGCCCTCACCTTCCACCTGACGCAGCTCCTCACGGGTCACGGCTGCTTTGGCCGTTACCTGTGCCGGGTTGCCCGTAGAGAGCCCACAATGGAGTGCCACCATTGTGGCGCGGCTGAAGACACGGCGCATCACACCTGCGCCGTGTGCCCCGCATGGTCGAGCGAACGCGCGACACTCATCTCGACCATCGGGGCAGACCTCTCGCTGCCCAGTGTTGTTCGTGCAATGGTGGATAGTGAGCAGGCTTGGGAGGCGGTGCTGACCTTTGCTGGCGCTGTCATGTCTCGGAAGGAGGCCGCGGAGAGGACGCGCGAGAATAACGCTCTTGCGCCCTTGATCCGCCGCGCAAGAAGGGGCCGCAGGAGGCGGGCTTATGCTGACCGCCTGCCGCCATAATGGGACCTCTAGCGGTGAACCGGGGGTTTCATCGCTCGTTAGGAGGCAAGGTTCCCGAGGAGGAGGGTGTTCCAGGTGTTCCGGAGCGCCTCACGTGGAGATGAACGGGGGACCGAGCATGGCCCCCCGAGGAGAGCAACCACAGACGGGGTCGGTAGGTGTTTGTTAGCGCGTTTCCCGCGATCTCGTCGTATGTGGTGAGGAGGAACACCCCAGTGGTTTTAGTTGGTATACCGTCCCGGTGGTGGGAGGGACGGGGAGTCCAACATAACCACCCAGTACCCCCCAGTGCTGGTGGTACCTTTAACGGGTTTCCACTGGGTAACAAAAAAAAAAAAAAAAAAAAAAAAAGGTCGGGGCGGGTTCGATCCCTCGTCTGGGGGTGTTTTTCTACATGTTTTTACGGTATTTATTTACAAAAATAAAGTGTATATTTGGGTAATTAATTAATAATAAATAAACGATAATAGACGTGAAAGGCGCTCTGACGAGCGCCTTTCACTTTATCCCTACTCCGCGGCCGACCGTCACGCGACATGCAACACGCAGACGAAAAAGTTTGAGACGATGTAATAAAAGTTTCACTTTAACTGTCTCCTTAGTTACAACGGAAAATGTCTTGAAATTTTTTCTTAAACATGAAAAGAAACAAGAAGCATAACTTCACGTCTTTTTATACAAGAAGGTGTAGGCAGAAGCTGTTAAGCCTCGATTCGCCGTGGTCCTAAAGGGAATAGGTTGCGAACCTATTGCCATACACCGGGCACAAAGTTTGTCAGTTATTATCGGTATTTATCACACATAACTTCCGTAAAGAATTTTGGAAAGTCATTGGTATGAGTCCGAATTCGAACCCACGGCTTCCTAATTTAAAAGCTGAGTGCTCGACCACTGGACCACCGAGACATTAAATAATTAAATAGAGGCATAATTTTCATATATCAAAACATATACCCTTAATCGATTTGATTCCTACAGAATCATTTAAATACAAACATTCTTAAGTTATTTAACATATTTTTTATATATTCATGTTATTATTATTATTATCTTTAATATTATATGTATAAGTATGATCCTTTTTGTATGCTCAAGTGCCTACCCAACTCTCACCCCTGGCATCTACATATAAGCGGCGAGTGAAGGCTCGATCGGAATGAATATATTTCTATGTAAATAAGTAATACCTCCGAGAACGTTTACACTGCCAACCGCCTATTGAATAATATATGACATGATTGAAGATAATATCGACTGCAATATTATTTGGAATATATCAATTAAACACAATAATCCCCGCAATCAGCGATTATTATGCTAAAGCCTTCATTATGTAAAGCGTTCGTTCAGTACAATAAGGAACAATGGTATGGAAATTTTGTATGAAACAAAATGTGTTTGTTAGCAACAAGTGTCATTATTGTTAATCTTATTATTTAATGCTATTATTTGAAAGTATAAGCTTTCAAATGATTTCATTGATATGGTTATTATTTTTAGGGATTTGATTTGATTAAAAAATGAACAAAGTTTTTCATGTTAATACTATAATTTAATTTTTTTAGCAAAGATCATCATCATCATCATCAGCCAATTGCAATCCACTGCTGGACATAGGCCTCTCCCAATTTGCGCCACAACTTTCGATTCTCTGCCTTCCGCATCCAGTCGTTACCAGCAGCCTTTCTGAGGTCGTCTGATCATCGAGCTGGTGGGCGTCCTACGCTACGTTTACCAAGACGCGGTATCCACTCCATGACCTTCTTACTCCATCTACCATCGATCCTTCGGCAGACATGACCAGCCCATTGCCACTTCAGCGAGCTTATTCTGCGAGCTATGTCGGTGACTCTCGTTCTCTGGCGGATATAGTCATTCCTGAGTCTATATTTCAGAGATACTCCGAGCATAGCTCGCTGAGCGACTTTAAATTTGTGGACTAGCCCCACCGTAAGTGTCCACGTTTCGGCACCGTAGGTCATTACTGGTAGGACGCACTGGTCAAAGACTTTGGTCTTCAGGCATTGCGGTATAGGCGAGCTGAAGACCCGACGCAGTTTGCGGAATGCAGCCCGTTCGTCTACCTAACTGGATGGTTTGGCCTAGGTAGACGTATTTGTTTACGACTTTGAGAACTGACCCTTCGACGCTTATCGGTCCGGGCACGACATGTTCATTGAGCAAGAAGGAGAAGAGCAAGGAGAACAACAAGAAGCAGAGATCATAATTATGTACAATATATTATCTCACTTCATGGGCAAAGACACTAAACTTGGGAAGACAGTGCTAGTGCTTATTTCTGATTGTCATACTTATTTTCTATTGCCAGTCAGATTTCCTGGTAGTTATAGGTACGAATAACACAAAATGTTTACGTACATGTTATGTACTCATTATTTGTAACTTTAAGCCATTTTTAGGCGGTTTAGGCATGCCTCGACAGTCCCAGTTTTCAGGGCTCAAATAATATATAGCGAGGCGAAACCTATCTCGACAAAACAGGTATTTTATCATTCATCCACATCTATTGAACATAACTTTCAAATAGTAATTGGTGTGAATTGAACGTTTTAGAACTCCAAATTACTCGTTTACTACTTATTATATACTATTTTGATATATTTATAGTTAAAAGACTTAATTCCAGTTCTAAATCCACCTAAATGTTAGGTGCATAGAATTGTATTGTTTGTATAACATCTGGGCGCTTTCCAGGTGGGTCGTGCCTTATTGTCTTATGTCACAGAAAGAGCTCGAATGCTGAATGCAAATGAATATTGAAACGAAGTCAGAATACTCTATGGAGTTTGCAGGAACAACTACAAATTCTCGACACAATTTGTTACGATTATTTGTATATTATTTGTATATGTGATATTATTTGCAGACAAATGTATATTTTGTTTATAAAAATAATTAAGAAAAAAATAAATACCTAACTACATATATATCAATAGGAACGCCACCCATTCCATTTAGGACGTAAACATAACGGCGAGTCGTGGCTTAACAGCCACTGCCTACACTTTCGGGTAGAAAAGGCGTGAAGTCATGTTATGTTACATACCTAACTAGCGTCAATACCCGAAGGTTTTATACCAACCAAAGTCTCATGTATGCGTATTAACATGGGTTACAATTTTGTCATTCCAAAACTTCAACAGAAAAGACGCCTCAGAAGTCCAGAATATTCCAGAATCGAATTCGGGAGTTTTTAATCACAAACCAACGTGATAAACCTCTACGGAAAGACACGTCTATATCTTAAAAATGACAATAAAATTATCGGTAAAGTAAATACCGAAACGTATTGTGTTTTATAAATGGCAGATAGCTTTCTCGTGAGCGTAAAAATTGCAGGCGCGTCTCAGAATAGAAAAACTTATATATTTCTGTAAACTGAACTAAAAACAATTGTCTATTGATGTAGAGCATCTTCAGATACAACATAGATAATGTTGTGTGCAGTCGGTTCAATCATATGAAATGAGATATAAATAGAGTGAGGCTTTGAAGGAGAATGTTGAGTCTCTTACTGCATTCAGATAATATTCTTTAAATTATTAATTATTCTTTAAAGATTTATTTTTATTCGTTAAAGATGTTGGAGGTTTAGGGTAGATAAAAGTAATCAATATTTGATTTTCATTAATATAGATGAAAATCAAACAAAACAAAATATCATTGCTATTCCCACAAAATCCTATAAGTAGTATCTAAATATCAAATATTTGTTTTTATTATTTGGTTGTTAATAGTTTTGGTTTATTAAAGTTTTCTTGAAGTGTTAGTGTGTATTTCCGTTCTCTCTGCCTACCCCGCAAGGGATTTAGCGTGAAGTTATTTATGTATGTATGTTAGTGTGTGTGTGTCTGTATAAATATTTTCGTCATCAAATGCTTTCTGTTGGAGATATCGTTATCGAGTAAAAATAGTACATAACTAAATAAATAATAGAAGCACTGGTCTCAAATGATGAGTACAGATTCGTGTTGAGATGAACAAAATGGCCGTGAGACGTTCTATATTATCGCCATGAGACGAACTTTACACTTCAAAATAATATATTATTATCAATAACTCTAGTTTCTGTTTTCTAACTAACTTAGAAATACATAGAATTATATTATATACATACACATACATAACTTCACGCCAAATCCCTTGCGGGGTAGGCAGAGAGAACAGAACGCCATAGGGCACGATTCTTACACGCCTCACTCGCTTCGTTGACATTCATGACTCTTTTCATGCACGCGCGTCGGTTTTTGAGGCTCTTAACATCACCTTCCTCCAGAACACGTTCTATTTGGTCATGGAATGTGTGTCTTGGCCGTCCTCGACTCCTACATCCATCCGCTTTTGCATTGTATATCTGCTTAGTCAGTCTTGCATCAACCATTCTTTCTACATGTCCGAACCATCGGAGCATGCCCTTTCTTATTTTTACACCGACACTCTCTTTCAAACCAACTTCCTTCCGTACAACCTTGTTTTCTACGCGGTCAGCGAGAGTCACTCCGCAGATTTTGCGTAGTGCCCTCATTTCCACCGCGTTTATTCTACTTTCATGCACACTCTGCCATACCCAGCTCTCGCTTCCATAAGTTAGCGTTGGGATCAGGACTGCATTGTGGATTGCTAGCTGGGCTTTTCTGCTAATGTTTTTCGCGCCCAGGAATCTGGCCAACGCTCCATTTACGCTATTTCCTATCGCCACTCGTCTTTCTACATCCGCGGTGTACCTTCCATCTCTGCTAAAAGCGCATCCAAGATATACAATTTCATTCACCTGTTCCAGCACTACATCATCAACCATTATCCTTGCATCAGTTCTGGATTCCTCCTATTATATAAATAGATGGTAATATCAGATGTAATTATTAAAAAAAAATCTCGCCTACATCTCCGGGTATTGAGAATGAAACATAACATAAATTCACGCTTTTTCTACCCGAAGGTGTAACCGTGGCTGTAACAGCCTCGTCTCGTAGCAATATTTACGTCCCAAATGGAATAGGTAGCAAATCTATTGCCAAACCAGGCTATTGCTAAAAAGTTTTCAGTCAGCGGTATTTATCGCACATAACTTTTGAAAATAATTCCGAAAAGTCATTAGTGTGAGCTAGGATTCGCACCCGGGACCTCTTGATTTAGAAGCGGGGTGCTCGACCACTGGACTACCGAGACCTTGTACTTATAAAATTATGCTACTACTACTATAGACTATGTCGTACTGATTGTGAAAATCTGTTCATAAATTAAATTTAATGTAATTTACTTCATTCTTCACTGTGTTTCTTCAAATTACAACGAGAATTTGTTCTTCGTCACAGACTTTACAAGTTTACCAAAACTTTGACAAGCACAATTAAGAAATACGATGATATTATGTAAACAAAATTAATGTTTACACCCGTGGAAAATTTACGTTTTTAGTTGGTTGGTTCCTTAAACTTATGGCTTGTTATATAAGTCCTCGACCGTTCCCAAGATTTCGCATTTCGCCGGTAGAGTGCGCAAGGGAATTACTGGCACGCCAGGATGGGGCCATAAATTATGTGAAAATTGAGTGACGCACATTCACGCAACCCGTTTGCGGAGCCCGGAGTTACGTTTTGTGAGGGGTAAATGATTTCTTCAAAGCTTTTTATCCAACCTTGGTAACGTTTTTTTTCTTTTGTTTTTGTAATTATGACAATTGTTTAAAGCGTCTATTGAAGTATGTGGTTTTGTGAAGGGTGTTGTGGGGATTTCGGAGAGACATGGAGCACGATTTTTTAGAGTAATAGATATTATTCAAGTATTTCAACTCAGGAATTCTCAATCTAAATCCACTGTAATAAAAGACTAGGCAACTGATACGACTACATTTATTTGTATATATATTAAAATGTGGAAACAATTGTTGGATCCCTAATATAATATTCTTATACTACAAGTGTGTATAATTATTAATTTGATTTAACGTCTGTTCATCGGTTCCATTTTGACTCCCAAACTAGTTATCTTATTTTGAAAATTGCCCTGGTACACTGGGCAGCGTTTTTCTTGCAAGTTTATGTATGTTTGTATTTACTACAATTTTCTAAATTTTCCATCCTGGTGACTATCGATGATGGAACAGAACATGTGGTATGACTACACCTCTAAGTAATAACTGTTGTGAAGGTACAAACATGAAATATCTAAAGAATATATACAAAACAAGAATTTATCTTTCATTTTCTTTCATTATTATTCCCGTTAAATATATAACAGTACCTATTCGAAAACAGATTTATTAAAGTGAAACTTTTATTACATCGTCTCAAACTTTTTCGTCTGCGTGTTGCATGTCGCGTGACGGTCGGCCGCGGAGTAGGGATAAAGTGAAAGGCGCTCGTCAGAGCGCCTTTCACGTCTATTATCGTTTATTTATTATTAATTAATTACCCAAATATACACTTTATTTTTGTAAATAAATACCGTAAAAACATATAGAAAAACACCCCCAGACGAGGGATCGAACCCGCCCCGACCTTGTGTTATCGGTAGTGCGGTTTACCGATGCACCACGAGGGCCGTATGTATAATCGTCTAATTACCGTCCTCTTTACCAATTTCGACACATTTTCTAGGATCGGGTTTGTTTGTTTGTTTGTTTTTTACATACATACATATACGTACGTACGTATTGCAGGCGGAGAAAAAAAAAATTATATTATTAATATAACAAATGACACGATAAAAGGGAATATAATAAATTCGTATGTATTGTAAACGACGGAGGCGTAGGCGGCGGCTTTTAAGTTTCCAATTCCAAAAAGTGAACTACATATATGTGACACAGTTATGTTCGTCAATTTAGTAGTGAATATCTGGATGACCGAGCTTTGCTCGGTATTTTCTTTTTTTTTATAAATTGTGTTTTTTGAAAATTATATTTAAGTACGAATTACATACTAATAAAATAATGAAATATCAATAATATTTTTCGATCTTACCGACAGAATAATAAATATATACTAATATATACTATGTACTAACATATTATATTAGAAACATATACTTAATTTTTTGCAGTGATAAACTGTAATAAAAGCAAAGCAAACACACATTGACTTCGTGTTAGTTAACAACGCCATCTGCTGGAATAGAAATTTCATGAAAATCGTTGGAGCCGATTCCGAGATTCCAATTTTATATATATATATATATATATATATATACAAGAATTGCTCGTTTAAAGATATAAGATAAGATAGTGCTCTTTATATATGTATTTGTCACATTTTCATAATAAATCGAAATATCATATTTACTGGAGGAAAAAATATCGTTTTGTTTTGTAAAGATCCTTTGTTGTAATGTTGTTAACGTTTAATAGGTGTCGCGTTATCCCTAGTGCCGTAGCTGGAATACTTGTCGATTCGGGCGACATCTATCGATATAATACGATATTACGGCAGAATCATCAATAGTAGCAACCTAGTAGCGCCATCTAGGAATTATCGTCGTGACCACGTAAAATAAAAAACATTTATTAAACCCTATTAACAAATACAAGATGGCAAGTAAATTAAAATAGCCCTTATCGCACAATCCCCTGAAAGCCGGTGACGTCCGGTTCGATTTCAAATTAAACTAGTTTTCTCTCTCTTTGCAAAACTGCCACTGACTTGTAACTAACGAATTAGTGGAGGAAGCAGACTGACGCCTTTCTTACTTTACTTAAGTTTCCAATTCCAAAAAGTGTGCCAGGATTCGAACACGCGACCTATGCGATTCGGAAGCCGTGTGCTCGACCACTGGACCACCGGAACTACATATATGTGACACAGTTATGTTCGTCAATTTATTAGCGATAAGATAGTGCTCTTTATATATGTATTTGTCACATTTTCATAATAAATCAAAATATCATATTTACTGGAGGAAAAAATATCGTTTTGTTTTGTAAAGATCCTTTGTTGTAATGTTGTTAACGTTTAATAGGTGTCGCGTTATCCCTAGTGCCGAAGCTGGAATACTTGTCGATTCGGGCGACATCTATCGATATAATACGATATTACGGCAGAATCATCAATAGTAGCAACCTAGTAGCGCCATCTAGGAATTCTTAATCTTCAGTCGTTAACTTCCAAAGAACTTGAAAATGATGAGATTATCGAATTAATTGATTTAAATCTTTAACTTAAAGTTAAACGAAGCCAAAGCAAACTTTTAAAAAAATTGCTGTGATGTAACTGTTTTACACTGTTGCACTCTAAAAAAATATAAATGTTAATCATTTTATCAGAATCATCAATTTAAAAAACTTACTAACTAAATTATTGAAAAATGATTATTGAAAAAATATTTTGTTTATGTATATTTAAAAAGTAGATTTAAAAATCAATAACCCAAGACTCAATTTTAAAAGTTTCACTTTTACGGTGGTTTCATAAAACCACACAATTTTTTTTGCGTAATGAATAATTTCATACCAAACTAAGAACATCAAACAAACTCAATTAAATAACGTCGAAATATAACAATTTACATCTGCTACAGCGATCGTTTTAAATTCAGACATAATTTAGCTTTGGCTCACATTTCACCCTGCCTATTACCTTTTCAATTATTTTAATTATGTCTACAAAGGCTTCCGGCATTTACAAACAAAGATTATAGAAAATGGAAGCTTTGTAATATAAAAATAAAACATATTAAAGCTTTTTGACGTAAATTTAAGAAAGCAATCGGTACGAGTATTTCCTATTCTTACATTCATATAAGCCATTTTTAAAGAATATAGAGCAAGCGGGTTACCTGGTGGTAAGTGACAAACGCCACCCAATTGAAACATTATGACACAGTTGAGTTGCGGGGTTTTAAGATATAATCTATCTTAAAACCCCGCAACTCAACTGTAACCAGGTAACCGAAACTCGGTACGAGAAACTTTATGTGGATATTCTGAGAGGTCTTGGTATTTCTCCGGTCGAGCGGCCCATTTACGCGGCAGCGAGTTGCGTGGCTCAACTCACAGAAGTCTACTCCACTATTTCAGTTCACTGCATAAATGGGCCGGCTCGACTGGTGAAACACCACGGCCTCTCAGAATATCGACGTAAAGTGGCTCATGCCGCGTTTCGGTCGTTGAGAGAGGTTTCCGGAGGCACATCCCCTTCCCCTATTTTTATTGCTGTCCATAGGCAGCGGTAGTTGCTTTAAATCAGGTGACCCGCTTGCTCGTTTGTCCTCCAATACAATACAAAAAAAAACTTCAAAAAAAGAGAGATTACAAGTTATACTGTAGGTTTGTTTTTTTTCTTTGATACGGTGGTAAACTATGCGACAGGCGTGTCAACTGATGGCAAGTAACAAACGCCGCCCATGGACAAAAGAATAGCGATAGTGTTACAGTTGTGTTGCCGGCCCTTACAATTGGATATGGAAGCCGTCCGAAGTGGGATGAGCAGGGTAGAGGAGAAGGAATTGGGCCCCCGGATGTAGATATTCTGAGAGGTCGTGGTATTTCACCGGTCGTGCCGACCCATTCATACAGCGAATTACGAGGCTCTACCACTGTTGTTTTTTTTTGTTATGTTATTCATATCATCAAAGAAAAAGTATTTAATCAAATGGCAGACTACAATTACTTACATTGGTACGAATTTCAATTTGGTATTGTTTCAGGATCACGTATAGACACGTGTGGGACGTGATGGAAAGCTCTTTGGCTAATAGGATTAACGTTTTATGACGCCAGGGCAGAAGTAATTGTGATTGAACAATGCTTATTTATTTATATTATTATGTATATATATAAATAATATTTATGAGGTTTAGGACAAAATACGCATTAGTTTATCAAACTAAGCCACTAAAAGCTTGTGTTATGGAAATTAGATAACAGATATTATCTTTCATGTTAAGAGCGTGCACGTTGCGACCCCTGCCGTCCCAGTGGGACGCAATCTTGACCGAAGCAAACTCAGCCGGGCGGGCTGCTAGGGCGTGCCCCGGAAGCGACGGGCACCGATTAGCCTCCGTCGGTGCGGCTGCATGCGCATGCGGCGAAGGGGGCCGCCACCCTTCACGCAGCGCCAATCCTGGCGGGACGAGGAGAGGGGAGTGCCGTATAGGCACGTGGAATGTTAGAGGTAGTATGACAAGAAAGATGAATGAGATGATGGATGTAATAAATGAGAGATGCCTGGATGCCTTATGTTTGACGGAGCAAAGCGGAGGGGGAGTGAGACCGAGGACCTCCCCGGTGGCATGATAGCCCTATGGTCCGGAGTGAACCTGAACGTCCGTGCCAGTGGGGGTGTTGGAGTCGTTCTCTCCTCCCGCTTTGCTTCCGGAGTGAAAGATTATGAGTTGGTAGGCCCGAGACATCTTTGGGTTCGAATAAAACTGGGGGATCACGCGAATTTTCCTGGTCGCAGCTTATGCTCCCGTCAGCTCCGTGGATCCCCGCGAACTCCAGGAGTTTTTGGAAACTGTTAGGGATATTCTGGATCTCATCATCAGCCTATTGCAGTCCACTGCTGGACATAGGCCTCTCCCAATGGATCCCCTGGATCTGGTTGAGGGAAATGAAAGGATAATTCTGTGTGGTGATCTTAATGGATGGGTCGGAACCAAGAGAGATGGCCTGGAGGCTGTCCTTGGTCCGAATGGTGACAAGAGAGTGAATGATGCTGGTAAGCCGATTTTGGACGTATGCCTGGAACGGAGCCTCCTTGTGTCTAACACATTATTCCGTCATAAAGATATTCACACGTATACGTGGAGACGGAATGAACAAAAGAGTATGATTGATTTGATTTTGGTAGATAATCGTCTCCGAAATACTCTAAGGGATACAAGAGCCTACAGAGGCCCCACTCTTGATACGGACCACTACCTGGTTGTAAGCCGTTTCGTGGGCCTTTTCAAGAAGTGGAGACACTGGCGAGTGCGTACCCATTTCGGAGAGCTTGAAAGGATAAAATGCGAGAAATTAGAAGATGGAAGTGTACGGAGTATGTATGTAGACCTAGTCAGTAAAAGACTCAGTGAGACGAGTCTTCCTGACCTAGGTGTTGAAGAATGCTGGGAAAGAATGAAAGATAGTATAGTGGATAGTACAAAAGAAGTATGTGGTAGTGCAAAGAGGCATAAGATTCTGAGAGGTGATGCCTGGTGGGACGCGGATGTGAAATGCAGCTTCGAAAGAAAGAAAAAAGCATGGTTGGATTATGTCTCAATTTTGAATCAGAATGATAGTATGACAGAGAAAAAGTATGAGAGCTACCGCCGCTGCAGGAATGTTACCAAAGCCTTAGTGAAAGAGAAGGGTGAAAGACTAGTTGCGAATGAGGAAGTGAGGTTGACGGAGAACTTCGAGGCGAATAACAAACTCTTCTGGAGGGAAGTTAGAAAGTCTCGGGGTTCTTCGTCAACATCCAGAATGGACAAAATTATGTCTAAGACTGGTGACATTCTTGCAAACCCAAGCGATGTATTGGGCAGGCGGAGTGAGTATTTTGGGGAAATGTACGAGTATGTTCCGGATGTGGGCGCCGCGAGTGAGCTTACGGCTGACACCGCTGCGCCAACATCTGACGAGGACATTACTATGGAAGAGATTGAATGATCGATACGAAGTATGATAAATGGTAAGGCAGCTGGAATTGATATGATGTCTGCTGAAATGATCAAACACGGTGGAACCTGTGTCCGGGACGCTTTCCTGACATTGAGCAATCTGTGCTGGAGGTCGGGTAAGGTCCCCATGGAGGCGCGCTGTCATTGTGCCCTTGTATAAAGGTAAGGGATCACCTATGCAGTGTTCCAGTTACAGGGCCATCAGTTTGATCAGTTTAGCAGCAAAAGTGTATGGGAAAATTATTGAAAGGAGAATGAGGGTGATATCTGATGGAGTGTTGTGGGAGGCTCAGGGTGGTTTTAGAAGCGGACGAGGGTGCATGGACCAGATTTATTCCCTCCGCAACATCGTGGAGAAACAACTGGCTGTTAACCGAAAGGTTTTCTGCGGTTTTGTGGATCTGGAAAAAGCGTTTGACAGAGTGTTACGAAAGGATCTGTGGGGCATACTCCCGGGCTACGGGGTGAGCGGCGCACTGCTGCGCGCCGTGCAGTCCACTTATGAGGGCTGCATAGCGTGTGTGCGTGTTGACGGCGGCTTGTCCCCCTGGTTTGACGTCAATATCGGCGTCAGACAGGGTTGCGTGCTGTCCGCTCGACTGTTCATCCTGTACCTGGACAGTTGTCTCCAGAGAGTGAGATCGATGGATGTAGGGATGCGAATGGGTGACCTAGTTGTGAGCTGCTTGCTTTACGCAGATGACGCCGTGCTTCTAGCCGAATCGCCGTCGGATCTGCAAACACTAGTCACTACTATGAAAGATGATTGCATGATTAAAGGCTTGCAGTTGAATGCGACGAAAACGAAAGTTATGGTGTTTGAAAGGGAGGAATCCAGAACAGATGCAAGGATAATGGTTGATGATGTAGTGCTGGAACAGGTGAATGAAATTGTATATCTTGGATGCGCTTTTAGCAGAGATGGAAGGTACACCGCGGATGTAGAAAGACGAGTGGCGATAGGAAATAGCGTAAATGGAGCGTTGGGCAGATTCCTAGCCGCAAAAAACATTAGCAGAAAAGCCCAGCTAGCAATCCACAATGCAGTCCTGATCCCAACGCGAACTTATAGAAGCGAGAGCTGGGTATGGCAGAGTGTGCATGAAAGTAGAATAAACGCGGTAGAAGTGAGGTCACTACGCAAAATCTGCGGAGTGACTTTCGCTGACCGCGTAGAAAACAAGGTTGTAAGGAAGGAAGTTGGTTTGAAAGAGAGTGTCGGTGTAAAAGTAAGAAAGGGCATGTTCCGATGGTTCGACAATGTAGAAAGAATGGTTGATGCAAGATAACTGACTAAGCAGATATACAATGCAAAAGCGGATGGATGTAGGAGTCGAGGACGGCCAAGACACACATTCCATGACCAAATAGAACGTGTTCTGGAGGAAAGTGATGTTAAGAGCCTCAAAAACCGACGCGCGTGCATGAAAAGAGTTATGAAAGTCAACGAAGCGAGTGAGGCGTGTAAGAATCGTGCCCTATGGCGCTCTGTTCTCTCTGCCTACCCCGCAAGGGATTTGGCGTGAAGTTATGTATGTATGTGTGTATCTTTATATTATCTTTTGAAAAAAATTCTTAGAATACTTAAAGAAACTCCCAGACACTACTGACAAATCCATACTCATTATAAGCCGTTGTACACGGGTGGGAATCGAACTCGCCGACCACCATCTACGCAGCAGTCTATTGATTTACCTATGCTTCTATTATATGGTTCTTGTTTTTCACTTTGTTGAAAAGTTCCTCAATACAGTCAATACATACATAGACATAACAAAACTTCACGCCTATTTCTGCCCTAAGGTGTAGACAGCTGCTGTTAAGCCTCGACTTGCCGTAATGCTTAGGTCCGACCACAAAGTATTCAATCACCGATATTTATCACACACAACTTCCGAAAGGAATTTCGAAAAGTCATTGGTGTAAGCACGGAGTCAAAATTACGACTTTTTGATTCAGAAGCGTGGTGCTCGACCACTGGACCTAGACTATAAATTCTTACATAATAAATAGTTATAGAAAACATAAAATATATATTGCATTTAGGGAGCTATAGTTAAGCCCTGAAACTAACAATGCATGAAGCAATCAAATCTATTACTTGACTTAACACACATTGGAGACTAAGCTTCAAATTCAATATCGATAGAAGCAAGAACTTTAATTTGTTTTAGACACTGACATTAACAAATTGATCACCACCTCTCCTATATATATTAAATAGAACGTGAAATCCGCGGATCCATTTTGATGAGGGTCTACTTCCTCTATCTATCTCGCTCCAGTCAATCACTCTCACTGTTTTTAATTGCACACACAGTTTTTTTGATAAATTTTGTAATATAAACGCATAAGACGAAATTGACTGCAGCTATAGGAAATTTTTTGCAGGATTCTTTAAAACTGGCGACCGTTATGAGTTCTGAAAATCAAAATAATAAGTGAGGTATAAGCACTTTGTTCTTTCTGCCTGCCTATACTTTATTACCAAGTTGGCGTGAAGTTGTCTCGTTTGTAGTTTTTTATTTCCACACCTGATAACCTTGACACTGATGTGATAGCAATTTTAAGTCCCTGGTATAAGTGGCTAAATTTATCCATTTTTGATCTAGTTTATTTGATTCCAGTTAAATTACTAAAAATATTTTCTGTTCAAGTATAGAAGTAAATAGATTAATATTAACGTGTTATTTATATCCATGGTAGCTTAGTAGAAACTTCTAGATCTATTTATAACTATTAAGAAAAAAACAAAAAAATGTGATTTGAAATAATACCCGAATCTAGTATGTTGTGTAGCAACCGTCTTTGTGAGTACAATCATAAATTCCGCTCGAATCAAGAGCAAACATAAATTTTCTGCGAGTGGAAAAGGAGCTCAAGTGTGACTCACGTGAATTTATATCACATAACGGAAAGGTTTTCGTTAGTAAAATATTCGAGGATTTTTAAAAAAATATGCAGAACTGATATTATTTATTATGTGACGTCAACAAAGGAGATTTTATATTTGAAACGAAAATATATATAAAATTTTTCATTAATTTTTTTATTAATAAAATTCAGATTTTGACAAAATCGTCCATGTACGAACTAATATATAGTCACTAAATTAAACTTTTCCTGCCCTTATCCCACTTTCAGTTGGGTCGGTGCTTTCGAAATATCCTTGTTGTCAAAAGATTTGGCTGTGGTTTTATGACCCTGCCTGCCGTCAACGCTCTTTGGGAATGTTTTGTTTGGTGAGTTTTGGAAGTGATTGAAAGTGGAATAGGGAGTGGACAGGGAACGGGGTTTGGCCTCCGAATACCTCTCTCACGGAGCGAAATGGGGCGTGAGCCACTTTACGCCGATATTCTCACACTAGGGAACTAAACTATTTTCTCAAAACCTCAACTCTCTATTTATATTTTAAACAAGATTTTAGTATACAATATTTTATGATCTGATGTAAAGATAGGTATCAATGAGAAACAGGAAGTGACTTGCGGAAGCTGTAATATTCTATCCAAGTAAAACTCTCACCATGATGCAGCTTGAAGTTAAATTGAGAAGTCGAAAATAAACTTTTTCTTACTTAATTTTTACATAATTATTCAGCCAGTCAGCGCCAGGTCCTGTTTGCTTCTATAATGTTATGTTTTCGTTTCGCTTTGAGTTTTGTGGGTGAGCGAAAGTTAAAATAAAACAGTGGCTTCGCTTTTGAAATCGTTTCTTTAAATATTCTTCTGTAGAACATCTGTAAATGTTGTGTAAAACAAGTGCCAAGTTTCGAAGTAACATGTATTTGTATTTTAAACTAATATGTTCTATTTTATTTACGTCCAAAGCGAGCTGGAGGAGAGTTAGGAAAAGAAAGATTGTGTATATCCAGTTTGTAACCGAATTGAGAATCCTAGTTACCTTGGATAGGAAATTCTACGGAAGCATAAGAGAGATGATTTCACTTTGTCACTTAAAAGCTTTTGTATCTTAACGCAAAGGTGTAGACAGCGAGGAATTATATTTTCATGTCGTGCCTGCTATTATAATTATTACAATCGATTTCACAAAAAGTTTTTCTGACCAGCTAGCTATATATTTTCACACACTTTATTTCCTAGTGAACAATGTTTCCAAAAATGTTTTTCCTTAATTCTTAGGACGAACTATCTACTTAGTTCAACGTACCGAATACACATTCCAATCGAAGTAAAGAAACCATACCTAACTAAGACTGAGAAACAAAGAAGCCCGCATGTAGGTGAATGCTTTGAGTAACTTTCAAAGCCTTACAAATAATTATATATATATTTAATAGTCTCGGTGGTCCAGTGGTCGAGCACCCCGCTTCTGAATCTAGAGGTGATCTAGAGTTTCGAATCCCCACATTAGCCCACACCAATGACTTTTCGAAATTAATCAAATATCGATGACTAAAAACTTTGTTTGGCAATAGGTTTGCCACCTATTCCATTTGGGACGTAAAAATAACAGCGAGACGAAGCTTAACAGCCGCTGCCTGCTCCTGTGGGTAAAAAAGGACAGACAGATAAAAATTGTAAAAAAAGACAGACAGACACTTCAATTTTATTTATGTGTACAGATGCAATAAGAACTAAGCTTTAAACAGTAAAAAGCTTCGAGATCTGTATTTCTTATAATACAGCGAATAGTATCTTATGAGTTGAAACGCTCTGAAGAACGAGAACGTTGCTGACATTACTCAAAAAGCCGGAACATTCAAATGACAATAGATGAGCCATATCGTCTGACGAACAGACGGCGACGAAAGTTTCTTGAGTGAACGAAATAAACCAAATTGAAATCCTGCACATATCTATCTATATCTACATTTATATAGTATTTACATAGCTTAACTCCAAGCCCCTTGTAGGGTAGGCAGACAGAACAGTGTGCCATCAGGTAAAATTTAACACACCTCACTTGCTTCTTATACAATCGTAACTAATTTTACACTTCCACGCTCGCCGGTATTTAAGGCTCCTGGGTCCCTAATTTTACCCATTTACTATTCTATTCTATTTGGTCACTTTTGGTTTTACTTTTACCCTGTATATCTGCTTAATCAATCTTGCACAGTGACAATTTCTTTCAGTATTCATGTAATAAAATTCTTAAAAGATGATATCTGTATATTAAAAGGTATTTAAAATTCTTAGAGAAGAACTAATATTTCGGAGAAAAATCATAAGAATCGTTATTAATAGATTGTATAGTTATTTCTTGAAACACCCGAATGTTTTATCACTAAAACAAAACATTTCAAATGTAACAATATTCTATTAAATCCTCCCATTATCGTGAATGTAACTTTGTGTAAGAACAATACAATGTAATCTATCTGTAGTGCTTTATACTTAGAACTCTAACAAGGTCCTGAACTTAGTCTACAGCTACAGAACAATGATCTTTTGTACTTTGTGTTTAGATACCCTAACTAATCTTAACATTAACAATGGCGTGCTTATTTTAATTGTACCGAATCGACAAGTTTCTTTTCGTTATAATTTTTATATATGCATAAGTATAGCTTCGTGGGCGACATCGGGCTTTCGGCTTACATTTACGTATGTTACAATTACATGGGTTATTTAATATTAATTTAATACACATCTATAATAAACGCACCTATTCCATTTGGGACGTAAACATAACGGCGAGTCGAGTCTTAACAGCCACTGCCTACACCTTCGGGTAGAAAAAGGCGTGAACTTATGCATGTATAACAAAAGCAAAAAACGATAATCTTAATCATACAAATATTTGTTTGAAGGTGGGTAATATTTGTTGGAAGGAATCCCGATATCTACGTAGATGCAAATATTAGTCCTCGCCATGAGCAGCAGCCGTTTTTGACTACAGTATTAGATAAATATCTCGATACAGAAGGACAATTTAAAACATTCTTAAAACTTATTCAGCCCAATGACGCATTGTGAAGTATCTTATGAACCAACTGAATTTATTCACATTTAATAGAAGACTTTATCTTAATTAAGCTTGTTGTCCATTATTCCCACAAAGTTTACAACTAAGTGCAGTCCAAAGTTTTGTCAGCTGTTCTTAAGTAAATTGCAAATTGCTATCTACAGCACATAGTATGGTGTCATTAGCACTGTATAGTTTTCAAATGCAGTTGGAGATAATCTCTGTAATTTGTTAGTTATGTATTTTTAACCGACTTCGAAATAAGGAGGAGATTCTCAATTCGTATCGTATGTATATTTTTTTTTTATGTATGTTTACCGATATTTTCGTCAATTATGGACCGATTTCAAATTTTTTTTTGTACGATAGTGTTTATTTTCGAGTTGGTTCCATTTACACCAGGTCAGGATCTGATGATGGAAACTAGGAGAAATCGAAGGCAACCTCCGAAAATTGTATGCGAGTATGGTGTTTTTGTTACGTAATAGTGATGTCTTAGGGATATTCTTTATGGTGTCAACATCTGATGCTGCTGTGCTGATGAAGAAGCCACAGAACTCCAGAACTCCTTAATGGTTAGGAGTTTGGAGACAGTACCGCAGTTAGTCGATGGAAACTGTTTAGTGGTGTATAGGACTAACATGTTGCTTGCGAGATAAGCTTAAATCCATATCTGATACTGCTGTGCTGATGATGAAGCTACGGAACTCTTAAACGGTTAGGAGTTAGGACAATACTGTAAAAATGTTTTTTTTTTTCTGCAATATTCTTTCAAGGCTACGATTGGTTTTCACTCAGGCTGCAGTGTTATTGTCTACCCATAATAATAATAAAAATATAAATACTTAACGAGTATTATCAAACTCTTTTAGCT
Organism: Euproctis similis; assembly: GCA_905147225.2. Lineage (NCBI taxonomy): Eukaryota > Metazoa > Arthropoda > Insecta > Lepidoptera > Erebidae > Euproctis > Euproctis similis. The sequence continues at coordinate 21,994,433 of LR990105.1, read as the reverse complement.
AAGTACTTATAATAACAATTATAGCTCCCTAAAATATCAACCATTTAACAAACGGACTTGTAACAAGTCATAATATATTTAATAAACTGAAAACCATGTAAATAAACTAACTTCTATTGAAGTTAACAACTCATTAATATCACTAAAACTCGTGAAAAAAATACTAGTGTGAAGTATGCAAATTAGTAAGTTTTGTTATTTATCGCTTTTTAGTTATGAAGGTACTGTTTTCATTTACTTAAAGATTTTGTGGTTTACGTTTCTAGAAGTCGGTTTAACTTTTTTTTAAAAGTATTCTTTTGTATTCGCAACATGACACCATTTTAGCACAAAAAAGATTCCAACATACCAAATCGAAAAGGTGACGGAAACCAGTGCCAGACTTTGGACACATTTGCAATTATAATACCTCTAATTATCACAGTAAGAGAAGATTCATAATTATGCTTTCATCTAAGATAGTTGAAATAGACTAAAAAAAGGGAAGATGATTTAAAATATTTCATTAATTTATAGTATTCCCATTACGTAAAAAAAAAACGAAATATGCTAAAAACAGAAAAAATGCAAAAAACATTAATATTTTCATTTATGAAATAATTGAAATGGTATCTTTTCGAAAATATGGAAAACAACAGAAAATATATTTTATATCTGTCTATAAAAATATATCTGTCTATACGTAAATATAGGTTTTGGATTACCGAACTTAACTTGGGTGTTATTCAACTATGCAATTGTCTCAGGTCCATTACAGCTTGAAACTCGAAACATGTTGGACTAGAAACACACGTAAAGCTTGCAACTTGTCAAGCTCCAGCTACTGTAGCTTAGAGATTTCGCCAATTTGTTTGGTTAAATCTCTCGCAGACAAAGGTAAGGTTCTGAGTTGTCGTATTTGTCTAAAGTTTATACATATTTATATATTTTGATCTCACTAAATGCGCAAAATAATACTAAATTATGTATAAATTTGCTTAGATCCTGTAATTATTCAACAAACTTTAATGCTATTCACCGCTATACATATGGCTTAAAAGAGAGGTTTATATTTATATTAAACTTGTATTCAACATGATCATCCTACTCAGTTTCTATTTTTTTGAAGTCGGAACAAAAAGTTTTTTTTCCAGAATTGCTAATCGTTAGCTTCTTCCAAGTCAACACTCATTCTATTTCATCATCATCTTTAACACAATTCACTCATTTTTTCGTAGCTGTTCCACTTTTTTTGTTTCTTTCTATATTTAGTTCTATCATTTGTTTCGGTGAAAAGTTTTATTACATTATTTACAATATAGACAATTAGTCTCGGTGGTACAGTGGTCGAGCACCCCGCTTCTGAATCCAGAGAATTTCGTAAGTTATGTGTGATAAATATCAATGACTAGCAAACTTTGTGCCCGGTATGGCAATAGGTTCGCCACCTATTCTATTTGGGACGTAAACATAATGGTGAGACGAGGCTTAACAGCCGTTGGCTACACCTTCGGGTAACAACAGGCGTGTAGTTATGTTATATTATGTTACAATATATACAATTAAAAAACTATTTGAAATCAACTTCTTCCGCGTCTTGGTCCTTGTCCTAAGTTTTACGTGAGGAACCTCATCTTGCTCTATAAATTATTCTAATAATTTGTAATTTAGTTTACTTAAAATTAAGTAAAAAGAAAAAAAAAGACTCCCCTGAGTTTCTTGCCAATTCTTCTCAGGACGTGAGTAATCGAATTGGCGGATTGAAATTATTGACGTTCATAAGTGTCTTTAATGACCTAAACTGAATAAATGAGATTTTGATTTTGGTCTACCGGCAGCGTGCCCAGAAGACTGGTCTCATTGCCACACGGAATGCCAATGTTAATCTTATGTGCGAAGAATAGACCAGCCCTCTGGTCGCAAGAGGCCTCGATCAGTCTCTTTGCAAGATCTTTATAGAGTGCACGAGCATTCGGACCCCATGTCTCCAGAGGCTCAACCCCAAACATCTCAAAAACGTTTTAAATAAATAAATTAAAAGCAAAGATCCATTTTAAAGAAGCTTTTATTTAAGCGCTCTAAAAATAAGAAAATAATATTTCCTTAAAAATTTCAAGTATCAACTTAGGCCTCAGTATTTACAATTGATATAATAATAAAAGCTTGTCGCGCGAGTTGTAAATAAATTGTACTAATTTTATAATGTCAAATCAAATGAAAATAGCTTTATTTTCTTGGGTCTTCACACACAGTTAAATATAGTCCGTAAATACAGATATTTAACTTATTATTATATTTAAAGCATAACATATTAAAACACGAACGCTTGAGAAAATTGCCTCATTGGAACAAAAACGCACGGACGATTCTGAGTGTAAGGTTGTCATGAGAAGAAATGGGCAAAACACTCATGTAAATTAATCTACTAACTTTACTATATTAACTATTGCAATTTAATTACCTACTGATAGGGAGTCAAACCTCGTGACAAGCTTTTATTATTATATAAATTGTAAATACTGAGGCTCTAAGTTGATACTTGAAATTTTTAAGGAAATATTATTTTCTTATTTTTAGAGCGCTTAAATAAAAGCTTCTTTAAAAAGGATTTTTGCTTTTAATTTATTTTCTTATTTTTAGTTATAGCTAGCTAGGTTAGTGTCATTTCATTCAACGCATCATTATTACAAGTTAGTTTACCGCTTAATTTCAAACAGTCCAGCTCTTCAATAAGGCGATCATCTTATTCAATTTCAGCTTAGAACTTTCATTTCCATTTAATCGCAATGATGATTTTTAATTCATAGCCATATTGTAGAAATGCATCAAAAATATGTATGCCGTCATCGTGGATGGTCCACCGTATTGTATTTAGAATGACGTCACATTATTTTTCGAGTTATTCTCAACAAGCCCTTTCATTTGATACCCATATTGTAGAAATGCTTTAAAAAAAACAGTTCCTCTATCTTGATGATCCGCCATATTGGATTTAGAATAACGTCACATTATTTTTTCAGTTACTCTCAATGAGCCCTTTCATTTGATATCCATATTGTGCAGAAGCTGAAACTATGTTTTCCTCCATCTTGGATATTCCACCATATTGGATTTAGAATGACGTCATATTATTTTTTGAGTTACACTCAATAAGCCCTTTCAATTGATACCCATATTGTAGAAATGCATTCAAAATATCCATTCCTCCATCTTGGGTGGTCCGCCATATTGGATACTAGCAGACCGCGCGAACTTCGTACCGCCATATTTTATACATTTTCCACTCAAAAGATTATTGCCGCAATCATATTAATACCCCAAAGCTTTCATCATAAATGGACTATCTAACACTAATATTTATTTCAATTCAAGTTCTTGATACATACATACATAACTTCAGGCCAGATCCCTTGCAGGGTAGGCAGAGAGAACAAAGTGCCATAAGGCACGATTATTACACGTGTTACTCGCTTAGCTAGCTAGCGTATTAGCGTACTGACAACCAAGACATTGATATTATTTACAACTTCAATGAAAGCTTTATTAGCAATGCCACTTATGAACAATGAATATAGCAATGAACTTGTCCCAAGTTTTTGCTCAATCTTTAGTTTTTTTTAATACAACATAAACAACTTTTTTTATATGGTCACTATTGTTGACTTCAACGAAAAAAACGGGCCACCATATGTTCAAACCGGGGTAGCTAACTCACGGTGAGTGTTTTTTTTATAAGTCAAATTTTGTATGCATATCGGGTGTCTGAGAATTTTTAACCCCCTACGATCAACCCCTATTTTTTAAATTTAATTTTTTGGCAAGACAACGTTTGCCGGGTCAGCTAGTAATATATAAATGTGAATGTAAGTTTGTTTGCGTGATTTCACGCGATAACTACTCAATCGATCATCATGAAACTTTGTACACATAAAGTAATTTACATATTTTTGAACCCGAAGGAAAAACTTATAAAATAGTCTACAACAATATCCTACATACTCTTATAAAATTGTTACAGTCCAAAATTATTTATTTTTATTACAGAGAAATATATTTTACCTTAAAAAATGTTGTTAGTTTTTTAAACGTCATTGTAAGTAGTAATTTTAAAACCTAATAATTCCAGCCAAGCAATAAAACAGAGTTATCATATTGCATAACTTCTATAGTAATGATCTTTGATATCTATTTAATGGATTTAATGCGAGCGAAGCCGCGGGTAAAAGCTAGTAACTTTTATAAATAAAAATACCACAAAATACGATTAAATACTACAAATTTTAAACATAACATAACTTCACGGCTTTTGTTACCCGAAGGTGTAGGCAGCGGCTGTTAAGCCTCGTCTCGCCGTTATGTTTACGTCCCAAATGGAATAGGTGGCGAACCTATTGCCATACCGGGCACAAAGTTTGTCAGTCATCGATATTTATGACACATAACTTCCGAAAACAATTTCGAAAAGTCATTGGTGTGAGCCAGTGTCTGGAATCGAACCCCGGACCTCTGGATCAGAGGCCGTGCGCTCGCCCACTGCGCCACCGAGACTTTTTTAAATTTTAAATTCTAATTAAAGTATAGCGATATGATGACAAAGAGAGAAACAACAACTAAACATAACTTCACGCCTTTTCTACTCGAAGGTGTAGGCAGCGGCTTTTAAACCTCGTTTCGCCACTATGTTTTCATCCCAAATGGAATAGGTGGCGAACTTACTGCCATACCAGGCACAAAGTTTATAGTCATCGATATCTAAATACACATAACTTCAGAAAACAATTTCAAAAAGTCATTGCTGTGAGCCAGAACTCGAACCCGCGACTACTTTATACAGAAGTGGGGTTCTCGACAACTGGACCACCGGTACCTTTTAGCAAGAAACAAACGTAAAAAAATCTACCTGCTAGCTGTCGCGGTCCAAGCTGTCCGAGTCGGATACATCATCAGTGTAACTAAATATTTCCCTATGAAATGAATACTTACATTTTGTATTTTGCGATATCTTTGGAATTAAATGTCCGAATTGAATTATTCAAACAATTCTAGAAAGGTATTGAATCTGTCTTTTTATTGAAGTAATTTATTTTCAGGAAAGTTAAATTCAAGGTACAAAATAAAGCATTTTTATAACGACATCAATTTAATTATTTAAAAAAACTCAAAAAACACTTATTGTGAGATAACTACAATAGTTAGACATATGCCGTCGCGGACTTTTTTATAGACAAATTTATGTTCTGTAAAAGTGTAGTACATTGTTTTATTCTAGAATCAATAGTTTTCGCAGCGTTCACGATATAAGAATTACTTTCGAGTCATTTTCTTACACCTTGGGTTACATTATTGGACTTATAGTAAGGATCCCTAATTAATTTGAAAATATAATATAGCCTAAAGCCTTCCTCGATAAATGGACTATATACCACTGAAAGAATTTTTAAAATCGGACTGGTGGTTTCTGAGATTAGCGCGTTCAAACAAACAAACAAACAAACAAACAAACTCTTCCGCTTTATAATATAAGTATAGATAGAATAATGTCACACATCATATCATGCATTGTCATCCAAAATAAACGTGTATACAAAATTTCAGCTCAATCGGTTGAAGATATCTACTTCAAAATTGAGTTGCAAGATTCCACCGAACATACATACTTACATACATACATACAGTGCAAGCTAAATAAAAGCTTTTAATAAAACACTTCTATTTGGAGGTCCTTATTACAGGTAGTAGTGGGTAAGTTCTTCAAATTCATTCGTTAATTTTCACGGGTAATAAAAGAGGATATTAACGTGTGTGCCATATCACTTTGGTTGTTTAATTACCACTCCCTTTATGGAGAAGACACGTGCCGGGCCATAAAGTCACCTGATGAGACCGATCTTTATGAGTTACCCACATAAATAGTTCGCACTATGCACACACATATGTAGTAATTGTGAATAAGTCTTGGAGACTTTTGGCACGTTAAAAATACATATTTTAGTTAAACTCTCTGCAGGTTAAACTCGTTACTCTCTAAATAAATATGTCTTGAATTCGAATCCTGGCTCATATTAATGACGTTTTGGAAGTTTTGTATCATGATTGTCCGTTCTCTCTGCCTACACCGCAAGGGATTTGGCGTGAAGTTATGTACGTATGTATTATCAAATTTATAATGTCTTGTATCCAATGTATTGCATCTTTTTTTTACGCCTTTTGTTAAATGAGACCACATATTTCGATATGTAACATGATAAAACGCCATCTAACGCCAAATAAAGTTTAGTACAAAATATTGTACATTGCATTATAGAAAACGTTAGGCTAATGTCGTACATATTGCATATTACTTGAGCCCAACGACATTAGCTTTGAACATTATGGATATTATCATGTCTCTATTATTACATACCATAACATAACTTCACGCCTTTTTTACTCGAAGGGAGCGGCTGTTAAGCCTCGTCTCGCCGTTATGTTTACGTCGTAAATGGAATAGGTGGCGAACCTATTGCCATACCGGGCACAAAGTTTTTAGTCACCGATATTTATCACACTTAACTTCCGAATACAATTTCGAAAAGTCATTGGTGTGAGCCAGTGTCAGGATCCGAACCCAGACCTCTGGATCAGGAGCCGTGTGCTCGACCACTGGACTGGACTCTATTATTACTTGTTGAAATAAAATGTCACTATTTATTTTAATATTTATTTGCAATATTGAATAAGCAGATATACAGTGCCAAAAGCAGAAGAATATAGGAGTCGAGGATGGACATGACACACTTTCCACGACTAAATTAAACGTGACTGAAACTCCCAGGAGCCTTAAAAACCGACGAGCGTGTATGAGAAGAGTTATGAAAGTCAAAGAAGCGAGTGAAGTGTGTAAGAATCGTGCCTTATAGCGCTCTGTTCTCTCTGCCTACCCTGCAAGGGACATGGCGTAAAGCTATGTTTATGATATTATTATTATATCTTTTTTTGTTTTCTGTACTGATCGGTACTCATGATTTATATTCTGTTAAAAATCTTTCATACTCTCTCTCCTAAATATTATATTGCTAGAATGATTACCCAATATGTCATTTACAACGTCGTTGGTAATATGTATGCAAATTTTGGTGTCGTTCAGTTGTGCACTTGAGGGGTGAAGGTGTGATCAGTAAATAAAATAATTTGCATTTATATTATGTCAACTGGGACAGTTATTTGTTGGGTTTTTGGAGTCTGCACTTCACTTCGGAGAATTATTGAGTCCTTAAGAACTTAACGATATATTATTATCAATTTCAACTATCTTTAAAGAAATAGCCTAAAAGAGGCGTTAAATTTTAATAAAAGAATCGGTTTTATCAGATGCGGAGACTGAGTTCATTACTTTTAATATTTTTATGCCTTTAATAACCAAAGATGCAGAGATACTACGTGTCACGAAATATTTGAAGCTTTTGAAATATGTGGCAAACCAATTGATTTCCTGACATTGAACATTAGCATAAGTAATTTCGGAAAACACTTCAGAAGCGTTAATAGTGTGTGCCGAGATCAATCGGGATCTAGTCATTACATAGTATAAACACGTATGGCTGTCGTCTGACGTAAGTCGACGTAAAGTAGCTCATGCCGCGTTTCGTTCGGTGAGAGAGGTATCCGTAGGCCCACTCCCTTCCCCATCCTTTCCCTATTCTACTCCCTTAAAGGTCGGCAACGCAATGATAACACTATATGTGTTGCTGGTGTCCATGGGCGGCGCAGGTTGCTTACCATCAGGTGACACTCTTGCTCGTTCGCCCTCCTATCCCATGAAAAAAACATAGTACCCACAAAGCAAAGTCGCTTCGCGCTATCTGTCTCCTTAAATATCTTTGAAACTACACAACGGATTTTGATACGGTTTTTAATAGATAGAGGGTGTTTTGTATTTATAATTCATGTATAATGTAGATAAGAAAAAGTCATAAAATTTAGCGAGATTTAACACTTTAATTGTAAACACTGTAAAAAAGACTTATGAAGCGGAACAAAGTTCGCCGGGTCAACTAGTATTACATAGAGTAGTAGTTTCAATATGTCTCCACAAGCAATTTATTAATGCATGAGCTTTGAGGTAGGTTGAGAATTCAACGGCCGGTAGGTGCATCGGATCGGAAGCATTCATGTATAGGGGTAGGTTTTTTTACGGCAACTATTTTTCATTCCGTCCTCATTCAGTGAACGTCCAGATATGTTATCGATTTTATAAGTAATATGTGTAATGGAGATAGCTAATATTTATTTAAGAGTATATTTTTAGAGTGCAGGAATTAGATTTTAATGAAACATAATTGCATTGCATTTATAAGATTGCTTTTTAGCAGAATTCATCGAGTTGCAACAGGAGAATTTGTTTATTATTTGCCTGACAGTCCCGGTGAAAGATTAAATTCCTGTGGTGAATTTGTGTTTTAAAAACTTTGAGTTAAAGTCTGGCAATACGTCGGTATAATTTGCACAAAGATTTATGAAGCAATTATTATGTGATCCTCATACAGACATACTAACAGATACAAAATCTAAAACTTGATTAGTTTTTCTCCAATCTGTTTAATATTCAAATGTTATATGTTTTCATATCAACTTTGACAACCTGCGTTGGACCAGGCCTATACTAATCATGTACAATTTTGGGGCACCAAGTATAGTGAGCCCAACCGTATTTAAAGTTTGGGATGATACCTAAGGCCTAAGTTTGGTTTACAACACTGGGCCATGGCTGGAAATCGAAGTTTGTCCGTGCTTGGTCTAACATCTAGCCGGGGCTCAGTTGCCCAGACTTGGTTCAAGCTACATGCAGTTCCTACATGCGTTATTATGCTCCAGCACACCAGATTCATACTTACTTGTAGGTGGAGAAACATATTATATATACCTATCGGCCACAATATCTTAGACATTGCAATTATTAAAAAAAATCTGAGAATATGATAAGTATGTACAATTATAAAGATCTTACAAAGAGACTGATCAAGGCCTCTCGACCAGAGGTTGGTCTATTATTCGCACAGAAGCCAGAGATGCGATGCAACGCTGCCAGTCTTCTGGGCACGCTGCCAGTAGACCGAGATGCGGAGAAATTTGATTTCAGCTAGATTTTTAACTGTATATATTGTAAATAATGTAATTAACAATTATAATTATACAACCCTGTCGGAATAAAAATCAAAACATTTTCTCTATATAAACGTTAAACAAATTGTACAATTATTTCAACCGTTAATATTTCATAAACTACAATAATTTATGTACTAAGCAATAAAGAGTTGAAATGCAGCTGCTGTACCGGCTCGCTATTATCTCCATTTCATAATAATATTAAGTTTTGTATTCACTCATATTTCAATTTGTGGACATATTACTGTTTTATATATTTTTTGTCAAATCTGCTGACCTCGACATTATTCATTTTAATGTTTACTGTTTCTATGTATGCCAATCTGGCTTGAGTATCTTCTTGGCTTTGTCGTTTTAAATTTAAATTGTGAGAAGAATGATAAAACCTGAATGTGGAAGGAGATAAGAGAAAAGGAAGGAAGAGGAGAGGAAATTATGGATGGATTGTGTGAAAGACGGCATGATTAAGAAGGGTGTTAGTGTGGAAAATGCGAATGATAGGAAAGTGTGTAAAAGAAAAACCTGGTGTGACGACCCTAAATAATGGGAACGGGGTAGGAAGATGATGATGATGTCATGAAGCAAATTTATTGACGCTTCTGTATTTTAGTTCAGGTTATGCATATATTTCAGGTAGCCACGAGGTACCCACAAGGGACAGTCTTGGGTTTGATTCCTCACTCAATTCAGATACTGCTTAGGATATTGCAATCAACCAGTCACTTACATCGTTCAAAGAAATATTTCTTATGACGAATACAAGAAAACTTTGCCTACAACTTAATATAAAAAATGCGCGAGGGCGTAAAATACTTTGTTTCCACCACAAAGCCTGAATACACAGAAACCACTTTATGAACCCGATACGACTTATGTCTGCAAATGTTTTCAGACTTTGAAAGCTTTTGGAATCTTTCCGATTTCAATAGCGATGCTTAATATTTTGGTTACAAAAACATCTTCTCAAACAATAATAATATTACACAATTACAGTAGCAATTTGCATGCAAAATTTATTTATAAATTTAAATTTGTTCTGAATCATTTTAGTGTATAATATAATTATTTTTTTAAATAATTACACAAATTTAATTAATTAATAATTAATTTTATAACTAAAAAAAAATAATTTGATTTTGAAAAAAAAACATAATAAAAATAGATATACAAAAATTGTTATCCGGTCTTTACAAAACATATATAAATTTAAGTCCAATTTAAGGAACTTAAATTAGACTAGACGTTAAAAAGCTCTAATATTTAGGTTTTGTGTTATAACCTAAATATTATGAATTCAGTGATTTTAAGTCAAATGCAAAAGGCTGAACTGAACACTTTTATTAATTAAAAAAGAGGTGTTTCATTAACTTATAAATGCACCTTAAAGTCTAAAGTCTTAAGACAATTTCTACTTAATAGCTTGCTCGGTGAAATATTTCCCCAAATCCGTATTTATCTAGTCTGTTATTTGGCTCGCAGGCTCTTTTTAACAGCCTGAATAAAACATTTAACCCATCTGATGAGGGGCGATACGATGTCCGTAATTTGCTGAAAGGACTTTATTTCCTGTGGGACTTTTTAGTTCAGTGTTTTTCATTATGATACGAGTTGCCATTGCCAGGGTTTTTGTATTGGATATGTCGGTATATGGGTTTTATAACTTTGAAATCGAAATTATTTATTAAAAAACAAAGTAACCACATTAATATAGAGAGTGACATTGATTAATATTTGTTAACTTATAAAAAAAGTACACAAATATTTGTACTCGGGTGGAGATGCTGCAATCCGATCCTAGGGCTACCCACTAAAACCCAGCGGCGGCCTTCCTCCGGGGTTGGGGTGGATACGGTTAGCCCCTCTGGACCACCCCGCCTTAGCCCCCTCCCCTGTCACGAAGGGGGCTCATCCTCGGGGAGCCTCGACGTGAGGCGACCACTGAGCTGAGCCGCCGCCGCCTTCGAGCGGGATCGACTCTCTCCCGAGCCCGCTCGGCGGCCTCCTTCTGGAGCATTACAGCTTCGCAGAAGGAGACCACGACCCTCCACTCCTCCTCTCCTGCCAGCATTGCCGCGATCAATGCTGGCGGGGACAAGTCTCGCCCGTCCCGTCGACCAGGACTCGACACTCGGCCGTCCATGCCAGGCAGACCTCCAGCGTGTGCTGGGCCGAGTCCAGGTCGGATGCGCAATGGTGGCATCTCGCCTCTCTTCTCGTTTTATTCGACTCAGATACTCAATGTACCATACCTTATTCTCTTCTTTATCTTGTCATATACGCGCATAGTATCAATCATCAATTGTATCATCAAAGTATGTCGTGGCCCTCCTCGACTGCTACATTATCTTCCTGTCCTGTTCCCATCAGCTTCAAAATCAGCTTTACGGAAAGAGTGGATACTTTCCGTACATGGATTATGGACAGTGGTAGAGCCCAGCAGTTCGCTGCATGAATGGGCCGGCTCGACCGGTGAAATACCACGACCTCTCAGAAGATCGACGTGAAGTGGCTTATGCCGCGTTTCGTTCAGTGAGAGAGGTACCCGGAGGCCCAGCCCCCTTTCCCATCCTTCCCTATTCTTTATCCCCTATCACTTGAAGGTCGGCTACGCAACAATAGTTGCCGAGCGTTGGTTGCTTACCATCAGGTGACACGTCTACTCGTTTGCCTTCCTATCCCATAAAAAATACAAAATATTTACTAAATAAAATTAAAAAAATATTCACATATATAATTTTTTCCTTACGAATATGAACTAGTTTATAGTGACTTCAGTTTCCATTTTAATAAAATGAGAATATCTACTTATAATTCCTGAACAACTTTGAGTATGCGTAACTCTTGAATATAGGTTGGAATATGAATACTCAGTCTGAGTTATTAAATTAGAATATCGTGATATCATTTGTCACAAGATTCTATTATAACAGCAAATATAAATTCCTCTCAAGCAAATATTAACTTAGTTATAAGTCAACATTAACATTAAATGTACTTTGTGAAAAGTTATGGATTTGATGGTTTATTTCATGAAGGTTCTGTATTCGCTATCCGAAGTTCAATCCGAGTTTTATTATTCTTATTTTCTCAAGAGACCGTTAATAAAATTTCAGGTTTTTTTTCTGTATCAATCAATATTATAAGCTTTTATTTACCTTGCACTGTATGTATGTATGTATGTATGTATGTATGTAAGTATGTATGTTCGGTGGAATCTTGTAACTCAATTTTGAAGTAGATACCTTCAACCGATTGAGCTGAAATTTTGTATACACATTTATTTTGGATGACAATGCATGATATAATGTATGACATCATTCTATATCCAATATGGCGGACGACCCAAGATGGCGGAATGGATATTTTTAATGCATTTCTGCAATATGGGTATCAAATGAAAGGGTTTATTGAGTGTAACTCAAAATATAATATGACGTCATTCTAAATCCAATATGGTGGAATATCCAAGATGAAGGAATATATATTTTAAGCTTTCGTACAATATGGGTATCAAATGAAAGGGCTCATTAGGACCAACTAAAAAAATTATATGACGTCATTCTAAATCCAATATGGCGGATCATCCGGTACAGTTTTTTTAGTGCATTTCTACAATATGGGTATCAAATGAAAGGACTTGTTAATAGTAGCTCGAAAAATAATGTGACGTCATTCTAAATCCAATATGGTGGAATAAATATTTGTTTTTCTACTATATGGGTATCAAATGGCCCTTTCATTAAAGAGTTATATGAGAACTTCAAAAACTATGTCTCGGTGGTTCAGTAAACTAGCCCGCTTCTGAATGAGGAAGTCTTGGGTGCGAATTTGGCCTCACACCAATGTCTTTCGAAATTCCTCTCGAAAGTCATGTGTGATAAATATTTTTGACTGACCACCTTGTGCTCGCTGTATGGAAACAGTGGTAGAGCCCATCAATTTGCTGTATGAATGGGCTGGCTCGACCGGTGAAATACCACAACCAGCTCACGCCGGGTTTCTTTGGGTGAGAGAGGTACCCGGAGGCCCACTCCCCTTCCCCATCCCTTCCTACCCTACTCCTTTAAAGGTTGGCAACGCAACTGTAACACTATATGTGTTGCAGGTGCCCATATCCTACATCCTACTCCCTTAAAGATCGTTGAGACGTAAACATAGTGGCGAGTCGAGGCTTGACAGATGCTGCCTACACCTTCGGGTAGAAAAAGGAGTCGAGCTATGTTATGCTATTAATTAATGTTATAAACAAATCAGAACGTGTATAAATATTATATATATCATAGGGCTTTCAATATGAGCGGCTAGATGTTAGTGGCCTGCTTGTTTGGGCGGTGTCAGTCAATCTGTTGTTTACTATTCAGTCACTGGTGCCAAATCACGATGTCAAGATACAGGGTTAAGCGGCTCGTCCAAATTTATAATCAAAATGAGTTAGTGCTAACTTGAGAACCTTACGACCACTTTACGACTGAGGCGGTAGTTCATCACAGTCGACGGCTTTCCGTTGACCTATGTTTTAATAGTTAACAGTGTTTTAATTGTGGTCAGCCACGCAATCTGCTGCATGAATGGGCCGGTTCGGCCGGTGCAATGCCATGCCCTTTCAGGATACCGACGTAAATTGGACAGGATTTAATCACTTTAACATGATTGCTACACTAACGGATTTTAATGGTGTTATAGGTATTATTAGAATTAAACACAGTGGATGATGGGAACGAACTATAACTTTCATTACAACTCACTCCTATGTTACACTCAGGTCGGCAAGTATAGAGTACTGATTAAAACAACAGATGGCGTTACACATCACACGTAGTTAAACATATTTTGTTATTAAACAACAGTCCCGCATAACAAAATTAAGTTGCAAAATCAACAAATAAGTAACAAAAAAAATTGTTTACTTAGGCTTGAAACTCTTTGCTGCTGGTCAAGCATACGTGGCCTTAAGTAGGGAAAAGACTTTAGGAGGTCTCCATTGAAGAGTTGGACTGTTCGAAATTAACTGGCAAACGACCTTGTAATAATGATGCTTTGAATGAGATGAAGAGACTGAGAAACTTACCCATCGATTACTAAAAACTTGAAAATAATTTAAAGAAAAAAACTTTTTTAATGAAGCTTTTATTTAAACGCTCTAAAAAGAATAAAATAATTTTCACCTTAAACATTTTAACTATCAACTTATAACCTTATTATATACAATTTATGTGATAATAAAAGCTTGTCGCTATGTTCAACCCAACCCTTCCCCCCTCCTCTTCCCATCCCAATTCCGACCCCTTCCATTTCCCATGGAAAGGGCCGGCAACGCAACTGTAACACTATATGTGTTCGGGTGTCCATATATATGTTATAAACCAAAAATATATATTTGGATAATGCGATCCGTCACAGTAATCATTAAATCTAAAAAAATATTTCTAGGTGGTTATGGATAGCCACTGATAGGTAATTAAACATAGCGACAAGCTTTTATTATCACATAAATTGTATATAATAAGGTTATAAGTTGATAGTTAAAATGTTTAAGGTGAAAATTATTTTATTCTTTTTAGAGCGTTTAAATAAAAGCTTCATTAAAAAAGTTTTTTTCTTTAAATTATTAATATATAAATATATATATATATTAATATTATATATATTAATGTGCTGTATATATTAACTAGCTGACTCGGCGAACTTTGTTTCGCCTCAAAAGCATTATATGAGTAAATAAAAGATTTTTTTCTAAAATAAAAGAAGCCTAAGTTAGTTCTTATTACATCAGGTACCTACAAAAAAGTCCCATCAAATCGGTCCAGCCATTACAAAGATTAGCCTGAACAAACAGACAGGCAAAAATTAAAAAACATGTTATTTTGGTGTATATACCCCATATTGGTCTAATAAATGAAAATACAAACATGCATTTCGTAAAAAGCGTAAAAAGATTTAATTGGCCAAGAAATACTTAGAATCATTTCCAATCCCAAAAACAAAAGAACTTAAAGGATCTGCTGGTGGCTCTAATTGTGATAATTTTACTTTGCCTCCGGCATAACATGAAACAGTACATAGATTTCAACGCCAAACAATATTTACAAATTATTATCATATCTCCAATTTTCACCGACCTGTTGGCACAATAATCGATTCATAGTGAAATGCCGCTCGTTCCAAAATCTGCTGAATCGCTTAATTTTTTATTATGTCAGTGAGGCTGTTTTTGTGTTTGATGTGCTCGACATGATTATATTAAAAAAACACAATTCTGACATACGACTCTTCTCTTGATCAATCTCTCTCTAGTCATCAGTGCGCGTGTCAGTTAGCACGTGAGATGGCTCTGCGCAAATTACTTAGACTGCGACTACCATCGTGTTCTCCTCAGCATCATAATATGTAGTTAATTAAAGTAAGAAAAGTTTTCGTGTACTTAGCAGTGAAGTGCCACATTATCCCAAAGGATTAACAGATATAAATCACATAATGTATATTACATATTAGAATTTATAACTGTAGTCAATTTATAATTTCGAAAAGTTATTGGTGTGAGCCACGATACGAACCAGTGACTTCTTGATTGAAAAGCGAGGTGCTCGACAACTGGACCACTGAGACATAATTGTAATTATTTGACTAATGTTTTTTAATGTAATTTTTTTATGTTCCTCTCACCATTATTTTCCTGCCTTTATCATTATCAGTCATCCTATCCAAACTATCTATATTGGCTAAAGTTTTGGCTCCTAGTTGTCTTGATTATGGCTGAATATCCATCCTGGTGTCGAGGATAGCCATGAGATACTGTTTATGAACAAATTGACCGAGTCCTTGAGGAAGGTATTATCAGGAGCTTTAAAACCGAGCGTGTATGACAAGACTTATGACAGTCAAAGAAGCGAGTTTAGTGAGTGTAAGAATCTTGCTTTATTGCGATCTGTTGCGATTGTCTCTGCCTTCTCCACACGGGAATTGCCGTGAAGTTATGTATACATGGATGATTAGTAACTACATTTAGGTGATCTAAAATTCACATCATTCACTACTTTTACGAAATAAGTCAAAACAATAACGATTGCTCAAAAATAAAACAATGTTCTATATCTAGAATTTGTCCGGGAGTAAACCTAAGGCGTGTCGGCTTTGGTGTTCGGTTCAAAGTTCTCTCGACTATTGAATAAAACATATTACTGTTACAAGTTGAGTGTTTTCATTGACGTATCTACGACGGAAATGTTAAATTTAAATCGTCGTTATGTCTGTAGACTTTTCCCGTTGAATCTATATTGAAACGGATTTATTTTCTATGTAGAATAACATTTACTAGCTGTCCCGGGGAAATTTGTTCCGCATCAAAAGTAATGTTTACAAAGTTTATAATTAAAGTACTAAATCACGAAAATTATCACTTTTCTCTCTATATTAGGCACGAATTGTACATAAATACCAGCCTGTTAATACCCTCTACCTATGAAAAAAAACACATTGAAATCCGTTAGCATATAAGGGGACAAACAGCGGAAAGTGACTTTGTTTTACACTATGCCGTAACGATGTACAAGAACAAGATAATCGATCTTCCATGTAATATAAATTCTCTTTGAATATTAATCAGAGTTAGTAATATATAATATAATAAATATAATTATAAATATTAACTTCATTATAATATGTAATTCGGCTAGAAATGATTCCATTTTTAGGGGTTGGAGATCTTGGCTTGGAGTAAAACCTGACGTTAACATAAGATATCGTAATTAGAAACGGAACGCATAGTACTCGATAAACAAGTAATTGCTTTAATTAAATTTAGAAACGATTTCACGCGTTTAATTAATGTTCAAATGTTTAAACCGTCATAGATAGAATAGTATAGTATTTTATTACAATTTAACACGCAAAAGCAAACGCGCGCAAAACCAATAAACGTTCAGTAACGTTTTGATGTGTGACAGAAATAGGTAGATGTAAAAATAGAACGAGCGAAAGGGACATGTGTGTAGTTGAAGGCGTGCTGACGAGTCGATCGGAAGTGGAACGTAGCGAGGAAGTGGAACAATAAAGGCTTTTGTGTGGTGACAACCAACGTGTTATAATTTAGACGTGGAGCGTAGGTACGAGCGGACTGGGTGTGAATATACGTTACCTTGTTCCGTAATTTGAATTAATTTTGTTAAATTCTCAACGAGCATAATGTCGCCCGAGACAGTGGGCCGAGACGTCGCTATTTTGAACAATATTTTTTACAGCATCTCATAACATTTCATTGCAAATTATTTTGGGAATATAAGTAGTTAAAAGGTTGTCTGGCAGAGATCGCAGCATGCGATAAGACCGCCTATTGTACTTGCCTTACATTTACCTTGTATATCTACTGTAATTTGTCCTGTATATGGTGTACCATAAAGTATATTCTATTCTATTCTAGTTAATAACAATTATGTTAATAATATGAATAAAAAATAATAATTATGTATCTAAGTACATGCAAAAATTTATGTAACTATTAAAATCACTAATCACTAATTTTGGTTGGCGTTAGTTAGAAATCGATTTTTAAATAGGTATTGTATCTTCTGCCCCGTGGCGTGAGTGTCGTTTGTTCCGCAGACGACACTCTTGTGGCCGCCGAACGGGATCGGCTCTCTGCCGATCCCGTTCGGCGGCCTCCATCTGGAGCATGACTGCTTCGCAGAAGGAGACCACGACCCTCCACTCCTCCTCTCCCGCCAGCATTGCCGCGATCAATGCCGGTGGGAACAAGTCTCGCCCGATCCTGTCGACCAGGACTCGGTGCTCGGCCACCCAGGCCGGGTAGACCTCCAGTGCTGGGCCGAGTCCAGGTCGGATGCGCAATGGTGTTATCTCGCCGTCTCTTCACGTTTTATTCGACTCAGATACTCTTTTTTTTTTTTCTTTATGGAACAGGAGGGCAAATGAGCTGGCGTGTCACCTGGTGGTAAGCAACCAACGCTGCCCATGGACACCAGCAACACATTTAGTGTTACTGTTGCGTTGC
This sequence comes from Euproctis similis, assembly GCA_905147225.2. Classification (NCBI taxonomy): domain Eukaryota; kingdom Metazoa; phylum Arthropoda; class Insecta; order Lepidoptera; family Erebidae; genus Euproctis; species Euproctis similis. Next base: position 21,976,303 of record LR990105.1, on the reverse strand, counting down.
CGACCTTTAAGGGATAGGGGATAGGAAAGGATGGGGAAGGGGGGTGGGCCTCCGGGTACCTATCTCACCGAACGAAACGCGGCATGAGCCACTTTACGTCGGTTTTCTGAGAGGTCGTGGTATTTCACCGGTCGAGCCGCATTCATGCAGCGAACTGCTTGGCTCTACCACTGTTAAGACCACTGTATCCGACCCGGATTACGGAGCAACCAGGCTTCGAGGTGGGGCAGGACGGCACCGACGGCGCGCTGACACGCACAGCCCTGCTGGACCAGCGCGTCGCGCCAGTCCCCGAGCACCCGCCAGAACGCCTCCCGGCGCGTCCGGGTCCCCACCTCCCCGGCCAAGATCGTGCGCGGCTGCGTACATCTCGGCCTGGAACTGGGGGGGAACGCGCGAGGATCGTCGTCGCCTCGTACGATATTGTACGGCAGCCCCGTACGATCCGGATGGCCATGATCCGCTCCAGGCTCCTCAGCAGAGCCCTGGAGCGGGACGCCCCCGCGAGGTCTCGCGACCATATGGGGGCCCCGTACAAGGCCACGGACCGCACGACGCCACCGTAGAGGCGGCGAACTCTCTCTCCCGGTCCCCCAAGGTTGGGCAGCAGGCGGTGCAACGCGTCTGCCACCCGTCGCGCTCCAGGGACCATCCTCACGAAGTGCTCCTCGAAGCTCCAGCGGATGTCCAGGGTGAGGCCGAGGTACTTCATGTACCGCCCTACTGGAACAGCCGTGTCACCCACTAGGATCCGCGAGGCCGGTGGTTCCCAGCCCTGAGTGAGCCGGTGGAACCACAGGGTCTCATTTTTGTGAGGCGCCACCTCCAGGCCCAGCCCTCGGATTCGTCTGACGACTATTGCCACCCCAGCGAACCTGAGCGTTCGCTTGAAGTCGGGCCCCGTGGCGACCACAAGAGTGTCGTCTGCGGAACAAACGACACTCACGCCACGGGGCCGCCAAGGTGCACAGCCTGCAGATGCGCCCGGGTCGCGGCCCGGGAAGAATGACCCCCCGATGCGGGCGGGGCGGGTCGTCGGAGGCGCGCGCCTCTTTACAGCGTGCGGTCGGAGCCGTCCCGCCCGAGGGAGCCTCACCGAGGCTTCCCGAGGCTTCCCGAGGATGAGCACCCCCTTGTGACAGGCGACGGCGGGGTGGAACAGAGGGCTAACGCTCTGTCCCGGGTCACCCCAACGCCGGAGGCAGCCCGCCGCGAGGTTTTAGTGGGTAACCCTAAGATCGGATTGCAGTTTACTGTTTTGGAAGTCCCCTACCGTACGGTACCGTACGGTGCATAAAGCATTTCCTCGCGTAAAAAAACAAAAAGAAGGTATTGTATCTTAATCAATAAATGAGAAAAAACTACATTCAAAACTTATATAGACTATCATAATAAATGTATATACTGAAAAATTACATGTGAAAATTGACTTTAAAATTATATTTTACGAAAAAGTAAAATGAAGTAATCAGCTTAAAGAGGTTACATCTATACCAATAAAACTGAAAAAGCCAACCAGATCTCTTCAAAGCGTTCGATTCCTTTAAATTTGACACACGTAACATATATTATTTACATGACATACGTAACAAATTGCATAGCTCTCGACTTTGGTTTTCTTAAAGTTGCAATTCTGTCACAATTCTTGCGCCTCATCATCAACTATACATCTCATCATGCAATGCGTTGGATTCTGGCGCTACGCATTCTTAGGCCATTTATTTACTCGTGGTAGTTCCTCCTTGGTCTCCCGATTCCGAGTCTGCCACTGACTCCGCATATAATTTTGAGAAAATGCAAATCCCACTCTAAGTAGGGTCGGCACAACATGACATACTTTCAAACTATCCATCTTGTCCAAAGATCTGGCCGAAAAACTTGTGTACAGTAAACTCCAAATGGCTTGCACAAAAATTACCGGCTTTCTAAAAATTGTCGTCATTTATTTATGTGAAGTTCTATTTAAAATGTAAATAAAATTGTCTTAAGTAAACATTTATTTTAAGCTAAAACAGTGAAGCCTCTTACTGTGATAAAGCTATGATAAGCTTCGAGGCACTTATTTTGCGGCATTAAATTAATGGAATTTGTTAAATGGTTACCGAATTTTAAATATGTTTACAATGTCTACGAAAATAAACCTATTTGAACTGTTTTTTTTTTTGTTTTGAGGAAGACTTGAATACACTACCTTTCTGCAACCGCTGAGTCATCAAGGATCTAAATGTCTGCAATCATTTCAATTATTCCTAAACTACATACGTTTTCAGTTTGTCAGATGAAAAGATATCTGTCCGAAAGGTTCAGAGTTCAGAAAAGATATACAGAAACACAAACAGACAAAATTGTTAATAATGTCTTATTGTAATTTAAAGTATTCTCTACTTTACGTTTAAGCCCGAAATTTTGTACTAATTTATTTTATATAAAAAAAGTAAACGGTAACCACCCCTGGATGCTGTATTGCACCAGACAATAAATTATATTTTAAGTAAAAGAGAGAAAAAAAAATACAAATGGCTGTCACAGGACTATCGTGTTTCCGACATCATAAATATTGCGGGGATAATAAAATATATGAGATGGGAGACGTTTCGTGGCGGAGCGATCCTCGTCAAAGGACCAAACGGTATGTCTTGGGTATCAAGTGGAATTTCAAGCACTTTACAATAATCTTATTCTATAGATAAGTAATGATCTCGCATTTATTATTTGACCTGGATGCTGGAATTTTTCAAACAATTCTTAGTTTTTAATCGCATAATGTTTTTTTTTTTTTATAAATTTAAGTTAACAAAAATGTAAAAATCTTGCCATGTGAATGGAATGGATTCGAAGCCGGAATTGTTTTAATTAATGGAAATATCCGTCTTAAATCCATCAGGATATTGAAATGAGTCAACATTATTGCCATAATCCAATTTTACGCTCATAACATCACCGAGAGTCCCTTTCGCTCCTCAGGGACTGGCGTGAAATTATGTATGTAATAGGCAGAAAGAAGTCTTATAGTATATATATTATTATATATATAGTATTATATTTTTGTTTTATGGGATAGGAGGGCAAACGAGCAAGTGGGTCACTTGATGGTAAGTAACTTCACACCGCCCATATACACCGTGGTGCGTTACCGTCCTTTGGGGCAGTAGGAGGAAAAAGGAAGGGGAAAGGGGATCGGGCCTCCGGATACCTCTCTCATCAAACGAAAGACGGCACAAGCCACTTCACGCCGATATTCCGCGAGGTCGTGATATTTCACCGGTCGAGCCAGCCCATTCATGCAGCGAACTTGAAGACTCTACTAGTGTTAAAAATGTAATTTTATAAAAATGATATATACCCATTAACTGATATTAACTAATTTTAAACCTAGATAACACTACCTATTAAGCTTTAAGTGTGATCTTAAATCGAAAAAAACATTTCTCATTCAGTGATATTTATCAGACGTAATTTCCGGAAAGACATTGCGTTCGAATTTGGGGCCTCTTGACACGAGGTCAAACTGTAGACGAAAGGATGGGGTGGCTCTATTCTCTATAGAAGTGACACAGGTTTTGTAACGCATAAGTACTTTTAAATTTTACCAACCATTATACTATTTGAATATTTTTCATTATTTATTCTTTTCGTAATTTTTTCTACCCTAACGGAATTAAACTTCGTTGAATTAAATTTTATGTTTGGACATTTGCATGTTTAGGGCTGTTTTTTTAAGTAATTTTAATATTTAATGATGATAAGCGGATTAACATAATTAGTTATGAAAGTAAATAATCTTCAATCTAAAGTTATAAAAATTACTTTAAAAAAATCGTTAAGTCGACTTCTAGAAACGTAAACCACAAAATCTTTAAATAAATGAAAACAGTACCTTCATAACTAAAAAAAAATACTTTAAAAAAAAGTTAAACCGACTTCTAGAAACGTAAACCACACAATCTATAAGTATATGAAAACAGTACCTCTATAACTAAAAAGCGATAAATAACGTAACTTACTCATTTGTATACTTAATACGATATGCCATAATACTTATAGATTGTGTGGTTTACGTTTCTAGAAGTCGGTTTAACTTTTTTTTAAAAGTATTTTTTTTCACGAGTTTTAGCGATATTGAGTTGTGAACTTCAATAGAAGTTAGTTCATTTACATGGCTTTCAGTTTAGTAAATATATTTTCACATGGTTGATATTTTTAGGGAGTTATAATTGTCATAAATATGTAGTTAGATAAAAGAGTATGATAATACTTGCTAAGTATTTATATTTTTGTAATTATCATGTGTAGACCCAATAACACTGCAGCCCGAATAAAGGCCAATCGAAGCCTGAAAACATTTTTACAGAATTGTGTCCTAACTCCTAACCGTACAAGAGTTCTGTAGCTTCATTATCAGCACAGCAGTATCAGTCGTTGATTCAAGCATACCTCCCAAGCAACACGTTAGTCCTATATACTACTAAACAGTTGCCATCGACTAACTGCAGTACTGTCTCCCAACTCCTAACCGTGAAGGAGTTCTGTGGCTTCTTCATCAGCATAGCAGCATCAGGGGTATATTACAGCATAATTCACAAGCAATACGCTAGCCCTACATACTACCAAGTAGTTTCTATCGACCAATTGCAGTGCTGTCTTCAAACTCCTAACCGTTGAGGAGTTTTGTTGCTTTTTAATCAACACAGCAGCATCAAATGTTGGCACCATAAAGAATATCGCTAATACATCACTATTACGTAATAAAACACCATACTCGCATACAACTTTTGGTGGATGCCATCAATTTCTCCTGGTTCCCATCATCAGATCCTGACCTGGTAAAAATGGAACCATCTCGGAAGTAAACACTATACAACGAAAAAATTTTTTTGAAATCGGTCCATAATTGACGAGAATATCGGTGAACATACATAAAAAAAAAATACATACAAACGAATTGAGAACCTCCTCCTTTTTTCGAAGTCGGTTAAAAACATAGACCGTAATTTATTAGTCTGTACAAGAACTCCCATTTCAGTAGCAATCTATGGCAGCTGTCTCATCTAGATTTAGGTCCTGGTGGATTAATTTCTGATGATGGGATATAATTCGGAAAATACTATTTTCTAAGTCACATTCACTATTAATACGAAGCTAACAACTCGCAGGCTGATAAGATAGGTCCAAAAAATACGTCCATATTATGCATACACCCAATCACGCTTTTTCTCATGCAGGCAGAGACTAATTCTTTTCATTTGCTACAAGTCCCACATACATTTCTTGCTTCCTCCACTGTTACTATCGCTTTCATACATACTCATCGGTTGCGGCCACTCTTGTCCTGGCCTCTCTCCAACATGTCATTAATTTGGTGGTAGATTCACCTAGGTCGACCTCTACCGGTTTGCCCTCTCACACTTGTCTCATAAATTCGTTTGGTCAGTTTTCTTTCGTCCATCCTTTCTACATGCCCAAACCATCTAAGCAATCCTTTCTCTATCCTTGTTACTACATCTTCAATCACACCACAACGATCTGGAATTACAATGTTTCTCATTTAATCCACGAGGTTTACTCCAGCCTCCTCCTCAGACTCGTTATTTCGACAGCATTAAAATGACTTTTTTATAGAAAGATGCAAACGAGCTTGCGGGTCACCTGATGGAAAGCGATCACCGCCACCCATGGCGTCTGCAATACCAGGGGCATCACATAAGCGTTGCTGGCCTTTTAGATGGAAAAAGGCACGTTTCTTGAAAGTTCCTAGGTCGTAGCGGTCCGGAAAAACCGTCGCCGGCAACTGGTTCCATAAAGGAACAGTGCGTGGCAAGAAGTGCCTGTTGAAACGCACTGTTGTCGATCGCCAACCATTCAGCCAATGGGGTGGCGAAAATCAGCTAGCGGTATTATTACTTCGTATGTTTCTCCTGGCATACCCAATATTTACTACTTACATAAATATATTTACTGGAAACAAATAACTGACATTCTAGAACAGTCGGGTAGTGACTAACAACGAAATAAATTGATAAGTATCTAGTAGTAGAACACAACGGCGACGAAAATTTATGTGTTCGGCGAACATTCGAAATTCAGCTGCAAGTTGGCTCTATCGGTAAATCTACAAGCCTTCCTGTTGTGATAAGAAACTGGGGACAGCGAAACTTGCTCGTAAATTTCCGAAAACAAATCACACGCAGTGTTCAATAATACCGTGAATTTCTATTGAAGCATTTGTCCAATCATTTATTCTGATATCTATATTTATAGAATACATTAATATTTATAGGATATTTACGTATATTGGAGTTACGGAAAAAAAACCTAATTTTGTCTGTAGTCTTGTTGAAATAACAAAGGCGAAATCTGCTTTCTTTTAAATAAAATCTGTATGTTTGTACATTTACCGCATTAATTTGGATACATTATACATCGATGTATTGCTATAAGAAATCTAAGAATTAATTCTAAGAATATGTTTCAGTTTACCTACCTCATTAAAATAATTTTGTTCCGCGGAACAATCTTTGGAAATACTTCAGTTAAATTAATTAACAGATTTTAATGCCCTTTTCACGTGTCAATTGACAGAGTTCAATTGACCTCTGTATTAAGAAAAGAATGTATAAGCATTAGAAAGAGCTAGGATTTCCCAATTTTAAGTTAATAGCGATCTTTGAAACCAATTTTTTTTAAAACACATCTTCCATTTCAGGTCAATGCCTTCTCCATTACATTTTAATATGGGCTTTCTGCTGTTATGTTTTGAAGCAATTTTTTTATGGGGTAGGAGGGCAAACGAGCAAGCGTGTCACCTGATGGTAAGCAACCTGCGTCGCCCATGGACACTAGCACCACATATAGTGTTACCGTTGCGTTGCTATCCTTTAAGGGAGTAGGATAGGATAGGATGGGGAAGAGGGGTGGGCCTCCGTGTACCTCTCGCGTCGCACAAAACGTGGCATGAGCCACTTTACGTCGATTTTCTGAGAGGTAATGGTATTTCACCGGTCGAGCCGGGCCGGCTCGACCGGTGAAATGCAGCGAACTGCTTGGCTCTACCACTGTTTATTAACCATTTGAATATTGTATTTAAAACTTCAGGCAGGCCTAAAGCTTGCAGGTTGTAGATTCTTCACTGTCTCTCTTCTACCAGTAATGCAGTAAGTGATTTTTTTTTATTAACGTCTGTCCAAAGACCAGTTTACGGGGTAATGATTCGGTAAATATGTCCTTGTGTCCTTCTTTACGGTTGAGAGCTATCGACCAACAAATTTTACGGCCATGTGAGCAGTACAAATGAGGCGAGAAGTAACCGAGTTTGTTTGAACGAATACATGTATTTTTGGGATTCATCGCTACGCAGTTATAAATATAATAATATCATTTAATAATTAATCAATAAAAGCTATAAATAATTCATATGTAACCTACATTCTGACAGTCGTTTATCTTTTCATAGCGTAATATAACTTCACGCTTTTTTCTACCCGAAGGTAGAGGCTGTTAAGCCTCGTCTCGCCGTTATGTTTGCGTCCAAAATGTAATAGATGGCGGACCTATTGCCATAACGGGCACAAATTTTTTTAGTCATCGACATTTATCACGCCTAACTTCTGAAATTAATTTCGTCACCGGTGTGAGCCAATGTGAGGATTCGAAGCCGCGACCTCTGGATTTTGAAGCGGGTGCTCCGACCACTAGACCACGTAGACTTAATATCTCTTTTCATAGTTTGGATTTCAGATTGATTAAGTAGTACTACTCTTAGTAAGAGAAGGTTATCGATTGTAAAAATATCATTTTAACAACTTTTAATATTTAAATAAGGGAAGACTGGCTTGCTCTTTCTAATATAAACTTGCAAATGAAAAGCGGTCAAATTTCAGGCTGCTACTTAAAGAAATACTTGATCTGTAGAGAAACTTTTGCTGAATTTCAATGACTAGTTTATGTTCTCTCCATACGTCTCATTTGACCTCGCGACTCCAAAGACAAAGTTTACTAGTCCTAATTATGCAGCTATAATACGGCAAAATTTTATCCAAATGTAGAGATTAATATTATTTACAAAGAAATTGCCTATCGAAAGATACTATGCGTGCAATATGTCTGTATATATACGATATATATATAAAATGATTTTTTATGTTAGTTTTAGTTACTTATAATATTCATCTAATTTATTAATTTATGTAGAGACAAGTGGCGGCTATACAAAGGAATAAAATTAATTAATTTTAGGTAGTAGCAGTGTAAATATTTACTCGTTTATTGGCGTACATTTTTGTATTACTATTTCTATGCATTTCACTTTTACTACAGTTACAAAATTTATTTCAATTTAAATTCCGTTGGGTTTCACGGAAGGGAACAATTGTCTCTGCCATTACTTTATTACAATTTGTACAAGCGCAATCTTCGTTCTAAGAATTACATTCTTTTATAGCAAACTAGATGTTTCTTTCGTCTGTTACGAGTTCCTTTTTATCCGACTTCGTTAGGAAGATACCTAGTTGTATTTATATACTTGTTTGGTACTCCTTATTGTTTAAATTCTTAGTTGGATTTTGTTTTAAGAACTATCAATAGTTTCGTCCTAATTAGGCACTATTTATTTATAACAAATCCAGTAACATCTGAAAGAAATTCCCTCTTTTTTAGTTTAGTTTTATTATTATTAAACTAAAACGAATTTTCAATCAGGACATTTATCCTCTTTTTCTGTATACAGTCATATATAGACGGATTAGAGTTAGAAGTTTTTTATTTATATTGTAAACCACTCATTAAAACTACTCATTAATATTACAATACGTCACGACATTGCTTATAAATATATATATATGTATAGATCACATAGCAAAATTATGATCTCCCTACTATCAAATATACAACACAGGCACACAGGCACACACACACACATAGTATACTAAAACCACATAGTATTACTAAAGTATTGTTAAGTCGTAGTTAACCTCTGGGCATGTTTCTAATCTTAGTTTCTCTACTCTGTACTCACTTTACACTAGGCTAGTAAAAGCTTAATCCACCACTCACTCTCGTGGTCTGACACTTTCGTATCGTACCTCAGAATGCCCGTTAATTTATTTCAGAGTTTGTGTTGCTAGAGTAATAATATATGTTCCATGTACGTGTAACAATCTTTACTGAACGTGTCCCTGGGGAAGGTGATGTCAGGAGTCTTAAAAATCGACGTGTGTGTATTACTACAGTTATGGAAGTCAAAGAAGCGAGCCAGGTGTGTAAGAATCGTGCCTTATGACGCTCTGTTCTCTCTGCCTTACCCGCAAGGAACTTGACGTGATGTTATGTCTGTAAATAAATAGATGTTGTGTTATATTAGTTAATATGGTTATGATGGCAGGTGAGTCCTAGCTTAGGAATTTGTACTGAAGAGGGCTATCTTCCGTATCATAAATTTCAATGGCCTTTGTGGTTCAGAACTCTATATTCTATATTAGATGTTCAGAGTACGAATCTTCCAATGCGCTTTCCACGTATGATAGACAATAGGTTTCGCCTTGGGCCGAGAGGTTATTATATAAGTTAAATAAGGGGAAATTATATAGTGCCCGCATTTGGCATTAAGGGTGAAGTTACTCACAGTATAGTAAATTTTATCCTACAAGAGAATTGTGAAATAAATCTGAAAAATAAGTTACTTTTGTCTCTGTAAATTTTAATAATAAGCGCAATATCCTTTGCAGTATGCAATAAGAATTAAGAAAAAGTTACGTCAGATAAAATATTGCTGAGATTAGTTACAGAAAAAAATAACTTGCATTCTTTGAGAAATGGATTAACTAGACAGAATTAAATTTTTATTAGCTTTTTATTAGCTTCACCTGTATGTATGTTTGTATATTTGTATGTTTGTATGTTTGTAGGTTTGTTTGTAACCGACTTCTTTTTTAGTTTCCGCTGATTGCCACTAGATGGTGCGATTTGTGAACTATGTAAATAATAGTTTAAAAAAACTAAAAAACACGCTTTTTATAGAAAACCGAACTAAAAAATAGAAAATAAATTTTAATGAATTTAAATTAAGAAAATAGTTGTTTCTAAGATTTTCGCGAATCTCACTCATTGATTAAAACAACTTTAGGATTATATCTACTTCTAACTTTTAGGATATTATCGAAATGATAATCACTCTACTCATATCTGTCAATAAAATATTTATAACTATTGACACCATGCACCCCACGCTTTTTTGAACGATAGATGGTGCGATTTGTGAACTATGAAAGTTCATAAATCGCACCATCTAGTGGCAATCAGCGGAAAGTTTACGTTATCAACTTGAAACGAGTTCCTTATAAAAGTCACAGATGGCGCTATTCCTCAAATTCGAAACTAAGAAACGCGCTTGTTTTAGAAACCCGAACTAAAAAATATAAAATAAATAATAGTTTAAAAAAACTAAAAAACACGCTTTTTATAGAAAACCGAACTAAAAAACAGAAAAATAAAAAAAATAAAATATTTTAAAAAAAGCGTGGGGTGCATGGTGTCAATAGTTATAAATATTTTATTGACAGATATGAGTAGAGTGATTATCATTTCGATAATATCTTAAAAAGCACCCCACGCTTTTTTTAAAATAAAATATTTTTTTTTTATTTTTCTGTTTTTTAGTTCGGTTTTCTATAAAAAGCGTGTTTTTTAGTTTTTTTAAACTATTATTTATTCACAGTTATTCTGTAAGGACAACGTTAATTAAAGTTTTTATGTAAATTACATTACATTCACATCACATATTGTTATTAGATTTTAAATTTATTTTTAATAGTTTAGTGGTTTAGTAGTTTGATGTAGATTGTTGTGTAGCTTCTGATTGTGCGGCCCTACTTAAACTCCAGAATGTCATCAAGAATTTTTTTTAGGAATTCTGTATCCGTTGTTTCAATTAAGTTATCCTATTTATTAGTTGCGACTAAATATTTCAATTGACGTGTTAGTTAAAAACAATTTACTCAAAGAGATTTATAAAATAATTTGAATAAAAAATAAAGCAACAGAAATAAGTGCCAATTTCGCTCAAGAAAAAACTCTTGAACAATAATGTGAATATTTCCTGTAAAGTTTTTTGGGATTATTTTACTTGTGCGGCATGAGAAGCGAAGAGAATTTACTTAATAAACTGTTGTGTACATTTTATTAACGCCTCGGCACCGAAAAAAAACCTAATGAAGATGTGGAAAGCACTTTATTTGATTTTTCTTCTTTTTTTTTATTCTTCTCAACAACAGAGCAGCGGGCGCTTCCACAAACAGCCAAGTTCAAAGGAATACGAAATTGTCTCAGAAATATATTGAGACTGTTGAGTTTTAAAGTACTTATTTCTGTATCTAATATTTATCTTTAATATTTAATGTGGCTCTTTGTTCTGCGTATTCTTGAATGTTTCGCTCAGTTTTTGGTAAGTAAACTTTTTAATAAAAACATTGGCAAGAAGCACACGCAGATATAAATTAGTTCAACTTTAAAATTTCACGAGTATTGTGATTAATTGTTTTTTTTTATCTGTCTGAAAGATATAAATGAGTTTATATAAAACAAGTTCGTATACAAAAGAATCTTCACAACAGTCATCAGCTTCAGTCATAAAACTCATGCGAATTGTGCTATCATTGAGGAAATGGAAAGTCATTACTACACGATATAATCCACTGCGACTTCTCCAAGTTTAATTTGTTCACGACAAAATTTGAAAGTTATTTTGCTTGCCAATGTTTTGAATTTCTAAAAGTATTACGTTATTAGATTTTTTGTACCCTCACGCTCTTAATTCCCAAAGGTGTAGACAACGCCAATTACTCCTGAATTCGGAGAATGAATTATTTATTACAGTTACACTTGTTTGACAACGTGTCTGTTTGTATCTTTCTACTGACCGGGTGTATAAACTATTGCATCGTCCTTAATTTGATTTTTACAAATATATAGTTAGAATTCTAAAAAAAATATTCAGCTTCAAACTTTACTTCAGCAATATCATTACCAGCTTTAGAAAATGAAAACATAACGTTTCTTTTCGTGAGATAGTTATTCGAAGGCCCTTTCCTGTTCCCTGTCCCTCTTCATCCCTATCCCCATTCCATCTTAAAGGAAGGCAATGTAACTGTCTCGGCGTTGCAGTTGTCCACGGGCGGCGCTAGTCACTTAGTACCATGTTACTCGCTTGCTCCCATAAAAAAGCACACGCGTGTAAATGACTATCAGCAAATTGAAATGGTAATATATTATTCTGCTTTGAATAAAATTATTCTGCTATATTGTCTTTTTTGGTTAACATTTTTAAATTAATAATACCAAGAATGCTACATCCTGACATCTTTTTGATAAATATAAGAAAATCTCATACTAAACTTGTACATTGTCGTAGACAAATTCAAAATGACACAGCTTATGAAGCTTACCTTGATTGTCCCTTCTTCCTGCTGTTATACTTTTGCGCGAAGTTATCTTAAAATGGATGCCATCTTATAATATAAACTATAATATACTTCACATTACAAAATAGTGTAATTTAAATGTGTAAAATAAGAAAGTTTAAGCTGATACTTTAGTAGTTTATTATTTTTTCTAATTTAAACTAAATATGATATGACATGACCATTTAGAGTTCTAGTGAATGAAAATATATAAAATTAAGTGCGATACTAACACGCCTAAATCCTCAAAACTAATTTTCAAAATTGGAATGAACTACATGTTTAAGTTTGAATATAGAATGAAAATTTGAAAATAGAATGAATTGACTTCATGCGTTTATTTTTATTCTGAAGAGAAAATTCTAGAATATTAAGCCAGTTTTATTCAAATTACTACACTTAGTTGCATATCTGTGGCCAGTATTAAAAAAACTACTCAATTTCGAATTTGTGAGCATGAATATGGATATTACATAGGGATTTGCAAGTAAGTGTATTCGTCGTAGGTAGGTTTTAATTATAGGAATTAGTTTGTACGTCGCTATAAAACTACAATCAAGGTAGATGTGACAGTGAAGTATTACCAACATAATAATGGTTTAAGAAATATGCTATGTTTTTAATTAATGACGTAGACGCACACCTTGTGTTTAATTTATGTTTGTTAGATTGAAAAAAACATTGCTACAGTTTAAATTTTAAGATTTATTCATATACTTTGTATAATATGTAAATTATGTTATTTGGAGTAATTTATAAGGATGAGAACACAAGGTGTTGTCCTATTTTTCTCCAAAACAAAATCTATTCTAAAAGTTTTTCGTACAAATGCTTTGAATTCTACTACATGCTTATTTCAGTGTCTGGAGCTTACTTTCTGACTGCGCTGTGAGACCTGGGAAATATAGTAATGAGTTAGTATTAAAGGGAAATATTAGGTTATTTAGGGGTCAGTACTAGTTAGGGAGGATAACCTTTACAGAATTAAAAGTCATACAATCTGATAATAGCACTAAATTGGATAAATATATATCTTGCAGGTGATTTTTTCTATAAAGTGCTGGTTAAAATTTTTGATCCAATAAGTTATTTAAAAAACGTAATTAGCTACTACCTAATAGCCAAACGTATAGGTAGCGTTGCTGCTACATCTCGCCGAATATATAGAGAGTTACAGAGTAGTTAACACAAAAAGTTGTTGACATGTGGCTAAATTCAAACCAGTTGATCACATGAACAGAAATCCATCTGTTAAACCTAAAAAATAAATTACTCATAAAGCCACTTTAGGTAATTATTGATAGTGTTAATAAATCCACTTCTTTCATAGGCCAACATTCAGACCCATACAATACGACTGGCCTGACAACCGATTTGTAAATTTTCCCCTTTAATTTAAGGGGTATCCGTGGGTCGCATCCTGTTCCTGAGACCTGTCGCCATTTCATCCATCCCGCATTCTTGAAGGCTGTAATTTTCCCATGGTAAAAAAAGTCTTGATTATATTTATGCATGTACAATGAATACCTGGCTTAAACTTAATTAAAAGGGCGTACGCGTAGGCGTTAAAAAGTTAACCAAGAAAGTCCAGCTTACTATATACAACGCGGTACTCAAATCGACAAGCGATTCGTAAATTATGGCAGAATGAGCTTGCAGCTACAATAAACGTAGTCGAGCACCGATCACTGCGCACTATTTGCGGAGTGGTATTCATTCGCCGACCGCGTAAAACAATGTTGTTTAGTCTGATGGAATGGTCTGAAAAGAAAAACGTAAAAAATCCAGTGGCTCACAGCTTAAATTGTGCATCACAATTAATGGGCTGTGAAAAGAGATTAAAGAAATTGAGAGCGTCAGCGGAACCCGTATAACGTTTGGTGTACTCTACTATTTTTTAGGATGATTGAAATCAGTACACATTCGTTTTATAGCCTATAATGTTACACTAAAAGTGATAAAGTTGTTTTATATATTGACGCCTTTAATATCCAAAGGTATTGGATTTGTGTCTTTAAACGATAAAAGTGGCATTGGGTAAACGATAATTATAACTGGTCTGTCAAGCCTATTATATCGATAAGTATAAGTAGCAATTATGTCTTGACTCATTGAATATGTCGATATTCATCATATACAACTTCTGAAAAGATTTCTCAAACGTTATAGGTGAGTACCAGAGAATGTGAACTTGGGACTTCTTATTCCAAAAGCGGGCTGGCAATAGCTTCCAAAAAGGTTTGAATCGTAATATTTTCTATGTAAGCATTGAAGCCCGGAACTGTTAAAAACAGTCATTCGTCTAAATCACTAGGTTATAACAACCAAAAATCCGGGTTTATATTGTCATTTAAAAAGCCTATCTTCGCTTTAAAGTTGTAATATATAGTAAAATAAACTTTTACCGACCGGGTGTAAAACATTACTGCAATATGTCAATGTGCCCATTTATACACGTAGCCCTAGCCTTTTGTGACTCTACGTGACTTATCACGTTCTGCACACCCCACCCCCATAGGCACAAACCACCCCCCATTTAAACGTGTTTCCTTTTTTTTGTGTACAATTTACGAGGCAACGTTTAATAGAATATTTTAACTTTTTATATATGAAACGACTTCTAAAAAAATATATTTATAATATTGGCGTACTCAAAATTTATCTTGCATTTTGTAGTTAAGTTATTGGTTGCCCGCCAGCCCGTGTACCGTTGTGCCGTTTTCAGTGGGTAGTTTTTGAACGCAGTTTAAACTTTAATAAAATTTAATTATTCAATTTAACTTACAAAACGACAGACGTAGACGTCGAATATAAAGAGTACAAGATTACCGCTGAGAAAGTATTAAAACTAATTCAGGAGATTTGCAAATTCCAAACGAATTTGTTGAAGAGCCATGTAGTCAAGAATGACGTAAAGTGACTCTAGTCACGTTTCAGCAACAAAGGTATCCTTAGGCTTAACAGCTTCTCCTTTTCCACTTTCAAACCTTCGCTATTATATCTTAAAAGGCAACCCAATTGTATTGTATTGCAGTTGTCCACGGGCGTCGCTAGTCGCTAACCATCAGGCTGTTGTTAGTTTGCCTCCTAACCCTAAACATTTCATAAAAAAAATTAAACTTTGTTAAATTTCATTAAAATTCTTAATATATTATATCATTAGCACGAGCTTCCTAGCGATTTAATATAATTGTTATTTCGGAAAGTCATTTGTTAGTTTTATTTATGTTTAAATGCTACAATTCAGGAGCCGTGGGTTTGATTCCGACTCTTTTCAATGCTTTCTCCGAATTTTATCGATGGTTATTTGTGATAAATATCGATAACTGACAAATTTGTGCCTACTATAATCGCAATAGGCTAGCCACTTATTCCATTTGGGACGTAACGTAACGATTCGGCGAGTGGAGGTTTTAACAGCCGCTGCCTACAGCTTCGGGTAGAAAAAGGAACGAAGTTACGTTTCATGTACATTTAAATGCTACGTGACGAAGATTTAAATTATTAAAATTATTTGCAAATCTACGTGCGCCATCTGTCGGAATCTGAAATCGGCTTTTCGAACATTAGAGCACACCTGTGGCTAATCGCTTGCTACTCTCGCGAACTAACTACTTCTCCATTTGGATATTCATCGTGTTCTTGATATATTAAAATCATAATATCACAGTGAAACTAATTTCAGTTTTTAATTAAAAACTTCTTTGATGACGGTAACAATGGAATATCACTTTTTTGTTCATGAATAGAACTTTTATCTAGCAGCGTAGTATATAAAGATCTACGAAGTACCAATCTATTCTGTATCTTCTTGAATAGTACTCAGCAATAATTATTGACGGTAACTAATGTGTCAAATCTACAATTCTATCTTCCAGTGTTGATATTTAATTTGTATAATTTATATTTTCATCTTTCGAGACGTGTTTGGAGGAGGCCTTCACCCACAGAGGGGTCCTTGCTTAATGACTCTATTAGAGTTTTAAGTTAATATTTTTTTTTTAATTTTTTTATTTATATTTAGCAAGTAATTAAAAGGCTTTTTTTATTTTATTTTATTTTATTTTATTTTCACCTTAGCTGCAAAAAGAGTAGAAACTCGCTAGATAAGACTTAGAGTGTACAACGAAGAATTAATCACTAAAATATACACGAGTTACATCAAAAGATTGTGTATATTTTTATTTATATATTACAATCCATATTTGTCTAAAAGTGGGAGATTATATTAGTGAACTGAGTCGCGTCGTTGCAGCAGATCAACCCATTATATAAAACAACTACGATGCGTCACTACTTTGTACGCTCTAATGATATTATGTTCGCCGTCAAAATCAAAATTACAATATTATTTATTTTGTAAAGCGCAGGACTCTGAAAATAGTCCAATTCATGTACATAATATCATTCAATTATCATGCTTATTAAAGTAAAACACGGATTTAATCAAGCACAACATTTGTCATCACCACTGATTCCGAGTGTCGGGCCTACCATGAGAAGACCCGGGCAAGAGACTCATGTGCCTAATACGCCTTTGTAACGTTTAAACAACGATTTATTAACACTAAGGTATATCTATGAAGTGAACATCGTAGCTTTTTGATATTCATCTTCAATTGTATCTATTGCTCCTTCTGCAAAACGCATCAACCTTCCTCATGGGGTCCTTTGGGCATATCACAAAATATATATGACAATCGATGCACCACCGCAACGAACTAATGGTGCTCACTCTAATAGGAAGCAGAGCAATGAAATTATAGCATAGACAAAAGGCTCTCTGCAACTTCTAATGCGATATTTTTCTTAAGAAAATTTATATATATAAGTCCTCTTTATGAGAGGTCATAAGTTCTCGATTAAAGACGAAATCTTTTGTTGTAATCAATTTAGTTTTCAATCAACCGGAATTCAACCAATTAAATAACATTCCTCTCTTTTTATTCTTGTTCGAAGGAATCTACTGATATGGAATTGAATTAAACAATTTGTCGAGTTCAATCGGTTGAACAGTCACTATTATTGCTTCCAACTGACAATAGGCAATTCGGAAATGGTTTCTACGTGTTACTACTATAGATAAAATGTCAGGCTTTGTATAGTAGAACTATAAAGTGCTTAAGTTAAATGCTAGCTTACCCTAAAGTTTTAGATTGCTCGCATAGTTATGAGATCTTTAGTTGCGAATAGGTTTGAGCTAGGAATGTGACAGGACTGTAGGTCTCAAATATTTGATACACTTGGGTGTTTCTAATCAAGCGCTAAGTTCATTACAAAATAAAACTATATTGTTTTGTTTTTTCATTTAACATAACATAAATTCACGCCTTTTTCTACCCGAAGGTGTAGGCAGTTGCTGTTAATCTATTCCATTTGGGACGTAAACATAACGCCGAGTCGACGTTGTGTTTACGTCCCAAATGGAATAGTTGGCGAATGTATTGCAATACCGGGCATCGATATTTATCACACATAACTTTCGAAATTAATTTCGAAAAGGTATGTGCCAGGATTCAAATACGCCACCTCTGGATTCAGAAGCCGTGTGTTCGACCGCTGAGCAACCGAGATTTTTTTTTCATTTAGCTACGCCATTTTTAAATATTAGAACAAACTGCCTGCGTCGGTGTACAGCTATAAAGTGTACGTCTTCAAAAAGATAGTGAATAGGTTTCAGGCCAGTAAGCTTCATCATCATGCACTGGTCTGTGCGTGATAAAAAAACGGACATCTGTAACACATAGTCATACAGTGGCGTTGCTGGTCTTTAAAATGGAATGGCCTGCGGCACTTTACGTCGATATTCTGATAGGTCGTGGTGTTTCACCAGTGAAGACAGCCCATTCATATAGCGTACTGCTTGGCACAACCACCGTTAAATTACTTAATTGCTGATTATAGAAATGTAGGTCAATATTATTGAATCTCTACTTCTGAACATTCTAGTAAGACGTTATCTCAGTTTACTAAACGGTAGTAACGCTAACCTTTATTCAAACTTTAACTTCTAAAGTAAGTAAAATACTTCTGACTAATAAAATCTAGTTTTATATGTAAGTATATTTAGATTGATTTAATTTGAATTTAGTTAGCTGTTAACTACGCGATATAAAAGCATTTCCACTTATTCTTTATTTCGTACAAAGTTGTGCAATTTTCAAATTGAGACTAAAACGTTAGCATATTTTTCCGCTACCCATATTATATAGAGCTAATAAAACAGACAGTTAAATTTATATGAGACTCACTACTACCCTTACAATCGACGCAACATTGTTTTATGCCAATAACACATGCAACTATGTGTTATTTTTAAGTTCAGTTTGCATTAAAGAAAACAGGCTCCGTAGTCCAATGGTTGAATTCCCGCTTCTGAAGACTGTTCGATTCCGGACTCGGGCCATGCCAGCCATGATTTCTCTTTTCGATAGTTATGTGTGATGAATATTGATGATTGACAACTTTGTGCCCGGTGTATGGCAATAGGTTCAGCCACCGATTGCATTTGGGATGTAACATCCGCTATCTTTATCTTGGGGTAGAAAAATGCAATTAATTTACATAGCGAGATCTAGTTTCCAACTTAAATTACCGACTTTTATTACAAGTGATATTTATATTAGAGATACATATATGCTGTGTGGCGCCGGCTTAGAATACCGCCACCCCATCTTTTCCGGTGGGTGTCGTAAAAGGCGACTTTGGGAAAAGGCTGGAAGAATGGGCAGCAGCATTCTCTCTCAACAAAATACAGCCTACTGCGATCGCCAACCCGCCTGCCAAGCGAGTGTACGGACCAGCAGTTGTGGCGCTCTATGGAGGAGGCCTGTCCAGCAGTGGACCTCAAAAGGCAAATGATGATGATATATATCTTAAAAATTCAAGAAGAGTTGAAAGGAGTGTATAAGTATCGTGTCTTACGGCGCTCTGTTCTCTGTACCTTGCCTCACAAGAGACTTGACCTGAAGTTCAGTATGTAAGTAATTGAGCATATTCTTTGACAATTATTCTACAGGCGCTATTTTTCATTAGTACACTACTCATCACATAATAAATAAAAACTCGTCTACAGCAAGCGTTGTCTAGACTGTGTTTTTAATTAAAGTATAAAGTATTTGTGATGTAAATAAAGTTTTCAATTACCCTTACACAAGCTGGGGAAGATATACAACCTTTGGGAATGTATCTTTCAGTTTTTCGAACTGAATTATTTCAGCTGTCACAGTGACAGACTCCTTGTGCACATGTTGCGCCTTTTTTGTAGGACGACATGTTCGCGAATCAATTTATTATAACTATAATGGGTTCCTGTTTTCTTTTGTTCTTATATTTATATATAGATATATATATTAAAAAAATGTTTCTTTCTTTTTGAGTTTTACATTTGTTATTTTATTTATAAGTAAATAACGTACCTATATAACATTCACCAAGCCAGTTACAGTACAACAGTCTGCCAGAGAAACACAAACCCCCTTTTTTGCATCGGATAAAAACAAAACATTTTTGTCGAAGATATATTTAAGAGTAAATACAAATACAAGTCTAGTGCAAGTTCTCTCAAGAAGTTTAATTAAACCGAACCGCGGAGAAAGAAACCGCACCCTTCTAAGAAGACAGTTATTAAGCTTACAGAGAAGACAATTAGTTATTAGCAATTCTCTGTTGAAATACATACATGAACTGGTACTTAATAAGAAATAAAATACGTTATTACGCCCAATATATGTTGGGCTTTAGTTCACCCTTTTTATGGGAAAAGGCGGCCAACTTGCGCCACCAGTGAACATTTGTAATACCGAATGCTGTGAACTTTGTGGCTCTACCAATGAAGGTTCTACGAAAATAGAGATTCGTGCATGATCTTGCTATGAGCAAAACAGTATCAGTCAATGAGTTGCATTAAAAAAATATTTTTCATTTACTTGAAAATCAAAATATAACATAGTATCCGCTAATAAGTTAGCGGATTTAGTTATACATTTTTTTATTGCAAACGAATTACCTTTAAAACAATAAGTATGGTATTGCTCGTATTTAAAATAATTTTGTGTTACAAAGTCGACATTAAATAGTCAAAAAGATTCATTTCGTCGTAACGACCACAACATTATCGATAGCGAGTCACGTTCCAGCTATTACTACGGGCTTATTGAGAACAATAATCTTTATATTTTATTATATTATATACTTAAAAACCGGCCTATATCACAATATTATGGTTCTTACGATCTATTGACGGGTTATAGCGCGAAATAAAACAATAAAACTATCGTTTAAACATTGATTCCCTTTTTTGTCCAAATAATAAGTGGCGTTAGTTCTAAGTTAAGCTAAGCTTCAATAATATATGCACTATCGCTTTAATGCCTCGTTTTAAATAATATTTCTAATCAGATTATTAATAAAAATTACTAAAAAGTTCAAGTTGTCATCTGTAATTAAAATATAATTTTAGTAAAACGAAACGCCTCGTCTGCAAATATAGACAAGAAGGGTGTGACCAATGTAGGCTTTGGATAAATCTCCATTCAAGGGAAAATGAAGGATGCTCCACTTTAAAATTGATGACGTACAAAACGCTGATAGAGCCATCGGGGGCTCATTTAAATGTCGCCAAATGGGATGAGAAGCTCTTCAGCTTTTGTATTATATACGTTAATAATCGTAGCCGCTCACTCCAGATTTTATCACTGAAATACACTGTAATTTTAATAAAGTCTATATACGAAAAAAATGTTGTTGAGTGTCAAGTTAAATTGGAGATTTCAATTTGAAAGATATTTCTTTATAGCTATTACTTATTCTTTGAAAGTTAGAATACACGTTTTCAGGCATGGCAGTTGATATTTTCAAAGAGGTGTAAATTTATTACGTGTTACTGTCGTAAAATATAACGTACATAGCTTAAAAAGCTTGATGTCAGTAAAATAAAAAGCACATGTGCCAAATCATAATATTGCATACTTAAGCTTCGAAAACATCTGTTGGGAAAACCTGTAATGGGTTTCCGGTATACCTGGTAAGTTAAATTGGAAAACTCCAAATACTTGAAAGATATCTTTTCATAGTATTTATTTATTTTTTAAACGTAAGCACTCTTTCATGAAATAAGTACTTGAGAGTGGCTCAAGATATTTTCAGGGTATTCTGAAACACAATAGAAATGATATTATTATACGGATATTTTAGAAAAGTAACCAATATATGGTTAATCCTCCTATCACCAACTGTAATAGTCCAAGTATGAGGTCAGTATATGAATTGGCCTGCACGACCGGTGAAATACCATCTTTTAAAATATCAACGTAAGGTGGCTCATGCCACGTTTCGCTTGGTAAGAGAGGTACACGGAGGCCTAACCCCTTCCCTTCTACCCTTTCCATCCCACTTCCCCTTACATTAGTGACACGTTTGCACGTTTGTCTCCCTATTAAATAAAAAAAAACACCTGAAGTGGCACTTATTACTTGGCACACCAAATTGCCTATTGCCAAATATCGCACAATTTTTAGTGAACTGGATTTAGACTGAAACATTAGTGTAGTGATAAGTATATATGTCTACTGATATATTTAGAATTCTTTGGTATTAAATATGTACTTAAATTGGAACTCAAAATGTCCAAATTAGAAATTGAATGCTGAACCACTAAGCCACTAAGACTTCACATTATATGTACATCGATCTTCATAAATGTGACTACAACTTTAAAGAACGGTAACGCCAAGGCTTTATCTAGCTAGATGGCTGAATAATAGAACTTGAGAAGTTTTGCAGGTAGTTTAGTTGGACAGGTGTTTTTAGTTGGCGAGTTGGTAATACTCTTCGTAACCCGGTATAGGATTTCAGAATTGTTCGAGAAACACTAATCAGTTCTCCAACTGTGTAAAATGGGGTTATGTTTATCTATTGTTTAGTGATGGAGTATAATAAGATATACTAGCTGTTGAAAACACCAGTTAATAAGGGTTTTCATAATTATTTTGGAAACATTTTATTTATTCAAGAAAAATATTATCATTTGTTCATGTCGTAATTTGTGCCGATATTTTATGAATAAACAACTGTAAAGATATAATTAGAGTAACTTCTTTAGTCTCGGTGGTCCAGTGCTCGAGCACACGGCTTCTGAATCCAGAGGTCGCGGGCTCGAATCCTCACACTGGCTCACACCAATGACGGAAGTTAAGTGTGAAAAATATCAATAGCGGAAAAATTTGTGCCCAGTTTGGCAATAGGTTTGCCACCTACTCCATTTGGGACGTAAACATAACGGCGAGACAACATTAACAGCCGCTGCCTACACCCTCGGGTAGAGAAAGGCGTGCAGTTATGTTATGTTCTATAGTTAAAATTAACCTTTAGGCATAATCTCAGATACTTTAACAGAAACCTTAAGAACCCAAATGCCATAACATCGAAAATTGATTTTAATTTACTAAACTTTACTTATTTGTTTAACTTAAAGCCAAGTGCCGTGCGGGGTAGGCAGAGAGAGAGAAGAGTGACATAACAATATTAATTTTAATATTCTCTCAGCGTATGCATGAATATTAAATACCAATAGTGATAATTACTCGTTATATTAATCAGTTTTACAGTCAAATAACAATAATCTTAATATTAAATATCTCACACTGTTATTACGCAGATATTTACTTAGCTTCAATAATGTATTTGCATGTATAATTAAGTCTCGACTAGAGCACACCTAGATATACACGGCTTGTATATTTTAACAAGAATATCAGAGAACGTAATAATTATATTCTAATAAGACATATTATGTATGTATCTGTGAAAATATTTACTATCAGAATATTCATGAGAAATAAAACTTTAAATAATATTTAAAAGTGTTGGGAATATGAGTCTACGAAGTAGATACCCCAGATGGTTAAACAAGCTAAAATTATTCTGGATTTTCCCAGAAAAAGCTGAGAATAGAGAAGAACAGAACAAGTTGTACTGTAATCTATGAAAGCTTTTCATATCACATACGAATCCATCCCACAGATTAACAGACAAGCTCAAATTATTCTGGATTTTTTAAAAACAAGCTGAGAATAGAAAAGAACTGAACAAGTTGTACAGTAATTTATCTACAAAAGCTTTTCTGACGAATTCTATATCACTTTCATTGAATAATGTAAGTAATTAAAATGATGCATGTTCTATGTAAATAGTAATAAGTTTAAGCAAATATAAATACGTTTTGAGATATTGTTTGTTCTATTTGTACTGAAATAGCGGCTTTGATTTTGTCTACTTTTTAAATTTAAATTATGTGGCATCAAAGTTTGCTACTAATCTTTGGCAACAAAAATTACTTTAAATATATTTATAATTAAAACTAGCTGACCCGGCGAATTTTGTTTCGCCTTGGTAGCAATAACATAACATAGCCCCGACCCGCCCTTATATTTACGTCCCAAATGGAATAGGTGGCGAACCTATCGCCATACCGGGCACAAAGTCATCGATATTTATCACACATAACTTTCGAAATTAATTTCGAAAAGTCATTGGTCTGTGCCAGGATTCGCACCTGCGATCTCTGGATTCAGAAGCCGAGTGCTCGACCACTGGACCACCGAGACTATTAACGGAAGGAATAAAAAAATAAATAAAAGATTATTTCTTCAAAACTAACTTATGTGTTACATACATCAACTACCTAGTAATCAACTACCGTGAAAATCGGGCTAACCATTCAGGTTATTTCAATATTATATTACAAACAGAAACTCCAATTTTATTTATATGCAGACACAATAGTGTTTTCTAATAATGTTTACTGCACAAATATATTTTCTATCTTAGAGGAGATCGCCAAAAAAACAATATCATGTACCTGCAAGAGTCGATCGATAGTCTATTTTTAGACCACTGCGCCAGGTCCGTTACGAGACAAATTCGTATCACATCAAAATCTATAAACTGTGGCAGGTTACTGACATTTGTCATTGCTGCTTCGATCCCTTGGACAGTAGCGTAATGATATATTATCCATTTATCTTTCTCAATAAAGGTACTACTTAAAAATACATTTTAAATTGTATTATTAGTTCTCGAGGCAAGCCCAATGAAACATTGAGACAAAACAGTATTAATGCTCTATAATTCTATAATTTCACGTCCTTGTTAACCTGATGGTGTAGGCAGTGGCTAACCTCGACTCACCAAATAATTACGTTCCAAATGGAACACGTGGCGGAACCTATTACAATAACACTAGGTACAAAGTTGTCAGTATACAACTTTCGGCAATATTCCGAGTAGGTAGTAACTTTTTTATTTTTGACTATTTTTAAAATGCAAAAATTAAAATTAAAAACAAAATGCCTACTTTGATTTTAGATAAAGATGATTTATATAGAAACAAACGTGAACGTGCACAAAATAATTTTACAATCTATTTACTGAAAGCCTGAAAAGAGGCTTAATATCCTATTGAAGCACGCCATTAGAGGCGCGCCATGTAAAAGATTACTTTTTATTAGATTATATAAAATATTAATCAGAGAATGTTATCAATCTCCGGTGACGTAATTTTGCTCAGGGGAGTAATTACCCATGGAGGAACGGGTAGGAAAGGAAGGAAAACGAAAGAAGAATTCTTACAAGGATATGTTTTATTGTCGGTGTATTTTCAGAACGATAATGAAGGGAATTGGAACAATGATAAATCATTACGCAGAATAATGGGAATGGTTGAAAAAAAAGCGGCCAATTGGGTGTTCGAGTTACCCAGGCATGGTTCCGTAGCTATAAAAACGGCAGACATTTTAAGGACTATATTGAAACAGCTATTTTATATTTGTTTTCTTAAATCTAATATATTAAATTCTCGAGTCTAGATGTGCGTAATTGAACTCCTCCGAAACGGCTTGACCGATTCTCATGAAATTTTATGTGCGTGTCGGGTAGGTCTGAGAATAGGACAACATCTATTTTTCATCCCCCTAAATCACAAGGGTAGCCCACCCCTCAATTTTTTTTTTAATTTTTCGACATATTTCTGTTTCTTATTTTTTTTATAAAACGGGATACAAAAATACATGCAACCCTAAATTTTCAACGCCCTACGACCAACCCCTATTTTTGAAATTTTATTTTTCGGCAAGACAACGTTTGCTGGGTCAGCTAGTTTATATTATACTTATAAAGAGCCCTCGTAGAAGTAAAGAGCCCCGATATCTTTAATATACAGTCATCTACCCGTATTTGACCGTTTTTTGGCATAGAGACTAGTACTGACGTTTTCAATGAATTGGGCTCGTAAAGATACGAATAAAACAAATTATCATCGCTTAAGGCGAGAGAGTAAAGTAAATAGGCTTTTGCAAAGCTAAAATGTGTGTGCATTATAACGTAAGATGGCAAGATCCTTTAGCGTCAGGTACTTTTCAGTTAACTGGAATATTTTTAAAGGTGTCTTTTTAAGAAATCGTTTCAATCCACGCGATTTTTATCCGAATGCGACAGGAGGGGGATTATTATTATATTTCTGTATTTACACATATAATAAAATCGTAGGAGAGTCAAACTATACATTGAATATTATTTTTTTAGAATTCTTGGGACATTATCTACAATTAATACCAAATCTAAGATAAACCTAAAATATGTTTTATTGACTTTTGAATTTTTGTCCGTGTGAGCCAGTGTGAGGATTCGAACCCGCTACCTCTAGATTTAGAAGCGGGTGCTCGACCACTGGATCACCGAGACCCACCAAGTACAGAAACTGAAATAAATTTATCATAGTAATGAAGCCACTATTCATTTAGTCGTTAACTCACAAATTATTTGAAGAAATCGTTCGGAAACAAGTCTCGGTGGCGCAGTGGTCGAGCACACGGCTTCTGATCCAGAGGTCCGGGTTCGATTCCAAACACTGGCTTACACCAATGACTTTTCGAAATTGTTTTCGGAAGTTATGTGTGATAAATATCGATCACTGAAAAACTTTGTGCCCGGTATGGCAATGGGTTCGCCACCTATTCCATTTGGGACGTAAACATAACGGCGAGACGAGGCTTAACAGCCGATACCTACACCTTAGGGTAACAAAAATCGTGAAGTTATGTTATGTTTATTTCAAGAAATAATTAAACGTATTCTTGTTTTTTTTTATAAACTTCCTTTGATCATAAAAAAAATACAAAATGTTGGTCTAAAAATATTAATTTTATTTACAACATAAAAAATAGCTGATGATACCTTCAAGTTTCAGTCATCCCTAATTGAAAATAGCTTCCACGCTCGGGTATACAGTGAAAATTAGTGCGAGGCGTCCAGGAAAATTGACCAAAATGTCGTCTGCGCTTCTCATCTGCTTTTTAATTGGTTTGCAAGTATTCTGATGAAAGCCAGGAGAAGTTTTTTTTATACTGTCTCTGTTGCAGCATCATATACAGATTAAAACTAGACCGGACAGAAATGTGTGCTGTTCCAAAATGAATTCTAAGGTACCTTTGTAAGTTATAATTATTATTTTATGGTGCTTTTATTAAGCGTAAATATGTAACAGACGTGGTTGCTTTCTCATTTATAATGTTTGTATTTCTATACAAAGTTTATTAATACATCGTTAGAATATTAAAGCATGAAAATGCACGGAGAGTGAATTTTTCTATTATTTAATTAGTGGAAAGGAATTATTACTATTGTTTTATGAGAGAGGGCAAACGAGCACCTGATGATAAGCAACTACCGCCGTCCATGGACACCTGCAATACTGATAGTGATTCAGTTGCGTTACCAACCTGTAAGGGGAGGAAATAGCCAGGAAGGTTGGTGAAGGGCCCTTGGATACCTCTTTCACCGAACGAAATGTGACATGAGTGGCATTTTACGTCGAAGTTTTGAGAGACAGAGATATTTTTGCTGTATTTCTGGTTGAACCAGCCCATTCATGCAGCGTGGCATACATGCACATCAACAACAATTTCCACTAAAAAATCTTATTGCAAAAGTAAAAAACCATCAACAATCCAATGTGAGTAAGAGGTTAGTAAATATTCCACATAACTTTGTACTTCCTCTGAATTATAAATCACAATGTATAAAGAGACCATTCATTAAGTGACCGAGGCGTTTGACCTTTGCATTGAAAAGACTACGCCAAGGAAACTTTCCCAAATAAAGGACTGCTGCCGCTCATGTTCCATGGAAATGGAAGAAACTTAGAAGATGGTAGAAAATTTATGAACTTTCATTGTTACATTGAGCGGGAAAAAATTGTTTTTGCAAAGTGGTTGTATAGAAGTAATATAATCAAATATTTAACCACAAAAAAAGTCGTTTTAGTGGCGTCAGACATCGAGCACTCAGCTTCTGAATCAAGAAATCTTTGGTTCATATCCGGGTTTACACTTAAGATTCTTTGGAATTCTTCACAAAAGTTATTTGTGATAAATATAAGAAGTTATGTTCGACAACATTGTGACCGGCAGATGGCAACAGGTTTAACCACCTACTTTCGTTTAGGATGTATGAAAAATGACGAGTTGCGGCCTCTAGGCAAAGCGACTCTAAGGGAAAAAGCATAAATTTTATAAATACATAAATCTACTTAAAAATCAAAAAGATATCAAGAATTATGAAGGAGAATTAAGACGAATACTTATTTGTAATCTTGCTCAAGTTGGCAGTGTTTCATTGTAGCCAGCGTACAAACATGTGAAGCGAAGTCGAGCAAAGCATGAATATTTATGTAATTGTAGCCGGTAAGCGTACTTATAATTCAATCGCATGCACTCCCTAGACGGTTGGTAGTATTTGCTGTGCAAATTTTGCGGTTAGCTTCATCAAAGCTTACGACTTGGAAAACTCCCTTGGATGATTTATACCAATTGTTTTAAGCAATTTCTGTTATTATATTTTTAAATTATTCATCTTTTCACATATTTTATCATCAACTTCTACATTACTATATCTAACTTATTATATTACTACTTGTTATATTACTAACTGGGAGAGACCTATGTCCAGCAGTGGACTCCAATAGGCTAATGATGAATGATGAACTTATTTGAAACTGTTGTTGCTCTAGGTGTATCAATGACTAGGTAATCATGAATCAGTACCGCTAACTTTTCAGAAATCTTTTTGGAATTGACATACGATTGACAAAATTGTGTCCAATGCATGGGATTGGTATATTGCCGTTCTGATATATTTAATGTTATAAAAATAATGTTAGCGCTGGTTTGTTTTTATTTTCATTTGTCAATACAATTAAGTTTCTCCTTTATGTTTCATGTTTTTCTCAACAAATGTTTTATATCCGATGTGAATGTCATCAATTTCTTCGTCGTTCTTTCATTTAACTGAGTTGGATTGTTATTGTTTTGTTGAATTTCTTATTTGAACTATGCCGTTAACATAATCAATTCTTTGAAACTTTTATTGCTCAAAATTTAGCTACTTCTGTTTTCTATTCACATATGAAACATTTTCAAAGTGCTACTTTATTTTATATATAACTTATGTCTAATGTGTTCTTCAGTTTGATTTGGAAATTTGATTTAATATTATGTAATGTACGTAAAATAAAGTATATTAATTTAAATATCTATGAGGAATATATACAGCTCATTATTTAATATATTTGTCAAGGAATTTATGTTGAATAAAAGAATTGAATAAAATGTTATCTAATATATATTAATTGTTTTTTGATATAGACTCGCTACATAATTAACGCTTGTGTAATTTAAAATCAGTGTTTGTTAATATGTAATTTTAATGAATTATCAACCTGAAGTTGATATGACTGCAAGCTTAGGTACAAATATAAAATCACTGTGAAGTAACGATGAATCAAAATATCTACCATCAGAAAGAAAAATTACGTGCTGAACTTGCCGATTTTGATAATTAAATTTCAAATATTACAAAAAGCTACAATTTGTCTTCTTCTAAGTATAAAACATAACAAGCCACCCAATTATAGGGAAGTAAAAAAAAAATCTTTCCCGGCGAAAACAATTTAACTTTTATATTCACCGAAAATTTATGGCCACAAGTATAAGTACACACACCAAGTGTTATTAGAAGACATAAAATCTCAGCTACTCCGAGATGAGAAAAAAATGTATGAGAGGCTGAACCCTCAGTCTAGTTTTCTAGGTGGGTAATTTACTTTTTTCGTGTAATCGGTAGTTTGTTCTGATGCCATCCTATTTCTCTACTGAACACCACCACCGATATAGGCTTCAATTTCAGCGTTCCAAAATAAGGCTTAGTTTAATCATACAGTGTTCGGATATAAATGGTAAATTTTATAAAAAAAATATTTCGATGATATCTAAACTTTAGCCATTTATCACAAACTAATTCTTCTTCCTACAAAAAGAACGCATTTTTTTTGGAATTTAATCCCTTTCATAACTTGTCGGTTACCTCATAATCACCATACTCGCTAGTAAATTTGTAACTATAATAATATGGCAATAATTTGCACTACATAGTATTTTTTTTAATTATTTGATTTTTCTAGCTCGGTCATTAAGGTTTGTTTCGTGAAAACTTCAGGCCAAATTCCTTACGGGGTAGGCAGACAGAACAGAACGCAGTTTATCAGTAATCAAAGTTTTCGGAACCAAAAAAATAGTAAATTCGTATTCAAACGTGGAACCTATCCAACATTTGTTCCTATCATAATCACTTTTTCACGAATCATTAGCCATTGAGATGAAAACTGTATATATTTCTCTTAGTGCTTGTACAATGAATCATATTTTTACTCTTATATTCTGCAATATATATGTACAAGTTTATTTGAAAGTTAAATTTTATTCAGCGTAAATGGAAATATCTTGCGACAGTATTAGGGATTTTGTACGTCGAATACTTTTCGCGAAACTCCTAACTTCGAGAATAGCAGTTGTTCTTTTTCAGGAGTATTTCCGGTAATCCGCTGAAATAGGACGACTGTTTAAATTCGAAAGATATTTTGGAATTTTGGAAACTTTTCTATTTTTTATAAAGGTAATAAACCTTTAATGATTTTATTTCAAACATGTTCAGAGACAAGCAAATTAAAAATAAAATCCACAGCTTATTCAAATATTCGTCTTATATGCTTTGGCTACCTCACTTAGACGTAAGTACCTATATTATGTAATACAGTTGTTTCAGAACTAATCCCCAACTTAAACTTGGCTTGCTCAAATTTGTCTTTCTTATGAGATTTATTTTATACAAGAAATTGTGTTCTGTTTGAAGGTAAGAGACCTTATAAACTGGAGGCTCTGAGCGGCACATAGTTAAGGCAAAAAGGAAAAGTAAATAAAGCCCGTAATACATTTTATACAAATGAAGTTGGTACCTTGGACATTTCACAAGATAAATTAATTTGTACAAGTACCCTATAAAATATTATGTAATTTTGCCTATGTTACCTGCAGTACAGTGTTACCGTTGCATTGCCGACCTATAAGAGCGTCTTTCAGGCACACCTAATTAACGGCGATCTTCTGAGGTTGTGTTATTGCACCGGTCGAGCCGGCTCATTTATGCAGCGAATTTTTTGGTTCTACCACTGTTAAAGACTAAGAAACCAGAAGAATAAGAATATCGTTATATCTTCAAGTTTATAATTTATAATCAATATTTTCTCATGAGATGCTTCAATCATTAAAAAGAAAATCCAATGTTAAAGTAGAAATCTACAAAAATCTTTATTTGCCTATTTCTAATTTATTTTTTAGGTAAAATAGTTAAGATTCTCTCATTAATAACTTAGTAAAATGTGATGATTTACTTATAATATATAAAACGTGCGGAAACTCCAAAGCGCCGATTAATATCACTTAAATGTCAAACTATTACCATTAAGTAAGAACTAAAGCTAATTTTTCACTTAACTTTGAATACACTTTGAATCGTAAATCATAATACAGACTATAGAATATGCAATGAACGTCTGAGGTTCATGACCTGTGCGTATAATAGATGGCTTTTAGGTAATATTTTCAAAGAAAGAACTTCTGCCATGAATGCTTTAATTTTTTTACATAGATACATACATAATATAGATAAATGCGATGTGAAACTTTAAAAATCATAGTAAAAGTTTTCTACGGTTGTTCAGCCTTGACTCGTTATGTTTACGTCCAAAATGGAATAGGTTGTGAACCTATTGCTATATACCACAAAGTTGTCAGTCATCGATTTTTACGCATAGCTTTCGATAAGGCATAGGTGTGAGCCGCATTCGAACCCACGACTTCTTGATTCAGTATTTATAGAAAGATTATTTATGCGATGTTTTTCTATTGGATATGGGGTCACTTGGTGGTAAGTACGTGGCGCTGTCGGTAGACATATGAATCGCCGAGAGGATTACAGTTACGTATCTGGACTTTGAGCTAAAATAATGAGGGGGAAAGAGGTGCGACTTCGAGTACCTCTTTTGACAATCGAAACGCACCTTAAGTTCATTTTCTAAAAAAAATTCGTATTTACCGATCGAATCAAACGAACTGCGTCATTCTACCACTATTCCAATTGTTAACTTATTTACAATAGTGAGAAGACTAAATAAATTAATTTCATTCTTTCAATTTAAAATATAATAATCTATACCTACATATAATAAAATTGTAGAAAAGTTGAAACTATACATTGATTTTTTTTTAAATACCCGGGAAACGATCTATAATTGATAGCGAAACCCAAAATATGGCTTTTAGAATTTTTGTCTGTTAATCTGTTTTTCTGTTTATTTACCCGGTACGGTAATAGGTTCGCCACCTATTCCATTTGGGACGTAAACTTAACGTCGAGATGAGGCTTAACAGCCGTTGCCTACCCCTTCGGGTAGAAGAGGGCGTGAGTTTATGTTATGTTTTTGTTACGGATAAACTCTAAAAGTACTGCATGCTTTTATGCCCAATTTCGCATAAATATAGACAAAAGGTCCGGTCAAAACATAGGCTATACTATATCACGCTATTACTAAGTGGGGGTGAACAATGAACCCTTATAATGACACAGGCACAAGCACAGCGAAGTAGCGTGCAACAGCTAGGTATTTAATATGAAGTACACAGAAATAGAAAGGATATGATTATATCAATAACAATCACGTCTTCACTAATTAAGCAACGTATTTACTGAAACCTTTTAGCAAAACCAGGTTGATTTATGCAAATTCATTCAATAATTCATCTGGCTGCTGGGGCCTGGATGTAACGTCAAATCATTTGTGACGAGACAATGGCGAGACGCCGTCGTTCATTTATTCACGTCAAGATTCTCTCTCTCTATCTCTAGTTAGCGAAACACAGGTGTAACAAAAAAGAGTTTGAGATACAATACAAAACGAAATTTCGAGAAGAATTTAGCTCGGTTTCGTATAATAGATGGTTGGCTGATAAACAACGCGCTGGAGAGTGCCTCGCTAGAATGACTTGTCTGTTTTGGAGCCGCGGTGACAAACACAATGACTCTTCCAAGCACCCCCCTGAAAGACACCTTCATTATAGAAGCTGACGTTAAGCAAATACTCAAGCAATTGTTACGGCACTTTTCGAGTGTTATGAAAAGTAAACGAGAAATTCTAATGGATATTCGAGTTTGCTTTCACCCTTAAAAGTTATCAAGAGACAAGTGGATGTTGATATTGTCCAAGTGGATTTGTCATAATCTCAATGGAATACAATACAGGCAATTTTTCCAATTTTTGTGGGTAATCGGGAAGCGGTCAACTGGTGGTAAGTAAGTAGCGCCGCCCATGGACACAGTTGCAAGACTCTCATAGTATCATCGTTGCGTTGCCGGTATTTAAAAGATAGGATAGCGAGGGGGATGAGGGGCGAGCCTCCGGATACTTCTATTTAGTGAACCAAACGTGGCATGTGTGTTTACGTATTACGCCAAGCGAACAGGCCCATTCATGCAGTGAAGCTTTACCATTACTCACTCTATAGTCATATTGCAGAATATTTGATGTATACGAAGTGATTCAAAGATTAAATTATAACTTAATATAATATAACTTCACGACTTTTTGTACCATAAGGTACAGCCTGTTAAGCATTGTTTCGCCGTTATGTTTACGTTTCAAAGGGAATAGGTGGCGAACTAATTGCCATACCGGGCACAAAGTTTTCAGTCAGGGATATTTATAACACATAACTTTTGAAATTAATTTCGTAAAGTCATTGGTGTGAGCCAGGTTTCGAATGAGCGACTTCTTGATTCAGAAGCGGGGTGCTCAACCAGTAAGCCATCGAGACTTTGTCATATATATACATAATAACTACGGAATAGGGGAAAGAAAATTAGATTGCATCTACAGAGTTATCTATATAAAAAGTGGGCACTTACTAGCAATTTGTTTCAATGCCGTCACGGCAGATTTGATTGTGTTCAAAGTGCGTCGTCTCAAATTCCTTTTCTTTGAGAAGTTCTCCATATCGATGTTCACTGACATAATATGATCGACTAAAACTCGATTTTATTTTTGTAAACAAAAAAAATATTAAGCTGATAATACACTCACAATACACTGCACTCCTTTTGTTACGGAATCTAAGAATACACTGCGTGTAAATGCATATCAGTAACAGTCAGTAACAACGGCGTTGTGTTTAAAGTCTTTATAATGAATATAGGAATGTGTGGAGACGCTTTGGTTTCTGCAGTAATATTATATACCCAAAGAAAAATATAAAATTTAACCACATTAAGAATTATTAGTAATGACGTAACCTATTAATACGTTGAGCGTAATTTTGTCAGTCATTAATATTTGTCACTGAGTCTTTGGCAAGGATTAGGACCCGATATTTGTCATTCACTAGCCGGGTGCTGAATTGCTAGAGCACCGAGACAATTTAGTTACATACATAGTTTCACGCCAAATACCTTGCAGGGTAGGCTGAGCGAACAGAGCGTCATAAGGCAAACTTCTTACACGCCTCACTCACTTCTTGAAATTTCATAACTCTTTTCATACACGCGCAAATTCTTTATTTATTTTTTATAAATACTTTTAATTCTTTTAAAAACATCGACTTTTTATTTAATTAACATATTAATAATAACATACTATTCTTCGCAAGAATTGGATGTTTAAAATAAAATAAAAAACCAAAGTATTCTTATATACCTCACTTCACAAGGTCTTACAAATGAATTGGTAACAGAGAATAAGTTCGTCTATTTCTTACGCCAGATGTGTCACGTAAGTTCCGAAAAATGGCAACCAATGGAAGAGATGTTGGAAGCGGCTGCTAAACCTATTGCCATTACACCCGGCACAAAGTTGTCAGTAATCGATATTTATCACACATAATTTCCGATACGAATACCGAGACATCATTGGTGTGAGCCCAGAAACGATCGCACGATTTCTGAATCAGAAGTGGACAGCTAAACACTTGACCACCGAGACTAAGGAAAAAAAAACAATCTGTAAATAAAGTTTCAATATAAACTACTCTTTCGTTTCGATTGGCGCCTTTTCAATTTTTCAACGTACAATCTTTATAATCATATCAGTAATAATCCCGCTCCAGACCATCCCAATTTATAAGTATATTAGCACCTGATAAATTTCAGATCCATTTTCCATCGGGCCGAGTGTGATACGGTTTGTATACACAATGGGGCGTGAGGTAAACAAGTTCTATTCTCGTATCAGACAGCTGGTAGAGATCAGGGCCTTAGGCAACGTGAAAACCCTCCATATCGATTCTATTTCTGCTAACAAAGTTTTGACGTCATTAATTTGTATTAAATTGAAATTGAATTGTGATACGTAGGTGGAACTTAAATTGAATAAAAATTCATTTGAAAAGCCACGACAAATGAATATTATCAACTGATAGGCTTAAAAGTTGTGGAAAAATAAGCATTATCCTAGTTTATGTAGTCTTGGTGGTCTGGCAGTCGCTTTTGAATGAAAAGGATGTTGGATCGAATCCGGGCTACACACCAATGACTCTCGATTTTTTCAAGTTACCTTTGATAAATACGAATGACTGACAACATTGCGGCCCGGTGTGTGATAGAAGGTTCCACCAAATTTTTCATTTCGGGCGCAATAGGAGAGTCACCCCTTAACAGCCTTCGGGCAGAAAAGGCTTGAAGTTTTAAAAACTACTTTTTGTCTACATTTTGTTTTAATGTGATTATGATGATTTGTTCTAATAATTTTGAATAATAATACTTATACAAGTCCAATTTTCAAAACAAAAATTTTAAGAACCGTGCTATATGGTGTTCTGTTCTCTCTACCAAGGGACTTGTGAACTTATGTATGTAACTAAAAATTATATTAGAAATCGTTGGTTTTATGGCTAGAAACAAATGTTTAATCATCATTTGCCTTTTGAGGTCCACTGCAGGACAGGCCTCCCCCATAGGGCGCCACAACTGCCGCCGTTCACTCATGGGGGGTTTTTGCCATAATCGCCACGCTTGGCAGGCGGGTTGGCGATCGCAGTAGGCTGTATTTTGTTGAGAGAGAATGCTGCTGCCCATTCTTCCAGCCTTTTCCCTTAGTGGCCTTTTACGACACCCACGGGAAGAGATGGGGTGGCAGTATTCTAAGCCGGCGCCACACAGCACAAACAAATGTTAAATAATAAAATGTATTTTTTATATTATTTTGTCATTAACTATTTATTAATTTAATCGATACTATGGGTTTGCATTTTGTCTAAGGCCCCAGGTTCATTAGCGAACGGCGACTTAACGACATTTTTAAGAATAAACGTGATTAATACAAATGAAATTTTGCGATAGAACTAAATATCTGCATAATTATATTGAAAATAGTTAATAAATTTTGATTTTTTACATTAAACAAAAAATAAATCCTGTCTTAGACACTAATTAAAGTACAAAATTAACCAAGCTGTATCAAAAATAAACTATATTATAACATAATACAACTTCACGCCTTTTGTTACCCGAAGGTGTAGGCAGCGGCCGTTAAGCCTCGTCTCGCCGTTATGTTTACGTCCCAAATGGAATAGGTGGCGAACCTATTGCTATACCGGGCACAAAGTTTTCAGTCATCTATATTTATCACACTTAACTTCCGAAAACAATTTCGAAAAGTCATTGGTGTGAGTCAGTGTCAGGATTCGAACCCGGACCTCTGGATCAGAATCCTAGTGCTTGACCACTGGACCACCGAGACTATAATACTGAAAAAACTTCTTTCAACTTTTCATGACTTGATTGGGATTTTAAAATATTTGTAATTCTAAAATATATTATTTTGAAATTACATATATTTTAAAATCCCAATCACATGGATTTGAACCCATGACTATGTGCCAAACCCTGGTGACGGTAATATGCATTGTACTCAATTTAAAAAAATTGACAACAAGTTGACTCGGAAAATCAATTCTGCATCTTCATGAACAAGTGGAAATTGTTCCGTTCTGCATCTTCATGAACAAGTGGAAATTGTTCCACCTGTTCATGCAGATGCTAAAACTTGATCTGTAAAATATAATTGTAATTTTGCCATATTTATTTCTAACTTTTGGGAATAACTTATGAAACTCTTCCGTCTCTTCCTTCAGGAGAGTGCTTTATGTATATTTTGTTAAGAAAAACAATTTAGTATTTGAAAAATATTACTTACATACAGAATTTTTTAGTTTAAATTACTGTGTTATTATAAGAATGATTACACATGAATTACAGCTGAAAATAAAACTTGACGAAATATAAACTAAGCTTCATATTGTTAATGGGCTGTAAATCTATTTATGTAAGAACTCAGGCGCGTTTGCTATCAAGAATCAAGATGTAGCAAATACGCGGGTTCGAGTCCCATTCGAGTTATCATGTTTCTATCTTTCCCAGTTATAACAATATTAGATAAAAAGTATCCTTATCTATTAAAATAAATTTGAAGTGTCTGTTTGTTCCGGATATTCTCTGTTTGACTAATTTTGATGGGACTCCTATTGGCAGATAGCAGGTACATTAGTAGTAACATAGGCTGCTTTATAAAAATATTTATACATTTATTGTGTTCAAGCCGAAACAAAGTTAGCTAAAGACGTTGGAGAACGGATGTGAATCTCCCGCTGGAAATATTAGTACGCAGGAGATGAGATATCCATTTTCTACGTACCTACTGATTTTTCATTAAGAACAGAAGAAATAATAAAGTAATCGTTGGGCTTTCTTGAAATATTACTGCGATTAATCACCGTATATTGAAGTGTTCTCTTACGGAAACGAATTCATAAATCCAATCCAATCTCCAATATATTTTAAATTTATATAACTGATCTATAGTATTAATATTAACTAAACAAACCTGAAGAAAACACACATAAGATGCAACATTACAGAAAAAATTAAATATTTTTAAATGAAAAATATAGGGTATCTAAAATTATGAGACTTACATTTTAAAGAGTAGTAACTTCACTTGAAAAGCTCTGATAAGTTACATACATACATAAATTTACGCCAACTACCTTACAGGCTGGACAGAGAGAGCAGAGCAGCATAAGGCACTATATGTTACAAAGTTGATTTATGTTACAAAAATAAAATAAAACAACTTCAATTTTATCGTCATTTACATCTAATATTTTATACAGTCACTACTCATATTTTATATAAATACAAAACGCCTGTGGTATTTCGATTTCCTAAAATATCAACCAAGGGAAATTGGAGCATCCCCATTGTTTCCGTAATTTCATTATATAATAATAGCTTATTTATAATGTACTATACTTAGAAATAAAGCGATTTTATGTTATGATAATACTTAGAACTGTTTGTTTTGCGTTGTATGGTTTTGGAATTGTTTTGGAGACTGTAAATTCGTGAACTGATTTCAAATTCATGCATTTAAATGTCTTAAATGCTTTGTAAGTATACAGCGGTGAAGCCACGCAGTTATGTGCAGTATGCAACTAATATATAAGACCTCTAAAAATCTACGCAAAGTGAGTGATGCTACGTGCCGTTCGGCTAAAGAGGCCCACGGAGTTTTTTTAGCGTTTTTATATCATTACGTAGTATAAAACAAAGTCGCTTTCTGCTGTCTTATACGCTTAGATCTTTGGCACCGGATTTTGACGATTTTTTTTTAATAGATATGGCTTCAAGAGTGTGGTTTGTATGAATAAATCTATTACAAATTTAAAATGTAATGACATAGTTGTGTGCCCCAGTCACCTGATGGTAAGCAACCAACGCCGCCCATGCACACCATCAACACATATAGTGTTACTGTGGCGTTGCCGACCTTTAAGGGATAGGGAGAGGAAAGGGTGCGGAAGGGGGGTGGGCCTCCGGGTACCTCTCTCACCGAACGAAACGCGGCATGAGCCACTTTACGTCGATCTTCTGAGAGATCGTGGTATTTCACCGGTCGAACCATGCATGCAGCGAACTGCTTGGCTTAAAGGGGCAAACGAGCGTGCATGTCACCTGATGGAAAGCGACTACCGCCGCTTATGGACTTATGCAACACCAGGGGCGACACATCAGCGTTGCCAGCCTTTAATATAGGAATACGTATATAGTATAGGTTGTATATAGTCTATAGTAAGGTAATTATTCATATTAGTGGATGGAAGTACATCACTGTCTTACTATGCAGTGATTAAGCCCCGCTATATACCTGATCACAAGTGGCTACATTAATCCTAATACTGACAGCGTACTTCAGATCTTGATATGTTATTGATTAGGCACCACTTTGTACTAGATTGCATACTGAATTCTCAGTTAATTAGGTTGTGATTTGTACATAGACTTCGTAAATCTTGAGCTAAATAGAAGGTTTATAGTTAAATGGACATTTTAGCGAGAAATTAAATTGTCTTAAAAGGAAAGAATCCAGAACGATACAAGGATAATAGTCGATGATGTAGTGCTGAAGCAGGTGAATTAAATTGTATATCTTGGATGCGCTTTTGGCAGGGACGGCAGGAATACCGCGGATGTAGAAAGAAGAATGGCGTTGGGTAATAGTGTAAATGGAGCAGATTCCTGGGCGCAAAGAACGTTAGCAGAAAAGTCCAGCTAGCAATCCACAATGAAGTACTGATCCCAACGCTAACTTATGGAAGCGACAATTGGATATGGCAGAGTGTGTATGGAAGTAGGATAAACGCGGGCGAAATGAGTACACTGCGCAAAATCTGCGGAGTGACAGCACAGACATTTTAGACAAAAAAGTAACAAACTATTCCCAAGTTCACATAAAACTCTTACGTGCTTATTCCATACAGATTTTTTAACCGACTTCGAAAAAAGGAGGAGGTTCTCAATTCGTCTGTATGTATAATATTTTTTAAAGTGAAACTTTTATTACATCGTCTCAAACTTTTTCGTCTGCGTGTTGCATGTCGCGTGACGGTCGGCCGCGGAGTAGGGATAAAGTGAAAGGCGCTCGTCAGAGCGCCTTTCACGTCTATTATCGTTTATTTATTTATTTATTATTAATTAATTACCCAAATATATATACACTTTATTTTTGTAAATAAATACCGTAAAAACATGTAGAAAAACACCCCCAGACGAGGGATCGAACCCGCCCCGACCTTGTGTTATCGGTAGTGCGGTTTACCGATGCACCACGAGGGCCGTATGTATAATCGTCTAATTACCGTCCTCTTTACCAATTTCGACACATTTTCTAGGATCGGGTTTGTTTTTTACATACATACATATACGTACGTACGTATTGCAGGCGGAGAAAAAAAAAATTATTAATATAACAAATGACACGATAAAAGGGAATATAATAAATTCGTATGTATTGTAAACGACGGAGGCGTAGGCGGCGGCTTTTAAGTTTCCAATTCCAAAAAGTGAACTACATATATGTGACACAGTTATGTTCGTCAATTTAGTAGTGAATATCTAGATGACCGAGCTTTGCTCGGTATTTTCTTTTTTTTTATAAATTGTGTTTTTTGAAAATTATATTTAAGTACGAATTACATACTAATAAAATAATGAAATATCAATAATATTTTTCGATCTTACCGACAGAATAATAAATATATACTAATATATACTATGTACTAACATATTATATTAGAAACATATACTTAATTTTTTGCAGTGATAAACTGTAATAAAAGCAAAGCAAACACACATTGACTTCGTGTTAGTTAACAACGCCATCTGCTGGAATAGAAATTTCATGAAAATCGTTGGAGCCGATTCCGAGATTCCAATTTTATATATATATATATATATATATATATATATATACAAGAATTGCTCGTTTAAAGATATAAGATAAGATAGTGCTCTTTATATATGTATTTGTCACATTTTCATAATAAATCGAAATATCATATTTACTGGAGGAAAAAATATCGTTTTGTTTTGTAAAGATCCTTTGTTGTAATGTTGTTAACGTTTAATAGGTGTCGCGTTATCCCTAGTGCCGTAGCTGGAATACTTGTCGATTCGGGCGACATCTATCGATATAATACGATATTACGGCAGAATCATCAATAGTAGCAACCTAGTAGCGCCATCTAGGAATTATTGTCGTGACCACGTAAAATAAAAAACATTTATTAAACCCTATTAACAAATACAAGATGGCAAGTAAATTAAAATAGCCCTTGAAACTCATGATGAAGATGGAATTGATAATAGAATGATTGAAAATAATTGAAAAACGGATCAAAATGACTCAACGATTATAAAATATTATTTTCAGTGTTTTAATATGTGTATATCATCTAAATAATTGTTAAGTATTATGTATGTCGTACTCTAAGACACAGAGTTCAATAAAAATATTAGTTGGAGACCTAGTCTACTTTTATCATTTCCCATTATCATTCCCATTTTCTAAGTATAAAATTAAGATTGATGAAGCAATTTTTATACCCTTAATGGAATATTATTCCGAAAATTTTTAGTTAAATGTCTATAATGTGAAAAAAAGTTTCACTTTTACGGTGGTTTCATAAAACCACACAATTTTTTTTATGTATCTTCACATTACAAATATTTTCGTTAATTATGGACCGATTTAAAATTTTTTTTTCGGTTTATAGTGTTTACTTCCGAAATGGTCCCATTTTCACCAGGTCAGGATCTGATGATGGAAACCAGGAGAAATCGAAGGCATCCACCAAAACTTGTATGCGAGTATGGTGTTTTTATTACGTAATAGTGATGTCTTAATGATATTCTTTATGGTGCCAATATTTGATGCTGCTGTACTGATGAAAAACCACAAAACCCCTCAACCGTTAGGAGTTTGAAGACAGAACTGCAATTGGTCGATAGAAAGGATATACTAAGGATAGATAGGGCTAGCGTGTTGATTGTGAAATATCCTGGAATATGCACCAGATGCTGCTATGCTGAGGAAGAAGCTACAGAACTCCTTAACGGTTAGGAGTTGGGAGACAGTACTGCAGTTACTCGATGGAAACTGTTTAGTAGTATACAGGACTAACGTGTTGCTTGGGAGGTATGCTTAAATCAACGACTGATACTGCTGTGCTGATGATGAAGCTACAGAACTCTTATACGGTTAGGACGCCACAATTCTGTTAAAATGATTTTTTATTTTCTGCAATCGTTTCCAGGCTACGATTGGCCTTCATTCGGGCTGTAGTGTTATTGGGTCTACCCATGATAATTACAAAAATATGAATGCTTAGCAAGTATTATCATACTCTTTTATCTAAGTACCTATTTATGACAATTATAGCTCCCTAAAATATTAACCATTTAACAAACGGACTTGTAATTAGTGAAAATATATTTACTAAACTGAAAGCCATGTAAATGAACTAACTTCTATTAAAGTTCACAACTCACTAATATCACTAAAACTCGTGAAAAAAATTACTTTAAAAAAATAAGTTAAACCGACTTCTAGAAACGTAAACCACAAAATTTAATAGTTAGAGGGTGTCAACGGGGTGGTTTTGATCTTGATTAATTCATGATAATTTTCAAGATTTAAAACTTTAATCGAAAACGCTGCCTGAACCCTAAGTGATAAATAAAAACAATGTACTACATTATTATACACCTTTAAAAGGTCTATAAAAAAGTCCGCGAGGGCATATGTCTATGTCTTAGGGATAACCCACAATGACCATTATTATTTTTTAACTTTTTA
Source organism: Euproctis similis (assembly GCA_905147225.2). Lineage (NCBI taxonomy): Eukaryota > Metazoa > Arthropoda > Insecta > Lepidoptera > Erebidae > Euproctis > Euproctis similis. Next base: position 21,933,724 of record LR990105.1, on the reverse strand, counting down.
CGAGAAATAATGGCTTATTTACGAAGCAATTTTAAACATTACAACATTAATTTTCATCCAATTAAGTGTCTTAAATAGATTGTGCTTTTAATATAGATCAATATAGCCATTTACAGCATGTAATTTAAACTAATAATTACGAAGATATTACAGTATTAACATAGCGGTACATAGCAGTTGCGTTTGCGCCCCAAAACGCGTGCCGATAAATAGCACAAATTGAACTTTTTAAGATCCAAATATTACTAATTTATTTCTTTTGATGCGGAACGAAGTTCGCCGGGTCAACTAGTACTTTAATAAAGTCATCTTAACCTATTAAATTATTAACAAATGTCTAAATTAAATATAACCTAACACCATACAAAAAAAGTTTTTAGTCAGCGATATATAACACACTTAAATTCCGAAAACAATTTCGAAATGTTATTGGTGTGAGCCAGTGTCAGGATTCGAACCCGGACCTCTGGATCAGAAGCCATGTGCTCTCCCACTGGACCTCCGAGACTTCTTTTTTTAAAATAGTGAAAACATTTTTTTCTCCAAATGGTATTCAAATAGACAGCAAAACAAAACACTTACGATTATTTTCAGGTACACACGTAGAACAAAATATATCTGAAGATATATATACTTGTATATAAAATTGCCGAGCCCTAATCATAGTTGATAAGTTGAAAGGGGTCCGGCAACACACATTAGTTATGGCAACAATGGAATGGTATTACCACGGGACCGCACTTCATACACGCGTCAAGTGCTGTTACTCGAAAATTGGAGAGTCCTTAGTCATAATATTACCTACGAATAATTACATAAATGTATGTATATACATATACATACATTTATGTTGATGTACAGGATCATCCAGAATTAGTTACTTAAATTTGTACAGAGGTTTTATTATATTAAAAGGTTATATTTAAATAAATATATATAATTTTTTTTTTTTGGAATTTTATAACTTCTATAGGAGAAGGAGGAGTCTAGGTAGTTGCAATTATGCTTTAATTGCAACCACGAAATGTAATAAGCTGCGACATAATGCCATACCGCCATATCGGGCACGATTTCATAAATCTATACTTATATTATAAAGCGGAAGAGTTTGTTTGTTTGTTTGTTTGTTTGAACGCGCTAATCTTAGAAACCACCGGTCCGATTTCAAAAAATCTTTCACTGGTGTATAGTCCATTTATCGAGGAAGGCTTTAGGCTATATTATATTTTCAAATAAATTAGGGATCCTTACTATAAGTCCAATAATGTAACCCAAGGTGTAAGAAAAAGACCCGAAAAAAAATCTTACATCGCGAACGCTGCAAAAACTATTGATTATAGAAAAAAACAATGTACTACAGTTTCACAGAACATATAATTGTCTACAGAAAAGTCCGCGACGCTATATGTCTAACTATTGTAGTAATCGCATAATAAGTGTTTTTTGAATTTTTAAAAATAATTATAATGAGGTCGTTTTAAAAGTTCTTTATTTTGTACCTTGGTATTAACTCTACTCAAAATAAATTACTTCAATATAAAGATAGATTCAATACCTTTCTAGAACTTTTTGAATGATTCAATTCGGACATTTAATTCAGAAGATATCACAAAATACAAAATGCAAGTATTCGTTTCTTAGGCAAATATACCGCGCACGCAATATATGATCGGGAGTCCCGCCCGACCCGGTCATGAGCGGCGCTCATAGCTGGCAGGTAATTTTTTTTTTAATTTTCGTAGACATTTTTTCGTTTTTTTTTTGTCCTAATGAGTTTGTATTTAATCGTCTTTTGGGGTATATATATATTTATTTTGTAATAATTAATAGGTGATGTGAACATATAACATCTAAGACCCCGTCATCTTAGACACATAGATTAGAATTTGATCTATTTAAGAGTATATTAAACGGGAAATAACGCAACACGTTTAGGTAAACAAATACTTACTTTTATTATTAGCTTGACGTTTCAGCCTGGTTGCATTGGCCGTAGTCACAAGCAGAGATTTGTTTACCTAAATGTGTCGCGTTATTTTCTGTTCATAATATTTATGTATTAAGCAACTCGAATATTAAAATATTTAAAAATATTTTCATACTTAAATAACCAAAGTTGGTAACCATTGACCCATGGTTACCAACTTTGGTAGCATAACAGCTAGAGTTAGTTTACAGTTAGTTCTTTAAGCAGATATTATAATATTATCTATAATCCTTTACAATATTGCAACTTCATATAAATGGACGAAGCGCAAGATATGCCCACGCACCTCGATCTTGGCGTCTTTTGCTAAAATATAAAGACTTTGCGGGTTTGTTACACGTCTGCATTACACATAGAATTGCCCATCTATATTTACCTTTTTAATATCGTGATCTCTTTTAAAATTTAGTGAATTTATTTTGATAAGAGTAATACCAAGGTGCCAAATCGACATCATTTAAATTACAAAAAAAAAACACTCACTGTGAGTTAGCCATACTGGTAAGAACATGTGGTGACCAGGTTTTTTTTTAAATCGACGACAATGACCAGATAAAAAAAAAGGTTCAAGTAGTATTAAAAAAAACTAAAGATTGATGTCAAACTTCTGACAAAGTCCCTGGTAATGCTATTAATTTAAGTTGATAATTTTTTTTATGGGATAGAAGGGCAAAGGAGCAAGCGGGTCACCTGATGGTAAGCAACCTGTGCCGCCCATGGACACCAGCAACACTTATAGTATTACCGTCGCGTTGCCGACCTTTAAGGGAGAAGGATGGGGAAGCGAGGTGGATCCCCAGGTACCTCTCTCACCGAACGAAACGCGGCATGAGCCACTTTACGTTGATCTGCTGAGAGGTAGGGGTATTTCACCGGTTGAGCCGGCCCATTCTTGCAGCTAACTGCTTATTATTTTAACTGCTATTATTTTCATCATATCTAGGTTGTTAGTCGCTAATATCAACAGGTAAGCAAGTAAGGTGTGTAATAATCGTGCCTTATGGCGCTTTGTACTCTCTACCTACCCCGCAAGGGATCTGGCGTGACGTTATGTATGTATGTATCAGGAACTTGAATTGAAAAAAAAATAGTGTTAGTTCATTTATGAGGAAAGCTTTGGGGTATTAATATGATCGCGGCAATAATCTTAAGTGGTAAATGTATAAAATATAGCGGCACGAAGTTCGCGCGGTCTGCTAGTCCTCTATATTTCTGAGTGTTTCAGAAGATATTTAATATTTTGAAACAAATATTTTTAATATTCAGAATGTTTAATATTCTGGAACACTCCACCGCTATTATTTTTGTAAAAAGATTTCAAAATTAATAAAAAAGAACCCTAAAAACTATTTTATTATTTTTAGAATGTTTAAATAAAAGCTAAAAAGCTTTTATTTAAACGCTCTAAACAGCTTTTATTTAAACGCTATATTAAAAATATTTTTACTTACTAATTTCAACTATCAACTTCTAACCTCTTTATTTACAATTTATAAAATATTAAAAGCTTATAGCGCGATTTGTATATAAACTAGAATCAACTTAATTATGTAAATTAATCTGCTAAGTTTACTAGTAAGTTAGTTAGTTAAATTTATTTTTAATTGCAATTTAATTACACACTGACAGGTATTAATCTTGGATAATCCGCCATAACGGATTAAGAATGACGTCACATTATTTTTTTGTGTTAAGCTCAACAAGCAATTTTATCTGATATCCATATTATAGAAATGCATCAAAAACTACTATTCCTTTATCTTGAATAATCCGCCATATTGGATTTAAACCTCACATTATTCTTTGAGTTATTATTAACAAGTCTTTACATTTCATACCCATATTGTAGAAATGCAAATATTTATCCCGCCATATTGGACTAATGACTTCACATTATTTTTCGAGTTGCTAAATAACAGTCACTTCCCATCAGGTGGCCGGCACGTTTTTTTGCCCCTTTTTTCATAAAAAAAAGAGTAAATTAAGTTATTTTACGAAATGTAACTGAGTATTAGTTCTACTATCTATTTAATAATAAAGTTACTCAAAAACACTGTATGTACACTAATTTTCTGTTTGATACAAGTTAGATACAACGAAACATTCGTCCGTGTCGAAAATTCGCATCTCGTAAAATTGTATTTAAGTTAAAGTTGGTCGTGCGAATTTTAGAACCGAAATTGTTAATTATATTACCTTCAAAATATGTTAATAGTTTTGTAGTTCTGATGTAGATTTTCAGAATTGATACATTTTGGCGACCGAGCTTCGTTAGGTTATTTAGTAACTGGGAAATTATAAGAAACTTTACGCCTTTTGTAGCAGATGTTGTGGGCCCTAGCAGCAATGTTTTAATTTTTGTCACAAAACTTATTGCCGTTGACCTTTATGGATGATGCAAGATTGAGTAAGCAGATATACAATACAAAGGCGGATGGATGTAGGAGTCGAGGACGGCCAAGATACACATTCCGTAACCAAATTGAACGTATTCTGGAGGAAGGTGATATTTGTAGCCTCAAAAATCGACGCGCGTGCATGAAAAAAGTTATGAAAATCAAAGATGCGAGTGAGGTGTGTAAAAATCGTGCCATATGGCGCTCTGTTCTCTCTGCCTACCCCGCAAGGGATTACTTACTACTACTACTGATATAAGCCCGATATTTATTATTCAGAAGCGAGGTGCTGATCCCCCAGGTCCTGTAGATGACTAGGTTTTCAAAATACATTTAGCGCTATAATAATAATAAATACATTTATTTCGGAAAAGTTTCCATAGGGCTATAGCAATTGGTCAATATTATAAAAAAATATTATTGTATTCCAGTATTGGTATTGAAAACACTCTTTAATGCAAAAATTCCACGTAAATAGCGAAATATTGCATAAAAATACAATACAATGTGGTCGAGCTTCTGATTCAGAGGTCGAGGGATCTATTCCGGGCTTTTCGGAAGTTATGTGTAATAAATACCGATAAGTATCTGACAACTTTGTGCCCGGTATATGGCAATCGTCGAGGCTTAACAGCTACTGCCTGCACCTTCGGGTAGAGAAAGCGTAACGTTATGTTATGTTACAATACAATATACAAAAATATAGTCACGTAGGAATATATTCACTTGGTGTCCTGGTTACAAGCACCACGTCTATACAAATTACAATACCGCAGAGGTCGGGTTTTCTTTTGTTGATATCCTTCCTTCAGCCGTAAAATAAAATGTTTTTCTTGTGCCAGAAATCAGATAAACAAACATTGAAAATGTTCGAGATGAAAAACAAAACGTAGGCTCCACTGCGGTAAACTTATCCCTTTGGAATAACTCTATTCCCTATCTCATCGGGAGATATTATCATTTATTGAAATATTCTTTATATCTTTCATTAAATTAAGTTTATTCGATTAAAGTGAGTTTATTTCCTGAAATTTACTAACTTTAGTTTGAAGTCTAAGCTAAGTTATGTTTAAAAATATTTATTTTAACAATGGTAGAGGCTGGCAGGTCGCTGCATGACTTACCACGATCTCTCGAATATCGGCGTGGAGTGGAGTTTTCGTTCGGTGAGAGAGGTATCCGGAAGTCCGATCCCCTTTTCCCTTCCTTCCCTTCCCACTCCCTTAAAGGACGGCAACGCACTACGGCATTAATGGGCGGTGAGTAGTTGCTTACCATCAGGTCACGCACTTGCTCGGACTGCCCACCCAGATTCGAACTTGCGAATTATTATATTATTCAGAAACAGATTGATCTAACTCCAGGACACCAAACAGACGTATTTTGAATTATAATTAATTAATTAATTATTATTACATAATTCTTTGTCTGATAATATGCGATTGAAATGATACAACGTGATAACTTAATAAACTGTATAAAGTTAAATAAATTAAAACTTACTATGTACTTCACGCACAGAGCCTTTTGTATAATTCCAAAGCTGATTCCAAAGACGCGTACAATATTCGCGTACTGTTAGTTTTTGCGGAAGTGGCTCGCTATCTGAAAATCTGACCCGCTTCTTGCTGCACTTCCGTTTCGCTCTATTCGATTTTTTATTTTTCACTAAACTCGATTTAACAATTTTCACTTCATCTGTAGTAACCACATCACCGACGTCCGGGTTCGACTTACTATCACGTTCCTTGGCTACATTTCTAACCACTTGGGACTCAATTTTGAGAGATCGTACGTTTATATATCTTCTACGTGTATACTCATTTAGCTCCGTATTTATTTTTTATTTACAATTAATATCTATTATAACGCTATTATTCGCTGTGACAAATATTATGATACTGGTAGTACTTACGCGCAGTTGTAATATCAACAAGACTCATCTACGCGCGACACTTGGCTTGGTTTCAATTTGCGTTCAAGAAACTATTTATTAATTGCTATATATCATAGTTGCAAAATACATGTTATAATTATTCAATTGAGAAGTGCAAGAATTATAAATAAATTTGATCTAAGAAGTGTTACTACTTTTTTAAAGGTGTTTATGAAAAAGTGTGCAAAAAATAAAACATGGCAGTGCGATTAATTGTTTTTTGGTCAATTGCCAGATTTTGATGACATACAAATTAGATTTGGTCCAATAATAGCTACACTGCAATGATTTGTTCATATTTAATACGTAATAATATTTGTACTTACAACTCTAACAAGGCTATATCTGTATGTGGGAGTTATTCGAGATAAACTAATAAAAGAAGTCTATAAAAGTCGTGAGATACTTCTAGAGTAAAATTGTAAAGATCATGAATTTTGATTAGAGATATCAGAAAAAATAAATGTGTTGACATAAGAGGAAGCATGTCGATCTATAAGTTTGTAATAAACCACATAACACTACTGAATAATTTTTAATATAGTTGTTGTAGATATAGGAAGGTTAAGCTTAAAATATAATCATCCGTTTACCGAAATCGAGGATAATTCTATTCTATTTTGGATCTTGTGTATATAAAAGGCGTCGCCATAATCCAGAATTGATTAATTCAACATTTTGTAAACATTAAACATCACGGAGTACACACAGTCGTAACAACATCACACATGTAATGGACCCGAAAGGGATAACGATCTTTTGGCAAACAATTTATATTAACCGAACGCTTTCGATTGCTTTCGACACGTGCCATCCAATTGACTATTCATGCGGAGAATCGATGACTAATTGGAAAATGTAAATAAAAAGACTTAAATTAAGAATGAAAAAAAAAATACGCAATTTTAAAATGGAACGAATCGCCAAAAGACAATTTGGCTAAATTGACAGAACTCTTGTCAAATACCAGTGGTGTTTTATAATTTTCGTTTCTATAAAACGTTCTTCGATCATACTGTTTATTCTTCTTTGAGAAATAACGACTTTGCAAATGGACGATTCGTAAAGCTGACTCGGAATATTTTTAGGAAGAATAGTTATAAAACCGAACCGATATCCGAAGATAAGGTCTCGATGGTCCTGTGGTCCATCAAACGGCTTCTGAATCCAGAGGTCGGGGGTTCGAATCCTGACACACACCAATCACATTTCGAAATTAATTTCGGTGTGATAAATATCGATCACTGATATGTTTGTGCCCAGTATGGCAATAGGTTCGCCACCTATTGCATTTGGGACGTAAAAATAAAGGCGAGTAGAGGCTTAACGGCCACTGCCTAAACCTTCGGGTAGAAAAAGGCGTGAAGTTATGTATGATATCTGAAGATCTAATATGGCTACAAAAACAAGAGCATTAAACCAAAATATTTGAACGATTTAAGTCCGTCGGAAAAAATCCTTTTTAAAGGAACTTATTTTTATTACAATCTCTTAGTGTAGTGGTTAGTAGTACCAGTTTTTGCGCAGCGGCTGGAGATTCAATCTCCACTTCAGCACAAATGTTTGCGAAACCGCACGCATTACACTGCATTGTATTTGTCTATGCGTTTTATTATTTTACATCATCTTTACGATTCTGAAGTTGACATAGACGAAAGTCACTTAACATTCTGAAACTTGGCAAGAGTGAGCAAGATTCAGTAAGTTGTAGCCAGCGACAATTATGCCTTAACTGGTAGAATTTATGTTGATACCAATTGTACCCTACCGCAAATGAAGGAGTAATAAAGAAATCTATTGTCTTACATTGGCCATATTTTTTCAGTCTTCAATACTTTTTACATATAATTTCCGAAAAAGATATGGTAGAGCCAAGCAGTTAGCTGCATGAATGGGCCGGCTCATCCGGTGAAATACCACGACCGTACTGGGAGGCCTACCCCCTTCCTCATCCTTTCCTATCCATCTACTTTTAAGATCGGCAACGTAACGGTAACACTATATGTGTTGTTGGTGTCCACGGGCGGCGCACGTTGCACCGAGTGCGGGTCAGAATTCCCTCCGAGAACCCTCGATACTTTTCCCTTTATCGAATGATTTTTGTACGGCGTTGCGAAATAATGGATTAGAAGCAGTATTGAAATAGTATGAAAGTGATGCCGTACAAAATGAAATGATCAAATTTACCCTGGAAATGTCAGAAAGTGAAAAGAAAATTCCGACCTGGTGGCGCACCATTTTTTTACGGCACTGAGCGTTTTCTTATTATTTTTCATAGATTTATCCATGGTAACAATGGTCAACTCACTCTACCTGTACTTTTGAATTCTCACCTGCACTCATTTACAGGGACAGCTTACAAGTGGTGCTTACAGCGTAAAAGTGGTATAGTGCGTGATCATATTATTTTATGCTCTTATATCGTTCTAGACAGGTCTCCTACCCGTAGTCTATAGGAATAATTTACGAAATTATGACTTCTGATTAAGATGCAGGGTAAAGAACGTCTGTCGGTCACCTACCTACAAATGAAAACATGACGAAGACGCTTAGGGACACTAATCAATATAGCCTTATAATAATAGCTGCTTTGTCGTGGATTGCTCCAAAAATTTAATACATTATCTAAACAATAATATTAACTACGTAACTGTTAAGGATGAAAATTATGTTTCGATCAAAGTTTGGTGAAGTTTTCAAAGGTGTTCAGTTCCGTGAAGTTTGTTAGTTAGTTCCAAGAGTAGGTGGAAATTTTCGTTCGGTTCCAGGTGTTAATAATGCTTCTATAATTATTTTTGATACGAGTTTTGGCCCTCAGTTCCGCGCGCCTGGAATTTTAATTATTATATAATAATGTTATGATTTAAGTCTGATTCGTGCTCTAAGAAAAAAAATCCATCCTATAGTTTTATTAGGCGTCATTTGGGCTCCCTGAACTAGATGATTAAGAGTGTGAAGTTAGATTAAATAGACAGATAATACAAAAGCCGATGACAGAACAGGGTAGTTCAAGTAGTTCGCCTTCTTGGACCGTGTTTTATGAAAAGGTGCTACAAAAAACGATTATTTTTGGCAAAATGTTATTGAAGTGAAACTTCTTTAGAATCGTTGTGATTTCAAACCGGATGCAACGGAAATACGACAGGTAAGAGACACAAATACAAAAATGTGTAGGATGAAGCCGGGAAAGAATGAGACAGAAATATACATAATATTTTATTTTATATTAACGGTCTCTCCTCTTTGTTTTTTGGAATTGCAGTTTCTACATTGACACACTGTATAGTAACAATTTTTATAATCACAAAAACATCCAAAGGCTAAACTCAGCCTCGATGTCACGGAATTTAGTGGTAGTTCGAAGCGGCTTATCCACTAGGCTACGGATGGTAGTTGAAGTGACTGTCGATTACCTGTATATACATTAACTAACTACGAAAATTTCGGATTGCGATTTCATTTATTGTATTGCCATCTATGTCCATCAGGTAATACTACTAACTACACAGATTACCGATGTAGATTTGAACGACTTACTCAATTTTATTTAAGGTTTAGCGACATCTATGAACTAAGTTAATAATTATCAATAGTGATAACGATTGAACGAGTTGTTTTTAAATATTTGTGTAAGCCCTGAGCCAGTATTACATTAGGTCGTTTTAGGTGAATAATACAAAAAATGCTTGTATTGGAGATATATATGCAATTAGTACAGAGAAAAATAACACATCAATATAAATAAATGAAATGTGATATTACAAATTTAAAATATTTTTCTTTTTAAAACATTCTTAAAATAAACTAGAGTTCACATCTAACGAGTATGTTTAAGTATATGTGTATTATTATTTAACTGCTTGTTTGTGAATACTTTTGTATCATGTTGTGCTAAATAATAAATTTTATAAGATGCCGTAAACTAATGCTGAAATGTGTCGTCAATATCGACGCAAAAAAAATGAAAATAAAATTAAAATGAAAAAATATCCAGGAAAAATTTCAACAGAACGTAGTCGCGAGTTTCATGCACATAAAATCAATTATTGAACAATCAAAATAGATGTTAAAATATAAATGTTAATGTGACTGATGTTATAAATGGTAAGTGTAAATATGTTTTAATCCTGTTTTAAGTATAAACTAATATTTCAATGTTTTTAAATCAATATACTGATCATGGATTATATATATATAATGCTGACCCGGCAAACATTGTTCGCATCAAAAGTAATAAATAAGTAAAATTTGGACCTTACAAAGTTCAATTTGTTCTGGCCATTTGTGGCGCGCAACGCCACTGCTATGTCGCATTTTAACGAATATTTACGAAGATTTTACAGTATTAACATAACGGAATGTTAACACAGTAAAATCTTCGTAAATATTCGTTTAAATTACACGCTGTAAAAAGCCATATTGATCTATATTAAAAACAAAATCTATTTAAGACACATAATTGGATGAAAATTAATGCTGTAATGTTTCAAATCGTTTCGTAAATGAGCCATTATTTCTCGTAAAAAGTAAAAATGGTCAATGTGGATTATCTCTAAGAGATAGACATATCCCTTTGCAGAATTTTTTGTAGACCTTCTAAAGGTGTTTAATAATGTAGAACATTGTTTTGATCTATCACTTAGGGTTCAGCCAACGTTTGCAAATAAAATGCTAAATCTCAAAAAATATCATTTTTTCTTTACAATATCATATATGGACTATAGATCAAAACCACCCCTATAACTATAAAAAATACGCATTAAAATTAAAAATATAAGCATATAAGGGGACAGACAGCTGAAAGTAACTTTGTTTTATACTATGTAATGATTATATCGATTTACTGAAGTTTCACTTCTATCGTGTGTGAATCGCACACGCACCATTTTTATTATATTGAGGAGTATGCACTGTTATAGGTAGAGTGACTGTTGCATGAAAGATGCCCCGGAACTAGAAGTCAAGAAAAAAATCAGGTTAACTCCCTTAGTCATCTCTCACGCTATCTTTTTATCATTATATTTGAAAGTGATAGGAAATAACACGCTTTTATTTTCTTAGCTACCATTAATCACAGAACTTCATAACCATTAACTTTTATCGTAATAGCAAAGTAAGTATAAGATTTAATCGACCCATAAGAAAAAGTGCCTGAATGTATACTGGCGAGGCCACGTACAGTAATAAGGCTTTACGACTTACCCCCATGTAATAACAGTTACAGGGTTAAACGCTTGGCATTCGATATGTCTGCACCCTAACATGTCTAGTGCACGTACGGCGTAACAGGTGGCAGTGCCGTCATTTCAAATACCGCACGCACTAAACCAATACATTATCACATTCTGTTCTCAATATCACTATTCAATATGAACACCATTTAATCATCAAATACTCCGTGAAACCGATAAATTATACCAAAATTCACTATGATTTATTTATGCATTGTTCAATTTTGAAATACTTTTGAAATATTGTCCCCAATTTTTATATTAATAAGGAGAGATTCCAAAATCTTCCTCATCATTATGTTCAGTCATTTTTGGAACAATGTACATTTACACCTAAGGAAAGTAATATTCTATTGAAGCCTTTGTGTTCCCAGTATAACGTTTTATCGGGAGTTAGATATGTATTAGCTGCTCCTTCCAAAAATATATTTATATGTCTGCCTATTGTATTTATGATAAAGGGTGAATTTCCGATAACAAGGGACCATGTTATAAGTAAAAGGGTAGGTACCCTTCTTCATAACAAAGATATAGGTATGGCAGATAAAGGGAAATGAAGGTTACAGTCATAATTTCCTATAAATTAAACACTTTTGTTGTTGTTTATTTTCAAATATTGACATATTTATATAACTCGACCATCATTCTTATTAATTTCTGGTAAAGATTACATATAACTAGCTAAGTAGGGATAAAAAATCTAGCACTGCTCTATATAAGACTTTCACCTCATATTTTCGGAAGGGTGTCGTAAGAGACCACTAATGTTTTTGACTGTATCTTATCTCATATCACAAGTCTCGATGGTTTTGGGTTCGAATTTGTTCGGTATTCAACTTTTATTCAAAGGGACGCTAGTTCGACTCCTCAATCAAATCAATTAATTTCCAATAGATAAATATTGATGACTAATAAAATTGTACTCGATTTGAGGATTATATTTCTGATTAGATATTTTATCCGGATTTTTGTGACATAATTGCCACTGCCAACACCTTTGAGTATAAACGGCCAGATATTACAGTAATAACAAATTACTATAGCATTATCCATAATAATATATGATAGAGTTCAGTCTAAGTGTCTGTCACAAATGATTACAGACTCGTAAAGGTATTAAGCACAAAATTAATATTCAACAGATTTGCTCAAAGCACTGTAATCTCGAATGACTAATTCAATATATTCCGGTTCAGAAGCTGTATCCTCTAATACGATTTGTCTTGATACAAACGGTATTTCTGAACAGCACTCCAATTCACATCATGAAATATATGAGGTCTACAATTTAATTATTATAATTCTATAATAGTTATTTGAGGAAATTTAGAAAATATTAATTAAAATTATATAAACATAACTTCACGCCTTTTTCTACCCGAAGGTGTAGGCAGTGGCTGTTAAGCCTTGACTCGCCGTTATGTTTACGTCCCAAATGGAATAGTTGGCGAGCTTATTGCTATACCAGGCACAAATTTTTCAGTCATCCATATGTATCACACCTAACTTAAGTAATTAATTTCGAAAAGTCATTTTTGTGAGCCAGGATTCAAACCTTTTGATTGAGAAGGGTGCTCGATGACTAGACCACCCGGACTTTTAATTAAAATTACTGTTTGGTTTATAGTTTTTAAAGGAATGAGGTATAAAGTGTTTTAAAATAAGCCAAAAATTGCTTCGCTATTTGGTGAAATATCACTACCTCTCAAAAAAATTGATGTAAAGTAGTTCATGCCAGTTTTAGTCTAGTTAAAGAGATATCTAGATATCCTGAGACTTATCCCTCTACCTTATCTCTCCCTGCCTACTCATCCTAATTAGGCCGGCAACGCAACAGTAACACTACTACCACGTGACCTGCTCGCTAGTTATTCCCCTATCCCATAAAAGATACGGTAAACTTTAAGGGAAAATATATTTACAAGGAACCCTACAGCCGATATTTTGCAAGAAAGCGTTTGCTAACTGCGAACATCAAAGGCAACAGACGTCCTTCAGTTAATATTTCCCTCGGCCTTACAAATATTCATCCGAGCGGAAACTTAGAAATACGTCTGCAGAAATTCGGGGTGGACGCTTTGTTTTTACCATAATGAAGGACTCGGTAACTTTTTAAGGCGGCGAGACGTGATTCATACTTGACATTTGTGAAAAGTAGATTCGGCAAGCCGATTAAACAGAAACGACCAAAAAGTGAAAGTCGAATGTCTTTTCTTTTTTTATCAAAACTTTTTTTATTTTCGACCAAAGAAGTTTTATTCTTCTTCTTAATTAAATTGTGCTACAGTGGTAGAGCTACGCAGCTCCCTGCTATATGGGCCAAATCGATTGGTGAAATACTATTACTTGCCAGAATATCAAGGTACAGAAGGTTTCCGAACGAAACACATCATGTGGCTCATGATGTGTTTCGTTCGGAAAGGGGTATTCAGTTATATATTTTCCCCATCTCACTTCCAATGTGCTTTTCTCTGTAATGCGAGTGCCCATGAGCGACATGGCTTCATGGTTTGCCCCTTATCCCATAAACAAATACAATCATTTGAAGGTTATGATTGAATACGTATTATGATCAATTGTAAGCTTTCGACACTGTATACCTGATCGATGGGTGCCCACTTTAATGATCTTTTTTTAAATTATTTCAAATCATATATAAGTATTATAGGAGTAGGGAGTGTTAGTGCGATTTTATGATGGCGTTTCGAAATCATTTATGATAGTTATAACTACTTTTCTAATTTAAAATTTGCCTTGATATTGTTTATAATATATGTACATTTAAGTTTTATTGATTACACAACGTTACAACTCTAAATAAAAGGTGTCACGTCAGTTGCGCTCGACTAATATATTTGCAGAGAATTTTTCTTTAAGACGTTGATGTTAATTTGCTTGGGCCATAAGTGTGATGTTCGAGTATTCTGGCTGCTACACCTTTTATGCACGATGCTACTGCTTTGTTTTCAGTAGCGATTTTAATATTATTGTTATATGATGGAAAGAGTATCTTATCTTATGTCATTTTAAATAATAAGTTACGTTGTATTTTTGACTATTTTTAAGTGTCTGTGAAAACCTATGAAAAAAATAAAGCTTAATTTGACTTTGATTATTGCGTTCCCTGAATTTCGTTCAACTACCTCGAGGACGTTATCGACTAAAACTACTGAGGAGTTTTTGCTCACCACATAAATCGAGTACTCGTGGGCTCGTGCATTACCACGACCAGATCTGACAACTCTAAAGAATACTAAAATACACAATTTGGGTACATCCTTCTACTTCTGTCCATTGGCGGACGATTGTTTTACAGTATTGTCGATTACGAAATACATAATATATTAGATACATGGGAATTGTATTTGAAAATATTTCATATTAGGATCAAAATAAAGTTACCTAATGCAAATTTGACTCCAGTCCACGCGCTGCGTACGTAGTGGAACAAGCGTCGGTACAACGGACGATGTCGGCGACGACGGACAGGCGCCTCCGCATCGGGCCCGGGAGAGGGCGCGGGCTCTGCCACATCGCCCGCACCCCCTCGTCCCTCCACCGACGACGCCGTGGCTTTGCGCACCCAGCTTTACACGAAAACCTCACGATAACTTAATCCTTTTAATGACACCACACCATTACAACGCACCAAATTCGGACACCAAAAACCATTTCACACAAAAACACATATACAGTATTATTTTTTTACAATTATTGTTTAAATATTATATCGATAGTATTCAAACATCATATTCCGTATCTTTTGTAATAAATATTTATATAGTAATACTTTTATTAAATAATTTACCAAGAAAAGCAGTAAAAACGTTGCCGAATATTTTAGTGTCTGATAAAATTGTTATGACTGTTTGTTTAGGTTATGTTTATTTAAACCTTTCAAAATTGAAGTGGAACGTGAAAGTTTTGTTTGTTATTTCTACAAGGAAATTATTTTATTTATTATTAGCGAGTTAAAAGTGTAATTAGTGGCAGTTATAAAGCGGTTATTGGTTTGTTAAGTTTTTTTTTCACGAAGTGACGGAAGCAGACGGCAATCTGAAAACAAAGAAATTACTATTGTTAGTCGAGTTAGTGGCTTCTGAGGTCGTAGTATTTTCTTGTTAGCAAAAGACGTTGTTAGTAGTGTCGTTTTGTTTTATTATTTACGAACGTTTTTTTCCCGCTTCAATAAGGAAATTGAAGAGAAAAGTCGCAAATCTTTGCTAAAAACCTCTCGTGTTTACATTTATCCTATCAGCGCTTTGTATTGATTCTATGGCAGCTTTTGTTAAATCTCTAATAAATTCATCATGATTCAACAAGTTTGATATCATTTTTTTCAAGTAACATTATGAAGTAATTTGTATCTCAGTTATAATGTAGATTGAAAACTTAAATAAGCTTAAATTTTAGTATTTAATCATGGATTAATATATAAGTCCACTAATATGTAATTTATCGAGTTAATATAAAGTTATTCAACTATACATATTGCTCCAAAAATTATTCATTTTATGCCAGGATCTGAAACCAAGACCTTCAATATTGACGCAAATATACAAAGCATTTCTTTAAAACCATCTAATTATTGTTAGAGAAGAAATAACTTGATTTAATCTAATATAATTCACAAACGTAATTAATTTTGCATGACGTCATAATTGAGTAATTGGATGTCACTAGAATTTGTACTGTTCCGTACCCCGCAAACCAACTTTAATCCTAAACATCGGATGAAGTGAAAACTTTGATATAAATTTGGGGATAGTTTAAATTATCTATATCGGGGTAGATTATTAAAGATTATTATGCGCATCTTGTTTAATTTAGGCTAAAAAGGTTATTCATAGTCATGGTAATTTTATTCAGTCAACTAAGAACTGGTATTTTAATAAATGTTAGTATGTGGCTTAGACTGAAATAAAAAGAATTATGTAGGAGAAGAATGGAGTTAGTAAAATTAACCTTAAAATGGTGATTTTATTTTATTTGAAGATTTAGTATACAGGCGTGTTAGTTAGGATTTCATGTGATGAAGACTCGTAACATTTTAAAATCATTTATTGACGTGACAACGTCTTAAATTAGGTTGCGGCTGGGAGTCACTTATGAAAAAGTGTAACGCTCGGTAACGTTACGATGAGTCACCGAACGAGAGAGAGGCCCGCCGAATGCCATATGTCAATGTCATACTATTGATAAATGTTGATAGTGTTAAGTAAATTATTAGTTTAAAATTAATTAATTAATTAATTATTATTTTACAAATTTTCATTAATTTCAAATTTATTTAGCAAAAATTTGAACCTTCGATCTGAATAAATGTTTTGATTTTCGAATTGATTCTTTAAAATTACAAATATTAAGAAAAAGTGGCAGATATAAGAAAACTTGATTTAAACTGTGTTGAGCAAGAATTTTAACATCTAATTTAAGTAAATGTTTTAATTTTCAACTTCATCATTTACAATTACAAATTTTAATTAATTTCAAATTTATTTAGCAAAAATTTGAACCTTCGATCTGAATAAGTGTTTTGATTTTCAAATTGATTCTTTAAAATTAAAAATTCATCCATTCAATTTCAAATGTTCAACAGGAATCACCACTCTCAAAACAATGGAAACGGACGAGCAAATGCCTTCAACTTAATTATATTCATATCAATAAATATTCTACCGAGAAAAAGACGTTGTCACGTAAAATCTTCGCCCGTAAAACCGACTTTACAGGCAACCAGATTTTTTATAAATTTGTTTAAAGGTTTCACCGTCTTGGCACCTGATCTCTTCCCGTGGGTCTCGTACGAGCTAAATCAAGAAAGTGTCTATATATCCCAAGTTATTCTCTTTGGTATCTTTGACATGTTTCTTTATGTTGAAACGGACGCCTAGGAATATCAGATCAGCACACCTAAGCAGTGGTTGAGCGACGAAGTTCACTAAATGAATGGACCGAATGAATGAATGAATCACGAATTGGTTTAGTAAGAGAAGTATACAGAACCCCAGATCTTTTAACTCCACCTCCACCAAGTTGTTTGCCCGTTTGCTCTCTTTTCTCATAAAAATATGAAATTTCTATTTGAATTAAATGTAAAAATTTAGTGAAATGTAAATATTTCAACTATGCTAATAATAATAATATAATAATATCTTGGAAACAAATCACACAGCGCCCTCCAGTTCCAAACTAAGCAACTAAATGCTTGTGCTATGGATACTAGATAACGGATACTAATACATATATACTTTTCTTTTGTAAATACATACTTATAATACATAGAAAAATACCCAGACGCCGCACAAATATTCATGTTTGTCACAAATATTTGTGCTCGGGTGGGAATCGAACCCCCGACCTCAGTGCTGCACCCGGTAGTTTTACCAATGCGCCACAAGGCCCTTCAAAGTTCGTGATTCATGTGTCGTGTTAGTAAAACTGGGAAATATTTTCTTTTGAACTTAGCTTAGATCTGAGGTAGCTAAATTAGTTTCTCGTCCTAATTTCAGACAATAGACAGACGTTGCAAAATAAGTTTTCTTTTTGACCGTCATTAAAATAAATAACATAACATAACTTCACGCCTTTGTTAGCCGAAGGTGTAGGCAGCGGCTGTTAAGCCTCGTCTCGCTGTTATGTTTACCCCCCAAATGGAATAGGTGACGAACTTATTGCCATACCGGGCACAAAGTTTTAAGTTATCGATATTTATCACACTTAACTTCCGAAAACAATTTCAATTTAAATTTTTTTTATACTCGAAAAATAAAATAAAATAATTTATACACACTCATGTCTAAATATAAATCATGGGGTGAAGAACACTCGGGTAGCAAGCTGTCGCATATCTGCAGGGACAATGGGTACGTCGAGAGCTTCATACAAACCTCAACACTTATATGCTAACAAAATAAACAATTTTAACTTCTATAACGTTTGTAATAAAGTCGATTCGATGTGAAAAATAAATATTTCCTGTATATAAATTAGGCCGTGTATCACTGTCAAAAGAAGGGCGACAAGCGAAAGGATGGTATGTAATAACCTGCGAAATGAACATTTGATGACCACTTGATGGCAGAATATAGTCTAGGAGCTAGCCTATTTATTATACGGTCGGATATATTACTTGCAATTAATGTTCAGTAAGCTGAGCTAGCAATTTTCTCTCATTGATAAACTAAATTAAAACTTACTAAGATTTAACGATGAAATAAAAATATATCTCAAACATATTAGGTATATAATTATTTTCTTTTAGGGGCATATTATATAGGCTGTATAGATAGGGGGTTTAGTGCCTTAATAATATATTAGACACATTTTTTAGTGATCTATTAATTATTGCACACAATACCCGTCTCCGAAGATGTTTAGCTCAAGACTTAGCTTAAAATTCCCAAGTTCAAATAATGACTTTGGAGGAGTGCTAAAAAAAATTTGTGCCTCTTTAGCCCGAATACTGAACAGCCACTCATATAAATAAGCGTTACTTAAGCGTTTAAGTAGTTGTCACATTAGACAGAATACGTGAAATTTGAGCAGTAAGTAGCACTTTATTGATTGTCAGATTTGAGTGGCGGTTCAGTATTCGGGTGTATGTATAGCAGAAGGTTTCACCGCCTACATTACATTTGGAATAAGAAAATTGCGGCTTACACTGCCTACAAGTTACGAAATATAAATCATAATAATAATGAACATGTAGCATTTTAATTAAATATTGTTTTATTTACTAAATATCAAATACCTAAATAACAATATGAAATGCGCTTATAAATTGTTTATCTATACTTATATTATAAAGCGGAAGAGTTTGTTTGTTTGTTTGTTTGTTTGAACGCGCTAATCTCAGAAACCACCGGTCCGATTTTAAAAATTCTTTCAGTAGTATATAGTCCATTTATCGAGGAAGGCTTTAGGCTATATTATATTTTCAAATTAATTAGGGATCCTTACTATAAGTCCAGTAATGTAACCCAAGGTGTAAGAAAATGACTCGAAAATAATTCTTACATCGTGAACGCTGCGAAAACTATAGATTCTAGAACAAAAAAATGTACTACACTTTTATAGAACATAAATTTGTCTATTAAAAAGTCCGCGATGCCATATGTCTAACTATTGTAGTTATCTCACAATAAGTGTTTTTTGAATATTTTAAAATAATTAAATTGATGTCGTTATAAAAATGGTTTATTTTGTACCTTGGTATTAATTCTCCTTAAAATAAATTACTTCAATAAAAAGATAATTTCAATACCTTTCTAGAACTTTTTGAATAATTCAATTCGGACATTTAATTCAAAAGATATCGCAAAATACAAAGTGTAAGTATTCATTTCATAGGGAAATATTTAGTTACACTACGGAAGATGTATCCGACTCAGACAGCTCGGACCGCGACAGCTATCAGGTAGATTTTTTTACGTTCGTTTCTTGCTAAAAGGTATCGGTGGTCCAATTGTCGAGAACCCCATTTCTGAATAAAGTAGTCGCGGGTTCGAATTCTGGCTCACACCAATGACTTTTTGAAATTGTTTTCGGAAGTTATATGTATTTAGATATCGATGACTATAAACTTTGTGTATGGTATGGCAATAATTTCGCCACCTATTCCATTTGGGATGAAAACATAACGGCGAGACGAGGTTTAACAGCCGCTGCCTACACCTTCGGGTAACAAAAGGCGTGAAGTTATGTTATGTTACTAGCTTTTACCCGCGGCTTCGCTCGCATTAAATCCATTAAATAGGTATCAAAGATCATTCCTATAGAAGTTAATTAATATGATAACTGTTTTATTGCTTAGCTGGAATTATTAATTTTTAAAATTATTACATATAATGACGTTTAAAAAACTAACAACATTTTGACTGTTTTTTAATGCATTCTAGATATATGTAATAAACTTTACATTTTTAAGATCGTGATATCTTTTAAATTGTAGTAAATTTATTTCGATAAGCTTAATCGCAAAACAGACATCATTTGACTTATAAAAAAAAACATTCACTGTGAGTTAGCTACCCCGGTTTGAACATATTATTATGGTGTCCCGTTTTTTTCATTGAAGTCAACAATAGTGACCAAATAAAAAGAGTTTTTTATGTAGTATTAAAAAAAACTAAAGGTTAAAAAAAACTTGGGACAAGTTCATTGCCATATTCATTGTTCATAAGTGGCATTGCTAATAAAACTTTCTTTGAAGTTGTAAATATTATCAATGTCTTGATTGTCAGTACGCTAATAGATACTAGCTAAGCGAGTGAGGCCGTATGGCCGAATCGTGCCTTATGGCACTTTGTTCTCTCTGCCTACCCCGTAAGGAATTTGGCGAGAATTTATGTATGTCTGTATCAGGAACTACTGGTTTGGATTGAAAAAAATATTAGTTTTAGAGAGCCCATTTATTGAGAAAAGTTTAAGTTATTAATAAGAGTGGGACAATAAATTTTAGTTACAAATGTATATAATATGGCGGTGCATAGTTCGCGCGGTCTGCTAAATGATGATGATTTCCGAGTCTAATAAGACACGTAAATTAGATTTTTATATATTTTTTATATATTTATTATTATTTATTTTTTATATTTTTTATAATATTATAATTATTTGTTTACCTAAACGTGTGGCGTTATTTCCCGTTCATTATATTTATGTAATATGCATACGCGATAGCCTAAAAGTTGCATTTTTTTATGAGATAGAAGGGCAAACGAGCAGCCATGTCACCTGATGGTAAGCAATCTACGCCGCCCATGTACACCAGCAACACATATAATGTTACTGTTGCGTTGCCGACGTTTAAGGGATAGGGGAAAGGGAAGGATGGGGAAAGGGGGGTGGGCCTCCGGGTACCTGTCTCACCGAACGAAACGCGGCATGAGCCAGTTTACGTCGATCTTCGGAGAGGTCGTGTTATTTCACCGGTCGAGCCGGCCCATACATGCAGCGAACTGCTTGGTTCTACCACTGTCTATTTAAGAGTACCTAATTCCTTTAATGTGATCTAAATATCTAAAACGAACGTACTATTTAAAAATATTTTATCTATGTATCCAAAGTCCTGGGTCAAAGTTAGCGTTAGTTCACAGTTACTTCTCTAAGCAAATATGATAATATGTATTATTTTTAATTCTTTACAATATTGCAACTTCATATAAATGGACGAAGCGCAAGATATACCCACACACCTCGACTTGGCGTATTTTGCTAAAATATAAAGACTTTACGGTCTTCATCATACCACATAGAGTTGCCCATCTATTAGTATTTTTAATATCGTGATCTCTTTTAAAATGTAGTGAATTTATTTTGATAAGAGTAATACCAAGGTGCCAAATCGACACCATTTAAATTATAAAAAACAGATGCTGGTTAAAACATGTGGTGACCAAAGAAAAAAAAAGGTTGTTCAAGTAGTATTAAAAAAAAAACTAAAAGTTGACAAAAAGCTTCGGACTACTACTACTATTACTTATAGTGTTGATTGAAATTGATAATATTATCACCATAATATATCTTGGTTGTTAGTCGCTAATATCAACAGCTAAGCAAGTGAGGTGTGTAATAATCGTACCTTATGGCCCTTTGTTCTCTCTACCTACCCCGCAAGGGATCTGGCCTGAAGTTATGTATGTATGTATCAAGAACTTGAATTGAAATAAATATTAGTGTTAGATAGTCCATTTATTATGAAAGCTTTGGGGTATTAATATGATTTCGGCAATAATCTTTTTAGTGGAAAATGTATAAAATATGGCGGTACGAAGTTCGCGCGGTCTGCTAGTTCACAAATAAAAATAGCAAGTATATGTTTGTCTAATATTTTTCTAACTCTCAAAGTTCTTCAGTATTCCTAGTCCACAGAGAAAATAAAGAAAGCTGAGAGAATATTATGAATTATGCAGTAGAAAAATATAATATTTTCTTTATATTACAACAATGTATAACAAAGGTGTAGTCAGAGATGTACCGCAAAACACAATGTTATTTATATTCTTCCAAAGAAAACGGAAACACAGAAAAAGGCTTAGAAAAAAATAAAAGAAAATGCCGAGTCTATAAATTACCACAAAAATGGAACAGACTTCTGTGTTAAGATAAAAAGTTCCCTTGAGAGTAAGAAATCGAACTGAAGCTATTTGATTCTTGAAAATTTCAGTAACAGATAATTCCGATTGTAAGATGTTTTAAATTCATAATTTATCCCACTTCAGGTGGGATAAGGGCAGCAGTTTTATGATCGGCCACCTCTCATATATCAACCCTCCTTGGGAATGTTTTCGTTGGCGGGATAGGGAAGGGGTTTGCAGTGGGATGGGGAGGGGAGAGGGAAACCGGTTGGGTACAGATACCTCTCTCACCGAACGAAACGCGGCATGAGCCACTTTACGCTGATATTCCGAGAGGTCGTGGTATTTTACCAGTCGAGTTGGCCTATTCATGCAGTGAACTGCGTGGCAGTACCACTGTAAATTAATATAGAATCAAAAGCTCTTAAATAGCTATCATAAAGAAATGCATTATTGAAAGTAATATTTGTCAGGGCTTTGATAAGGGTCTCATCGGGAGTTGGGGTGTAATTTCAAATTCTATTTGAAATATTATCCTTCTTATATAAGAAGTTTTAAATTTAAAAAAAATAAATTTACAATATATTTACTGTTTAATATTATATTTATGTAAATATTTTAAATCTACGTAAATGTGCACAACTTTAAAATTCTTTTTATGATTTATTTATTAGTGACCTTTCGTTGCTTTTAATTTTAAAAAAATGTATACCTTATTTTTCACGCTCTCTGGTCGATATATTCTTTTAGAAGTATGCAGAATAATATTACAACCATGTAGCTGTAACATTTTTTTATATCTCATGTAATCGGCTACAACTAATCCGTTTAACCTAAAAGTTTTCGTAGTATAACTTACCACTGAGAATTTCTAATACTAATTATTTAATTGAATTAAAACCAAACAATTCTAAAATTTGGAAATTCAAACAGGTGTTAGCATAAATTTATTAAACTTTTAGCTCAGACAAAAACCACACACCTTGCAGCAAAATAGTGTGAAATTAAAATTATTCACAGATATTAAAACTATCTATATTAACACTATTTAGAAGATTTATTCGTTTGTGTGTTTGTTGGTAATCCATAAACTCTGATAAAATTACTTAAAAAAAAAAGTGAAACCGACTTCTAGAAACACAAGCCACAAAATGTTTAAGTAGATGAAAACAGTGTCTCGATAACTAACGTAAATAACTAATTTATATACTTAATACGATATACAAAACAACTTTAATAAAGTCATCTTTAACTATTAAAATTACAATTGTCATTTAATTTTGGAGTCGGTGCCAGCCTAGGTAATGTCTATTTTGTTGCACCGACTTCTTCACCGTTTCTAGGAGTCAGTTAAACTTTTTTTAAAGTAATATTATTTATTGATTTTACTGATGTTTATGAGTTGTGAACTTAAAAGACGTTAGAGGATTTGAAATTTCTGTACGAAACCCTAATGAAAAAATCAAATAAATCCCAGTTTTTTTTTACTATTTGCAGCTTTTGCATGCTTTGGCGCATGATAGATAAAAGTTTATATCGTACAGTTTATTTATGGCAATATTTGAAATATAGTTCGGCTTTGTTCTCATCCACTCAAGATTGAAGTATCTTTTATCTCTTAGTATCTTCTCTAGTATGTTATCGGCCTCTTACTGAGAAGCACTGAGAAAAAGTGACACTCCAAGATAAGTGTAGGAAAAATGGATACCATTCGCAAGTGAAATGGTCTGGTGGTGATAGAATTAGGATCATTAGGATCATATCACAATTTTATACTTATTTTATTACAAAGTATTCTATAATAAATAAACTATTATTGAAAACCATCTTGTATTTCAGCGGTATTTCACTTAAAACCTTGATGTTCGAGGAAAATGAAAGAAGACATTTTAATTGCATAAATAATGTTTCTTAGAATAAAGGCTTTTACAGCGAAGTTTCCAGTTACATTTATCTTAAATACTTACAGTCTAGATTGCAGTGACTCATTTGTGTTTTATTAAGTTGCCTGAAACAATAAAAAAACATATCAATAAATAGATGTAGTTCTCCATAAGGATAAAAACGTATAACTTGACGCGTTTTTTCTACCCGAAGGAGTAAGGCAGGCGGTTTTAAGCTTGAATTCGGTGAATTGAATGATTCGATGAATTGAATGATTCGGTGAATTGAATGATTAAAGGCTTTCAGTTGAAACGACGAAAGTTATGGTGTTTGAAAGGGAGGAATCCAGAACGGATGCAATGATAATGGTCGATGATGTAGTGATGGAACGGGTGAATGAAATTGTATATCTTGGATGCGCTTCTAGCAGAGATGGAACGTACACCGCGGATGTACGCAACGGAGCGTTGGGCAGATTCCTGGGCGCAAAAAAGATTAGCAGAAAAGCCCAGCTAGCAATCCCCAATACAGTCCTGATCCCAACGCTAACTCAAAGAAGCGAGAGCTGGGTATGGCAGAGTGTGATAAAAGTAGGATAAACGCGGTAGAAATTAGGGCACTGCGCACAATCTCTGGAGTGACACTCGCTGACCTCGTCGAAAACAAGGTTGTAAGGAAGGAAGTTGGATTGAAAGAGAGTATCGGTGTAAAAGTAAGAAAGGGCATGATTCGATGGTTCGGACATGTAGAAAGAATGGATGATGCAAGACTGACTAAGCAGATATACAATACAAAAGCGGATGGATGTAGAAGTTGAGGACGGCCAAGACACACTTTCCATGACCAAATAGAACGTGTTCTGGAGGAAGGTCATGTTACGAGCCTCAAAAATCGACGCGCGTGCATGAAAAGAGTTATAAAGTCAACGAAGCGATTGAGGCGCCATAAGGCACGATTCTTGCCTTATGGCGCTCTTTTCTTTCTGCCTACCCCGCAAGGGATTTGGCGTGAAGTTATGTATGTGTGTATGTATGTAATTCGGTGAATTGTTCCGTCCCTAATAGAATAGTTGGCGGAATCTATATTTATACACCGGGCACAATGTTTTTAATATTTATCACACATAAATTGGGAAAAAAGTCATTGGTATGAGAGCTCGGATCCGATTCCACAACCTCCTCATTCAGAAGCGCTTTTATAAATATCACGGAGATCATAAAAAATCGAGGCATGTCATGTTTTATTGTATTCTTGCAGAATGCGTACATTTTTGATATAATAACCGCAAACAAATGAACGAATGAAGATCACATATTAGCAGCAAACTGATAATTAATAGGTCAATTTGTACCACGTACAATTATTTCATATATACAATTCGACAGGATACTTATTAGTAACCAACGTCTTATAAATACGACGCAATTTATTCTACGACACCTCTGTTTCGCGATTATTAATAAAATAAGCTGTTGTTATCGATTTCCTGCACTTATCTTACTGTAAGTGGGATCGGCACGACATGTCATCCTTTCGAACTAAGTTGTTAAACGATTTGGCGGTGGACCCCTATCTTACAGAGCAAAACGCGGTATGACCCCCCTTTACGCTGTTAGCTTACCGGGTCGTGCCGGCCCTAAGGATTTTATTTAAGCCCTAAGCAAGAGTTAAGGTGGGGGGCGTTGAAAAAAAAAAGGTCAAAATATTCTTTTCAGCAAGATATTATTTAGAAACTAATTCCTTCTAAACAGTTCGAGCGATCGATAAAAAAAAATATGCATAATATATACAAAACAACAATATATACAATTTATTAAAACCAATTCTCTAATAAATAAAATTGGCAAGGCACGTTAAATATTTATTGGTTTTCGTATATTTTTCCAATTAGACGAGTTTGAAGTTAACGATACTGACATGCAAACAAAGACCAGATGAACCGGGTTATTTGTGTCAAGTGTGTTCGGGCTGATTCGGAAATTCTCTTTGGTCGATCTGAAGCCCTTCGCGGCTGTTTGTTTCTGTTGTTGAATTCTATTCTTTTTGATCTCATAACCTGAAACTTCTGTAACACTATTTCAAGATCAGTGAATGTTTTAGATAGCCGCTACAAACGACTTCAAATAAAAAAAATATATAAGGATGGTAGTTTCTTTACGGGTGATTAACGTTAAATTTATTACTAAAATTACTATCATATTTAACACAAAATAGATATTGTTTTCCAATATGATTCTACGTTTTCTTTTGTTAGTAAAAAATGTCGCAGACATTATGGGAATCTTTTTTTCATTTATCGCTCAATTTAGATATTGAATTATTACAAATAATTGCGTAGGCTCTATCCGAAGTGAGACTTTCGAACCTATTTGGATTTATAATACCAGAGTTTTTTTAAATTTTTATAAAATTAGTATGTTATGGAATGCCTAGGAAGAATAGAACCATAAATAATTTATGCCAGATAAATAATTTTCGAATGTAGTGTGGAGTTAACATTATCACATACAACATTAAAGCCAGAAAAACTAATCCATTGTTCGTTTTTAATTTTAGCAAAATAATAAAACGTACGGACATAAACATCCTTATGTTGTGACCGTCATTAAATGTTCTGACGTCACGCCGTGCTTTAATTGTATGCGGAACACATCAAATGATTTTATGTCGACTTTATGAGTTCTCTTTTTCACCTGTTACGTCAATCTTTTGTTCTATATTTTGTTTATGAACATTATCGTCTATTATATTATAATCAAGTAAATATTATTATTTTTGTTAATAATACATAACATAACTTCACGCTATTTTCTACCCGAAGGTGAAGGCAGCGGCTGTTAAGCCTCGTCTCGCCGTTATGTTTACGTCCCAAATGGAATAGGAGAATATTTAATCATCGATAGTTATCACACATAACTTACGTAATTAACTTCGAAAAGTCATTGATGTGACCCAATGTGAGGATTCGAACCCGCGACTTCTGGATTCAGAAACGAGGTGCTCGACCACTGGACCACCAAGACTCGTTAATATTTTTACTAATAAGCAGATATACCATGTATGTATAGTATGTATGTATAGGGCAAAAGCGGAAATCCTAGCTATCCTAATAAGCAATCCTTAAAACGACGAGCGTGTTTGGGAGTAGTTATGTAATTCGAAGAAGGGATTGAATTGTAGAAGAATCATGACATATAGTACACAGTTATAATTAATATATATAATTATAGCACATAGTTTTAATATGTTTGTTGGCTCAAACGACTTTTTTTTTCTTTACTAAATAATTCGCTTGTCTATACTTAAAAAAGTGAGCAAAACAATCTCGGGAATTGCTGCTAATTTTGAGTATAAAATTTTGTATATAATATTTAAATTAAATTTTATAAGCATATTTTAAAATATAGAGTATATAAATATATCAAGAACGTATTACAAAGGAAGTGTTTTTATTATTAAAAAGTTGCCCTCTAGAGAATGTTGTTGAGGAAAACACGGATGGCGAACTTTTCGCGGCAATTCTTGGAAAACTCCGTAATTGGCCGACAGAGTGCTTGAACGAGCACAGTTGCTTGACACAGATGTCATGATACTCGTACCTACCTGGAATGATAATGGCGCTTGAAGTTTTTTACCGAAGTTTTGTTTGGAACAAGCCTTGATATCTTTTGTTCCGAAATATATACATATATACCCATACATATACGTTTGATTTTATGTTAACATTGATAACAACTGCACACCCCTAACTATTCCAAGGTATAATACGCTTAACCTATATTTGCTCTATGAAAATGTCTAAGGAAATGGATGGGATTTCAGATTGCTCACTCACTAAACAAAATTCAGCAGCCCCTTTCCGTTGATTTTTTTATGGGATAGGAAGGAAAACAAGCAGGTGCGTCACCTGATGGGAAGCAACCAACGCCGCCCATGGACACCAGCAACACATGTAGTGTTACTGTTGCGTTGCGAATCTTTAAGGGATAGGGGATAGGAAAGGATGGGGAAGGGGGGTGGGCCTTCGGGTACCTCTCTCACCGAACGAAACGCGGCATGAGCCACTTTACGTCGGTGCTCTGAGAGGTCGTGGTATTTCAACGGTCGAGCCGGCCTATTCATGCAGTGAACTGCTTGGCTCTACCACTGACATCTATCTGAGAGGTCATTACACTTCACCTGTCGATATGTCTCTACCACTGTTGTTGCTAGGCTCTACCGCTGTTTATTTATTCATTTTATTTTTCAAGGTTAAAACAATAATGGAGTGAATGAGTAACAAATTAGATACACGCCACTAATGATAAAGTCCACAGATAACAGACATAAAACTAGATTAGTGTACATAATCAATTTAAATATAGCGTGATACATTCTATTTAGTTCGTACAGACAAAATAATAGTATTTTATTATATATATTTTTTTCTAAGCCTGGTGCTAGATGGCGTGTTCAGATAGAGTATCAAACATGTTATGTTAATTGAAGATTTATTGGTTAGAAGCTTAACTGTGGCAGACCCACTTTATTTCGGAAGGTTTTTGAAAATACGGCCCGCCTTCTAGTATTTAATACTGGAAGACTCTTTAGCATGCCACTAACTCTCTAGAAGTCCGTATACCCTACGTTTAAACGACAGTATATTGTAATATTTAGTGAAAAATTTGCCGAAGGTGCAGACAACGGCAATAATAAGTCGACACAACGAACTGAGAACGAATCGTTGTCTAAAGTAAATATTAAATAGACAAATCTATTGTTATTTATTGTTTACAATTCTGTCCCACAGAGAACCTAAAGAAAATCATGGGTGTGAACCACAATTCGTATTCTGGATTCTCTGAATTAGAAGTTAGAGTTCTGAATTAGAAGTTAGAGCGACTGATGATCGGTATCGGATGAAATCTCTTAGTACCTTTAACGACACTCACGAAAGGAATGAGTAAGTAAGGAAAAATTGGTCTATTTGAAAATTATAATTTGGAGAATTTACAAGACTAGAAGCTTACACTATGAATTATAATGTACTAGCTGACCCGGCGAACTTTGTTCCGCATCAAAAGTAGTTTTTAAAGCCTTTGCAATTAAAAGTAAAATTAATTATCACTTAAAAAAAAATTATCACTTTTTCTTGACCACATTATACGTGAATCATTACATAGTATAAAACAAAGTCACTTTCCGCTGTCTGTCCCCTTATATGCGCATATAATTAAAACTACGCAACAGATTTTGATGCGGTTTTTGTTAATAGTTAGAAGGTGTCAACGGGGTGGTTTTGATCTATAATTCATGTATATAAGTGTAGTAAGACAAAGTGATAATTTTCATGATTTAGAACTTTAATCGCAAACGCTGCCTGAACCCTAAGTGATAAATCAAAACAACGTACTACATTATTATGCACCTTTAAAAGGCCTACAAAAAAGTCTGCGCGGGCATATGTCTATCTCTTAGGGATAACCCACAATGACCATTTTTATTTTTTTACTTTTTACGAGAAATAATGGCCTATTTACGAAGCGATTTTAAACATTACAGAATTAATTTTCATCCAATTAAGTGTCTTAAATAGATTGTGCATGCAATACAGATGATCCTGGCCTTTTACAGCATGCAATTTAAACAAATATTTTCGAAGATATTGCAGTATTAACATAGCGGGACAGCAGATATTACTTTTGATGCGAAACAAAATTCGCCGGGTCAGCTAGTTATACATAAAAACCACCCTGTTACCACCCAATAACTATTAAAAAAACGCATTAAAATATGTTGCGTAGTTTTAAATATCTGAGCATATAAGGGGACAGACTGCGGAAAGCGACTTTGTTTTATACTGTGTACTGATGTTAATTTTCAATTCAAGCGTAGGTATACTCGTATAATGATTTTAGTTAAAAGTTATTCTATAATGCGTCACATCCTCGATGGCCGCAGTGTTTGGACTCGATGAGTTTGCAATCTCTCTAGCTTTGTGTATTATTTATGGGTTGCGCTAGCGATGCACTTAAGCAGATTGATATCAATATAATAATGTACACATATACATACATGTTTGTCTAATACAGGCCTAGTTGTCCTGTGGCCTAGTGTGTGGCCTAGTGGCCTGTTACTAAAACAGAATATTAGTTACTCAAATATTGATAAACGCATTTAAAGTTCGCCAGTGACGGTCTTATGTATAACGTTTGGCACGTAGTTCACTGCTACGGGCCGCTCAACCGGTGAAATTGTAGGACTTCGCAGAATATCAAAATAAAAAAAAAACAAAATCAAAAACTCATTTAATAAATTTTGGTAATTTCAAGACACTTATGAAGGTCACTTATTTACAATCCGCCAATTCGATTACTCACGCGCGTCGCGCTGAGAAGAATTGGCAAGGAAACTCAGGGGACAACTTTTTTTTTACTTAATTAACAGTACTATGCACTAAAACACAATTTTATAGAATAATATAGAGAGCAAGAGTGGTAGAGCCAAGCAGTTCGCTGCATGAATGGGCGGGCTCGACTGGTGAAATACCATGAAAGTGGCTCATGCCGCGTTTCGTTCGGTGAGAGAGGTACCCAGAGACCCACCCCCCTTCCCCATCCCTTAAAGGTCGGCAACGCAATAGTAACACTATATGTGTTGCTGGTGTCCATGGGCTGCGTTGGTTGCTTACCATCAGGTGACACGCCTGCTCGTTTGTCTTACTATCCAATAAAAAAAATAAAAAAAGATGAGTCACGTCAAACTTAGGACACAGTACGTTAGTAAAAGTTCTTTGGATGCTTGAACAGATATCGACATTAAGTCTCATACTAGAATTCGTTCGGTGAGAGAGGTAGCCCGAGGGCCATCTCAAAGTCCAGCAAAGCAATTACAACAGGTATACAAAAGTTAATAATAAAACAGGTACAAAACTCATCAAATAAACATTGTAATATTTTAATAGACACGACATTAAATTTCCTATTTATTAAACAGATACTAAATACAGTTTAAACTAATAAAATTTTCATATCGTAAATCTTAAACTTCATTAACTTTGAAATTTCAATGAAATTTCCTCAACGCGAACGTAAACACTTGCAACAATCTCTCAAATTTATCTGAAAGCTTTTAAGCTTAAAATTTTGCGAACCGATTTAGTTTCTAACGCGATTTAATTTTAATGGAACGAAGGAGATCTATCAAATCGCATTTACACTTTGTTCAATGTATTTTACAATATGCATACAACATTCAGGCTATTTACATTACGAGATTTTAAAAATTCACGGTTTTAACTACCCGAAGGTGTAGGCTGCAGCTGTTAAGCGTCGACTGGCACATTTTTTACGTCTACAATTACGGATACAATTTTGCCAATCATTTTAGCTAGTCAATAAATTCGGAAAGGACATTGGTGCTAGAGCCCGGAATTGATCCTGTAACTTCTTAATTCAGAGGCGCGAGCTTGACCACTGGACCATCGAGACTTCAATATATCCTAAAATATCTTATAATGGAAGATAGTATGAGTGTGGACTCGCCCCATATAGTAGTTTAAAATTCTGTGACTTATATCCAATTAGTAAAATACCAAGACTTCTCAAAATATCGATTAAATATATCACAAGTGGCATTTCGATCGGTGAGAGCACTATCTCATACCATTCCCTTAAAGGCCAGAGATGCCCCCTTATCCCCTAAAAAAATACTACTAAGGATCGCTTATACGAAGTAAGGAAAAGTCAGAGGTCTTAAGAGATACAAGCTACCTCAACATTTTTGGTATAGCATATCATTAAAAGAGAATTAATTAAGTTTAAAGCAATTTTCGATTTTATATTAATTTGACTTTTTACTTTGCACTAGTTTCAAGTATTAGAATCTATATTACAATAAAACGGATACTCAAATAGTCACTATTTGTCAGTGTGAGGATTAGTTGGCAGAGAACTTTTCAACTTGAATGTGGAGAGTCCTCGCGGCGTCCGCAGAAAGTTTCGATACCAATATAAATTTGTTTCATTCAATATATATCATAGTTTTGTATATTCAATTTCATTCATTATTAACTTCAAGTAATAAGATATCATCTATACATATAATAAAATTGTAGAAAAGTCAAAACTGTACATTGAATATTTTTTAAAAAGAATACTTGGTGTGTGATCTGCAATCGATACCGAAGCCAAAAATATACTTTTTAGAATTTTTGTCTGTTTGTCTGTTTGTCTGTTTGTCTGTTTGTCTGTTTGTCTGTTTGTCTGTATGTATGTCCGGGATAAACTCAAAAAGTACTGCATGGATTTACTTCAAATTTGGCACGAAAATTATTAAGAAGTCGGGTCAACATATAGGCTACATATTATCACGCTATCACCTACGAGGAACGAGCAGTGAACCTTTATTTCTTCAATGTATTCTGTAGCAACGTGTAATCTAACGACGCATATTTGTATGTTGTTATGGTGTTATTATGTTAATAACCATGCTTTAATCTATACATATAATAATAATAATAATATAATATAAGTTAGCTTCACATTTTAATTAACTTATGCCGTTAAACATAACAGACAATTTTAAAACAGTGCCATCTATGAGATTTGATTTGAAACATTAAGTTGAATTACACGTGTAAGCACTTTTTGGTTTTAGATATAAATAAATCTTTGAGATTTTAAAAACATCAAGTCGAATTACATGTTTAAACACTTTTTGAATATAAATAATTGAAATTTCATCATGCGCTTGCGGTCAATAGATGTTTTTAAGAGTCATAGATGGAGTTGTGCATTTTCTTCTTTAAAATTGTATCGTTAATTCTTTTCAGAGATGAGCAAGACAATTAAAAAAATGTATTTGTATATGCTAAAAACTGTTAATATTTTTGTTCGGTATTTATTGGTGTAATGATTGCTTCGTAATTTTATAATTTTACACCATTAAAAAAAAATGTTTCCTATTCGCTAACTAGATGGCGTTGGCGTCGAATCGTCGAGTCGTGCACCAGCGTCGGGTCGATCAAATATATCTGCAAATACGTGAACAAAGGTAGCGATCAGGCGACGTTTGCTTTACAGAACACTGACAGAGACGAGGTGACCAAGTATCAGTCCGGTCGCTACATCAGCACGTCTGAAGCAGTTTGGCGGATACTGGCGTTCTCTATACATGACAGGCATCCTGCCGTCATGCATTTAGACGTCCACCTAGAAAACGGTCAGCGCATATATTTTGATCCCAACAACGTTGCTGAGCGCTTAGAAAATCCGCGCCAAACAACTCTCTTGGCATTTTTCAGGCTCTGCGAAATCGACCAGTTTGCGAGGTTCCTTACGTATGACGAGGTGCCTTCATATTACACGTACGACAAGCAAAGGGGAATATTTAACCGACGTCGAAGAGGAGGTGCTGTCGAAGGTTTTCCGGGAATTTTCAAGGACACCGTATTGGGTAGAGTTTATACCGTGCACCCGAATAATGGCGAATGCTATTTTCTGCGGTTATTACTTCACACGATCCGAGGCCCAACGTCTTTTGCCTTTCTGAGAACATTTGATGGCGTGGAGTATCCCACTTACCGCGCAGCCTGTGTAGCACGTCACCTTCTCGACGGTGACCAAAACTGGGATGACACCCTCGCGGAGGCGAGCGTCAGTAACAGCCCCAGCCGTATGCGTCATCTGTTTGCCGTCATCTTGGTGTTTTGTGGAGTCACGAACCCGGTAGCTTTGTGGGAAAAATATCGACATCATCTATCTGAAGATTTTCTACGAGCTTTGAGGCGTGCTACTGGAGACGAAGTCGAAGTAACTGATGAACGCGTGCTGAACACCTGTCTTAGTTCACTTCAAGACGTGGTCATTTCCATCGGCGGCAATCCATTGGTCGAATATGGGTTACCAGCTCCCCAATCATCACCGCATCAAGACCGTGGAAATCGAGAGTATAACGCTGAGACAATTTACGATCCGAGCGAAATGACCACCATACGAAATCACCATGTCGCTTTGTTCTCTTCAGAGCAAAAACAAATTTATGACACTGTTCTTAAAAGCGTTGGGCAAAACCAGGGTAAAATGTTTTTCTTGGATGCTCCTGGTGGAACAGGAAAAACATTTGTTACCACTGGCATACTTGCAGAGGTCAGGAGGCAAGGCAAAATTGCCATTGCTGTAGCGTCGTCGGGAATCGCTGCCACACTGCTTCCGGGTGGCAAGACAGCACATGCCATGTTTAAAATTCCCATCGATTTAGAGAGCACCGAAACGCCTGTTTGTGGTGTGTCACGCAATAGTGATAAGGGACACGTGCTGAAGGATTGCTCTCTGATCGTATGGGATGAGTGTACGATGGCCAATAGAAAAGCAGTTGAGGCCGTGGACAGAACCCTGCAGGACATCCGCAGGAACGAACACTTGATGGGTGGTGTCACAGTTCTATTCAGTGGCGATTTCCGACAAACGCTTCCCGTGGTGACGCGGGGATCGAGGGCTGACGAGGTGAATGCTTCGTTGAAACGATCTTCGCTGTGGTCACGAGTTCGTACGCTGCGCTTGACCATTAATATGAGAGCTCGGCTCGGCGGCAATGCACGTGCTCAAGAATTCTCCGATGTTCTTCTAAGTCTTGGCGAAGGCACTCTACCAGAGGAGAGAGGTGGGCAGGTGGTGCTTCCAGAGTCTCTCGGTAGAGTCGTATCCAGCTTAGAAGAACTCATTCGCTGTGTGTACGGGGACATCAGTCATATACCGCACCAGCAGAATTCTTGGGTATGTGAGCGGGCAATTTTGACGCCCAAAAATGGTCAGGCTGAAGCAATCAACGAATGCATTCTCTCGAAAATTGAGGGGAATGAAGTGGTTTACACCTCTATAAACACTGTCATCGAGCAAGATGATGCCACACATTATCCCGTGGAATTTCTGAACTCTCTGTCAGCAAGTGGACTTCCAGCGCATACTATCAAGCTGAAAGTCGGTGTCCCGATTATGCTTCTTCGGAACCTATCTCCTCCGAAGTTGTGTAACGGGACCCGCCTTAAAGTCATCTCGCTCCACAGACACAGCATTGAGGCGGAAATTCTTACGGGTTGTGGCGTAGGCGAGGCAGTATTTGTACCACGCATTCCCCTCATACCTCATAACTTCCCGTTCCAGTTCAAGCGCGTACAGTTCCCCGTGAGTGTTTGCTTCGCGATGACCATCAATAAGTCGCAGGGGCAGACACTGAGAGCAGCGGGTGTCGACCTCAGGACGAGCTGCTTCTCACACGGGCAGCTGTACGTCGCTTGCTCCCGCGTCACCAGTCCTGACTCTCTTTACATTTTGGCTGCGGAGAGCCAAACCAGCAATGTTGTTTATAGAGAAGTTTTATAAGTATATATTTTTATCCTTTTCTATATTTATATTTTCTTATTCATTATTTTCTACATTTGCTTCAGTCGCAACTTATTACTTAATTCAGCAGAATCACCATAAAGTCATTTATTCAAAGCAGACTGAAAATCAGCACTTTTGAAGTTCAACAATTTTACAAAAGACAGTCTCCCTCTGTTACTGTACTTTCTGTATTTATGAAATGTAAAGAAGTAACGGGTAAATAAATGTTATTTTAAAAGGTATAATCGTAGGTATTTTTGGTGCTGTATAGCGTTCAGGCAGATGACGTCGCGGGCTACAGCTATACTACAAAAATTCCTGTTAAAATGAAAATAAACAATGCGGGCAACAACCATTGCTACCGCAATCTGTACTTATCCTACCAGTTACAATTTCATTTTAGAGGTAATTACTTCTCAACTGTCTATGTAAAAATATAGCTATCTGATCACAAATTCCACGCGTACGAAGTCGCGGGCACAGCTAGTTCCAAATATGCAGTATTACATCTAGGACTGTTTCGAATATTTCTGTTGAATTTTATAGATGTTACATTTCAGTGAAATTCATTAAATTTACCTACTTTCATAACGCTTGCAATTTTTTGTTTAGTTCTTATAGGTATACTTATTTTTTGAGGATATACTATACAAATAGTTATAGGCTGTATGTTCTACAATTTCCTCAAGATGATTATTATAAATATTGTAGAATAAGTCGCCTTAGGTTTAAAAAAATAATTTATAAGCGAAAAAAAAAATGCCCAAAATAGTAAAAGTCCCCTTAAAAATTAAAATAAAATCCACGATAACACTCAGCAAAATCCATTTCTCGGGCATAACTTCCCATAAATGTACATAACTAGAATTTTTTTATGGAAATATACGAGCGTAAATAC
The DNA here is from genome assembly GCA_905147225.2 of Euproctis similis. Lineage (NCBI taxonomy): Eukaryota > Metazoa > Arthropoda > Insecta > Lepidoptera > Erebidae > Euproctis > Euproctis similis. The sequence continues at coordinate 21,896,948 of LR990105.1, read as the reverse complement.
ACATTTATTCAAAATTGTTTATTTAAATTTGTTTTAGCAATCACGTTATTATATTATCTAAGTATGAATATATATACCTGGAATATGATATATACTAAAATAAAGTATATATTTTTATTATTAACGATGTAAAAACCTCACGACAGATATCTTCTTTTCTTCTCAAGAAAAGCTCCAATACAACAGGCACTAGGTCGACACAAGGCACGTCACGTAATTTGTAATTCTTTGAAATTAACTATTCCCAGTACTTAGTTCTCGAGCTTCCATCACTACAAGTAGTTAGGTATTCAGTATCCAGAAGCTATGCATTATAATTACCATGTCAGTTCGTAGCTAATTCGCGCCCGGTATTCGCGCCAGTCCATTTATTAAGGGCTAATTGGCATGTTGGACTGAAATTAGAGTAACTTTATGATGCAGACTCTATGCTCGATAGGCATAATGAATATATACATGTATATACTTGCTAGAAGTTGGTGAGAACATTCATGCAAATTAGTTGAACAATATTAAAACCATTTGTATTATACGGTTACAAGTTTATCGTTTTCTGTCTCTAAAGATGATAGTGTCTATGGAGATTCACTATATCTGCAAGCTCTTTAAATAGTCTGAGAGATCAAGCCTAAATACAAATAAAAAATTTCTCGACCCAGAGTTACATAACATAATATAACTTCACGCCTCTTTCTACCTGAAGGTGCAGGCAGTGCTCGACTCGCCTATGTTTACGTCCCAAATGGAATAGGTGGTGAACCTATTGCCATGCCGGGCACAAAGTTTTCATATATCACACATAACTTTTGAAATTAATTTCGAAATTGATTCAGAAACGGGGTGCTCGACCACTGGACCACCGAGACATTACTGGTCTATATATAGTCTGAAAGATCAAGCACATAAAAATGTCTCTGCCCAGAGTTGTGTAATTTTAAAGGAATATTTATTCGAGCTCAAATGTAATTAAAAAAAAACTTCTAACGTTAATTTAATTTCAGAAAAGCGTCCGCGCTAAGTATAACTTGTTTTCTAAAGATGGGCAACTATTGCATAATTTTGTTAGTCGTTTTTAACATCAACTCTCAGAGGAAACTAGATAGAACTTGAATTAAGTTTGAAATTTCATTTAAATTATTTTATAAAATGACTTTCTAAGAGTCAAAGAACAAGATATTTTATACTTGAAATTAGCTTTAAAATATTAAAAACTTTAAGAATATTACTTTTTTAAGAAAATTACAGGGGAAGTTTAAGAGCCAGAGACAATATTGAATAATCCATAACATACTCCACGCTATTTTCTGCTTAAAGGTGGAGGCAGCATGCCTAGACACGCCAAATTATTATTTCACGTTCCAAATTGAATAGGTGGCGAATCTATTGCCATATACCGGGCACAAATTGTCAGTGTCGGGAATTATCGATGACATAATTATCAAGCATAATTTCCGAAAAGAATTCCTAGAAATCATTGGTGTCAGCCCGGAATCGATCCCACGACTTTTGAATCAGAAAGAGGAGCTCGACCACTGGACAAGCGTGACTCTTAAAACAATCCTTCATAGCTATTTTCGAGCTTAACTGAAAATACAGCTCATTCAAAAACTAAAAAATATTTTGTCGGCATCTTTCACACGCGACGCCTTTGTTCTAAGGACGATAACTTTATTCATGGATCTTAGATTTTAATTTAACATTGTTTACATTTACAAGACAATCTTAATTGAACACGCAATTCACTGCATTGATGGAGCGGCGTCGCCGGTGAAATACCACATCCTGTCAGAATATCGACTTATTGTGGCTCATGTCGTCGTTCGGTGAGAGGGGTATCCGGTTTAATACATACATACATAACTTCACGCCAAATCCCTTGCGGGGTAGGCAGAGAGAACGGAGCGCCATAGGGCACGATTCTTACACACCTCACTCGCTTCGTTGACTTTCATAAGTCTTTTCATACACGCGCGTCGATTTTTGAGGCTCCTAACATCACCTTCCTCCAGAACACGTTCTATTTAATCATGGAGTGTGTGTCTAGGCCGTTCTCGACTCCTACATCCATCCGCTTTTGCATTGTATATATGCTTAGTCAATCTTGCATCATCCATCCTTTCTACATGTCCGAACCATCGGAGCATTCCATACCATTTCTTACTTTTACACTCTCTTTCTTCTCTTTCAATCCGACTTCCTTCCTGATAAACTTGTTTTCCACGCGGTCAGCGAGGGTCACTCCGCAGATTTTGCGCAATGCCCTCATTTCGACCGCGTTTATCCTATTTTCATGCACACTCTGCCATACCCAGCTCTCGCTTCCATAAGTTAGCGTTAGGATCAGTAATTTGTTGGAATTGTCAGTTGGGATCGGTTTAATAATTATTTAGATTCAAATAATATAGGTACTATATGATTATCCTCTCACAATCGATACTCAAAATAGTCTCAAAGTAAATTGAAAGAATCGAGTAACAAAAAACACCCATTTCGAATATATGCCAATAGTTTCGTAACGAAGCAAAACGGGCAATACGAAGTTCCACTCGAAGTGAGTATTGAAAAGTGGAATAGCCAACTCATCAATCGGCATGCTCAAGTTCACTCAATATCGATTCGACTTCCTAAATTCACTCTAGATAGAAATTTATTCGAGATATTTGAATAGTATTGAGGAGTGCGCAAAATTTAAACTTCAATTTAGATTTAACTGCTTTAATATTGCATGTATTTCAAATATCACGACTACTCAGAATATCGACGTAAAGTGGCACATATCGATTTCGTTCGGTTAAAGAGGTATAAAAGGTCGGCAACGCAATTGTTACACTATCCGCGTTACAGGTGTCCATGGGAATCGCGAGTTGCTTACCATCAGGTGATCCACTATTCAGGTGAGCTATTGCTCGTAGCATAATGAAATATAGCCTCCGTCATTAATAGCAATATATCTAAAATCGGAACGAAATTCTGGTCAGCTGATCAATATACTTCATGATATGTAGTAAAGAAAAGTAACTCTTTGGTCAGCAAGAACGATAAGCAATAAGGATATTATTAATATTTTCACGCCTATTTTGTTAACTTTTAGTAATTTCATTCCTATCTCTTATCATAATTATTATCGTAACAGCAAGTGTATTTTCATGTTTGACTATTATATTAACATGCTAAGGCTTGTAAATCATATTTGCCAGCGAGTTCTGCACTTGCAAAATACTCGTGTGTTCTTCTAATAAAAATTATGATGCTTGCTTACGGGTAACACGATAAAAAATGAAACATATCTTCTTTGGGATATGGTTTTCATAAATTATACTGTTGATGTATTACAGCTAGGAAAGGCAAATTGAACTGTCTGTCGTTATGACCCTTTTATCATTTTGATAAAAAATGTCCTTAAATGTCGTGTGCCCGCTGTAATGCACATCTCTAAAAAGAGGAAGTGAATTTGGCTAACCCGTTACTCTTCAAATGAATGAGAGCTCTCAACGTGTTCTCATAAATACATTCTGTATATTCAATCCTTTAATATCCAAAGACATAGACATCGAGAACTAAGCCTCTTAATTCTACTCCCCATTCTTTAGTCATATATCGAGCACATTATTGTCAGTTATCGATATTTATTAGTGTTTATCTAAATTCAAACCCCGAACTTTTGGTTGAAGGTATATTTACGTATTAACATGCAATTTACTTAATATTATATTATATACTATTATTTAGTAACCATCATTACATAGTATAAAATAAAGTGGCTTTCCGCTGTCTGTCCCCTTATATGCTTTATATCTTTGAAACTACGCAACAGATTTTGAAGGGGTTTTTTTAGTATCAAGAGGGTGTCAACGGGGTGGTTTTTATGTATAATTTATGAATGATGTAGTAAATAAAAAGTGATATATCTAAAATTTACTTATTTGTTACATTTCATGCGGAACAAAGTTCGCCGGGTTAGCTAGTAAAGTACATTATCCGTAGGTAGTATTATCAGTACCTATAGTATCTATAAAACTTAATTTAATCTCCATTTTACAGACATTACTTTATTACAAGTAGTGAATATAAGTCTGTAAATAAACATTCATTATTTAATCTTTATAAATAAAAGTGCAAGTCAATAATTCATTTTTATCCACCCCCGGTGGACCATGATTTTCTGTGAAGTGCTGTTCCAATTCGGCGTCCAATCCAAATTAAATTTGTTACAATCAATTTCAAATTTAAATAATTTACATAGTAATAATACAGAGGCCATATGTGATGTATTGAATTGCATTTTTGTTCGAGTAATTATTGTTAATGACTGAAAACTTTGTGCCTGTGGTTGCCGTTACGTAACGATTCGACGTGTCGAAGTTATAACAGCCGCTGCCTACACCTGCGGATAGTTAAAGCGCGAAGTTACGTTTTCTGGTGTTTCAATTATTGTTTTCGTATTTTTCTCTAAAATATAGATACTAATAACACATAACATAACTTCACGCGCTTGTTACCCGAAGGTGTAGGCAGCGGCTGTTAAGCCTCCCCTCGCTAGATACTAATAATAGTATTAAAATAAGAAATATATATGAGTAGAAATTTTGCACTGCATATATATACATATACATACCTACTTGGTGTCTGACAGGTTGTACTTTGCTTCTTCCCTCACCCACAATGAGTGGTATGAGTCACTTTACGTCGATATTCTGAGAGCCGGCCAATTCTGGCAGCGAACTGCGTGGCTCTGCCACTATAGCCACATTTAGGCATAATATAGCCGAAATATAGCATATTTAGGCTTTCGAGACAATCTTTTTAGTAAATTCCTAATGAATTACCTCCATGAATTTTATAATAATTTGATATTTTCTGTCGCAAGTCTTATGACAGGAAATAGTTTCGCGGCTATAAATTGCATAATTTTCAACGTTGACACAAAGCAGAAAATAAACTAACTATTTTATATTTCATGTAATAACATTATGCTTCCGTCTACTGCTTTGCTATGGACATAAACGGAATGCAATAGTGTATGGAACAATGCAAAATATTATTTATGGTGTAAGTGTTAAAGTTCAAAGTTCTATGTTAAATTATTGTTCATGGGTATATTTTAAGTGTTTGACTAGCTTTTAGAGATAACTGTTCTGAAACGTTCCCTTTGTCCTATTATTCATTGTTTCGTCGAAGAAAACCGAATGGGAAGTGACATTTTGTTTACTTTTTTTTGTTGTCTTTAGACGTATAGCGATACAATTCTGTCTCTAGCATAGATTTAAGAATAATAGATCGGCAATAGTCACCCAAACAACGAGACCAAAAATGGGTTGTTGATGTGTGGGTGACTTATCAATGTGTGCGTAAAAAGCGCTTCAAAGTGTCAACTTTTACATAGATAATGTTCATGTGTTGAAATGTAAATATCCTGAAAATACGCGGCTGCGCTGTCAGTGATTTTTCCTGACACGTGCCATCTATTATAGTCTATGCTAAATCTATGGTCTCAGGTGTTGGTATTGTAGCTAAAATGTGTTTACTAACTTTTTAAGAACATTCCAATACTTTGTAAATGAATGATTTTCTGGATACATAAAATAACTTGCATTACCGCGTAGTAAGTACCTACATTATCATTAGTGTGGACATAGATTGGAACTTGAACCCGTAGCTCAACAAGAATACTTATTTCCATTCTACCTTTTGAAATGTTAGTACATTCTTAATTAGGAAGTTTTACGAGGGCACTTAACAACAGAATTTAAAAAGAAAACAAAATTATTATCATTACAGGAAAGGATTCCCAAAGACATGAGCAGAAAAAACTAATGGTATTAATAATATTACGCAATAGTAAGCATAAATAATATGCTTAATATTCTAAAAACTTCTTTGCAATGTTCATCGAATACGTTTTAAAAACTTGTTTGAGTTATTCATATTATCTTATTCCCTTCCACCAAAAGTGATATAAATTTCGTGTATTTGGAAAATCTCATGGTCAAACAAGGAAAATTCCATTCAAAACCTCATTTAACGCCCTCTGGCGTGTGGTCGCTGGCAAGCAAATTACATTGCTTCGTTGAAATGCAACGGTTTGTGGCTTAAAAAGATATTTTTGTCTTTATATAGTTAGTTGCAAAGAAAACATTTTATAGAACATTAGGCGAAATATAGAATTATTTCGTAAGAAAAATATATTTAAGATAAAAGGATATGATAGTAACAGGAAAATAAAAGGAAGCTAGATTTTATGAGGTATACCAAGTCAAACTAAACATACATATCTACATAGGTATATATCTTCACGCCAAATCCCTTGCGGGGAAGGCAGAGACAACAGAGCGCCATAAGGCACGATTGTTACACGCCTCACTCGCTTCTTTGACTTTTATAACTGTTATCAAATACCTTCGGACAACACAGGACTGGTTCTATTTGGTTTGGTGTGTCTTGGCCCTCCACGATCCAAAAGCGGATGGGTGTAAGATATACCCATCCGCTTATGCATTGTATCCCATATGCTGAGTCAATTTTGGATCATCCATTCTTTTTAACCGACTTCGAAAAAAGGAGGAGGTTCTCAATTCGTCTGTATGTATAATTTTTTTTTATGTCTGTTCACCGATATTTTCGTCAATTAAAGACGGATTTCAAATTTTTTTTTTATCGATAGTGTTTACTTTCGAGATGGTCCCATTTTGACCAAGTCAGGATCTGATGATGGAAACCAGGAGAAATCGAAGGCAACCTCCGAAAATTGTATGCGAGTATGGTGTTTTTGTTACGTAATAGTGATGCCTTAGGGATATTCTTTATGGTGTCAACATCTGATGCTGCTGTGTTGATGAAGACCAATGTCACTTATTTTTGGAGTCGGTGCAAGCCCAGGTAACGTACGTGTTGCAACGACTTCAATAATGAGTGACAATAGTAAATATTATAACCGTTAAAGATAACGTTATAAAAGTACTAGCTGACCCGGCGAACTCTGTTTCGCATCAAAAGTAATAACTGCTGCCCCGCTATGTTAATACTGCAATATCTTCGACAAATTTGAAGTCGATAGCAGCTATAGGTTAAAAATGGGAATTTTCCATTGTTAACACCCCCGCAACCCCCCTTGTGGGTGGAATTTCGTAAAATCCGTTCTTAGCTGACCTCTACTCGGCGAAAGGAATAATCCTACCAAATTTCAAGTCGCTACGCCTTATGGTTCCAGAGATATCGTGATGAGTCAATATATAGGCGGAAATCTCTTATATATATATAGATTACGTTTTATATATTGTATTATGTATACAAATTAGTAAGTTTCGTTATTTATCGCTTTTCAGTTATGAAGGTACTGTTTTCATTTACTTAAAGATTTTGTGGTTTACGTTTCTAGAAGTCGGTTTAACTTTTATTTTTAAAGTAATTTTTTAAATGTCCGAACCATCGTAGCATGCCTTTTCTTATTAACTGAGTAGCTAAATATCTAATGCCGCAAATATATATATACTAGCTGACCCGGCGAACTCTGTTTCGCATCAAAAGTAATAACTGCTGCCCCGCTATGTTAATACTGCAATATCTTCGACAAATTTGAAGTCGATAGCAGCTATAGGTTAAAAATGGGAATTTTCCATTGTTTTTTTTTTTTTTTTTTTTACAATTTTCCATTTTCGCATCAAAAGTAATAACTGCTGCCCCGCTATGTTAATACTGCAATATCTTCGACAAATTTGAAGTCGATAGCAGCTATAGGTTAAAAATGGGAATTTTCCATTCTTAACACCCCCGCAACCCCCCTTGTGGGTGGAATTTCGTAAAATCCGTTCTTAGCTGACCTCTACTCGGCGAAAGGAATAATCCTACCAAATTTCAAGTCGCTACGCCTTATGGTTCCAGAGATATCGTGATGAGTCAATATATAGGTGGAAATCTCTTATATATATATATATAGAAGATATATATATTTATAGCAAACTTTGAAAAATAAATATACAAAATGTGCACATAATATCAATATCGCATAATTTCCGTTGCTTACAATCCAATATTACAAGCGTTAAGGAATTATAATTACAATGGAACGTTATTAACGCGATGGAAGCTTGTAAATGTATAAAATGCAATCAAAGTTCATTATAATTGGCTTATATTGTCATGGCTTGTTATTAACAACTAAAGATATAAGGTACAATGGCGTATGAAAATTAATGAGATTTCCTACAACGTTATTGATCACACCGGTAAATTGCTTGAATCAAATTAATAAAGACTGTGATATAATGTCGCAACAAACACAGCCAAATCTTTTGACAGCATGACAATACTTCGAAAGGATGACATGTTGTGCCGACCCCACATAGAGTGGAATAGAGACAGAAAAATTATGATAAATACATTTCTAGCAACAACTTAGCCGTAAGAAAGGGCATGCTCCGATGGTTCGGGCATGTAGAAAGAATGGACGATGCAAGATTGACTAAGTAGATATGCAATGCAAAAGCGGATGGATGTAGAAATCGAGGACGGCCAAGACACACATTCCATGACCAAATAGAACGTGTTCTGGAGGAAGGTGATGTTAGGAGACTTAAAAATCGACGCGCGTGCATGAAAAGAGTTATGAAAATCAACGAAGCTAGTGATTTGTGTAAGAACCGTGCCTTATGGCGCTCCGTTCTCTCTGCCCAACCCGCAAGGAATTTGGCGTGAAGTTATGTTGTTTATTAGTAATAAAAAGTAAAGTGTGAATTTATGTATGTAACTTAGTCGTTTAGCCAGAAGAGGATATTTTTAAAGACTAGAAATAAACTCTGTTTCAGATACTAGATACAATTGATTTGTATTTGAGTTTTATTATTATCTATAAAACGAAGACGCCTCACAAATAGTATTGAATAAATTCCATACAAAAGATCCATCATTACTACCGAGTGTTTCCACTGTCGCGAGCAGGAATAACGAGTAGTTGAGTTGACGAAACACTGATTCAATACCATATATGCTGTTCTTAATTAAATATAAACTCTATTCTATCAATTTAAATAAATATTTTTAGTATTTAAATATTCTTTGACTGAAAAAAACTTTTTGCCCGGTCTGGCAATAGGTTCGCCTCCTATTCCATTTGGGACGTAAACATAACGGCGAGACGAGGCTTAACAGCCGCTGCCTACATCTTCGGGTAACAAAAGGCGTGAAGTTATGTTATGTTAAATATTATTTCGCTATTTCTATAGAAGGTGACTTCTCTCGGCAAAAGCTTGATAAAACTGCTAGGAAAATTAGTGGTATAAAATGGTACCTATATTTTAAGTTAAAACTATTGTTAGTTTTAAGGCAATAGGTGCAGTAGTTTTAGCATGATGCGCGTACAAATATACAGAGTTTTAACAATGGTAGAGTCTTGCAGTTCGCTGCATGAATAGGCCGGCTCGATCGGTGAAATATCACGACCTCTCTGAATATCGGCGTGAAGCAGCTCGTGCCGCGTTTCGTTCAGTGAGAGAGGTATCCGGAGGCTGGATCCCCTTTTCCCTTCCTTTGCCCTCCTACTCCCTTAAAGGAGGGCAACACACCAAGGTGTTCTTGCTCGTTTGCCCGCCTATCCCATAAAAAAGCGCCAAACATTCTATTAAATAATATATATAAGACTAGCTGACCCGGCGAACTCTGTTTCGCATCAAAAGTAATAACTGCTGCCCCGCTATGTTAATACTGCAATATCTTCGACAAATTTGAAGTCGATAGCAGCTATAGGTTAAAAATGGGAATTTTCCATTGTTAACACCCCCGCAACCCCCCTTGTGGGTGGAATTTCGTAAAATCCGTTCTTAGCTGACCTCTACTCGGCGAAAGGAATAATCCTACCAAATTTCAAGTCGCTACGCCTTATGGTTCCAGAGATATCGTGATGAGTCAATATATGGGTGGAAATCTCTTATAATATATATAGATAAGATAAAATAACTAATTAAGAAGATAACTAAGCTTCAGTTGCTCTAATGAAGGCCCATCGTAAGACTTTTCCTGCACTACATCTGATTTAATTAAAATTTAACACTATTTGTGTACCATACAAGAATTAAATAGATATCTTTATTTCAATTAATTATATATATTAAAAACGCAGTATAATAATATTTATTTTTGGTAAATTTTGGCCCTTTGCAATAACGCTGTCTTGCCTCCGAACATCGTGTGCACGGCCTAAATAATTGAATTGTTATATGAATCATGGCACATACAACTAATATACACTCGAGAGCAATGAATCCGGGTCACTTAAAGAATCCTAAAAATCTCGGAAACTAAAAATGCTAGGTTAATGCAATAAATTGTATTTAATAGACAATGTAATACTCCTTAAATGAAGGTATTAAAACTTCTTAGTTATTGTAAAGTTATATCATAAAAAAATCAAATTTGAAAAAGGGCCACTTTCGAAGATGGAACTACGAAATTACAGCATTTGGTTTTGCTTTTGTTTGTAATCTGTCATTTATGTGGGTACATAAACCATGTTGATAGTGCTCTATATTCATTATTCAAGCTGAAATTATGTCGCTTACGCCTGAAGAATGCACCAGAATACTTACAATGCTGGAAACCGGCCGGAGTCAGCGCGATACAGCCAGGACTGTTGGTGTGTCGCTGTCAACAGTACAAAGAGTTCTCCGACGTTACGAAGAAACTGGTTCTAACCTACGCAGACCAGGAACGGGCAGAACCAGGTATACCACAGCACGAGAAGACCGATACTTGGTGAACACCATGCTTCGAAATCGCTTTCTCACAGGAACTGAACTCACCAATCAGTTTCGACGCCTCGGAGGAAGTAACCCAAGTGCATGGACAGTAAGACGTCGGCTTGCTGAATCTAACTTAAAACCCCTTAGACCTGCAAACGGCCCTAAACTGGAGCGTGGGCATCGTATTTCAAGACTAAGATATGCCCAGAGCCACGTAAATTGGAGTATTGAAGATTGGTCAAAAGTTATGTTCTCCGACGAATCAAAATGTATGCTCTACAAGCACGATGGAAGACACAGAGTGTATCGAAGACCAGGGGAAAGATTCAAGCAAGCATGCATCGAGGAAAAAGTAGCCTACGGTGGTGGGTCTGTACTTGTGTGGGCCGGAATTTCTTCTGAAAGTCGCACAGAGCTGGTGATCATAGAAAACGGCTCTTTAACTAGCGTAAGATATGTGGAAGAAATCCTCAATGATCACGTTGGTCCATTTATGGTCAATTTAGGTGAGGATGCTATATTTATGCATGACAATGCCCGACCTCATACAGGTAGGATTGTGAATGACTACCTTCAAGAGATGAACATTACTCGTTTGGAGTGGCCAGCGCGCAGCCCGGATATCAACCCGATCGAGCATGCTTGGGACGAGCTAGGCAGATGCGTAAAACAACGAAACCCTCCCCCAATCACGCTTCGTGAGCTCAAAATTGCTCTCACAGAGGAATGGGAGAATATTCCCCAAAATCGTATAAGGAACTTGGTGTACAGCATGCCAAACCGCGTAAACGCAGTAATGGAAGCACGAGGAGGCAATACGAAGTATTAAAATTCAAGAAAATCGTAATAAAGTTCAAAAATTTCATGTTTCCTATTTTTGTTTTAAGGAGAGATCAGCAGATTTTTTCTTTATGTAATTTTGTGTTAATAAAATGTATGGTGACTCATATTTTTTTTACTTTCATTTAAGGAGTATTACATTGTCTATTAAATACAATTTATTGCATTAACCTATCATTTTTAGTTTCCGAGATTTTTAACATTCTTTAAGTGACCCGGATTCATTGCTCTCGAGAGTATATATATATATGCTATAGTTACAATGCATTGCATAATAGGATAAAAAATTACAATTCTCGTAGGATAAAATTACCCGCAAAATTAAATTACAAAAACACTTAATACAAAAGTATTAATCATCTAACAAAGTTTCAGAAAAATGTTTGTAAATAATAATCACAAACATTTTTAATTTAACTTGTGAAAAGGATTCCAAATACCGCGTAGTTTGTGTTCTGGAAGAACCGCTGTGTTCATCATGACTTCCGGTAAACAAAGGTTGTATATTTCAGTTACTTTGCCATGTTGTTGTTTACTTTAACCACTTTTCTTAACCTAAAAACTTATTAATGCGTCCTAACATAAAATAAATATTCCATCTTTTAGCTAAATATGTAATAAAATGTCTCCTTGAATGATTATAGCACAAATACATACATACATAATTGCACCCCAAATACCTTGCGGGGTAGTCAGAGAGAAGTAAAGCCATGAAGTATGATTCTTACACGCCTCACTCGCTTCTTTGACTTTCATAATTCTTTTCATACACGCGCGTCGATTTTTAAAGCGCCTAACATCACCTTCCTCCTGGACTCCTACTATTTAGTCATGGAATATATGTCATCCACCGGTTTTTGCATTGTATATCTGCTTAGTCAATCTTGCATCATAGCAAAAATAATTCCTTTGATCAAGCGCACTAATTGTTTCGGGAAAGACACGGAAAAATTAAAATATTGGAATTAGTTTATGCTCGAATCACAAAAGGTACCGTATTGTTTAAATATCGCTAGACAAAGTGCCAATCCCAAAGACCGTATATACAGTAAATTTGGACTTCCACCTTCCTTCATATTGGTGTATGCCATACTTCGAGCTCAATCAACTCGGCAATTATCATACACTAGCAGACCGCGCGAACTTCGTACCGCCATATTTTAAACATTTTCCACTAAAAAGATTATTGCCGCGATCATATTAATACCTCAAAGCTTTCCTCATAAATGGACTATCTAACACTTTTTTTTTTTCAATTCAAGTTCCTGATACATACATACGTAACTTCACGCCAGATCCCTTGCGGGGTAAGTAAAGGGTACAAAGCGTCATAAGGCACGATTATTACACACCTCACTTACTTAGCTTTTGATATTAGCGACTAACAACCTAGATATGATGAAAATAATGGCAGTTAAAATATTAAGCAGTTGAATGAATGCATGAATGGGCTCAACCGGTGAAATACCACCACCTCCCAGAAGATCGACGTAAAGTGGCTCATGCCGCGTTTCGTTCGGTGAGAAAGGTTCCCGGAGGTCCACCTCCCTTCCCCATCCTTCTCCCTTAAAGGTCGGCAACGCAACGGTAACACTATAAGTGATGCCGGTGTCCATGGGCGGCGCAGGTTGCTTACCTTCAGGTGACACGCTTGCTCCTTTGCCCTCATGCCTCCCATAAAAAAAAAATATTATCAACTTCGATCAATAGCTATACCAGGGACTTTGTCAGAAGTTTTTTGTCAACCTTTAGTTTTTTTTAATACTCCTTGCACCTTTTTTTTTTAAATTTGTCATTGTCGTCGATTTAAAAAAAACCTGGTCACCACATGTTCTTACCAGTATGGCTAACTCACAGTGAGAGTTTTTTTTAAATATTTTAAATGATGTCGATTTGGCACCTTGCTATTACTCTTATCAAAATAAATTCACTAAATTTTAAAAGAGATCACGATATTAAAAATGTAAATATATATAGATGGGCAACTATGTGGTATGCAGATGTGTAACAAACTCGCTAAATCTTTATATTTTAGCAAAAGACGCCAAGTCGAGGTGCGCTTCGTCCATTTATATGAAGTTGCAATATTGTAAAGAATTATAGATAATATTATAATATCTGCGTGAAGAACTAACTGTAAACTAACTCTAGCTTTGACCCATGACTTTGGTTACTTAAGTATGAAAATATTTTTAAATCTTTTAATATTCGGGTTCCATATTACATAAATATAATGAACGGAAAATAACGCGACACATTTAGGTAAACACATTATCTGTCTGCTTGTGACTACGGCCAGTGCAACCAGGCCGAAACGTCAAGCCATTAATAAAAGTAAGTATTTGTTTACCTACACTTGTCGTGTTATTTCCCGTTTATTATACTCTTAAATAGATCAAATTCTAATCTAATGTGTCTAAATAGACACGGGGTCACAGATGTTACAGGTTCACATCACCTATTAATTATTACAAAATAAATATACATATACCCTAAAAGACGATTAAATACTACAAACTCATTAGGACCAAAAGAAAAAAAAAATCTAAGAAAATAAAAAAAAAATTACCTGCCAGCTATGAGCGGCGCTCATGACCGAGTCGAGCGGGTCTCCCGATCATATATATGTGCGCGGAATATTTGCCTAAGAAACGTATACTTACATTTTGTATTTTGCGATATCTTTTGAATTAAATGTCCGAATTGAATCATTCAAAAAGTTCTAGAAAGGTATTGAATCTATCTTTATATTGAAGTAATTTATTTTGAGTAGAGTTAATACCAAAGTACAACATAAAGAACTTTTAAAACGACCTCATTATAATTATTTTTAAAAATTCAAAAAGCACTTATTGTGCGATAACTACAATAATTAGACATATGGCGTCGCGGACTTTTCTGTCGACAATTATATGTTCTGTGAAAGTGTAGTACATTGTTTTGTTCTATAATCAATAGTTTTTGCAGCGTTCGCGATTTAAGATTTTTTTTCGGGTCTTTTTCTTACACCTTGGGTTACATTATTGAACTTATAGTAAGGATCCCTAATTTATTTGAAAATATAATATAGCCTAAAGCCTTCCTCGATAAATGGACTATACACCAGTGAAAGAATTTTTGAAATCGGACCGGTGGTTTCTGAGATTAGCGCGTTCAAACAAACAAACAAACAAACAAACAAACAAACAAACTCTTCCGCTTTATAATATAAGTATAGATATATTGTAAATATGGTTGATGATTTAGAGTCTCCAAAATATTAACTTTCCTACTGAATTCGTCCTCCACCGGCTTTTGCATTGTATATCTGCTTAGTCAATCTCAATCACAGCAAAAATAATTCCTTTGATCAAGCGCACTAATTGTTTGGGGAAAGACACGGAAAATTTAAAATATTGGAATTAGTTTATGCTCGGATCACAAAAGGCACCGTATTGTTTAAATATCGCTTGACAAATCGTCGATCCCAAAGACCGTATATACAGTAAATTTGGACTTCCACCTTCCTTCATATTAGTGTATGCCATACTTCGAGCTCAATCAACTCGGCAATTGTCATACATATATTGTAAATATGGTTGATGATTTAGAGTCTCCAAAATATTAACTTTCATACTGAATTCTTTATATGATATCAAAAATAATATTATTCAAGTAATCTAAAATTATTATAAACATTATTTATCATTTACATTCAGGTATCTTTGTAGTGGTGAAGTATTATAAAACGTATATATCTCTTCCGCTTGTGCGACACGCAGAACCATCATTTATCATACAAGATTCACTATTATTTTTCACCATTTATTCCATACGAAACTTCACCACCCATATCCCATGGGTGTCGTAGAAAAGGTAGAAGGCGAATAAACAAACATGGCTACGTGAATAGAGATGGGACATTCGATATTGGATTACGATTCAAGTGAGAAATGAGACACGAATAGATTTATCACTTTAATAGAACGACTAAGCACGGAGAATGTCTTCTCCAATCAGCGAAGGAAACACAGAATTGAGCGTGTAAATAGTGTCAACAGAGGTAGAGTTACGCAGTACCGGTGAAATAACAAGATCTCTCAGAATAACTATGTAAAGTGGCTTAAGTTGCGTTTCGTTCGGCGAGACCCGTCACCCTCCCGTTGCCATTCCCTTTTCGATTCCATTATAGACGTGGGAACCGCTACTATGACCGTCTGGGTGTTGCAGATGCGCTAGTCACTCCCAACCAAGTGATCGGCTACCTCGTTTTCCCCCTTTTCTCATAAAAAATACAGATTGATATTGTCAATAGCTGATTTTGAAAAATATAAAGGCGTAGACATAATTTGTATGTTGAATACCGTGTAAACAATTAAAAGAATGTTTTTGTACAATTAGTTTATTCAGACAGAATTAAATGGCGGCAGTGTGAACACTGAATGAATTTAACTGGCCGTTAAAATGTTTTAGTTTTTATTTGTTCAAATGGTTTTACAGTTGTTTTAATGTTACTGAAACTGTTTTTTTTTTTATTGTAGTCTATGCTTACTGAGTTCGTGTAATATTTTTGATGCAATAATTCTGCACTTGCAAACACTGATGCCCGTACACTTTGTACACGGTACACGTACCGGCAAGAGTGGAAGAAGAAGTAGAGACTAGCAGCTTCTAGCAAGTATACAGTGGAAGGCCACGACAAATGACCACGGCCACGTCTGATGAGAAGTTGATAAGAGTCTTGAAAGTCAGATTACTTAGTGCTGTATGATAGCATCTCCTTCTATCTACTCCATAATATTTTAAAATGCAGGTGATTTGCTGTGATTGTATTTATCTAGTATCCATAACACAAGCATTTAATTGCTTAGCTTGGAACTAGAGGGCGCTGTGTATATTGTGTCCAAGATATTATTATTATTATTTGCCTGTATATGCGCGAGCCAGGATTCTCACTTTGAGACCTCTGAATTAAAACTTGAAGTTCTGACACCAGGTTATTGATATGCCTGGTAAGAGAGATGACGGCGTTACGTATAAATTTAATATTACATTTAGAAAATATGAAGGAATTTAATAATGTATTGTAAAAAAAGAAGATAAACCTGGTATTATTTTAGTTAATAACAAATTCACAAGTTCACACCGAAATCAGCTTATAAGCTTTTGTCGGCGATGTTTGAAGAACTTCACGAGTCCATGAATAAAATAGTTACCATTTCACACACGCAAAACCTTTGAGAGGATCGCACTTGTCACATTAGATATTAATACGAAATGGATGCCTGATTTATGTAAAGTGGCAGTCTCGATGGTTTGGTTCGGTTGAGGCATCCCACTTCTGATTCATTGCTCAAATAACATAACATAACTTCACGCCTTTTTCGACCCGCAGGTGTAGGCAGCGGCTGTTAAACCTCGACTGGCCTTATGTTTACATCCCAAATGGAAATAGGTGGTGAATCTATTGCCATACCCGGCACTAAGTTTTAGTCATCGATATTTATCACACATAACTTTCGAATTAATTTCGAAAAGTCATTAGTATAAGCCAAATTTGGAACCCACGACCTCTGGCCGAATTCGGAAGCCGTGTGCTCGACCACTCCAGAGGTCCACCTCCGAGACCTAAATATATATATATAATAAATAATAAGGATTAGGTCTAGTTGGTACCCAACGGGGGAAACGTTTTCTGGAGTGGAGGAGCTAGGAAACCGTGTAGGGCGACTTCCGGCTAGTTGTGATACGCAAAGTGACTGACGGAGGATGGAAACGAAGCGCCGAAGATCGAGCGATGCGAGAGAAGGGGGCTATGTCTAGAAGTGAAAGAATATTTGTTGTTAAAGATAATGATTAGTTTACAGTACCACCAGTCAGTTCACCAATACTTAATTGGAAGATTTTGTTCACTCTGAAAGAGTGACTCCTATATCCACTTTTGCGGAAGGTGGTGTCAGAAGCCTTAAGAGGGATAACCGTGTATGACAAGAGAGTAAAGTCTTAGAAACAACAGATTAGTGTAAGAATTTAAGGATCTTACTACATGGCACCCTATTATCTTTGCCTATCTGGCAGGAGACTTAGCGTGAAGTTATGTATTTGTGTAACAAGTTGTTGTTCAAATGCGGTGATAGAAACTGCCAGAATTGTTCGACCAGGACAGAAGTCAGATGTTTTTTATTGTCACTATTGCTTTTTCATTTAGATTCATTTAGCTCTTTAATATTTTTCATATTAATAATCAAACAAACATTTGGTACTTATGTTTTTAATTTCAATACAACATTAATTAATTCACCCTTTGTTATTAAAATAACCTTCATATATGTGTTAGTTTATATGTGGAGCAGGGCAGAACGTAGCACTTAACATGATTATACGGTCGATACGGGGAGAGTGTTGTATCGACAATGGTGTACCCGGTCACATCTTGGGTTGACATTCAGCCTTATTGTGTGTTGTCCCATATCAAATGCTACCGATCATGTGCGACCAATTATTTATGGTATCGGTATTCTAAAAATAAAAACCGATCAGCTTTCACATTGATTGTGATCTACATATAATACATTTTTTTAAGTTCATAAAATATTATGAATACCCGGATATAATTTTCTCATTGGACCTTCTTCAAAGGATAGGGAGGACGATGGCGAAATGAGGAGTGAGGGCGAGTTACCTCTCTCATTGCACTACATCGGGATCTGCGGTTGCTGTTCTTCAAATCTGATTATTATTAAAGTGAAACTTTTATTACATCGTCTCAAACTTTTTCGTCTGCGTGTTGCATGTCGCGTGACGGTGACGTGAAGGCGCTCGTCAGAGCGCCTTTCACGTCTATTATCGTTTATTTATATTAATTAATTACCCAAATATACACTTTATTTTTGTAAATAAAAACCGTAAAAACATGTAGAAAAACACCCCCAGACGAGGGATCGAACCCGCCCCGACCTTGTGTTATCGGTAGTGCGGTTTACCGATGCACCACGAGGGCCGTATGTATAATCGTCTAATTACCGTCCTCTTTACCAATTTCGACACATTTTCTAGGATCGGGTTTGTTTGTTTGTTTGTTTTTTACATACATACATATACGTACGTACGTATTGCAGGCGGAGAAAAAAAAATTATATTATTTATAAATTGTGTTTTTATAAATTGTGTTTTTTGAAAATTATATTTAAGTACGAATTACATACTATTTGAAAATTATATTTAAGTACGAATTACATACTAATAAAATAATGAAATATCAATAATATTTTTCGATCTTACCGACAGAATAATAAATATATACTAATATATACTATGTACTAACATATTATATTAGAAACATATACTTAATTTTTTGCAGTGATAAACTGTGATAAAAGCAAAGCAAACACACATTGACTTCGTGTTAGTTAACAACGCCATCTGCTGGAATAGAAATTTCATGAAAATCGTTGGAGCCGATTCCGAGATTCCAATTTTATATATATATACAAGAATTGCTCGTTTAAAGATATAAGATAAGATAGTGCTCTTTATATATGTATTTGTCACATTTTCATAATAAATCGAAATATCATATTTACTGGAGGAAAAAATATCGTTTTGTTTTGTAAAGATCCTTTGTTGTAATGTTGTTAACGTTTAATAGGTGTCGCGTTATCCCTAGTGCCGTAGCTGGAATACTTGTCGATTCGGGCGACATCTATCGATATAATACGATATTACGGCAGAATCATCAATAGTAGCAACCTAGTAGCGCCATCTAGGAATTATTGTCGTGACCACGTAAAATAAAAAACATTTATGAAACCCTATTAACAAATACTAGATGGCAAGTAAATTAAAATAGCCCTTATCGCACAATCCCCTGAAAGCCGGTGACGTCCGGTTCGAAAACGAAGCCAAAGCAAACTTTTAAAAAAATTGCTGTGAAGTAACTGTTTTACACTGTTGCACTCTAAAAAAATATAAATGTTAATCATTTTATCAGAATCATCAATTTAAAAAACTTACTAACTAAATTATTGAAAAATAATTATTGAAAAAATATTTTGTTTATGTATATTTAAAAAGTAGATTTAAAAATCAATAACCCAAGACTCAATTTTAAAAGTTTCACTTTTACGGTGGTTTCATAAAACCACACAATTTTTTATATTGAAGAACAGCCGCTGAGTTTTCTTGCTGGGTCTTTCTCAGGACTGGCCGCGTTTTTGACCCAGTGGTAGAATTTTTAACAAATACTTTACCTAAATTTAAAATTAATCAATATTTAATAATAGTTATACTTTGATTTCAACCAACTTAGAAAATTAAGATAATTTTCTAATAATTAAATGATAACAACTTTTGCTTATTAAATCATACAACAAAGGATCTTTACAAACAAACATTGTTTTCTCTGGTGAATACATCTTTTAAATAAGTATTTAACTTTTGTTTTCATGGTCTGATGTGGGTTACCAATAGTAAAAATCATATTTTTAACATCAACTTTTTGATTTTTATTTCCAACAAGTGGGTGCTCTCTGTATCAATGAAAATAGCTTTTGAACAACTACCTTTTTTTTGTTCATCACTAGTGAAAATGATCTCTGTAAAGAGTTCGAAACGTCGGGAAATAAATATAAATAAATTAGAAATAAACGCGATATAACCTAAAAATTGTTTTAATCTATGAGTGGGATTCCCGAAAGTCTTAGCAATAAATAGGAGACGTTCTTCTAAGCAATTTTGGAGTGACGAAAGTCACAATTCTAGAAGATGTGAGATGAAAGAGGGACGGATGTGAATGAATAAATGAGTAGAGGAAGGCTGAAAATCAGTGAAATCATTTGTGTGAGACTGAACATGAGCGTGAAAGGTATAATTACCGAGATGAAGAATAATAAAGATCTTTCATCTTGGGGAAAAGGAAAACATCGTATGCCAACTCCATCTAGCGTTGGACTGGGGCAAGATGATGATAAATGAAAATGGAAGCTTTAAGGAAAAACACATCCAAATAATACTAATTTTCGGTAGCGTGTTAGCCTGTGTTCTACCTGATTGACTTTTAGGTACGTATAGATTTATTATCTGCAATATTTAATCTGCAATCATTTAGACTAGGTTACTGTTCATGAAAGTATGTACTAAATAAGAAATAGAGAAAATATTAGGTAGATAAAGAAATTTTTCGAGCTCAACCCAAAATAGCCTTCACAGCATAGACAGCCTTGGCAGTAAATAAATCGTCAACTCGGACATTCGAGGGGTTAATAAACGATAAGTAATTACGGTCAGGTTATCATTAGAGCTGGCCATAAATTGCTGGTAAGGATTTGACCCATATTATGAAGGTTGGGTGGTGACATGAAAATATTAAAGGTTTTTGATATTTACTGTACGTACCTATTTATTTACATTTTTGATAACTTTTCCTTCGAGGGTTTGAAATTTTCTTTCAAAAAATCTACCCCTTTGCAGTAAGTTTTTATAAGTTCTCGGTCAGTCTCGGTGGCGCAGTGGGCGAGCGCACGGCCTCTGATCCAGAGGTCCGGGGTTCGATTCCAGACACTGGCTCACACCAATGACTTTTCGAAATTATTTTTGGAAGTTATGTGTGATAAATATCGATGACTGACAAACTTTGTGCCCGGTATGGCAATAGGTTCGCCACCTATTCCATTTGGGACGTAAACATAACGGCGAGACGAGGCTTAACAGCCGCTGCCTACACCTTCGGGTAACAAAAGGCGTGAAGTTATTTTATGTTATGTTTTATAAGTTACGTCTTTATTTTCTATTGAAACCCGAAATGAGACGTTTTTGTTGCGATATAAGATTTCTAATATATTATTAGGTATATAAATTAGAATATAGATATTTATACTTATATAGGTATAATTATATAGGTATTTTTAACTCTGAGTGTATTAATTCAGAGAATATGATGAAAATCTCTTTGTATATCAACCAAACCTAACCCAATTTCAGAGCGATAGATACAGTAATTTAAGCATTTTGATCTTGCAAAGAGGCTGATCGAAGCCTCTCGCGACCAGAGGGCTGGTCTATTCTTCGCACAGAGGATTAGCATTGCCATTCAGCGTGGCAATGCGGCCAGTCTTCTGGGCACGCTGCCAGTAGACCGAGATGCGGAGAAATTTGATTTCAGGTAGTTTTTTAATTGTATATATTGTAAATAATGTAATTAATTTATTTTTTCTTATTATTGTAAATAAAGAATATAGATTATTTTAGTTAATAGATATTCATAAATATTAAATTGCTCGTATTATAAGACTGGATCTTATTTTAAAAGTAAAAAAAAAATATAACATTTTCGATAGTTCACTTGAAAATTAATCCGCACCTGTCAGTTTTATTGCCAATTCGATCGAGAGAAGTAACATACCTTTAACACTTTCAAACAACAATGTACGTGGTACTTTCAAACAAAGTACCAGTATTAATTTTGGTACAATACCAAGTAAATAAGCTGTATCTGGACAGAATCCCACCGACGTAGTTGATTGATGTCAGTGCAAGGCCTCGTCCCCTAATTAACTGTCACTTTTGACACAAAATATTATGGAAGCTTTTACAGCGAATTTTGCGCGGCAAAATTTTGTACACCAAGAATGAAGGTTTATATTAAATAATGGCGAGCTTTGTATTGATGAGAATGAAATAACAAATGACATTACATAAAGTTAAAAGTCAAATTACACAACTTCCATACCAGTACCTATTTGACATAGTACATGTTCCAGCTTTTCTGATAGCTTAAAGCCTATCATACACAAAGATCGACGACAAATAAGACATATCATTGTTCAAGTGGTAGAGCCAAGTTCGCAGCATGAATGGGCCGGCTCGATCGGTGAAATACCACGACCTCTTGGAAGATCGACGTGAAGTGGCTCATGCCGCGTTTCGTTCGGTGAGATAGGTACTGGTTGGCTCACCTCCCTTCCAATCCTACTCCCTTAAAGGTCAACTGTAACACTATATGTGTTGCCGGTGTCCATGGGCGGCGCTGGTCACTTTCCATCAAGTGGCACGTATGCTCGTTTGCCCTTCAAAAAAATATAGTAATTTAAGATGTAACTGTTTATTTTTATTTTTAATCTAATAATATCCAAGGACCGTCCATCAAATAATATTCAAGATCTTCTATTATCAAATAATATCCAAGATCTTCTATCATCAAATAATATCCAGGATCTTCTATCTTTTAAAGAGAGTGAAAGGTTTGAAAGAGACAGACTGTGGTAAAGTAAGCGATGGTACACCTCGGTGTTTTAGACGTGTGAAAACAGGATTTAGGACAAGAGTAATAAGAATCAAATATATAACTGATTATTGTATGGCACCCAGTAGTTATTTTTTACCCACCCTTTAATGGAATTGGCGTTAAATAAGAATTATGTATACACTTTTTTATACATTGGATGGCATATATAATCGGTGAGCATTAAAAAAGAAATTATCTGGGGAAATTGCTTTAAAATCCATCACAATCCTCTATTCCTATCAGTCGAAGGAACGAACTTCGATTGAACGAGGGCTCAGCCCGATTGCATTGGTATTGGATTACTTTTCCCCAGTCTAAGTCGGTGCAGTTGATACCAATTCGTATTTTTAGCAAAACGAATGTTAGTACTTGGGTGAACACTTAATTTTGCCAGTAGAAATTGTGCAGAGATATGTAACTATTGGAGGTATTTTTAACTCTGAGTGTATTAATTCAGAGAATATGATGAAAATCTCTTTGTATATCAACCAAACCTAACCCAATTTCAGAGCGATAGATACAGTAATTTAAGCATAGAGAAATATTTTTATATTAGTGGTCTCGTTGGAACGGAGGTCAAGCACGCTGCTTTTGTATCAAAAATCCTTGCGTTGAAATCCCGATTTTCATCAATGACTGGGAAGTAATGTGTGAGAAATGACACGACAATTTAAATACTCCAAGGAAGAAAAAATAGTATAACTTGAATCAGCCACAAAACAATATCTTCCAGTAAACTATTCAACAATTTATATTTTTGGCAGGTACGTACCGTAATCGAGAAAACAGCAAATCACTCCGATTCGACTCGATTGTCAAATGTAATATACACAACAATGAACTAAACAGGTGATCGATATAGGCCAAACTGATGAGTAAGACTCGAAATGAGGAATCGAAATAAAAATCGAGATGTTGTATTGTGTATCGATATAAATCGATCACGTTTGTTTATTAGCATTGGAACGGTGGCCAGTTGTAAATACCGTTGATGTTTATGTGACTGTCTGTGTGTGTTTGGCATTTTTAAAAGTGATGCTAATATTTATTCTATAAATGTTATGTTCGTAAAGTTAGTTTATTTTTTCTTCATTACAAATGTTGATGTTATTTGGACGCAAATTTTCAACGGTTTAATTTGATTGTATATGTACCATTCATATTTAGCATGCGATAAATAGTTTTTTTTTTGAAATTTCTGTAGTTTTTTAAGCGAGCAATCATTACAAAAACCTTGAATACCAACTTCTTTTACAGTTGTAGTGCCACGCAGTTCGCTAAATGACTGGGCCGGCTCGACCGGTGAAATAGCACTGCCTCTCAGAATATCGTTTAAAATCCTATCCTATAAAAACAACCAGAGTTTTATCACTATCTGATTAACAGTTTAGAATATACCCACAGAATAAAAATACAAAGATGGGTTTCAGTTTTAATTGCCATAGAAATAATTGATTAGAATTAGCAATAATGCTTAAACAATGGCCATAGCATACTCAAAACAGTGTTTACTAAACTGTAGTAAAGAGGTTTGATAAGATTTCGTTATATTGCCACAAATTTCTTAGGCAGAAGATGGTCATACATTTAAAACGTAAATTCGAAGATCTGTTATAGATTCAAGACATAAGAAACAGCTTGCCTAGTAGTAATATACACGTAAAAACTAGCTATTTTTGTTACATAGTCACGCTTTTGTTGGAGCTGTATTCAACGGTAGTTATACCACGAATTTAATACTTTTAAAATATTTACAAAGAGCTCTTATAACTTTAGCTTAAGGATGCATAGACAAAGTGTTTAAGGATGTCACAGACGTGTAATAATTCTTAACTCAGTAAAAATATGTAGTGAAGTGAAGTTGGTCATGATATCTTGAATAATTCATTATTCACCATCACTATCGGCTAACTTCAGGAGAAGGCACGTAGAGCTCAGAGTAAATATTTGACCTATTTACAGATATGCCTTTTTGTTAAAAAGTGATCCGTAAACTAGCTTCATTTATTTTTATAGATATTTATAACTAGCTGACCCAGAAAACGTTGTTTTACAAATAAAAAACCTTTGACCATCCTTATCGGCGATTGGAAAAGAAGAGCCGAAGACCGGGCTTAATTGTGCATATTGGGAGAGGTCTAGTCAAGACCATCAGAGGACTAATGTGGGATCATGATGATAATGATGATGACCCTTAACATTTATGGGTATGGAAATAGACGTTCACTGATTCTCAGAACTACCCGACATGTACAGAGTATTTCAAAATTAATATCTAGAATAAAGTAATACTAGATTTCATTTAATTCATCTCATTTATTTTTTACTATTATTTTAAGAGCGTAGATGAGAAATGCTGAAATATTAGAAATTTCGGATTGCAATAAAAAAACCTCTTCGCGGCTCACGGATTGGTTATTGCCAACTAGGCGAGTTTTAATCTGCTATTGTTAACCAACGAACGAAAAAGATATGGCCAAAAGCTAGTGTAGAATACAAATAAGCTAAATCGGATAAATTGAATATTGATAAAAGATTAAGCAACGAGTACAAACTGTTAACTACATATTCATTAACTATAATATGCATATGAATTAGTAAATAATTAATTATAAATTAATGACAAAATTGGTTTTACATATTTATTTCTTAGATTTTCGCGAACAACATTCATAACATTGAATCAAGTTTTTATGGATTATATCGCGTTTATTTTACTTGTGAAAATGATCTCTGTAAAGAGTTCGAAACGTCGAGAAATAAATAGAAAATAAGTTCTAAATAAACGCCATATAATCCATAAAAAAGATGTGGTGTCGTGGGACACCAGGTAGGAACGAAGTGCCTTCAGCTAATGTAAAATCAATGCAAAAAAAATCATGCTTAATTTTATGTAGGTTTTCTTGATTTTTCTCTTAAATTTTGCTGATTAGTTTTTATTTAAGTACAAGACTTACTACAGGTAGCTTTGTGTTAGTTTATAAATACCGGATAATTCTAAGGAACAGTGATCGCACTTTTACGTACCATTTTCTGGTCCCTTCTGTAAAAAAACATATATCAAATATGAAAACATGGAAAATAAAACTCCAAAAAAGGAATTCCGCAGAAGCAAGGTAACCTAGCCACTAGACCATTTGGGTACTTATACATTGTTCTAAATAAGCCAATACTTGAAAGTGCCTTAGTTTAGCATGGAAAAAGTGTCGTGACAACTTTTCGTAAGAATTTTTTCCGTCTAGCCCCCTTTAACAACGCGCGATAAGGAACTTCGTTTCAAAAGTTGTTTCAATCTTATAAAAATTTATTGTGTCATGTCACTGTAATATTTTTGAAATAATTTATTTTTTAAATACTTTATAAACTGTCATTTTTTAATTGGCAAACTGTAACAAATTTTAAATTATCATGTGTTGGAAGGAGAATCGCAGAAGTGGTAACATTATCAACCAATAGAATGTCATTTTTGTCGTATTGGTTGAAGGTGATAATCATATATAGGTGAAGACGGCATCCACTATAGATGAAAAATATGTAGAACGGTAGTCCTTTAGAAGTGGTAATGAACCCAGGAACCTGACGACCAGAATAGACAGGATACTGGAAGCTCACTGCAAAGACAACGAACTAATATGACAAATTAAGACAATCTGGAGCCGGAGGCTATGGGCAACATTATCCATTGTTGGATTTTCCTCAATTCACCACCAATGAAAACATTCCCAAGGACGGTTGATAACGCCAGGCAGGCAGCCGGTCATAAAACGATAGCCAAAACTCATAAGAACGTGGGCAGTTTGAAAGCGTGACATGTTGTGCCGACTCTACATAAAGTAGGATAATGGCAAGAATATGATATAGTAATAAAAATACTAATGAAAATAATGACAATGATTTTCTTAAGTCAGTCATGTAGATTTATTTGGTAAGAATGGAACTAATATTAATTATTGTATTTCTCTTGTGAACAAAGAAATCTAATCCTCGTTCTTATCGATGGGATCCCCATTCGACACGAGCCGATATCTGGCGTATTAAGGGATTTATCAAGTTCAAAAGATTATTGTACATCCAGCTATTGTCTCCTAAGGGATTTGGTGACCAATTATTTATGTTGTGTAGAATTGTTGTTTTGTGTAAATACAAAATTTCAGGTAAAATACTACATGAAGCATTTTTGTACATTAAAACATACATAAGTACTGATTGACATATAATACGTGTAAAAAATAAAATAGAAAATTCGTTTTATTCATAGAAAAAACATCACAAATTAAACTATTACTATTTTTTTTATAATTTTACGCCTTTTTTCTAGTGCAAGGTTAAAAGGTAAAGGTTAAAGGTTTTTTCGTTGGTCCCTTAACCTACCTACCTTACCTACCTTAACCTACCTTACCCACTTACCTTAACCCAAGTTGTAGGTTTGAATCTGAGAAAACTGGAAAACCTACAACTTGTTGATTAGAAGCGGGGTGCACAACCTTCAGACCATCGTGACAAGACAACTTGATATCTTGAGCTACTTGACAATTAATATAAAAGCTAATATCGGAAACACCTTGATCTATTTATAAATAAACTTTAACACACGTCTCGGAGGTGTTACGTTCAAAAACAAAGGGACATAAATATATATTGTTATCCGACACTCCTGAAAATCACTTTCAGCTTGAGTTTTCGCCTGAAAAACTCATTTATGCGGATCATTGGGTTTTTGTTTTGTTTCGAAATAAAATATACAAACAATCATTACTGTGGAGTTGATTTTTTTGCCTTTGTCGTTACCATTTAAGAATTCAAAGATTTATATTGCAGAAGAGTGAGAAAAAATAATATATTTACGTAAAAATATATATCAATGCGTCTCGAGTGATATTATGGTACAGACGGCTGCGGAATCTGTTTCTAGTTACAGAAAAAAAAACTAAACAGAAACTAAGAGCATTATTATCATATTAGTGGTCGCAGTGGTCGAGCACACGGCTTCTGATCCAGAGTTCCCGGTTTGATTCCTGATACTGGCTCATACCAATGACTTTTCGAATTGTTTTCGGAAGTTATGTGTGATAAATATCGATGACTGAAAAACTTTGTGCCCGGTATGGGCATAGGATCGCCACCTTTTTTTTTTTTTTTTTTTTTTTTTTTTCGCGAGGAAATGCTTTATGCACACCCCCCGCCTGGGGACGGCAGGGGGTAGTGTGGGACTCCCAAAACAGTAAACTGAAATCCGATCCGACCCACTAAAACCTCGCGGCGGCCTTCCTCCGGCGTTGGGGTGGTCCAGGATTCGGATAAACCCCTCTGGTCCACCCCGCCGTCGCCCCCCCTCCGTCACGAGGGGGTGCTCATCCTCGGGGAACCTCGGCGAGACTCCCCCGGGCGGGGCGGCTCCGACCGCGCGCTGTAAAGAGGCGCGCGGCCGGCGGCGCCCCCGACGACCCTCCCCGGCCGCACCGGGGGGTCATCCTTCCCGGGCCGCGACCCGGGCGCACCCGCGGGGTGTGCACCCTCGCGGCCCGCCGGCGGCGGCGATCACTGAGCTCGCCGCCGCCGCCTTCGAGCGGGATCGGCTCTCTCCCGACCCCGCTCGGCGGCCTCATTCTGGAGCATGACAGCTTCGCAGAAAGAGACCACAGCCCTCCACTCCTCCTCGCCCGCCAGCATTGCCGCGACCAACGCCGGCGGGGACAAGTCTCGCCCGATCCCGTCGACCAGGACTCGGCGCTCGGCCGCCCAGGCCGGGCAGACCTCCAGCGTGTGCTGGGCCGAGTCCAGGTCGGATGCGCAATGGTGGCATCTCGCCGTCTCTTCACGTTTTATTCGACTCAGATACTCACCGAAGCAC
Source organism: Euproctis similis (assembly GCA_905147225.2). Lineage (NCBI taxonomy): Eukaryota > Metazoa > Arthropoda > Insecta > Lepidoptera > Erebidae > Euproctis > Euproctis similis. Next base: position 21,868,267 of record LR990105.1, on the reverse strand, counting down.
CCGTGCCCGGTGAGTATCTGAGTCAACCTGTAGGTGACAGTGCCCCATTTACGGAGCACCCAGGCCTCGAGGTGGGGCAGGACGGCCCCGACGGCGCGTGAACGCGTACCGCCCTGGAGGACCAGCGCGTCGCGCCAGTCCCCCAGGACCCGCCGGAAGGCCTCCCGCCTCCGCACTTCGTGTCCCCGCGCGTCCCCCCCTCCCCGGCCGAGATCGTACGCAGCTGCGTACATCTCGGCCAGGATGATGAAGGGGGGATAACTCGCGAGGACCGTCGCCGCCTCGTACGAGATGGTACGGTAGCCCCGTACGACCCGTATGGCCATGATCCGCTCCAGGCTCCTCAGCAGAGCCTTGGAGCGGGAGGCCCCCGCGAGGTCTCGCGACCAAACGGGGGCCCCGTACAGGGCCACGGACCGCACGACGCCACCGTAGAGGCGGCGAACTCCCTCCCCCGGTCCCCCGAGGTTGGGCAGCAGGCGGTGTAAAGCGCCCGCCACCCGTCGCGCTCGGGGGACCATCCGTACGAAGTGCTCCTCGAAGCTCCAGCGGCTGTCCAGGGTGAGGCCGAGGTACTTCATGTACCGCCCCACCGGGACAGCCGTGTCACCCACCTGGATCCGCGAGGCCGGGGGTTCCCTGCCTCTGGTGAGGCGGTGGAACCACAGCGCCTCACTTTTGTGAGGCGCCACCTCCAGGCCCAGCCCGCGGATCCGTCTGACGACGATTGCCACCCCCAGCTCGGCGAACCTGAGCGTACGCTCGAAGTCGGGCCCCGTGGCGACTACCAGAGTGTCGTCTGCGTAGCAAACGACACTCACGCCACAGGGCAGACTGGAGCGGAGGACCGGATCGTATGCGAGGTTCCACAGCAGGGGCCCGAGCACGGACCCCTGCGGAACCCCGCACGTCACCTCCTTCCTCTGCTCCGTCCCGTTCCGGTCGACATAGTCCACCCGTCTCTCCTGCAGGTAGGCCCCGATGACCGACCTGAGGTAGGGAGGCACCTCGTGGTATACGAGGGCCTCCCTGATGGCCGGCCAGGGGAGGGTCCCGAATGCGTTGACGATGTCGAGTGACACCGCCAGCGCGACCCCCCCCGATCGGACTGCCGGTTCCGACAGGGATAGGATCGCCACCTATTCCATTTCGGACGTAAACATAACGGCGAGACGAGGCTTAACAGCCGCTGCCTACACCTTCGGGTAACAAAAGGCGTGAAGTTATGTAATGTTATGTGTTTTCTTGATTTTTTCCTAGTACGAGTAATTGTTTGATGAATATTGTAGACGCGTGCGCGTGTATAAAAAGAGTTATGAAAGTCAACAAAGCGAGTAAGGCGTGTAAGAATCGTGCCTTATGGCGCTCTGTTCTCACTGCTTACCTGGCAAGGGATTTCGCAGTTAGCTAGCTGAAGTTATGTATGTCTGTGTAATATTGTCTATTTAACGAGCCTGGTCAAACAATCAATTGTGGTATCGAAGGCGGCGGGTTCGATCCGTACCCGATTACAAATATTTATGACAAGCATGAATGTTTGTATGGCATCTGGGTGTTTTTCTATGCATTATAATCGTGTATTTACAAAAGAAAAAGCATATGTATATATATCCATTCCATAAGACTAGCATAGAATTGGTAAGCTTGGAACTAAAGGGTGCTATGTGTTTTGTGTTCAAGATATTATCATTATTTTTTTGTAACAGGGCCTAACAGGTTTTTTTAATGGAAATATTTGCATTGAATGCAAATATTTAAATGTATGAACATAAAAATCTGTATGGGCCTCTCGTTGTGTACGATACTTGACAACGGCCACGTCGGGCTTTTTAAATAAATCAAAATATATTTTTTTAACGAAACATTTTTTCTATTAAGGACTGCCACAAGAACTTGGGCCCAGAATTTAGGAGCCCTTAGGTACGACGGAAATTAACCATCACCACCACCATTAAGGCCGTAAAGAAATTAAAAAGAAAAGAAGCAACTGCTGATAGTTACAAATTAAATATTATCAAGCATTAAATATTTTAAAATTAATGCATAAATAAAATATTATAATCGTAGTTATTACTTTAATTTGGAAGCCATCAACATTATCCAGCATACTTTCGTCTAATAATTTAGCTCTCATTAATAAGGCATTCAAAATTAAAGTATTTTATTGCCTAACTTGAAATATTTACTTGAAAGACACTTTGAATACTTCAAGTTTCCGGGCGGCAATTAGAAACGCTTCCCAAAGTTAATTAGTCGGACAAAATTTATATTAATCAGCCGAATCTGTTCAGCGAGCAAAATTAACGTTCACATAATTCTCAAATCCCTTGCGGGGTAGGCAGAGAGAACGGAGCGCCATAAGGCACGATTCTTACACACCTCACTCGCTTCGTTGACTTTCATAACTCTTTTCATGCACAGGCGTCGATTTTTGAGGCATCGCCTTCCATGACGAAATGGAACGTGTTCTGGAGAAAGGTTTCTATTCTATCATGAATATTTTTAGTATGAATAAATATGTAAAAGAAAACTTTTATAGATAAAATAGAAAATTATTAAAGTGAAACTTTTATTACATCGTCTCAAACTTTTTCGTCTGCGTGTTGCATGTCGCGTGACGGTGACGTGAAGGCGCTCGTCAGAGCGCCTTTCACGTCTATTATCGTTTATTTATATTAATTAATTACCCAAATATACACTTTATTTTTGTAAATAAATACCGTAAAAACATGTAGAAAAAACATGTAGAAAAACACCCCCAGACGAGGGATCGAACCCGCCCCGACCTTGTGTTATCGGTAGTGCGGTTTACCGATGCACCACGAGGGCCGTATGTATAATCGTCTAATTACCGTCCTCTTTACCAATTTCGACACATTTTCTAGGATCGGGTTTGTTTGTTTGTTTGTTTTTTACATACATACATATACGTACGTACGTATTGCAGGCGGAGAAAAAAAAAATTATATTATTTATAAATTGTGTTTTTATAAATTGTGTTTTTTGAAAATTATATTTAAGTACGAATTACATACTATTTGAAAATTATATTTAAGTACGAATTACATACTAATAAAATAATGAAATATCAATAATATTTTTCGATCTTACCGACAGAATAATAAATATATACTAATATATACTATGTACTAACATATTATATTAGAAACATATACTTAATTTTTTGCAGTGATAAACTGTAATAAAAGCAAAGCAAACACACATTGACTTCGTGTTAGTTAACAACGCCATCTGCTGGAATAGAAATTTCATGAAAATCGTTGGAGCCGATTCCGAGATTCCAATTTTATATATATATATATATATATATATATATATATACAAGAATTGCTCGTTTAAAGATATAAGATAAGATAGTGCTCTTTATATATGTATTTGTCACATTTTCATAATAAATCGAAATATCATATTTACTGGAGGAAAAAATATCGTTTTGTTTTGTAAAGATCCTTTGTTGTAATGTTGTTAACGTTTAATAGGTGTCGCGTTATCCCTAGTGCCGTAGCTGGAATACTTGTCGATTTGGGCGACATCTATCGATATAATACGATATTACGGCAGAATCATCAATAGTAGCAACCTAGTAGCGCCATCTAGGAATTATTGTCGTGACCACGTAAAATAAAAAACATTTATGAAACCCTATTAACAAATACTAGATGGCAAGTAAATTAAAATAGCCCTTATCGCACAATCCCCTGAAAGCCGGTGACGTCCGGTTCAAAAACGAAGCCAAAGCAAACTTTTAAAAAAATTGCTGTGAAGTAAATGTTTTACACTGTTGCACTCTAAAAAAATATAAATGTTAATCATTTTATCAGAATCATCAATTTAAAAAACTTACTAACTAAATTATTGAAAAATAATTATTGAAAAAATATTTTGTTTAAGTATATTTAAAAAGTAGATTTAAAAATCAATAACCCAAGACTCAATTTTAAAAGTTTCACTTTTACGGTGGTTTCATAAAACCACACAATTTTTTTTTTTTCTAGGCATTTACTTTTAAAATTTTATTATTTAGTTATAAATTAGTATAGAATAATTAGATGATAAAGACATTTAGTGGAATTTATTAAACACAAATCTATATATTTAAGAGATTTCCACCTATATATTGACTCATCACGATATCTCTGGAACCATAAGGCGTAGCGACTTGAAATTTGGTAGGATTATTCCTTTCGCCGAGTAGAGGTCAGCTAAGAACGGATTTTACGAAATTCCACCCACAAGGGGGTTGCGGGGGTGTTAACAATGGAAAATTACCATAAGGCGTAGCGACTTGAAATTTGGTAGGATTATTCCTTTCGCCGAGTAGAGGTCAGCTAAGAACGGATTTTACGAAATTCCACCCACAAGGGGGATTGCGGGGGTGTTAACAATGGAAAATTCCCATTTTTAACCTATAGCTGCTATCGACTTCAAATTTGTCGAAGATATTGCAGTATTAACATAGCGGGGCAGCAGTTATTACTTTTGATGCGAAACAGAGTTCGCCGGGTCAGCTAGTATATATATATATAAAACTAGGTGAACTAGCAAACTGTGTCTTCCCAAAACATTAAGTTTTAGATAAACAAATAAAAAATAGCTGTTGATCTTAGAGAGGTGAACATTTAGGGTTGTAGGTATGTATTGTGTTATTTTTGTATGCTGTTTTATTAAAAAAAGAGGTAAACTCTTAACATTTAGGGGGACGAAGAAAAGATGTTGTCTAGCCATTTTCCAGGAGAATATTAACTAATACTGTGACTTGAGAATTTTATATAATAGAATAAATAATAGTTTAAAAAAACTAAAAAACACGCTTTTTATAGAAAACCGAACTAAAAAACAGAAAAATAAAAAATATATATTTTATTTTAAAAAAAGCGTGGGGTGCTTTTTAAGATATTATCGAAATGATAATCACTCTACTCATATCTGTCAATAAAATATTTATAACTATTGACACCATGCACCCCACGCTTTTTTTAAAATAAAATTTTTTTTTTTATTTTTCTGTTTTTTAGTTCGGTTTTCTATAAAAAGCGTGTTTTTTAGTTTTTTTAAACTATTATTTATTTTATATTTTTTAGTTCGGGTTTCTAAAACAAGCGCGTTTCTTAGTTTCGAATTTGAGGAATAGCGCCATCTGTGACTTTTATAAGGAACTCGTTTCAAGTTGATAACGTAAACTTTCCGCTGATTGCCACTAGACCTAGACTAGACCTAGCACCATCTATCGTTCAAAAAAGCGTGGGGTGCATGGTGTCAATAGTTATAAATATTTTATTGACAGATATGAGTAGAGTGATTATCATTTCGATAATATCCTAAAAGTTAGAAGTAGATATAATCCTAAAGTTGTTTTAATCAATGAGTGAGATTCGCGAAAATCTTAGAAACAACTATTTTCTTAATTTAAATTCATTAAAATTTATTTTCTATTTTTTAGTTCGGTTTTCTATAAAAAGCGTGTTTTTTAGTTTTTTTAAACTATTATTTACATAGTTCACAAATCGCACCATCTAGTGGCAATCAGCGGAAACTAAAAAAGAAGTCGGTTACAAACAAACCTACAAACATACAAACATACAAATATACAAACATACAAACATACATACAGGTGAAGCTAATAAAAAGCTAATAAAAACAGGCGTAACTGAAATCTGTATTTATTTATTTTGTTTTCTGGGATAGGAGGGCAAACGAGCAGGCGTGTCACCTGATGGTAAGTGACCAGCGCTGCCCATGGACACTTCCAACACACTTGTTACAGTTGCGTTGCCGATCTCTAAGGGAGTAGGTTAGGAAAAGATGGGGAAGGGTACCTCTCTCACCTAACGAAACGTGGCCTGAGCTACTTTAGGTCGATCTCCTGAGAAGTCGTGGTATTTCATCGGTCCAGGCGACCCATTCATGCAGCAAACTGCTTGGCTCTACCACTGTACAGCTTAAAAGTGCAATTATTTTGATAGAGCTCTGGCCGACATCACACATTCAATCGATAAAGAATCTCAGTAATTTGAGAGCATCGATTGAAAATCACCCAAGAGGTGCCGTTATTTGCTATCCAACACAATCTACGAGGAAGTGCGTGACAAGAATCACGCTCAGTACAAAACAGCTCCAACATCCAACTAACTTTTTCAATATATTCGTTAGTATCCTTTTATCTGCTTTTATTACTTTTACCCCAAAATTTGGTTTTTATAGAACTGAACTTACGAGTGTAGTACTTGCAGAGTTCTCACTGTTTATTGCTGTCTGTAAATTTTATATTTCCTTTTGAGGGCTTGTCAAATGTTGAGTAAATTTTATATATAAGATTATATGGGTAATGTATCCTATTTTTTTTTCTGAAATATTTTACCAACTTTACTTTTTATATCGGTCAAATGCCGGTAAGTTACATTAAAACAATCTTATGTCTATTAGAGATAAGCCAGAAAAGGTACAAAAACGAAGTATAATTAATATGGTAGTAAAATTTTTCACTTTTATCTCTCAATTTTTCTTCCAAATTTTTAAGCTATAGTAGCTTAGGAACAACATTTTTTCATCTCGTCTGACACTAACTGCCTTTAATTCCTTTCGCACGACATAATTTCAAAAGGATTACATTTATCACTTAACCCTTGCTTGCTCTGTAATTAACCTAATTAAAAGGGTTAAATCGTAAATTTCATACAAAAAGCGGATGCAGTAAAAAATTAAGTGTTTTATGAACGGTGACTTACGTATATTAGAATGATTAAAATGGCGCGCCCATTACTTGCCAAGGTTGTAAAACGGTCATAAAGAGCAACATAAATTATATGTAGCTTCACGCTTTAAATATTTGAAGATCTGGGCAGCAGCAACTTTGTCATGTAATAGCAGACAAAGCCTGTTACCACAAATTTGACAAAATATAGTAAGGCTTTCGAGCAAGACTTACAAAGAGTATTGAACAACACCAACCACAGTGGTTTAGCACTGCGACTTTTAGCTCAGAGGTCATCAATGACTAGTTAAATTATGCCCGATGTCTGACAGCAGAATCCCCCAAATACTGGAATTGAGTATTTGCCACTTTACTTAGACCTTGCGACGTGGAAGACCACAAGTCAAAGTCAAAGTCAAGTCAAAATAAGTTTTATTTTAATAGGTCTTCACAGACACTTAAAAATAGTCAACAATTACAATTTGACTTACCATTTCAAATGAACTACAAGAAAACACGGACGCAATCGCCACGAGCGGCCCGATTCCGAGTGTAAGGGCCGAGGTAATCATGAGAAGAATCGGGCAAGAAACTCATGTGCCAGATACTCTTATTATCTATACATATAATAAAATTGTAGAAAAGTCAAAACTGTACATTGAATATTTTTTAAAAAGAATACTTGGTGTGTGATCTGCAATCGATACCGAAGCCAAAAATATACTTTTTAGAATTTTTGTCTGTTTGTCTGTTTGTCTGTTTGTCTGTTTGTCTGTTTGTCTGTTTGTCTGTATGTATGTCCGGGATAAACTCAAAAAGTACTGCATGGATTTACTTCAAATTTGGCACGAAAATTATTAAGAAGTCGGGTCAACATATAGGCTACATATTATCACGCTATCACCTACGAGGAACGAGCAGTGAACCTTTATTTCTTCAATGTATTCTGTAGCAACGTGTAATCTAACGACGCATATTTGTATGTTGTTATGGTGTTATTATGTTAATAACCATGCTTTAATCTATACATATAATAATAATAATAATATAATATAAGTTAGCTTCACATTTTAATTAACTTATGCCGTTAAACATAACAGACAATTTTAAAACAGTGCCATCTATGAGATTTACAAAACAGAAAACATTAAGTTGAATTACACGTGTAAGCACTTTTTGGTTTTAGATATAAATAAATCTTTGAGATTTTAAAAACATCAAGTCGAATTACATGTTTAAACACTTTTTGAATATAAATAATTGAAATTTCATCATGCGCTTGCGGTCAATAGATGTTTTTAAGAGTCATAGATGGAGTTGTGCATTTTCTTCTTTAAAATTGTATCGTTAATTCTTTTCAGAGATGAGCAAGACAATTAAAAAAATGTATTTGTATATGCTAAAAACTGTTAATACTTTTGTTCGGTATTTATTGGTGTAATGATTGCTTCGTAATTTTATAATTTTACACCATTAAAAAAAAATGTTTCCTATTCGCTAACTAGATGGCGTTGGCGTCGAATCGAAAATTGAGGGGAATGAAGTGGTTTACACCTCTATAAACACTGTCATCGAGCAAGATGATGCCACACATTATCCCGTGGAATTTCTGAACTCTCTGTCAGCAAGTGGACTTCCAGCGCATACTATCAAGCTGAAAGTCGGTGTCCCGATTATGCTTCTTCGGAACCTATCTCCTCCGAAGTTGTGTAACGGGACCCGCCTTAAAGTCATCTCGCTCCACAGACACAGCATTGAGGCGGAAATTCTTACGGGTTGTGGCGTAGGCGAGGCAGTATTTGTACCACGCATTCCCCTCATACCTCATAACTTCCCGTTCCAGTTCAAGCGCGTACAGTTCCCCGTGAGTGTTTGCTTCGCGATGACCATCAATAAGTCGCAGGGGCAGACACTGAGAGCAGCGGGTGTCGACCTCAGGACGAGCTGCTTCTCACACGGGCAGCTGTACGTCGCTTGCTCCCGCGTCACCAGTCCTGACTCTCTTTACATTTTGGCTGCGGAGAGCCAAACCAGCAATGTTGTTTATAGAGAAGTTTTATAAGTATATATTTTTATCCTTTTCTATATTTATATTTTCTTATTCATTATTTTCTACATTTGCTTCAGTCGCAACTTATTACTTAATTCAGCAGAATCACCATAAAGTCATTTATTCAAAGCAGACTGAAAATCAGCACTTTTGAAGTTCAACAATTTTACAAAAGACAGTCTCCCTCTGTTACTGTACTTTCTGTATTTATGAAATGTAAAGAAGTAACGGGTAAATAAATGTTATTTTAAAAGGTATAATCGTAGGTATTTTTGGTGCTGTATAGCGTTCAGGCAGATGACGTCGCGGGCTACAGCTAAACTACAAAAATTCCTGTTAAAATGAAAATAAACAATGCGGGCAACAACCATTGCTACCGCAATCTGTACTTATCCTACCAGTTACAATTTCATTTTAGAGGTAATTACTTCTCAACTGTCTATGTAAAAATATAGCTATCTGATCACAAATTCCACGCGTACGAAGTCGCGGGCACAGCTAGTACTATTAAATATAAATAACAATAATATTAATATCGCTACTGAAAACAAAGCAGTAGACTCGTGCATAAAAGGTGTAGCAGCCAGCAGCAAGCTGTTTTCCAGTCACACAATAAAGTTTTGAGCCAGCATCATGTCCCCCAGAGAAAATATAGTTTAACTACGGGCCCATCGTGCCCTCACTCGTGACCCTTACGGCCTGGACAGGTAGGATTGCTGTCCCTCACCGGTGGGTCCCATGGATCGAACGGAACAAACAATAAATTTATTGCTGCGTTCAATGTGTTAAGAGCTCGCAGTTACTAGGATTAGTAGTCCCAGAGATATGAAAGTTCAAACAAACTTTGCAGTTTCAAAACCTAATCTAATATATAAAATTCTCGTGTCACAATGTTTGTTCCCATACTCCTCCGAAACGGCTTGACCGATTTTCATGAAATTTTGTGTGCATATCGGGTAAGTCTGAGAATCTCTTTTTCATTCCCCTAAATCACAAGGGTAGCCCATTCCTCAATACTTTTTTTAATTTTTCGATATGTTTCTGTTTTTATTTTTCTTATAAAACGGGATACAAAATTACATACAACCCTAAATTGTCGACCCCCTACAATCGCCCCCTATTTTTTAAATTTTCTTTTTTGGCAAGACAACGTTTGCCGGGTCAGCTAGTAATATATATATATTTTCATGTCGGTTTGATTTACAATTGCATATATGACATAAAGTGCAAGTTATAACGCTGTCCTCAACAATACTCCTCCTAATAGGCTAACACTTTGAAGGCTTCTGTTAAGCGCGTTGCATATGTAACAATACATCAAATCTGACTCAGTCACGGCTACTTCTATTTATAAAACTTAAGCCAATATGAATACGTGTGTATGCAACGAGTATTATTACTTTATCGCCAATGTTGGAACAAAGTTCCTTATCGCGCGTTGTGAAAGGGGGCTAGACGGAAAAAATTGTTACGAAAAGTTGGCACGACACTTTTCCATGCCAAACTAGGGCACTTTCAAGTATCGGCTTATTTAGAACAATGTAAGACTACGTAAATAGTCTAGTGGCTATAATACCTTGCTGTCATACAGGGGGCCTGAGTTCAAATCCCGGTACAGGATTCTTTTTTGGAGTTTTTTCCATGTTTTCCATATTTTGACGTGACAACGTCTTATAAATTGGTTTGCCGGGTGACACTTCAAGAAACTGCGTTACGCTCCGCTCACGTTATGCGCTCACAATGAGAGCGAGTGAGAGGCACGCGTCCCTTCCACTCGAGCACAGTTAGCCCGCCTAAGAGCGAGAGAGACAGAGCGACAAGTTATTGTATGTATATTTGTATATAAATACGTATGTATGTGTAAAGGTAAAAATAAAATTTTGTTAATATGAAATTCAGTGCGAGATTCTTTGTATAAATTAATGTTTTAAATATAATTCTTTGTATAAATAAATGTTTTAAATTGTTACTATTATTTCATCCTTCTTCCTACTATACGAATGAATATTCACATTAAAATTATTTTACCACTCAAAGTCGTTGTCACGTAAAACTTTCGCCCGTATACCGACTTTACAGGCAACCATTTATTTTTATATATGTTTTTTTTTACAGTAGGAACCAGAAAATGGTACGTACAAGTGCGATCACTGTTCCTTAGAATTATCCGGTATTTATAAACTAAAACGTCACAAAGCTACCTGTAGTAAGTCTTTTACTTATATAAAAACTAATCAGCTAAATTTAAGAGAAAAATCAAGAAAACCTACATAAAATTGAGCACGATTTTTTTTTGCAAATTGTGTCGATTCTACATTTTGCCGAAGGAACTTCGTTCCTACCTGGTGTCCCACGACACCACATCTGCTTTGTTTTTTATTTTATTTTTTCGTTCTAGTAAACACAGCAGATATTATCAACATTTATAGTAAATTTATGGCAAAATCGGAGATATTGTCCTAAAACTAATGAAAGGTCCTTAGTGCAAAGCACTTGAATTTAAAACAGCATATTTGGATTAATGCGTGTCTCGTATAATCTCTAAATATTGCCTAATCTTACAATAGACACACAGACTGGACGTCTAACAAAAAAGAGAAATTATTGTATATAACCCAACCGCGTTGGAATCAATATTTTAAAGAAGCAAATTGGATTGAATGAGAGTGTCGTTAAATTAAGAACGGGATGGTGTAGGATTGACTAAGTAGATGGATGTAGGAGTTGAGAACGGCCACGACATACCGTCCATGACCAAATAGAACGAGGCTTGCAAGAACGAAGAGCGCCTTAGGGCACTCTATTTTCTCTGGATTCCCCACAAGGCATTTGGTATGAAGCTATGAGTGTACGTATGTAATCGTTCTGTCTAATGTACAGCTGAAATTTATTGCTGTATCACAAGGCAAGGTTATAATTCTAATTCAATTCGTCTTTATTTCAATTTGATATCCAAAAGCGACGGTGGAGTGATGGAACCTCCATTTTGGCTTGTGTTAAACAACGCCACGCCCTGCTTTTAAAGGTAGGGCAGTAACAAAAGCCAATGGACGGCATAAATATCACGGGTGTCAGTCGCCAGACTAAATTGTTGAAGCCTGACCCGAGCCATTGTTCGCAACCAATCTAAGTATCCTTTCAATGTATTACTTTGTCATATTCCCGGCACGATATTATGGGAGGGATAATATGATAATTATGTATTATATTAATATAGCATTATATTTCAGACGGTGATAATGCCTTTTATGAACTGTGGCACGGATATTTTAGATTTTAAACGCAAAGAAAAGGCGGGAATAAGGTGCAGCAGTTAATGTTATTATGAATTTGTTTGTTAAGCTGAACAGAACAGAACATAACGTGTTTATTTTTATTATCTTATATTATATTTGGCAGTATAAATATTATTATATTTACCCCATGATCTAGTGGTGGTAAGTAGTAATATATTTTGTCACTTAATTAAGGTCTCCAGGCTCAGCTATCACCTAAATCTTAGGGGGTTAAGTTTGTCAAGTTACAAATAAAAGAAAGCATGTATAAATACTTTTTTGCGGGATAGGGGGCAAACGAGTAAGCGAAACACCTGATGGTAAGCAACTAGCACCGCCCATGGACACCTGGAACAGATAAATTTTGCCTCTGGAGACCTCTCTCACCGAACAAAACGGGACATGAGTCACTTTACGTCTATATTCTGAGAGGTCATAGCATCTCCCCAGTCGAGCTGACCTGTTCATGCAGTGAACTACGTTGGTCTACAACTGTTAAATTTGTCCATAGCTTCTGTAATATAGAATTAAATTTATAAACATTATTTATAAACTATGTTTTGTACGTCCATGTAAAATCCGAATAATTGGATTCTACCATTCTTTTAGTTGATATATTACACATATATTGTGCTTGGAAATCCGTTGGAATTAATAATAGCTGCATTGAAAGAGCACTGTCCAAAGCGTTCTATCAATCCTGAAGCATACAAATCCAAATTAATTCTATAGTACGTTGGCTTTAACTTTTGTAGTATTGGACGGTAAATTCTATGAACTAAAATTGAGTTGTATGTTGAGAAAATATACATAACCATCGACCCTGACTTGTTGGTTCTTCAGTAATAAATTTGAAGAGACAACCTCGGTCATTAATCTTCAGTCGAGTCCGAGTAAGATATCGATTGGGTTGAAATATTTAAACGTTTTGTTTCCAGGAAGAGCACTCTGCGTGACTATGTAGTTAAGTATTTTATAATAGCAAAAAAAGTTCCGGTGGCCCAGCGGTCGAGCACCATACTTCTGAATCAAGAAGACGCATGTTCGAATACTGGCTCACACCAATGACTTTTCGAAGTTCTTATGGAAAGTTATGTGTAGTATAGCGCCCGGTATGGCGATAGCTGCTCCACCTATTCCATTTGGGACGTTAACATAACGGCGAGTGGAGGCTTAACAACCACTGCTTACACCTTCGGATAGAAAAAACCTCGGCTTCATTGTTCACTGCAACTTCTTCCAAAAACTTTCAGAAATCATTAAACTGTAATTATTAATTTTACCGGAAATTCATTCGCAGGTCAGATAAAAAGTTTATCTAGCTCTTGTATAAAAGCTTAGAAAATAATGATAGAACTAGTTCTAGTATGGTCAGGAAGCTATGGTCAGCTGTGGTTAGGAAGTAGGGTAGGTACCTTTGTCAGGAAACTCATAATTAATTTTATAAAATACATAGTTCGGAAACTTCCATTCATTCCAGAGGTATGAGAATGAAGCTCGGGAAAGTTGATCTCTATGAGTAAACTTTTTACAATAGAATGGTGAGTCCATACAGCAGAAGAACTGGAATTAAAAAAGTATGATATATACTTATCTAAGCCACGGTTCCGGTGCCAATTAGGATGTAAATTGTGACCAATATCCTTTTATTTTAACAAACAAATCTTACCCCTGTATTTCAAATTCGTTTATTTGTTTTAGGGAATACCAAACAAATATGCATAAACAAATACACTCCCAAAATATAATGCTCCTTTTGGGTATTTTTCTCTGTATTATAAGTATGTGCATTTAGTTGCTTAGTTTGGAACTAGACTACTGGCCGCTGTTTGTATTGTGTCCAAGATATTATTATTATGTCTTTGAATAAAACATTTGCTTGCACATGTTGTTGTAAAACTACTGCTCAGAATCAGACCTATACTTAGTTTGTTATAATAATTTAATAATATTACAATTATTTGAATCTCGTCAAATCTCGTGTAGTTATTTGATTCTCGTAAATCGTAAATATTACCGAGGCAAGTTTTTTTGTACATCCATACAGCCACGGTTATCGATATTTATAATTTTCTATTGATGAGCTTCTCGGTGCATTAATTAGTAAAAATACCAACTAGACTAGTTGTTGACTAGCCATACCTGCCGAGTAGAAGCTCACATGATGAATGTAGGCGGCACTAGTCACTTTCCACCAGCTGACTTGCTGTTCCGTTTGCCCCTTTCTCATTAAAGAATAATGTAGAAGTCTCGTCATTTTCCGATGTAACACATATACATAAGTTTACATAACATATATATATATATATATACCATAGACGATATTTCTAAATAAATATTAATATCCGTTGTCTAGTTCAACAATACAGGAGTAAATTCCATAGCTTAGAACTAGAATGGCGATAATGTGTGTATTGTACTCAAAAGAATTTTCAATTATTAATTTATATCTTGATATAATTTCTATAGTTTATCTTTAACCGTAAAACTTATATCTATCTCTTATATAACTATAGTCACTGCCTACACCTTCGGGTAACAAAAGGCGTGAAGTTATGTATGTTATGTTATGTAGATATATAGGGACGAGTCACTCGAATAGTATCGGGGTCAACACTCTGTAAATATCGGTAGGACCTAACATCCCACCATTGTGATTCGCACACAATAACGTAAGACTTTTATAAAGGTTGCGAGCTAATAATGAAAAGGTTTAGGTTTAATTAAGCCTCTTTGTGTTTTTTTTATTGGATAGAGGGCAAACGAGCAGGCGTGTCACCTGATGGTAAGTAACCAGCGCCGCCCATGAACACTTGCAACACATATAGTGTTACAGTTGCGTTGCCGACCTTTAAGGGAGTAGGATAGGAAAGGATGGGGAAGGGGTGGGCCTCCGGGTACCTCTCTCACCGAACGAAACGCGGCATGAACCACTATACGTCGATCTTCTGAGAGGTCGTGGTATTTCACCGGTCGAGCTGGCCCATACAGGCAGCGAACTGCTTGGCTCTACCACTGTTATATAGATAAGTAGTTAAATAAAGTAAAGTTAAAGTAGAAAAAATGTGGTAAGTAACAAATATAGGCCCGGCTAGATCAATATAAATTTTATAATCTTAGCATATTATAAAACCCCTTGTTTAATGTTTAACTAACCGATCAAACTAAGCAACAATTTTTAATACAGTTTTGAGTTATTGAATATGGTATTTTTTAGAAAATAGTTTTGATGTGAAAATGGGAATAGCTTATTGACTTGAGTAAAAATTCCTACAATACGATAAGTAAGTTTTGCTTACCAGCAGTTTCACGTTTCACGCCATTTCTACCCAAAGACATAGGCAGCGACTTTTAAATCTCAACTCGCAGATATTTTACGTCCCAAATGATATAGGTGCCGGAATCTATTACCATACCTCGGACACAATATTGTCAGTCATCGATATTCAATGTGTGCATTGAATATCGATGATAACTTCCGAAAATAAATTCAAGAAGTATGTGAGCCCGCAATTGATGACACGACTTTTTGACTCCGAAGCGGGGAGCTCGACCAGTGGAGCAGTGGACAACCAACCCACTTAAAGTCCTGAAAAATTAATACTTAACTTAATCATTAACTTAATATTGAGGTTACATAAATAAATAATATATCTATATGTAGATTATAAAAGAGTAGAGTATGTTAATAATATACTACTGTAAGTCTCATAGAACAATGCGAAACTTTTATATAAGTTGCGTGGTAGTAATAAAGAGGCTTTGCCTTTGGGTATAATGAAGCAGGCTTTACGAGTATGTACGAAAATTACATGTGTCCATTTATATCACAATATTCTTTTTTATTACAATTCGCTTAAACATTTTTTAATGGTTAAATTACTGAGCCGGCGAACTAGATGCGTTTTATATTTTAATTTATTTTAATCTTTGAATTTTAAAGGATTTTACTGCACTATTTATAAGATGTTCTACTTATAAAATGCACGTTGAAACTTAAGGGACTTAAGATTTATTGTTCTTTTAACAATAACTTTTCAAAAGGAATGTTGTATTTTTAATTAATTATTTTAGTCTATACGATTATTATTGAACCACACATATTTATAAAACAACAGTTAACAAAATAAATGGCATTTCTACTGCAAAATAACTACTATCTTTAAATAAGGCAGTGGTAGAGCAAAGCAGTTCTCTGGATGAATAGGCCGGCTAGCACGGTGAAATAACACAACTTCTCAGAAGATCGACGTAGAGTGGCTCATGCCGCGTTTCGTTTAGTAAGAGAGTTACCCGGAGGCCCATCCCTCTTCCCTATCCTTTCCTATCCTTCTCCCTTAAAGATCGGCAACGCAACTGTAACACTGTATGAGTTGCAGGTGTCCATGAGCGGCGTTGGTCATGTGATCAGGTGATAAAATAGTAATAAAAGTAAAACTAACACTATAGTTCTTAGTTGGCAAGGGTCAAATTGTTGCCAATTGAAAATTGTTATGTAATAGGAAAATAGGGAAGAGAGATAAAAGAGCTTACTATTACGCCCTTCAGAAAGTTAAATCTTTTGCGAGCCTTTCGCGGAGTAAACACAATCCAACTTAAATCACCATAGCGCTCACTCATCTTTTGTTGTCTTTGATCCCTATATCCCTGATAGTGTCAAAAAGTCAGTTTTCTATTTTAATGTCTTCACCGGAATTTATTTTTTCTTGGCGTTAAAAAAGATATTATAACAACACAAGACAAGACAGTTTGCAGTTATTCCCGATTACTTCAAATCTCCTTACTGAAAAGGCTGGCAACGCAACTGTAATCCTATTTGTGTTAAAAGTATCCACGACGTTAGTTGCTCAACATGAGGTGATAATTGAGCTCGTCTGCCCCATTATCACATAAAAAAATCGATAAATGACACAGAAAAATTTCAGAAATCATTGGAGTACCAGTGTATTTTTTTTGTTTTGGCCATGATATTATTGTCATGGTTATATTCCCTCAATAAATTCCTTTTCATAACAACCACACATCAGAAAAGAATTTCGAAAAGTCATTGGTGTGGAGGGAGGAATCAAAGCCTTCATGCTCCAGTATTGTGATGCTGAATCTCCATGACTCGTAAAATCTCTTTTCATAGCAATAACAAGTAGTTATTTTATGACCATATTAAATCTGAGTGATAACATAACTTCACGCCTTTGTTACCCGAAGGTGTAGGCAGCAGCTGTTAAGCTTCGTCTCGCCGTTATGTTTACGTCCCAAATGGTCCCATATAGGTGGCGAATCTTAATGCTATACCGGGCACAAAGTTTTCAGTCATCGATATTTATCACACTTAACTTCCGAAAACAATTTCGAAAAGTCATGAGTGTGAGCTAGTGTCAAGATTCGAACCCGGACTTCTGGAACAGAAGCTGTGTGTGCGACCGCTGGACCACCGAGACTTATATAGTTATTTAAATAGAAAAACAATATATTTTATACATAAATTTTATGTCGTATGTTCGTTCATCCCATGACATAAGTTTGGCTTTATGACTCGCGTGATCGGGAGCTTTGTTTTTCTAGTTCTGTTTGTTTGTTTGAAGAAAGAAAATCCCGTATAAATTGGGATGAAAATATTATTATGATTCTTGTTCTTAAACCGTACCGGTATTTACTGGTTTTCAGGTCGCCTTTCCAAAACTGGTAATAATTATTACAAATAATATAATTCAGTAAAATAACTTGGCCGAAACGTAGGTTAGGTAAAACACTAAAGGTATGTTTAGTTAACTGCTTCTTTCAGTAGCAGTATAGTTATACGGCTCGTAATTAACGCTTTAACTACAGAACAAAAAAAAAACCGTATTAGTATTCAAAGAGGTTATCGCTTTCAAACAGACAAAATTAAAAGATAAACTGGTCCTCATTATTCTTTATGATTACATACTATATATAACACAAAAAAAATAGCTTCGAGTTAATAAATTTCTACGCCGCACTAAGCAAAATTAATAATTTATTCCATGAATAAAATTATTTCCAAAATGTTAAGGTACGTATTATAAGTCGTGCTTAAGGCTATCATTGAATATCGTTCAATTGTCCGATACTCAATTTTGTGAGACCGTAAAAGATTTATTTGAAAGTTCGCACCAAATGTCAATTCTTATCGAAGGACCCATGTCGCACGGAGAGGAACGTTTACGCAAATATCCAGAATCGATTTCACGATAGTGACTTGACTATATCCATATTATGATAAAGCGTATTAAATAGATTTTTAAATGGATACGAAGAGAATAATATATAATACGTGAAGCGAAAATTTAGTGGATAACTATATACGAAAATTGAGCGGTCAGTGGGGTATGAAATTTCGCACACGTCACTTCTTCTCAGTATAAATACAGAAGACAAATACGTCACTAATATGTTTTTTTATATTAAGCATAAAAATACACTGTTTTAAAAATAAAAACAACACGTTATATACACTGCCACCATAAATAACCGAGTAATGAATCATTACACGGTTATGATACACGCATTCATAGATATAATTTTGCTTATTTGAATAGGCAAATGAAGATTAATCCAAGATTAATTTAGTGCCAATGCTTTGTTAGAGAGTGAGAGTTTTTTTGAGAGTGGTAGAGCCAAGCAGTTCGCTGCATGAATGGGCCGGTGAAATACCACGACCTCTCAGAATACCGACGTAAAGTGGCTCATGCCGCGTTTCATTCGATAAGAGAGGTACCCGGAGGACCACCTCCTTTCCCTATCTTTTCCTATCCCTTATCCCTTAAAAGTCGGCAACGCAACAGTAACACAATTTGTGTTGCTGGTGTCCATGGGCGGCGTTGGTTGCTTACCATCAGGTGACACGCCTCCTATCCCATAAAAAAGAGATGTCAAAGAAAAACTAATGCACGTCTCTCACCGAGAAACATTTGGCATGAACCACTGTACGTCTTCTGTGAGGTCGTGGTATTTCTCTTAAAGAGCCGGTCTATTTATGCAGCGAACTACGTGGCTCTACCACCGTAGAAAAAATAATTAATTTTTTTTTTTTTATATTTGGTAGTTCTCTCTAATGCGGCTTTAGTAAGCGGCATTAGTTCTAAAAATCCACTTTTCGAGGTGACAAAGTTGGACGCTGCAGACGCAGATAAGCTTCTTAAAAAGGATTTTTATTTCTTTTTTGAAACATTTTAAGGTTAAATAAAATCGCCCAGATTTTAGGAATTTTCGCTAATGTGTTTTTAAAATTAAAGCTCAGCAAGAACCTAGATATATAATTGGCCGTGTGTAATCATAAATATTTCTACTAATGCTGTGGAATTAGTGCCAAAAAATCTCGCTTTCGAGGTGACTAATCTGGGTACTGAAGACGTAGATTAGGTTTTCAATTTCAGTTTGATTTTGAAACGTTGAAACGTTCTTTACTTTAATGATAGTAATTCAACTTTATATCCATTTATTTAAACTAATTTATTTATTTACTAGCTGATCCGGCGAACTTTGTTCCGCATCAAAAGTAATACATGAGTAAATTTTGGATATCGTGAGGTTCAATTTGTGCTGTTTATCGCCTTTAACTGCTGTCCCGCTATGTTAATACTGCAATATCTTCGAAAATATTCGATAAGGCCAGGATCATCTATATTACATACAAAATCTATTTAAGACACTTAATTGGATGAAAATCAATGCTATAATGTTTAAAATCGCGTTTTTTTTAATAATAAGAGGATGTCAGCGGGGTGTTTTTCATCTATAATTCAAAAGAAAAAGAAAAAGTGTCAATTTTCGAGATTTATCCTTTAATTGCAAACGCTGGCTGGACCCTAAGTGAAAGATTGAAACAATGTACTACATTAAACACCTTCAAAAGGTCTACAAAAGGCAGCGATGGCATATGT
The DNA here is from genome assembly GCA_905147225.2 of Euproctis similis. Taxonomy (NCBI): domain Eukaryota; kingdom Metazoa; phylum Arthropoda; class Insecta; order Lepidoptera; family Erebidae; genus Euproctis; species Euproctis similis. Next base: position 21,848,329 of record LR990105.1, on the reverse strand, counting down.
TTATCACTTAGGGATAAACCACAATTCTTATTTTTTACGTAAAATAATGGCTTATTTACGGAACGATTTAACAATTACAGCATTGATTTTCATCCCGTGAAGTATCTTAAATAGATTGTGCTTTTATTATAGATAAATATCGCCCTTTACAAAATGTAATTTAGCCGAATATTTATGAAGATATTACAGTATTAACATAGCGGGACATAGCAGTTGCGTCGTGCAGTAGTACCGGCCAAGACGCGTTCCGATAAATAACACAAATTGAATATTTTAATATCAAAATTTAACTCATCTATGACGCGGAACAAAGTTCGCCGGGTCAGCTAGTGTTTTAATAAACATAAAATAAAAATTCTTTCTTTCTTAGGATCTCATAGTCATTACACATATAATTTCGAAAACTAAGTAAACTGTTCACTTAGAGGGTCACAATAGTTATAAATTGCAATTGCGACAGTTTTATAGAGACCCTAACAAATTACATTAGCGAATTCCACACAGACGCTGGCGCTGTGTGAGGAGCGGTCAGCTATGCTTCAGTACGAATGAATACGCTCAATAAACATTGTACACTGTCTATTTTCTCGGAGTTCTTAAGGCATCGTATATCTTATGATCTTATAATTATTATCTTGTATTATCTCCGCATTTTATCGCAAGAAACTTTGCAATTGTTACTAATGATACTGTCTATTTATGTGAATACGAAGCGATGTAGGAAGTTACGTTAACGTAAATGAGAATCGTGGAATAAAGAAACATATCATTAAATAATTTTACAGATTATTGAAGGACATATTGAAAGATACTTTAGTATTTAGTGCAAAATTGTATACTTAAGTAACTTTACGCTTTTAATACTCGATGACACCTTTTATTTATGATCCATGTAATACATTTTCGATCTTATTGCCACGCATAGGTAACAAAGTTTTAATATAATTTATATTTATAACTTAATATTTTTAATATTATTTATATTTCTTACGCCTTTTTCTATCCGAAGGCGTAGACAGCGGCTGTTAAGCCGTGACACGCCGTTATTTTTATGTCCCAAATGATGGTGAAACCCTTTGCCATACACTGGGCACAAAGTTTTCAAGTCATCGATATTTATCATGATAAATGGTCTGTTTAAAAAAGGCAAAGTACCCGAAACGACGTGAATGCATGACGAGATGTATGACTGTGGATGAGCCAAAAGATGTGTGTCAGGATCGTGGCTTGTGGAAAGTCAATATCTCTGCCTACCCACATGGGATACAGGCGTGAGCTTATGTATGTAAGTATATTTATCACGCATACTTCGAAAAATAATTTTGATAAGTCATTGGTCCGGACTGGAAACAACGACATCTTGATTCAGAAGCAGGGTGCTCGATCACTGGACCACTGAGACTCATAATTTAATGAAAACCTCAATGCAGATAACTCTCACTTACGTTAATTGAGAGTTTTTCATTTAAATATTAAAGCAATCATTTACTTTTAATGAAACGTTATGACGTCACATTATCCCTTCATGAATAGTAATTAACATACCTGTAAACAGAAATATCGTGACGTCAGTTTTGTTAACCACATCGGCTTTAACTAATTATGTGGATCATTTACTTTGCTAATTACAATTCCGGATTAGCGTGACCGTGTCATATTACTAAAATATATGTTTATGTAATCGGAACTCTAAATATATAGATGCAGATTTATTAATTGATTCTTTATTAAAAGCTGTGTCGAAAATATCATATTTTATGACGACTATTGTGGTAAAATATCTTATTAAAAGCTTTAATTTAGTGCACGATACTAGAATGAGTTACTTTAAAAATTAAACTATATCATTCGTCGTTCATTTTGATCATTCCATTCACTAGCATACTTAAGCTATTCGGCATTACTTGTCGCTGACGTCATACTTATTTCCAAAGAAAATAACTCACGTTATTTAAAAATGTAGGTCAATTAAGTTAGATTTTTTGTATATGGAACGCTATAACAATTATTATTCATCTACATTTTTTTAAATTGGGCTGAATGAAATATTACACATTGGAATTTTAATGCTTTTATAAAACTTTTACTTATATTTGTTTGCATTTTGGCCCTCTGGGCGACTCGTAGACCCCTTATGACCCGCGCCCTGTAGAGGAATATTATAATGCGACACATTAGCCCGAATACTGAACCGCCACTCAAATATATAAGCGCTATTTATGCGTTAAGTAGCTGCCATATTAGACAGAATACGTGAAATTTGAGCAGTAAGTAGTACTTTATCGATTGTCAGATTTGAGTGGCTGTTCAGTATTCGGGCGATTGCGTTGTAAAAAATGTATCGTTAGGTGAGCAGCTTCAGTCAAATAGTGTTCTAATCTAAACATAGAAAAGACAATTAATACTACAGAAAAGGCAGTATGGCTTCTAAGCTTCAGCCTGTTCAAATTAGGCAAATGAAAAAAATGTAGGTTTATAAGGTTACCATTTTTTACATGGATTATAGAGCCGGTATCCACTTTTATATTTTATAACCTATAGTATAAGTATTCAAAGGACTTTGAGAGAATAGCGAACGCGATATTAAAAAGGGCTAAGCAGATATATATTTGTTTTACAACCTTTAAACAAACGGCTAATATTATTCATTACCGAGTCTGATTGCATTCATTTTTCTTCCTTTTTTTCTGTCCGGATGACTATATAAATGCCGTACTTAACCCTATTGGGTTATTATAATATTGCGTACTATTGTACCAATACTTGTCTATGGTACAATAGTACGCAATATTGATTAGCTATAAAATACTACTGTGATTTTAAGCTAAAATATAAATTAAATCCTATTGTTAATACATTTATATTTTTTTCTAATATTTTTATTTAAGTAATAAATGGTTATAATATATACATTTTAAAAATTATTATAATCAATAAAAACCATTCATACAGATTTTATAAAAACCGTGTATGACATGGACATGAAACAAATACAAAACGCGTTGAAAATAAAATAAAAAAAATGAAATTTAATAGCGACAGACCGAGTTTCACGTGGGTACGTGAAGCGTGAGGTTATTTAAAAAATGTACAGACTACAAACCAACTTCTATTATTTATTTATTTTTATTAATTTAGTTAGCACCAAAGACAAGAAATAAACTGATAATAGTTGTTGTAATACTAGAAGTTGGCCTGAAAAGAGAGTCTCCGTGTTGAATTAAGGTAGGGGATTCTCTGGGGGACATATGGAAAGAATGGAAGTTGCAGGACTGACTAAGCAGATATTCAAAGCAAAGAGATAAATAGAATGCAAGTTTACTCTTTTGAATATATTATATATCTCCACGTGGCTTACTGAGTGTTCATCGTATGATCAGTAAATTACAGAGTATGCCTACTTTTACTCTTTAAAGGCTCTTTGAATTTCAGTAGCAATATATTCGATTCGTGGTCGACTGTGACAGTACATAACTTAGACTAACATATTTGATCTGTGAACACGCAACATAGAGTACCTAACCGATGTGATGCTCTACCACAACTGTATGAATTATTACGCCCTGGTAGAGCAGAACGGCAGAATATTTAGGATAAATATACACAACTGTCGCACTCTCAATGTACTATTTATGAATATTTACGTTGGTAACCAAAAATGGTGCATTTGTAAAAAATAACTGGCTACTGAGTAGAGTTTGACGAGTTTGAGGATATTGGTATGGCATTTGGGTGTTTTTCCATGCATTGTGTCTATTAAAAAAACCTGTAGGTGTTGACATATCCATTTTCTAGTTGCCATCAAAAATATTTAGTTGTTATAGCTTGTGGTGTAGCTTGGAAAACAAGACAGTGCTATGAGTATCTATACTTATATATATTATATAAAACGCAAAGGTGACTGACTGACATAGTGATTTAACAACGCACAGTCCAAACTACTGGACGGGTCAGGCTGAAATTTGGCATATGGTTAGATGTTATGATGTAGGCAACCGCTAAGAAAGGATTTTGATCAATTCAGTAAGACTAGAAAGCTAAGCTAAAGAGTTCTGTGCCTTCCTTATCTGCAGTGGTGGAGCCAAGCAGTTAGCTGCATGAATGAGCCGGCTCAACCGGTGAAATACCACGACCTCTCAGAAGATCGACGTGAAGTGGCTTATGCCGCATTTCGTTCGGTGATAGAGGTACCCGGAAGCCCACCCCCTTCCCCATCCTATCCTATCCTACTCCCTTAAAGGTCGGCAACGCAACTGTAACACTATATGTGTTGTAGGTGTCCATGGGCGGCGCTGGTCACTTACCATCAGGTGACACGCCTGCTCGTTTGCCTTCCTATCCCATAAAAAAGCACAGCAGCATCAAGAAGAAAGACAGATCAAGAAGAAGAAGAAAACTGTACCTTCATAACTAAAAAGAAATAACGATATCAACTAATTTGTATACTTAATACAGTATACAAAACGTAATACTTTTATAAAGACATCTTTAACTATTGAAATATTTACAATTGTCTCTAATTTTTGGAGTCGGTGCCAGTCTAGGTACCCTATTGTGTTGCACCGATTTCAATAATGAGTAAAAATCAGTGACCGAGACTTACAAATACTTACTTACACACGCTTAACAAAAGTAAATCTGCAAAAAAACTACACTTATTAACACGAACGAAGCCGCGGGCAAAAGCTATACTATACATAACTAATGCTGTCAAATAAGTATTTGGTACTACAGATATAATGCATTGAAAAATCTAGTCTGTATTCTACATGATATTCGTATTAAATAATATAAAACTGCAAACATATAATCTTAGTAACTCAATAAAATAAAAACTAATAAGTCAGCTAAACTTCTTACAACATACATAACATACTTCACGCTTTTTGTTACCCGAAGGTGTAGGCAGCGGCTGTAAAGCCTCGTCTCGTCTTTATGTTTACGTCCCAAATGGAATAGGTGGTGAACCTATTGCCATACCGGGCACAAAGTTTTCAGTCATCGATATTTATCACACTTAACTTCCGAAAACAATTTCGAAAAGTCATTGGTGTGAGCCAGTGTCTGGATTCGAACCCGGACCTCTAGATCAGAAGCCGTGTATTCGACCACTGGACCACCGAGACTTCTTATACTAATGCTTTTTATGGTATAAGAAGGCAAACGAGCAAGTGGGTCACGAGATGTTAGGCAAATTCTCACCGCCTATGAACACTGTGGTGCATTGCCGCCCTTTCAGGAGTAGGTGGGGAAAGGAAGGGAAAGGGCTTCCAATTAACTCTCTCAAAGAACGAAATGCAGCATGAGCCAGTTCACGTCGATATTCCGAGTGGTCGTGGTATTTCACCGGTCGAGCCTGCCCATTCATGCAGCGAACTGCAAAAATCTACCACTGTTAAAAAGGTAAATACTTCCTTCCCATCCTACTTCTATCACCTTATAAATAGACAAGAAATTTTAAATTGAAATGTAAGTAAACATTTAAATTTAACATTTCTTGTCTACTCTGTGAAATTATATTCCAGCTAGCAGCAATTCAATTTAGCTGCTGACCTTACAATGCTGAGTTATAATGAGTATAGTTAACCGCCGGTAGCTCCAACCCATTAAGGTTGGGCTGTCTCACAAGTGCAACCAATTATTTTCTCTAGCTAACACTACCTACGTTATAACAGAACGTATAAAGATTTTGAAGAGGTCTACTGTGCACGTATTTTCTTGAATGAAAGAAAAAAATAAGCATTGATTATAAAATTAGTCGTAGTGTCTTTTGGCATACACTTGGAACCAAAAATCGGTCTAGGAACCATATCCGCTGTCTTCCTAGTTGGGTATGGGAGGCGTGAAGTTTGCTGAAACTAAAAACAAAAGTCAGAAAATAACAGCATATTGTTCGAAAAACAGTCAGACAGCTTTTGTATGTATGTGTATGTAATGTTATACGAGTTTGAAATAATTACAAATTAAAATTTATATATGCACTACACAGAAATAACAAAAATGTTGCATTCCCATATTAATAAACGTTGTAGATTTATATAACACGTTATTTATACATCAGATAATAGACTTTCTTTATTATAAAAAAGGCAGTGGCTGTTAAAACTTCGACTCGCTGATTCTTTACATTACATCCCAAATAGGATAGGTGGCGATCCTATTGCCATCACTCTGGGCACAAAGTTGTGAGTCATCCATATTTATCACCACATAACTTTTATTTTGATCGTATAACGAGCAGGAGTGTCACTCGATGGCAAAAGACACCTGTAATGTTGCGTTGCAATGTTACAGTTGCGTTGCCGGCGCTTACGATGGGATTTGAAAGAGGGATGGGATGGGTAGAGGGGAACGAGTTGTGAGGTCTCGTGTGATGTCTCTCTCACCGAGGGAAACGCGGCATGAGCCACTTTACGTCGATATTCTGAGAGGTCGGGGTAATTCAACGATCAAGAATTCTGCGAAATCATTGAAGGAAGTCCGGAATCGACCGCAACTTCTGAATCAGAAGCTCGACCACTGGACCACCGAGAGTTTAAATAAGATTAGATAATTATCCCATTTAATATATTTATTAAAAACGTTGACTTTTATCCCAAAACACAATTCACTCAATCTTCGAAGTTTTTTTAATGGGATCGGAACCAAACGAGCAAGTGGGTTATCTGATGTTATGCAACTTCTACTACCCATGGACACCTGCAACACATATAGTGTTACAATTGCGTTGCTGGCCTATAATGGAGTGGGATGGAAAGGTTCTTTTACCGAAGAAACGCGACATATGCTCTACCACAAATTAGTAGACATAGAATAAGAACATAAACATAACTTCACGCCTTTTGTTACCCGAAGGTGTAGGCAGCGGCTGTTAAGCCTCATCTCGCCGTTATGTTTACGTCCCAAATGGAATAGGTGGCGAACCTATTGCCATACCGGGCACAAAGTTTTCAGTCATCGATATTTATCACACATAACTTCCGAAAATAATTTCGAAAAGTCATTGGTGTGAGCCAGTGTCTGGAATCGAACCCGGACCTCTGGATCAGAAACCGTGTGCTCGACCACTGTGCCACCGAGACTAAGACTATGCAAATATTTATAAATTTGATTGTTTGGTGCAAATTACCACCATAATATACACTTTTTTTTGCCTTATTCTTGAATCTGCAATCAGTTGCAACTTTCAGCAGATGTTTTATGAGTATGTCATTGTCAGGAGAAGTGTGGCTCCAATGAGTCATCTACTTCAATATTCATATGTTTTTATTAAATGATGTCATTCCGTTTAAGCCTCTTTGTATAGCTTCTTATTCGAAGAGCAGCAGCCAGTGAATTTGGGTGTGTTTCCAGGCGATTTTTGTATTTGTTGGTATATCTTTGTATTTCAGTTGTTACCGTTTCGATCCCCAATACGTCGTGAATTTCAGCGAATATTGGAACATAATGAGATATTTGTTTATCCATCTAAGCAGAACGGATTCCCAATCAGTTGGCAGGAATCCATAATGGCTACATCTATATAGATTTATTTACACAATATAGGTATCCTAATGTCAATTATGTCTGTCTGTTTCTTGATTGCAATCCAATTAAGTCAATATGGCGGGTAATATTTCAATACAAGTGATCTTCTCCATATTGTGAAATATCGGGTATAGCAATTAGGTAATTTATAGATAGATTATCGGGAGAATTTCAGTTTTTGTTCAACGAGTGGAACGTAATATTGAACGAATGGTCTCAATTTAGGGCAATTAACTTTTACCGATAGAAGGAGCCATGCTAGGAGAAGAACATTAAAGTCCTTATAATGGCGAGACGAGGCTTAAAAGCTATGTGCCTACACCTTCGGGTAGAAAAAGGCGTGAAGTTATGTAAGTTATGTGTTATCTTTGTATATTTTCACTAGTATCGTTTGAAATTATGCACATTACAGTGAAATATTACTCTTAAAATTATAACAGACATTAAGCCAATTCTAACAAAATGACGCTTAAAAATGTTGAGGCCGTTGTCGCTGTCGGTATTAAATCAGAATATAGCTGAACAAATAAATGCACCGCCACAAGCGGTATTAAACAATTATTCAAATTACTGTTCGCGAAATGAGAACGATATGCAAATTGTAAAAGTGTAGGTAACATTTAGCGACGCGTAAGGTACATTTTAATTATTGTTTCAGCAATCACAATATTTATTTACAAATTTTTTTGCACATTTACACCCTGAATTTAGATATTCAGGGTGTAATTGTGCAAAAATGTAATTGGTGCTGTGGCTGCATGCATTCTTACAGTGTAACGTCATAATCAGCCCAGATCTGTCCACTGCTGAACGTAGGTCTTCCCCTTGGCACACCATAACTCCCGGTCCTGTGCTGCTATCATACAACGACTCCCTGCTGTTTACGCTAGATCATCGGTCCATCTAGTAAGGGGACGTCCTACGCTGCGCAGTCCAGTCCGTGGTCGCCACTCTTGAACCTTTCTTCGTTGCTCTATATATATCGTATTTATCTCTAAGAGTAAAAAAGTCTCGGTGGTCCAGTGGTTGAGCACCCCACTTCTGAATCTAGAAGTCCTAGTTCCGAGTCAGGGCTCACACCAATGACTATTTGAAATTATTTTTGGAATTTATTTGTAATAAATATCGATGATGACTCTGTATTCGGTTTATGGCAATAGGTTTGACACCTATTCCGTTTGAGACGTATATTAATTAATTACCCAAATATACGCTTTATTTTTGTAAATAAACACCGTAAAAACATGTAGAAAAAACATGTAGAAAAACACCCCCAGACGAGGGATCGAACCCGCCCCGACCTTGTGTTATCGGTAGTGCGGTTTACCGATGCACCACGAGGGCCGTATGTATAATCGTCTAATTACCGTCCTCTTTACCAATTTCGACACATTTTCTAGGATCGGGTTTGTTTGTTTGTTTGTTTTTTACATACATACATATACGTACGTACGTATTGCAGGCGGAGAAAAAAAAATATATTATTTATAAATTGTGTTTTTATAAATTGTGTTTTTTGAAAATTATATTTAAGTACGAATTACATACTATTTGAAAATTATATTTAAGTACGAATTACATACTAATAAAATAATGAAATATCAATAATATTTTTCGATCTTACCGACAGAATAATAAATAAATACTAATATATACTATGTACTAACATATTATATTAGAAACATATACTTAATTTTTTGCAGTGATAAACTGTAATAAAAGCAAAGCAAACACACATTGACTTCGTGTTAGTTAACAACGCCATCTGCTGGAATAGAAATTTCATGAAAATCGTTGGAGCCGATTCCGAGATTCCAATTTTATATATATATATATACAAGAATTGCTCGTTTAAAGATATAAGATAAGATAGTGCTCTTTATATATGTATTTGTCACATTTTCATAATAAATCGAAATATCATATTTACTGGAGGAAAAAATATCGTTTTGTTTTGTAAAGATCCTTTGTTGTAATGTTGTTAACGTTTAATAGGTGTCGCGTTATCCCTAGTGTCGTAGCTGGAATACTTGTCGATTCGGGCGACATCTATCGATATAATACGATATTACGGCAGAATCATCAATAGTAGCAACCTAGTAGCGCCATCTAGGAATTATTGTCGTGACCACGTAAAATAAAAAACATTTATGAAACCCTATTAACAAATACTAGATGGCAAGTAAATTAAAATAGCCCTTATCGCACAATCCCCTGAAAGCCGGTGACGTCCGGTTCGAAAACGAAGCCAAAGCAAACTTTTAAAAAAATTGCTGTGAAGTAACTGTTTTACACTGTTGCACTCTAAAAAAATATAAATGTTAATCATTTTATCAGAATCATCAATTTAAAAAACTTACTAACTAAATTATTGAAAAATAATTATTGAAAAAATATTTTGTTTATGTATATTTAAAAAGTAGATTTTAAAATCAATAACCCAAGACTCAATTTTAAAAGTTTCACTTTTACGGTGGTTTCATAAAACCACACAATTTTTTTTTATTTTAATTTAAATTTAATTTAAATTAAATATTTTCATATATTAAAAAAAGCTTGATCTAGCAAGTCATCTGGATCTATAGATCTATAGTCATCTAGACTATAAACATCAAGAATCTTTTCGAAAGATGATTTAATAATTTCATTAAAATAATAAGTAAATCTTAATGATATCATTAGGTTTATATAAACCTGAAGTAAATATGTTTCACAAGTAGCTTCGATGGTTCGGACATGTAGAAAGAATGGATGATGGAAGATTGACTAAGCAGATATACAATGCAAAAGCGGATGGATTTGGATTCGAGGACGGCCAAGACACACATTCCATGACCAAATAGAACGTGTTCTGGAGGAAGGTGATGTTAGGAGCCTCAAAAATCGACTCGCGTGCATGAAAAGAGTTATGAAAGTCAACGAAGCGAGTGAGGCGTGAAAGAATCGTGCCTTATGGCGCTCTGTTCTCTCTGCCTACCCCGCAAGGGATTTGGCGTGAAGTTATGTATGTGTATGTGTTTGTAAATTAGATGAAATATGTACATTTTGGTGCTGGAAATTGCTGTCCAATCGAGAAAGATATTGGTGAAAATACTTATACATAAGGCATAGAGACTTATTCCCTTTTCAAGTCACTTTAATACATAGAGTATAATCTGCATGTTATAGCATAACATATAAGAAAGTTATAACATTTTCAACCCTATCCAAGATTTTTCTATTGCATTGTTCTAAAGGCCTAGTATATTCGTGTTTCGAAAGTATAGTTGTTCGCGAGGAGCTACTGTGTACAAGATATAGGTTTGAATTTTTGTAGGTACCTACTCAAATTCCAAGAGCAACGTGGAAAGAAATTTGTTGCCATAAATAACATATTTCATAGCACATAATAAATTATCCGTAATTTTTTTTATTTTCCCGAATTCAAAACCTTGTATTCCCGAAAGATTAAGCGTTAAAGTTCAACGAACTCGCATATTTCAGTTACGTAATTTGAAGCCTCATTTAATTGAGCAAAAGTGTCGCATTTTTCACCAACGGAATTGAGTGATTCTCAATTCGTGTATTATGAATTTGAAGTCACAAAAACCATAGATTCTCATAAATTGTAAAAGATTGTCTAATGCTGTAAAGATTAGTTCAAATGAACACTATTCACTATTGTGTCATAGTTTGCGTTACCTGAAGGCGTGAAGGTATGTACAAAAACTCATTCTTCAATTGACATACAGCACTTAACCTGTTTTCAGGGAGAGTAAAAAAAACATCCTCCTCCTTTAAAACTAGGACACACGTTGATTGTGAAGTAAAATGCAAACTAGAGCTAACAATTAATATTATTTGTGATATTTTTATTTCTTTTTACGCTTAACTACTATTATTAAATAACTATTTTAATGTATAATCTTTTTTAAATATAATTCAAGAAACGTATTCTAAATACCGTATGACTTGTTTAAAGTAAACATGAATTTCATTTATTATCCATATTTTTTGTCCTTCTGGAGTGAAGACCTTACTAATACACAAACAAGCAAATATATCTGGAGATTAATATACATGATAAATATTTTTAAAATAGGTACTATATTCTCATCCAGAAGTTAATTAATTCAGAGAATGAAAGCTTGTTAATAATATTTTATTAACGCAGGCGTATTATCGAGTTCATTACGAAAGCTATCTTATTACAGAGGTATTGTTGTTCAGAAGCTGAGAAAATTCTAAGAATTCTAAGGACTTAGGTAGATCGCTTTGAAGGAAAACTTGAGTTACCTAATTGCATGATAGACTAATTTCTATGGTGTACTGTAAGTTCACACCCTTAATATCAGAGGGTGTCAGTAATTATACGTTATAACGAATTAATTATGTCATAACTTAGTACTACGCATAACTTTCAGAAAGTCATGTGTGTAAGATAAGTTTCAACTCGGCGCCTCTAAATCAGAAGTCCTAGTGCTAAGGCTCTAAGCTATCACTGGCTATCTATGAGCTTATGCTTAGCTAAATTTAAAGCTAAATTGCTGTTATTAAATTTTTCCATTTTTTCAATATCATAACCTTTTTCATTTGTTAATCTGACGCTGTCATGTTTCACTTTTTAATTTAAAACAAAAGTAATATTAGGTCTTAACATAATATTTTTTATGTAATAATTTATTCCATGAATAAAATTATGAGTTTAAGTTACAATGAATCAGCATTAGGCTAATCGCAAGACTTCTTTTAAAAAATAGGACAAAACAATTTGTAAATATAAAGGATTTATTTTGCATTAAATTTTGGATTAACTGTGCATTAAATATTAAAGTCATATATCTATTTATGATTTATAATCAAGATACGATGACACCTGCCTTCAATCTTTATTCGAATTATTTAGTCAAATATTACATGAAGTATTAATGCTAGTAGTAGTATTAATTTTCTTCAGATGATACACAATTGAAGAAAATATTTTTGTTATTATTTAATCATAATCATTATACAGACATATAAAACAAAGTCGCTTTTCGTTATCTGTGCCCTAATATGCTTTGATCTTTTAATATATAGAGGGTGTCAACGGGGTGTTATGTATGGAAAATCCAATTGCACTTTAATTGTAAAAGCTGTAAGAAAAAACTTTCAATGAGGAACAAATTTCGCCGGGTCAGTTGGTTAATTATAAAACCAAGTCGAATCAGACGTCGTGGGATCGAATCCGGGCTCAAACCAATTGTACTAGCGTAATTCTTTTCGTAAGTTATGTGTGATAAATGTCGATGACTGACAACATTGTGCTTGATAGGCTATAGGTTCCGCCGGCCTCATCATCATCATCAGCCTTTTGAGGTCCACTGCTGGACGTAGGCCTCCCCCATAGAGCGCCACAACCGCCGGTTCTGTGCATCCTGCATCATTTCACCAGGTCGTCAGTCCACCTGGTGGGGGGACGGCCTACTCCGCGATGACCAGTACGTGGTCGCCACTCGAGAACCTTTCTACCCCAGCGGTACTCGGTTCGTCGAGCGATGTGGCCTGCCCATCTTCACTTCAACGTGCTTACCTTACGGGCTATGTATCCGGCGCACTATTCCATTTGAAAAGTAAAATAAATTAAAAGCAAAAATCCTTTTTAAAGAAGCTTTTATTTAAGCGCTCTAAAAATAAGAAAAAAAATTCCTTAAAAATTTCAAGTATCAACTTAGCCTCAGTATGTACAATTTATATAATAATAAAAGCTTGTCGCGCGAGTTGTAAATAAACTGTACTAATTTTATAATGTCAAATCAAATCAAAATAGCTTTATTTTCTTGGGTCTTCACACACAGTTAAATATAGTCCGTAAATACAGATATTTAACTTATTATTATATTTAAAGCATAACATATTAAAACACGAGCGCTTGAGAAAATTGCCTCATTGGAATAAAAACGCACGGACGATTCTGAGTGTAAGGTTGTCATGAGAAGAAATGGGCAAAACACTCATGTAAATTAATCTACTAACTTTACTATAATATTATCTATTGCAATTTAATTACCTACTGATAGGGAGTCAAACCTCGCGACAAGCTTTTATTATTATACTAGCTGTGCCCGCGACTTCGTACGCGTGGAATTTGTGATCAGATAGCTATATTTTTACATAGACAGTTGAGAAGTAATTACCTCTAAAATGAAATTGTAACTGGTAGGATAAGTACAGATTGCGGTAGCAATGGTTGTTGCCCGCATTGTTTATTTTCATTTTAACAGGAATTTTTGTAGTATAGCTGTAGCCCGCGACGTCATCTGCCTGAACGCTATACAGCACCAAAAATACCTACGATTATACCTTTTAAAATAACATTTATTTACCCGTTACTTCTTTACATTTCATAAATACAGAAAGTACAGTAGCAGAGGGAGACTGTCTTTTGTAAAATTGTTGAACTTCAAAAGTGCTGATTTTCAGTCTGCTTTGAATAAATGACTTTATGGTGATTCTGCTGAATTAAGTAATAAGTTGCGACTGAAGCAAATGTAGAAAATAATGAATAAGAAAATACAAATATAGAAAAGGATAAAAATATATACTTATAAAACTTCTCTATAAACAACATTGCTGGTTTGGCTCTCCGCAGCCAAAATGTAAAGAGAGTCAGGACTGGTGACGCGGGAGCAAGCGACGTACAGCTGCCCGTGTGAGAAGCAGCTCGTCCTGAGGTCGACACCCGCTGCTCTCAGTGTCTGCCCCTGCGACTTATTGATGGTCATCGCGAAGCAAACACTCACGGGGAACTGTACGCGCTTGAACTAGAACGGGAAGTTATGAGGTATGAGGGGAATGCGTGGTACAAATACTGCCTCGCCTACGCCACAACCCGTAAGAATTTCCGCCTCAATGCTGTGTCTGTGGAGCGAGATGACTTTAAGGCGGGTCCCGTTACACGGCACATCTGCTTTTGTGGTTGGAAGAAAAGATCAGGCCTATCCAGATTGATCAAGTCATAAGTGCAGAGCTTCCGGACCCTGACGTTGATCCTGTTCTGCATCAAATTGTTAAAAGTCACATGGTGCATGGCCCCTGTGGCACGTTAAATCCAAGTTCCCCTTGTATGAAAGACGGACGTTGTACAAAAAGATTCCCAAAAAAATTTACCAACGAAACCATTACTGGTGAGTAAGGAACAATCCATCGGTTATCGACCGGTCGCGCAATAGGAAACATTTTTTTTTAATGGTGTAAAATTATAAAATTACGAAGCAATCATTACACCAATAAATACCGAACAAAAATATTAACAGTTTTTAGCATATACAAATACATTTTTTTAATTGTCTTGCTCATCTCTGAAAAGAATTAACGATACAATTTTAAAGAAGAAAATGCACAACTCCATCTATGACTCTTAAAAACATCTATTGACCGCAAGCGCATGATGAAATTTCAATTATTTATATTCAAAAAGTGTTTAAACATGTAATTCGACTTGATGTTTTTAAAATCTCAAAGATTTATTTATATCTAAAACCAAAAAGTGCTTACACGTGTAATTCAACTTAATGTTTTCTGTTTTGTAAATCTCATAGATGGCACTGTTTTAAAATTGTCTGTTATGTTTAACGGCATAAGTTAATTAAAATGTGAAGCTAACTTATATTATATTATTATTATTATTATATGTATAGATTAAAGCATGGTTATTAACATAATAACACCATAACAACATACAAATATGCGTCGTTAGATTACACGTTGCTACAGAATACATTGAAGAAATAAAGGTTCACTGCTCGTTCCTCGTAGGTGATAGCGTGATAATATGTAGCCTATATGTTGACCCGACTTCTTAATAATTTTCGTGCCAAATTTGAAGTAAATCCATGCAGTACTTTTTGAGTTTATCCCGGACATACATACAGACAAACAGACAAACAGACAAACAGACAAACAGACAAAAATTCTAAAAAGTATATTTTTGGCTTCGGTATCGATTGCAGATCACACACCAAGTATTCTTTTTAAAAAATATTCAATGTACAGTTTTGACTTTTCTACAATTTTATTATATGTATAGATAAATTGTACATATTGAGGCTCTAAGTTGATACTAGAATTTTTTAAGGAAATATTATTTTCTTATTTTTAGAGCGTATTTTTTTGAGCTTATTGTAGAAATGTATTAAAAAAACTGTTCCTCTATCTTGGATGATCCGCCATATTGGATTTAGAATGACGTCACGTTATTTTTTCAGTTACTCTCAATGAGCCCTTTCATTTGATATCCATATTGTACAGAAGCTTAAACTATGTTTTCCTCCATCTTGGATATTCCACCGTATTGGATTTAGAATGACGTCATATTATTTTTTGAGTTACACTCAATAAGCCCTTTCATTTAATACCCATATTGCAGAAATGCATTCAAAATATCCATTCCTCCATCTTAGCTGGTCCGCCATATTGGATATAGAATAATGTCACACATCATATCATGCATTGTCATCCAAAGTAAGCGTGTATACAAAATTTCAGCTCATTCGGTTGAAGATATCTACTTCAAAATTGAGTTGCAAGATTCCACCGAACATACATACTTACATACATACATACATACATACATACATACATACAGTGCAAGCTAAATAAAAGCTTTTAAAATAGAGAATGAGCGTTAAGAGCCGCCGCCTACACATTCGGGTAGAAGATAGTAAGTATGCTATATAAAAATTTAAAAAATATATATAAAAAATACCAATATCATAGTTTCATTTATTTTGTACTAGATGACACTATGAATTCTATTGTCATATGTCATATTAAAAGAAAGGCTGCTGGAAAGACTGGATGCGGAAGGCAGAGATGTGGCGCATATTGGGAGAGGCCCATGTCCAGCAGAGGACTGGAATGGGCTGATGATGAAACATATAAAGATATAGGATAAAGGGGTAGGCACAAATAATTTCTAAGACAAAGTAAACCGTTCATTTAGAGAGCTACGATGGTTATAAATTGCTATTGCGACAGTTTTATCGTGACCCTCATAAATTACATTAGCGAATTCCGCACAGAAACTGGTGCTGCGTGAGGAGCGGTCAGCTAGGCTTCAGTACGAATGAATACGCTCAATAAACTTTATTCTCTGGATTCCTAGAGCCTAAAATTCCTAGAATTCTACTACCGCTTGACACTTCATTACAAGAAATTGTGCATATAATAAGTCTTTTCCTGTGAAATTTCCGTTCTGCAGTAGGTACTTAGTCATTACGGTGTTGTGCTGTGTTAGCTTTTCAGCCATATGTTTTCTTTCTCTCCCGGCTGACTGAGAGACAAGGCATAGTTAGTTAGGAGTCAAGACATAATTTGTAGCAAATTGTTTTGCCTACAAATATGTAAAATAACTTTTTTCCCTAAATTAAGAATCAAAGAAATTATAAGCGAAAAAGTTATTTTATTTTAAAAACATTGAGTGGTTTTTTTCAAAAAGTAGTCATTTGTTCATTGATTACATTTTCATCGCATTGCAATCATTTTCGTCAACATGGATACGTTAAAAATTCAAGTAATTATGGAATATGAGTATCGTCGACGCAACAACGCTGCACAACACATAACAAGCGACACGCAATGGCAACGACGCTTACGGAGCTAACACTACAAACCAACGCACCACCCATACCATTGTTGGTTTGCTTACTTCAATTCTGGGAATTTCGACCTGATAAATGAACCTCGCAATCGTCCGAAATACTTTGGTCAACAATGACGAATTAAAGACGATTCTGGAAGCTGATATGTGTATCAGTATCCGCGGCTGAATTAGCAGCAGCTTTCGACGTTAGCGTCAAAACAATACTAGTCCATTTACAACAAATTGGTAAAGTACAAAAGCTTGACAATTGGGCGCCCCACAAACTCAATCATCGCCAGCGTGAAGTACGCATCGTGTCGTTCCTTGCACTGCTCAAAAGACACACAGAGGAAGGCATTTTGAACCGGATTGTCACTTGATATATTGATAGCCGCAAGCGCTCAGCAAGATGGTTGGATTCTGGTTCAGCACTTAAACAATGCCCTAAATTAAAACTTACCCCTAGAATATTGATGGTCACTGTTAGGTGGTCTAGCGCTGGTGTGATTCCCCACAGCTTCTTAACAAAAGGGGATCAGCATTACTGAAGATATGTACTATGAAGAACCGAACACAATGATGAAAATCTGACATATCTCCAATCAACATCGGTCAATTACTCCTCTCCGCTGCTCCTGCACGACAACTCGCGACCGCATACTGCACAGCGGATAGTCTCCAAGTTGCAAGAGCTGGAGGTCGAAGCATTCCGTCATCCGTCCTACCCCACCAGACATTGCAGCTAGAGACTACTACTTTTTCCATAATTTCGATAACTTCTTGGCGGGAAAAATGCAATACCCGAGAGGCAGTACAAAATACCTCTGAAGAATTAGTTGCCCCCCATCCAGCTGATTTCTTTAAGAAGGAAATCAATAAACTGCCACTGCGTTGGCACAGATACATTGATTGCATAGGTGCAATCAATGTATCTTTAAATAATAATAGCACTTCGATTATTATAATCCCCTCCTAGTCCCTTAATGAACGGCAACGTACCACGGTGTTAAGGGGCGGTGAGAAGTTACTTACCATCAGTTGACCCACTTGCTCATTTACCTTCCTATCCCATAAAAAAATGAGCCACTTTAAGACGATATTATGCGAGGCCGTGAAAACTAAGACTTTATTCAGATGAGGCGAACTGTGCATGCATAGGTAGTAGATAGGAAACAAGCATGATACGCGCGAGCGATTTCACTGACGCCTAGTAACGCATTTGTGCGTAAATAATTCGTCTGATCTGAACTATTTGTATGAAACTGTGCAAGTAACTTGTGTAAAATGCAAATCAGTTCATTTTACACAAGTTACTTGCACAGTTTGTTTGTTAGTTGTTATTTTTTAAACCGAGACGTCACAATTCACGAAATTAATTTCTCTCCTACCCACTTATTTGGAATCAATACACTTCTCTATAATATATTTATCATTTGGAAGTTCTATCTATAATTGTAATCTGAATAAATTATTCACGATTTATGATAACTAAGCTGTCATATACTCCTAAATTAACTATTATACCAGCAATGATCTATTTATATAACCTCCATTTTCACGTTACACTTGCAACACTATTTAATTTCAAGTACATGCTAGCTATGTATATATACGAAGCGACTAATTAAAGCTGTGATGTAACCGGAGCACGGTTTACTCCCCGCGGGGAGGACTACGTCGATGTTAATTTTCTATATAGTTACTAGTTAGTCCGCAGCGTCTCCTATTAGTGTTGGTGATTTTGGTGATGGTCGTTACGCCACCAGGAGTCTAGTGGAGCGCTATTTGATCTGATCAATGAGCGGTAGCAAAGAGATGGCTTTGTGAAATGGCGCTAACCCCCTTTTTAATTACCGTGAATAGTGTCTGCACTCCGAGCCTAGACTCGGGTAAAAAAAAATTTGGATTGAAAAATCTATTGATTTGCTTTGACAACAAACAAGGCTAATTTATTCAAAGTATTTTAATAAATAAAAGTTCCTGTATTGATTTGATTGTTTCATATTTGTCGGGAGTTCAGTGCCGTGCCGACCCATTTGTTTGTTTATCCAATTATTGATCCATACAGAAGTCACGTTTTTTTCTGTCCGTGATATAAAACCCACTCCGTATTTTTATTTCTGATGCCGTCTGCCAGTAGAAATACGATAGTTGCAGATAGCGTTATGTTACGTTTTAAATTGCACCCGAGAGAGCTTGTTCAAATGTGATGGGAGTCTGGTTAAACCATATCGTGAACTTTGATCTTCGAGGTTGATATCTAAAACCATATTGCTCGTAGTTTTATAATGTTTCGTATATATTGAGAACGATTTTTCACATATTCTTTTTGACGTGACAACGTCTTATAAATTGGTTTGCCGGGTGACACTTCAAGAAACTGCGTTACGCTCCGCTCACGTTATGCGCTCACAATGAGAGCGAGTGAGAGGCACGCGTCCCTTCCACTCGAGCACAGTTAGCCCGCCTAAGAGCGAGAGAGACAGAGCGACAAGTTATTGTATGTATATTTGTATTTAAATACGTATGTATGTATAAAGGTAAAAATAAAATTTTGTTAATATGAAATTCAGTGCGAGATTCTTTGTATAAATTAATGTTTTAAATATAATTCTTTGTATAAATAAATGTTTTAAATTGTTACTATTATTTCATCCTTCTTCCTACTATACGAATGAATATTCACATTAAAATTATTTTACCACTCAAAGTCGTTGTCACATAAAACTTTCGCCCGTATACCGACTTTACAGGCAACCATTTAATTTTTTTTGTCTTAGTGGTCCAGTGGTCGAGCACCCCGCTTCTGAATCCGGAAGTCGCGGTTCGAGTCGTGACACTGGCTTACACCTATGTCTTTTCGAAATTGTTTTCGAAAAGTTATGTGTGATAAATATCAATGACTGAAAACATTGTGCCCGGTATGACGAAGGGTTCGCCACCTATTCCATTTGGTACGTAAACATAACGGCTTGACGAGGCTTAACAGCTGCTTCGGGTAACAATGGCGTGAAGTTATGTTTATGTTTTTTGTAATTTCTCGCTGTTTAACACTCGAAGGAGTACGCAGCAGTAATTATGTTTTGAGCACCATTTTGGCCAATCGTCTTTATTCATCACTTTATTCATCACATATAATTTTTGAGATGATTTTTGAAAATTCATCACTGCATCGTCCAAATCTAAATCCAAGATTTGTGATTGGAAAGCTGAATTTGCTTAAAAACTTAATTAAAATGCTATTTCAAAATAAAGTATGTAAGTTTTTAATAAGCATCAAAAGGAGTAAAAGAAATATTTTCGTGATAAGTAGTTTCGTTTTAATTTTAATGAGATGTATATTCATAAAAAAACCGCTATTCATACACAGTAAGAGATATCTTGTTAGCTATATTCACATCTACAGAAGTAGATATCTTTTCACTTGCATTTTGCTATTTTCTCAAGTGTAATAAAAAACTGTGGCTTGTTTTTATGCGACTCTATGTAAAAGAATTCTTGCGTATTTATAGGAAATATTGGTTAACGTTAAAAGGGTAGTTTTTCCACCACTAGTCAAAGCTTTTGCAATAGTCAGCTTAGCTATTATGAAAATCATTGAGTAAACTTATACCTTTCATTTCTTATAATTGTATCTAATATATGTTTCTTTAATGTCATTATTTTTCACAACAACTTTTATAGCGTCAAAGGCTAAAGTCAAAGGATTTTTTTCCGTGGTTCTTACACACCTCACTCGCTTCCTTGGCTTTCTTTTTTTTATGGGATAGGAGGGCAAACGAGCAGACGTGTCACCTGATGGTAAGCAACCAACGCCGCCCATGGACACCAGCAAAACATATTGTGTTACTGTTGCGTTGCCGACCTTTAAGGGATAGGGGATAGGGAAGGATGGGGAAAGGAGGTGGGCCTCCGGGTACCTCTCTAACCGAACGAAACGCGTGAGGAACTTTACGTCGATCTTCTGAGAGGTCGTGGTATTTCACCGGTCGAGCCGGCCCATTCACGCAGCAAACTGCTTGGCTCTACCACTGTTAATTCTTAACATTTCCCAACTCTCCTGTTATTATTGCTTCAACTTGACCTTGAAAAAAAGGCTTTGCGGTACTTTTCGCATTCTTGTTCGTTGGCGTTTGATCTACATCAAACATATTGATCGAACAGTCAAAGGGTATCCTATTGTGACTTTTGGTAAATTCTGTAAGGTTATTGCTCAGTCTGTTCTCCATAGTACAGGCAAGTAAAACCAATTATAAACACTCGATATTTAAGAAAAATGTTAGAAATACTAATGTTTTTTTAACTGTTTGCTTGGGGTTATCAACGCTATATTAATAAAAATATGATGCAATACAACTTGCAGTCTTATATCATTTAATATAGACATCAGAGTTCATTGCAGCTAATAACAAAAGATCTCTCTAGAGGCTATGCTTCTTAATAACTTTTCCTCAATCCAATTGCCTTCGTAATAAGCTTAATAATCCAAGAATATTAATATATTTAAGTATAAATATGTTTGTCAGAATATATAAAGTAATTGTTATGTATGCTATTATGTAAAATGCTTGAACATTTTCTTAACACATTTGGCATACGTGAGCGAATATTGTATTGTGGTGTTTCTTGTTGAGGTAGTTATTAATTTAGCTTCTAGTGTCTTTTCAGATAATTTTGTAAATGTTTGAGTTGTTTCGAATATTAAATATACTAAATTTTCAAATATGCTATTGTTTTTCTTTTTTGTGTCCTATTGATTTTGAAAATAAGTAAAATAAATAAGGTTTCATTCTCGTATGTCCTTGAGTATTATGACATCATTATATATGTATTTACAAAAAAAAAGTATATATGTATTAATATCCGTTAACTAGTATCGATAACACAACTTGGAACTAGAGGGAACTGTGTGTATTGTGTCCAAGGTATTATTATTATTTTATTAAAGATCTTTTTTAAATTGATTGTGTTTAAAAAATGAGAACACAGTTGAGCTTTTGATCAATGTCTACTACTAGTATTATCAAGAAAAAAAGGCTAATTTTATGAAGTGAAGGCTAATTTTATGAAGAAGGCTATATTGTGTTTCAAAATTGTGCAAAAATTTAAGTTTGAAATCAATGCCTTTTTAACCAATCCTGATTTAATATCATTATTTAATATGTTTTTATTTTGATTACAATTATTTCACTTCTAGCTTAAGATACGCGGTGCGATAAAATTTAATATAAACCGACTGGGATGTTCGCTAGTTTCTTCATAAGCATGCCATTAATATTTTTACATATTATTATCGTACCATAGAATCGACTATCAATATTTCCTTTGTCGAGGATCACAATAGATTCGAATGGGCCGCGTACAAAGACGAGATAAAAATACGAATATTGTGAACTTGGTGGCTGGAATTCACGTTTAAGATTCAAGACGAAGAAGCGAAATAATCTTTATTTAACAGAATTAAAAACCTACCTCTGTATTAAAATCAGAACAGGATAAAATTACAGTAGGTACAGCCATACACTTTACGTGGATTTTCTATGAGGAGGTGAGAGTATTTATGATATTTATATTTGAATATTATCTTATGGTATCCGGAGGCACACCCCTTCTTTCTTATCTTCCCAATGTCTTTCTCTTTCCTTGAGGGCTAGTACACAACAGTGCCCCCCTCGGTGAAGCAGATGTACATCATGGGCAGTGCTAGTCAATTGCCACCAGGTGACCTACTTGCTCGTTAGCTCCCCGGCCCCCCATAAAAAAAAACCTGACATGTTATCGAGTATCCAAAATACTACTCGTAATCACTACGCTGAATTACAAAGTTACCTTTATAAAGTATATAGGCTTGTGGACATAAGCGTCAAATAAAAAAAAATAATTTTATAAGTTTCTGAATTAATTTTATATCAATAATGAGTTTAGTAAGAAATTTGTCACTTTAAATTTATCTCTTTCCTTCACTTTATCACTCACCAAGAGACGGGATGTATTATTGTAATTTTACTTCCGGGAGGCTGTTGCTGAATTGCCGTTTTCTGTCACGTCTTTTCCCTCATTTGCGAACCAAAGTAACGGTACGTGTTTCCAGAATCGTATACATTATTATAAATGTTACTTTTTTATGTAATAATTCATATCAAATTCAGGTTTAAATAAAATCGATGCGTCTTTGATCATTCATAACTCTTGTCGTATACGTTCTTTGCTAAATATATTGATAACGGATTTACTTTTTTTATGTAATAATTCATATCCAATTCAGGTTCAAATAAAATTGGTACGTCTTTGACATTCACAACTCTTCACATATACGTTCTTTTTCTAATGACTTCACCATTATTTTCATTCAAAAATCACAAAGTTTTTGTAAAAGTCATGCTATTATAAGCAATAGCTTCATAATCAGGCTCACACAGCTGAATTTCAACCTTGAATAAGCCTTTGATTACACGGATGTAAGTTAACAAAGTGACTTACTTGACATTTTACTGTCTGGCTTGAACATAGAGATCAGTGATTATCACGACAGTTTCAACTTGTCCAGTAATTGAATCATCTTTTGAATACATACAACTTTCAATTAACAGTAATTCCAATTAACTAAATTACAATTAATAAATGAATTTATGAAAGCAACTACAGTTTCAGTTGTTGTGTTGATTTTGGTTTAATTATGTTATGAAACCGGAAGTAATCTGGACATGTTTTATTTAAAATTGACTCAAACTCTTTGGATTCATAATAACAAAGTCACGTAAAGTGAGTTTCGAGATGCAATGAGTAATATTTGTCGTACTGTAATTTTCAGGGATGTGTTTAGGTAAATCATTTTATGATTTATTACTTACTTTTTACCCGTAATTTCACTTACGTATTTGAACTTGAAATAAAGTCATTTAAATGACATAAAAGTTGATTGTTATATGTTTTATGTTTAGATGCTATGCAATTATAAATTTAAGACTAATATTTTTTTAAAATAACATTAAAATTAAAGGGAACGCATTTTTAGAATAAAAATCCTATTTGTCTTTCATTTAATTCTGTTTAAAGCTTTGCATAGAAATTATAGTTCAGAATTATCATCACATTGATTATAATCAGTCCTCAAGGACGCAGTAAATGGCGATCTCTAGTTATATCTATTACTAATGTAAGTCCCACGTACAGCCTCATAAATCTCCACCCCACATAAGAGAGTGTGACACCACTGAGTTAAGATATAATGGCATTATCAGGTTTGCCTTAACGTAATTTTCTCCCGGTGTTCTTGGTAAAGCTTATATTATAACATAACATAACTTCACGGCTTTGTTACCCGAAGGTGTAGGCAGCGGCTATTAAGCCTCATCTCGCCGTTATGTTTACGTCCCAAATGGAATTATGGAATGAAATATTCATCACACTTAACTTCCGAAAACAATTTCGAAAAGTCATTGGTGTGAGCCAGTGTCAGGATTCGAACCCGGACCTCTGGATCAGAAGCCGTGTGCTCTACCACTGGACCACCGAGACTTGTATTGTATTTGGACAAATATATTTTATCTATATATATCAGATTATTTGGTTTAAGACATATATTTATTATATTAACCAGTCTTACTGGCATAGAGGTTAAGCATTCCGTTTCTGAATCACCAGTCTCAGGATTTGATCTGAGACTTGTGATTGAAAATCGATCTAAATTTATCTCTGTGTAGATTATTATAATATAATATTCGAGATGATTTTTATGGAACAGGATGGCGAAAGAGCAAGCAGCTCTCCTGATGCTAAGCAACCAGCGCCGCCCACTGACCTCTGCAACACAGATAGTATTATAGTTGCGTAGCGTTTCTTTAAGGGAACGAAGGGAGGAATGGGGGTAGGCCTCCGGATACCTCTATCACCGAACGCACTGCGGCATTAGCCACTTCACGTCGACAATCTCAGAGGCCGTGGTAGTTTTCCGGTCAAGCCGAGATTCACTCTCTTTCTTTTTCTAACAAATACCAAATTGGCGAGTTGAAGCATAATTAAACATATTCAGTTACAAAGTGTATGATGTAGCCAACTAAAAGTCACACATAGAAAGTAGAGCAAAGTTCGATTCCAAAATGTTCCAATATAATTCAGTATAATACACTACAAGTGTATCAAGATAACAAAATTATGATTGTGTTTGTTTTGTATCGGTCCTTTATAAATTAACGACAGAATTGAATGATTCATTATTCAAATCCCATTAGTCAATTTGCTTTCTGTTTATTAATAATTTAGATCCATTCAACTGAGATTCTGTTTTATTGTCACCAAATAGGTATTTTAAATTTAAAAAATGAAGTATTATTTTTTCAATAATTTTGTGTTTTCACACGCGGTGGAGTATCAGCGGCAATGATGCGTTTACCGCATGAATGGTCCGGCGGTTTTACTGGTGAAATACCATGAAGTCTCAGAATATCGACGTGGTGAATAAGTGGCTCATGCTGGGGTATTGGTCGGTGAGAGAGGTAGGTATCCGGAGGACCAACCAATTCCCCTGTCCCCTTCCCATCCCACTTCTTGCCCCTTCCATGTCCCATTGTAAGGGCCTGTAATACTATCTCTGCTCAGTATACTATCTCTATCAAACCCACACATATAATAATGCATTGATACAGCCACATTTGAAGTGTGACAAAATCAATGATCTGGAACTTTCTAGGGCCATAATACAAGTTTAAATGGGACTGTGTGACGAATGTTTGAATAAGAAACCAATATATAGGAGTTAAATTGTCCATACGTTAAAAACAATTCCTTTAAGTATTTCAAATTTCTGTAAATAATAAGTAATATAGCTTTATAGCTTTTCATTTGATGTTTAAAAAAAACAACCGTTTCAGAACATAATAGGAACAAAGAACATTCATTATTATAAACCTTTTGAACTTGATTAACATATTTAAAAATTAATTTTACACTTTGCTACCTTTTATTTAACAACGGTATATATATATATTCTTTTATACCTAAACTTATTTAATACCAGAGTACAGAGTAGGTGGCGAATTTTCCGTACGAAATATGTTGTCCTGTGGAATTGCTGGCGAAACAAATAAATTTTTATTTCAAAAATATTTATAGACTCTTAAAATCATAGACTTCCATGTGAGTTACCCAAACCAGAGTGTTAAAACTATCTTGAGAAGAACCAGGTGCGAAACTCATGTGCTAAGTATTACATTACAAATTTTTAACGATATAAATAGGCTTATATGATAGTATCTTGAAATATACTTTTGTCAAAATAAATATCTAGATTTTATCGTAATAATTATTTGCCTATTATAAAAAAAAGGATACTGTATAACTATAAATAATGCATAGTGCATTAGCAATAAGTAAAAAATCATTAAAAGCATTTTCATTGGCAGTAAATTTCCCATGACCTTTTACGACTGAATTATATTTAACCTTTATTATGAGAGAGTTTTTACTGCTTTCAATAAACAGCGTAGGAGCATCTCAATTTAATGGGCTCAGTGACCCTTTGGTCAATTTATTGTCATCCGTAATTTACCGGTACAAAATTGAGTTGTAACATAATAATAGGCAAATAGGTTAGCTTGTTATTGCTACTTGATATGTCTGTAGTCTGGAGATCCAGCACCGCGTGAATCCGAGCTCATTGACATCTCGACATTCTTTTCGGAAGATATGTTTGGTAAATATCCGTGACCCAACATTGTGCCCGGTGTATGGCAATAAGTTTCGAAACCTATGCATTTGGGACGTAAAAAATTGGCAAGTCGAGGCTTGACAGCCATTGTCTGAACCATCCGGTAGGAAAAAACGTGAACCTCTAAAAATATATCACACTAATAAATAGATAAACTCCTTTTCTCTTTATCTCTTCCACGAGTAGAAGTATTTTATTCGGAGATACAAAGTAACGCTGGATTCTTCTGATATTAATAGCGCAAAAGTAACTACTAGTAAATTTTATTAACGTTACGTTACGCTTAATTAAATCTTAAAATATATACACATAGGTTGTATTGATATTAAGTACGTGTGACGAATTACACAAACAAACATACAAATCTTATATATATATATATATATATATATATATAGAGCTTGAGAGTTTGTATAGAAATAAGGCTTTTATTTCATTAATCACGCATTACATTTGACTTGCTTCGATGTATAAATCAATCAATCCAAATGTAGAAATTTATATAGGACAACATGTCGAATAATATCTCATGTCGAATTAGTAAAGTTCACGATTTGGAACATTTTCGGCACTTTGCCTGTTACATAAGTACAGTTACATGCGAGTTACATAAGTAGCCTCATATATTTTTGTTACGTAATTACATAAACACTTATGCATAGTATGGTTATTAAAACTATTATTAAATATACATCCATAAGTATGGCGTGCCATTTTAATTATCTTGTGACCATTGTACATACATAATTTCACGCCAAATCCCTTGCGGGAATATATATAATATATATATATATATATAATAGGAACATAGGAGATAAAAGAGCGCCATAAGTCACGATTCTTACACGCCTCACTCGCTTCGTTGACTTTTATAACATCTCCTTCCTCCAAAACATGTTCTATTTGGTCATAGAATGTGTATCTTGGGCGTCTTCGACTCCTACATCCATCCACTTTTGCATAGTATATCTGCTTAGTCAGTCTTGCATCATCCATTCTTTCTATATGTCCGAACCATCGGAGCATGCCCTCTCTTACTTTTACACCGACACTGTATTTCAATCCAACTTCCTTCCTTACAACATTGACATAGTGCGAAGGCTGCTATTCATGTATCCAAAATAAAGTAAAATAACTATCATTGACTGTTGAATGAGGTTTTATTGCTTTATTCCGTGATTATTAATACACTTTCCCAAACGGCGAAAGCAGTTTTCGAAGCAGTTTTTTTCATTCCGAAGGCGGAATCTCCGTAAAATGATTTTTGAATGTTGAATTTTCTAATTATTCTTGTCTCAAAGGTTTTATTCTTCTCGGGTTGACCACGTACTTCGTTCTTTACAGTACAGTCATTGGGTGCAAAATCAGGGCTATCAGGCAGGGACTAAAATAGTCGTGTGACACTGAAACTTTACTGATCTAAATTAGTGATACAGTAGCTATGTGTCTCTGTATTCCAATAACCAGACGACTATTTGTCTCAAAGTGCTTTTCACACGAACGAACTTTTGTTGGGTTCGGCACATTTTCGAACACCCAAACTGTCGAAGGCTGTTTAGCTTAAGTATATTAAGCTTATATCAAAGATTGATCACCTTTGTAGAATGTAGATATTATAGACAGCTTTGAGCCAACATGATCGTATATTTTATCATTTCCTTGCACCAATTCACACGTGCCTGTTTTTGATCTGCTGTCAAACTTTGCGGGATCCAACGAGAATAAAATTGTTTGCAGCCCAATGTTATGAATTTTATGAAAACTCGTCATACTAATGTCCAAAGACTCCACTATCTCTCGATTTGTAACATTTCGATATAGCATTATTAATTCACGAACTGCGTCGATGTTTCGTAGCACAACAACTGATTTAGATTGACCATATCAAGTTTCGTCCGTGAATTGTTGACGTTCACGATTATACTCACTAAACCAAATCTCAAAAAGTCGAACTGAGTTGGTCGATGCATTGTTGCTGCGTTAAACCACGTTGAAAGACCATTCTGATAACCATGAGCAATTTTCCAAATCGCGCCCCAAAATTAAAACAATAATATAATTAGTCTTAAAAACTTGATAAAACCAAAACATGGCACATCCAAGTGTTTTCATTCATCGATATTCATCAAACATTTTACTTCCGGAAAAAGCGTGAAATTGTAGGGTAGCAGCTGTGAAGTCTCGTCTCGCCGTTATGTTTACGTCCCAAATGGGTGTCTAACCTATTGCCATACCGGGCACAAAGTTTTCAGTCATCGATATTTATCACACGAAAATAATTTCGATAAGTCATTGGTGTGTGCCAGGATTCGAGAACCCGCGACTTCTTGATTCTGATGCGGGTGCTCGACCGCTGCTACCACCGAGACCTAAATTATTGTGTTGAATTTATTAATTAATACCTTGCTAGTTTAACCATTTCTCTGGAGTAAATTAAATACCAATAATATGATAGCGCGTAGGCAGAAGATACTTGGGGGAGTGAATGTCAACGTGACCTTTAGGTAGTGTTGTTATAGTCTTTCATCGTCTCGGCAATTTTGTTCTATATTATATTTCACTCAAAAGAAGGAGAAACAGTAAAGACAGAGAGAGATATGATTTGATGGATTCAATACCACATATTTGTATATGTATGTATGGTATATAAGAAAATCATTTCAATCAGTCAGTTTATCAGTCATAATCAATAAAACTTGATAAATTTATTTCTGTAAGGGTACTAATTCTTATAGTTATGTATAAATATTTTTTAGGTCTGTATGAATGATATATTGCGGCTAAATAAGTTTATAGTTTTAAGATTTTTACATTAATATAGGTAAACATAGAAGTTTCCATTAATGAATGGTACTACTGACGATATTAAATAGATATTTTCTTTGATAAAAAAATACAAATTATCAAAGAAAACAAGACAGTTAATGTTGTCTGTTATCCTTCTTTAACTAAATGAACTGCAGGAACTACGTCACGGCTATAGAGCATTCATCACGTTGATTGACATTCGTTTACCGGAAGCACGTAATCATTTTGTAAGAAGTAGAAACTTTTTTTGTTTGTTTTTTTTTGTATGGTTGTAAACACCGTGTGAAAAATATTTTATAAACTTTGTGTTTATCTTATGTTTTGTTTAACTTGATACTTTCTTTTAATAATAAAAATACAATAATAAAAAAACAATGTGCAGAAAAAATTTTCATATTTTAAGGGATAGAAGGGCTAACGAGCATGTTTGTCATTTGGTGGAAAGTGATTACCGCCAACCATCGATACTTGCAACACAAAGTGTGTTACCGTTGCGTTGCCGGACTTTAAGGGAGTAGGATAGGACCAAGAAATCCCTTTGCCCATAGAGTTTCTTTTCTTGTTTTATAGTGTGTAGGTCACTATAAAACAAGAAAAGAAACTCTGTAAGATGTATGTCCGCTCACTTTTGCCACACTCTAACCAACATCAGAACAAGACAGGAATGGAAGGGTGGTAAGCCTTCGAAAAGAAACGCAGCATGAGCCACTTTACGTTGATATTCTGAGAGGTCGTGGTATTTCACCAACCGAGTCAGCTATCATTTTAAATATGAAATATTGGAAAGTGAATTCATTAATCACACAAACTTCTAAAACAAAAATATATATATTATAAGATGTAAAAAAACACATTATGGTTATTCGCCTTATTTTCGTTTGAATAAAGACGTAACAAAACACAAAGAATCTTTCTTCTGACATAAAAACCTTCAAGTTTAATATACTTTTTATAGCTCATTAAAAAATATCATCATTACGTCCACAAAAGTGTTCCACAAGTTTGATAATAATAATTCCTGTTATGTACAAATATATATAAAAAAGTCTCGGGGGTCCAATCGTCGGGCTCCTGATTCAGATGTCTACATGTCGATTCCGGGCTCACACCAACGATTTCTCGGATTTTTTTAACGGAAGTTATGTATTTTTATGAAATTAATATAATGATAACAATGAAAAATATTGGAATCGGATGAAATTTTGTGTGCATTCATTTTTTGATGAAATAAAATACAAAAATACATACCACCATTTTAACCTGTTAATTTTCACCTGTCTACGATAAACCCCTATTTTTTAAACTTAAATTTATATAATACTAGCTGACCCGCGAACTTTGTTCCGCATCAAAAGTAATTGATGAGTAAATTTTGGATATCATGAGGTTCAATTTGTGCTTCAACGTGTGCTATTTATCGGCTTTAACTGCTCTCCCGCTATGTTAATACTGCAATATCTTCGAAAATATTCGTTGAAATTTGCATGCTGTAAAGGGCCAGGATCATCCATATTACATGGACAATCTATTTAAGACACTTAATTGGATGAAAATTAATGCTGTAATGTTTATAATCGCTTGGTAAATAAGCCATTATTTTTTGTAAAAAGTAAAAAATTGGTTATTGTGAGTTATCCCTAAGAGATAGACATATGCCGACTTTTTTGTAGACCTTCTAGAGGTGTCTAATAATATAGAACATTGTTTTGATCTATCACTTAGGGTTCAGCCAGCGTTAGCAATTAAAGTGCTAAATCTCAAAAATTAACATTTTGTCTTTACAAATTCAAATATGAATTATAGTTAAAAACTAGCCCGTTGACACCTTCTAACTATTAAAAAAACCGCATCAAAATCCGTTGCGTAGTTTTAAATATATAAGCATATAAGGGGACAGACAGCGGAAAGTGACTTTGTTTTATACTATGTAATAATACAAAAAAAGTATTTACTAAACGTGCCGTAGTCCGACAAGCTATGCTGATTCTCGAACTATCGTACTCTGGTTAGATAAAACTGATATCGAATTTGAAAGGCACTTTACGTAATTAGGACTGACGGCTACTGGCGATGGTAAAAGGCTAAATGAATTCAGAGCGAGTTACGACTTCATCCAACTTTTCAAAGTAGTAGTAGTAGTATATTAGTTATTCAAAATATATTTATTTTTAGCTCCACTCTAGAGAATACTGCCTTATCAGCACTTCCCGTGAGTGTCGTTAAAGAGGAGTTCATCTTTTACGACACCCATTGGAGTGGACCTGACGCGGACTATTTCTTACATCATGTAACGTTGGGCTTGCATTCAAATGCAGGCTCAAACTATGCTCAAGTTATGTGTAACTAAACTCGATGACTAGCATTATTGTGCGCCATCTATGTCAGTAAGTTACACTACATATTCCATTTGGGATTAGAAATTTAATTCTAGCCAGTATTAAAAACATTAACATACTGACATTCACGATGTTTACATAAAAAACACAAATTTATAAACTAAACAGTTAGGACTAAATAAATTTTGCAAATAAAATAAGCACTTTCAATATGTCAAGCGAAGAATTAACAATTAGTAAATTATAATCTACTAGCTGACCCGGTGAACTTTGTTCCGCATCAAAAGTAATAAATGAGTAAAATTTAGATCTTAAAAAGTTCAATTTGTGCTGTGTCCCGCTATGTTAATACTGCAATATTTTCGAAAATAGTCGTTTCAATTGCATGCTGTAAAGGGCCAGGATCATCTATATTTCATGCACAATCTATTTAAGACCCTTAATTGGATGAAAATTAATGCTGTTTTGTTTAAAATCGTTTCGTAAATAAGCCATTATTTATCGTAAAAAGTAAAAACATAAAAATTTACATTGTGGGTTATCCAGAGATAAACATATGCTTTCGCTGACTTTTTTGTAGAACTTCTAAAGGTGTTTAATTATGTAGAACATTGTTTTAATCTATCACTTAGTGTTTAGCCAGCGTTTGCAATTAAATTGTTAAGTCTCGAAAATTGTCATTTTCTCTTTAGGACATAATATTTGAGTTATAGATCAAAACCACTCCGTTTGCACCCTCTAACTATTAAAAAAACCACATCAAAATCCGTTGCGTAGTTTTAAAGATATAAGCCTATAAGGAGACAGATAGCAGAAAGTGACTTTGTTTTATACTATGTAATGATACTCCTGCCTAATTATTCCGATCACAAAGCTTAAATTCATATCAATCGTTACGAAATGTATTCATCAAAATAGGTACTATAAAGGCGAGGCATCGCAAAGTTAGTCTAGGTTTTACACTCTGACTTCCACTTGAGATTTCCTATGTTTGGAAATACATGATGACATTCATTAAGTAACCAATTAAATAAGGTAAGTCATATCTCCCTAAACCTTAAATGAAAAGGATGAAAGTGTAAAAATTTGGTTTATATATTTTATAATTAAGTACTGAATGAGGCTTAACGCGACATAGGCACTCAAAAGCTAAAATCGTTATGGTGGATTGTGTCACAGAACGGCCAGAACTTGTTTTTAATTTCAACAAAGCTTTTATATATATGTGAAAATGCCTAATATTAACACACATTCTCAAACTACTTGCCCTAGAATATAAACGTTATTATATATCATAAGCATTGATGTTATCTTTATATTCAGACTACGCCTAGGTAATATTTTATGCTATACATTGTTATTTAATAACACTTGCGAGCCAATGTTATTTTATACAACAATGTAACCGAACCTGAATATTAAAATAAAAAAATAATTAACCTTCACCTATTCAAAGTCGGCACAATTTAATTTTCTAAAAGTAATTAATTTTAATTTCTCAAACGGTAACAACTTAAATTATTGTGCGCGTGTTATTTAATTGAAAAAACGTAAAAAAAAAACGTAAAACCGATGATAAAATATCATCGTTTTCACGTTTTACACTTCGCAAACATTAATTGATAAAACCAGATTTTCCAATCAGAAAACTTGAAAACTCACCCAATCCGTTGTTATAATCAACAATGGACCGTCAACTCCGTTGAAAAGCTGTTTATCTTACAATGATAATCTGTAATCCATTATGGCTATCACATTTATCCGTGACATAGAGTTATAAGATACACAGTTAATAAAATAAACAGTATGAACATATTGACGATCACAATATCCACAGATATTTTTTGTAAATACAGGATGTTCAAACCGAACACAAGTTTAAGTTGAGCGCGGTGGTGTACGACGGAGGCGCGCGGGCGGTCGTCACGAATGTCTTTACCACACTGACAGGCTGACAGGGATGCTGCCCGTTGCTATGATACAACACCCATTGCTACCCACCCCCCATGGGCGCCGCCCTAGACGAGTGCCGCACAACCTAGTTTTACGTATAACTGCTACTGTCTGCGTTATAACAGTTCGGCAATTTCCTGAAAAAAATAAGCATTCCAAATGTTGAAATGTTATTAGAATTTCTCGGACGGACAATCTCGATATCACGTTTTAATTAACGAACTTAACAAATATTTTGGAAAAGTAAAAAGCTCATAATTAATACTAGATTTCCGAAATAATATTTAAAAAATACTTTGCAAAGATTTATAATAGATAATTTGAAGTATTTAAAATTGAATGTTGAATTAACTTAATTTAGATCAATTTAACAATCGTCAGTTTTATTTGCTACACAGTGGCTACGAAGCTCTACGAAAGATCTACGCCTGATCTTTTCTTTGTCACCGTACAGATTTATTCGATAAATAGTAATCATAGTATTAGGTCGCAGCCATTCAAATAGATTTTTAAGTTCTTTGTATCCTGAATCTAATATCCAGGTAGACCCAATTTTAGTAGTCAATATAGTATTGACCATCATAAATAATTCCAAATCATTGTTTTCGATATTATTATGAAATCTAACTGTTTCCCGACTGAACCTAACTTTTTTGTGTGCTGTAACAGTCTACTGATAACGTGCATTCGTAAAATTTAATTCAATACTATCGATGTTAACGGGCCTTCAGGTTCTGCTGCAATCATGGTTTATACTAGTATAGCAAAAACAAATGCGACAATACTAGATTATTTTTATTGAAATGCATAGAATCAATGTACATACACATACATACATGACTTCACGCCAAATCCCTTGCGGGGTAGGCAGAGAGAACGTAGCGCCATATGGCACGATTCTAGAAACTAAAAATAATTGATTGAATTGATTAGAATGAATGTAGTACAATAAATAACAAACATATAAATATCCAAACAGGATCACAAACTTTTACATAATTAATATTAGTAGGTTAAGAGAAAATAGGCTAGGTTGCCTATTTTCTCCTAGAAATTTATATGTTCTACGGAATAGGTATTCCGGATAAATTAGTATCTATTTTATTGGGGAAGGAATTGAAGGTATTCAAAAATCTTTTAAACAGTGGTAGAGCCAAGCAGTTCGCTGCATGAATGGGCCGGCTCAACCGGTGAAATACCACGACCTTTCAGAAGACCGACGTAAAGTAGCTCATGCCGCGTTTCGTTCGGTGAGAGAGGTACCCGGAGGCCCACCGTTGCCTACACCTTCGGGCATAAAACGGCATGAAGTTATGTTCTGCTGTATACTTATTAAAATTTGTTTTTTCAATATTTTTATTTATTGTGTAAGCTAACTTGCGGCTATATAAATATTTACACTAACTCATATATTACCTTTAAAGAATTCATCTTCGTCGTAGTATTTTATCTTGAAGGTCGCTGGGTAGTGGAGATCTAAGTGAGGAGCTTACTCCATCCATCTTCGTCGACACCCATTCGTAGTGGGGGCATTGGCCAGCCTTATTTTTTTCTTTCAAATGCCACGATACACTATATTTTATCAATTGTGAATGCTCCTTAGCCTCATGAAAATAGTATTTTGTATACAATATATTATATAAATAGCGCAGCCGAAATGTGTGATTTATGTACCTTCATACCCCTTTTTTCAGTTATTATCAGTTTATCAGTGACTTTATGGTTTTCATTTATTATGAGTGACCTTATGGCTCGATACAATTATATCAATCAGAAAAGTTTATATGTATTAAAATCAGTTATATAGTATCCATAGCACAGGCATTTCCTTGCTTAGTTTGGAGCTAGAGGGCGCCATGCAATTTGTGTCCAAGACATTATTATTATTATTTGTATTGAATCGACATACCTACCTAGAAGCAACAGCTGTCAACGTCTCAATCAGAAGTACAACGGCCAAACCTATCACTTTTGTGTCATCACATTATATCTGCTTAGTTGCTTTTTTGATTTCTACTCTTTACATTAATAATTTTCACTATTATGTATTTTTGCACTACACCAGAATATAAATATCTATTTATTTCTGGTGAATAAGTTTTTAAGCTAAATATAAGTAAACTATATAAATTATAGTAGATCAATAGAGTATGGGACCCTTATCTTATTCGAAAAAAATGTCTGCGCTTTAGGATATTAAAAGTTAAGAAGACATGTGTAATGCAAGCTGAAATATATTTCATGTTTTTTCTTTTAATATTGTAATGAACATAATATATTAAGTAGTAGTAGTAAGTAGTTTATAGTCTCGGTGGTCCAGTGGTCTGGCACCCCGCTTCTGAATCCAGAGGTCGCAGTTTCGTTGTGCCCGGTATGGCAATAGGTTCACCACCTATTCCATTTGGGACGTAAACATAACGGCGTGACGAGGCTTAACTATATATACTTTTTTATTTTATTAACAAAAATCGTCAAGTTCAACACGATGTAATGCGGGATAAAATTACATAAGATGGATAGCCTGGTTCTCCCTAAGTGACGTGTTCAAATGAGATTTTGATTGATCACCGATCGATTGGCCTGACTATGAGGTGAACTCTCGATGTTTGCGAATGCAAATATATAGAGCGCTTGACCCAGATATAATGTGTGCAGCTCCACTATGTATAGGAAAAAAACAAGGAATGGTGTTTTTATTATTACTAACGTGTTGTTTGACAAATAGAACGTGTTCAGGAGGAAGGTGATGTTAGGAGCCTTAAAAATCGACGCGCGTGCATGAAAAGAGTTATGAAAGTCAACGAAGCAAGTGAGGTTTGTAAGTAAACAATAGTACAATACACAAACAACAGTACTTTCAAGCCTTGTAAGTATTTGAAGGTATAGGCACCGGTGTAATGATACGACATACAAAATATCTGTTAAGTAGTTAATTTTATCATGTTTTGTTGAGTTTAATTTCATTTAAGTTCTTAAATTTAACAAATATTAAATGATTAATTAAAAAGGAGCTACTAACTTTTATGGGAGAAGGCAGTAGTGACTGTAGTTAAATTAGCCAATAGACAATTATCATTATAGCAATATAATTACATTGAGAAGATTAATTTCTTGTAAGGATTACCTATCTTTTTATTGGAGGTACCAGTGCCTTCTATCTGAGAAAATTCACTATGTTAAACATAGTGAATGTTCTCAAAAGTCATTGCTTACCATCATCACATTTTAAAAACTTAAAAACACGGAACTATGTGCAATAGTAATGTATTTGTGGTTATTAAAAAAATCCTAGTGAAGTGAAAAAAAAAAACGCAATATCATGCGTGTATTGAAAAGTGATGATGTATAGAGTAGCCTTTCATTTTGTAGGTACTTTCTTGTTTACTCACTATCCTGTAACGTCTTCTGCAATTTTCGCGAAGATGAATGACATGGGTGCGGTGAGGTTCCGCAAATTATTAATCTATTCGCGAATTTAATAAATGGGCGACAGCTTGTTGTCGCGAATGAGGGTGGAAGAAAACTTTGTGACATGCAACAAAGGATATTACTTTACTGCAAATGTATATAGTTGTTATTATATCTTTTACTGCCAGGGATACGCAGTTCGCTGCATAAGTAGACTGATTTAATCAGTGATATCAGATCAATCAATCAATCAGAAAATCGACATAAAATGGCTCATGGCGTATACCTCTTTCAACCAATAAAATATTATTTGTTGAAAGAGGTATGTGGAGGCGCACCTGCCTCCCTTCCTCTTCTCAATTTCTACTTTATCCCATCTTAAAGGCCGGCCACGCAACTATAACCATGTCCATGGGCAGCGTTTTGCCTCCTGCAAACGAGCAAATTGATACCTGGTGAAAGCGACTTCTACTATAAAAGCAAATAATATATTTTTTATGCTTTTTGAACCCTTTAATCCTCTAAAACATATTCTTTGCAGCCTGAGTACCAGAAAATATTGAAGTAAAAAAATTGAACGAGAGCAAAATCAAGATTTTTATTAAAACAATGGTTAGTTTGAAATCAATAAATATATATATATAAAAATTCTAACTGCTCCATATTTGTGATAAACTAAAAAATCTTCTACTAATAAGTTGCTATAATGTTCTACACTTTGTGTGAAGCTCAGAACCTATAAACTGGCGGCTCTCCAACTTGTAGATACGTGAATAAAATATTTACGAAATGTCGCATTTTGTTCAAATTTTCAAGCCAAGTATTTCCTATATATTGTATCTTTATGCCTATTATGCCAATAAGCGGCATCTAGGTATGCGTCAACTCGCTGAATTTATAGGTATCAAATGTGTTGCCAAAAGAGGTGCAGAAACTTATTGCCATACATCTGATACAATTTTGTCAGTACATAACTTCCGAAAACTCTTTCGAATCTAAGACATCTTGTTCCAGAACCGTCGAAAGCCTCCAGGCCACCGAGAAAACATATAAATTTACAACATGATTATATAATATAATTGATGATAATTAATGATGCGTATATACGCATAAAATCTCGGTGGTCCAGTGGTCGAGCACACGGTTTCTGATCCAGAGGTCCGGGTTCAAATCCTGACACTGGCTCACACCAATGACTTTTCGAAATTGTTTTCGGAAGTTAAGTGTGATAAATATTGATGACTGAACACTTTGTGCCCGGTATGGCAATAGGTTTGCCACCTTTTCCATTTGGGACGTAAACATAACGGCGAGAGGAGACTTAACAGCCGCTGACTACACGTTCAGGTAACAAAGGCGTGAAGTTATGAATATACGTTAATTACGTAAAATATTTGTTTATTAGTAAAAAAGTAATTAAATCTCTAGAATATTTTTTAAACTCATTAACTGTCATAGTCAAAATTTTATAAACCTTAAAACTGACACTTTTCTTGTTAATCTCATTAGTCATTAGTCAAATTAAAATATTAAAAAGTTGTTCTATCGCGCTATGCGTACATACATAACATCTGTTCTTAACATTTTTGATCGATAAAGAAACTTAATTTACATAATAATTGGTCCTCACTGCGCAAAATCTGCGGAGTGACCCTCGCTGAACGCGTCGAAAACAAGCTGCTAAGGAAGGAAGTCGGATTGAAAGAGAATGTCGGTGTAAAAGTAAGAAAGGGCATGCTCCGATGGTTCGGACATGTAGAAAGAATAGATGATGCAAGACTGACTAAGCAGATATACAATTCAAAAGCAGATGGATGTAGGAGTGGAGAACGGCCAAGATACACATTTCATGACCAATTAGAACGTGTTCTGGAGGAAGGTGAGGAGCCTCAAAAATCGACACGCGTGCATGAAAAGAGTTATGAAAGTCAACGAAGCGAGTGAGGTGTGCAAAAATCATGCCTTATGGCGGTCCGTTCTCTCTGCCTACCCCGCAAGGGATTTGACGTGAAGTTATGTTTGTATATAATTGCTGCTCTCAATATCGTTAATGTGACCGTTCTAATACCTAGAACCCTTTTCCCAGAAGTCAATTTAACGTAACAATACTCACGTTACATGGTTTCAGACTATAGTGACGACTTATAAATGTATACATAAACTCTTTTATTTTCTGTAACGTTTGTCTAAAACTTGATCTTTTCTTATGGAACAAGGGGGAAAACGAGCAAGTGGGTCATCTGATGATAAGCAACTACCGC
The DNA here is from genome assembly GCA_905147225.2 of Euproctis similis. Lineage (NCBI taxonomy): Eukaryota > Metazoa > Arthropoda > Insecta > Lepidoptera > Erebidae > Euproctis > Euproctis similis. The sequence goes on along the minus strand of LR990105.1, from coordinate 21,808,729 downwards.
AACCCATGGACATCAGCAACAGATAGTGTTACAGTTGCGTTGCCGACACGCGATATGTTTCACTTTAAGTCAATATTCTGAGAAGTCACAGTATTTCACCAGTCGAGCCGGCCCATTACGTCCTAAATGGCGAACACATACCAGGCACAAAGTTCTTAGTCATCGATATTTATCACATATTACTTTTGAAATTAATTTCGAAAAGTCATTTGTGTGTGCCAGGATACGAACCCGCGACCTCTGGATTCAGAAGCCGTGTGCTCGACCACTGGACCACCGAGACTATAAATATATATCATAAAAGTTTATTATTATTATACATATGTCTATATTTGCGTAAAAAAAAACTGTATATTTATATATCACAGTCGCGACTATTTATTAAACCACATTTTTTTTACTTTTTTTTATTAAGTGTTTATTTTTATTAGTGGAAAATATTAAGTTCTTAATAACGAAGTTCTTATTTATCTCATGTGAAGTATGTTCTATCATAATCTTCTCAATCTTCTGTATCTCTTTATCTCAATCTTCTATCAAATAGGTACATCATTAAATAAGTCTTGTTTTTAATGCTGTACAAGAAATAATGTCCATCATATAATCCTCAATTCAAAAGTTATTATGAAGATGAAGATTTTTCACTTTCTTTGTTTCTTCAAATTTTTAGTTTCTATTTAGTACATTTTTTTTCTGATATTATTTAGGTTATTGGTGAAGGCTCGAGAGGTGCGCCCACTTATCTATTCGGTATCCGCAGTGCAGTGTATCCGCATCGCTCAAGTTCACTACGACAAACTAGCCTTTCAGATTTTTTGCAATTATTTTATTAAAGATTAATTGGATTGGTTACGTCTCAATTGTCCAATTATGTTTATGTTGTCAGTACATATCATATAGATATATATCACACAACACAATGGTGTACGATTTTTAAGGGATTCTATCCCACGACTTTTTTTTCCGAACCGGTGTGCTAGACCTCGTGATTACGAGACCAATTTCTAGAATAGTTTTCCAAACCAATTTCTAATTTTGATTTTTATCAGGTTTAATAATCTAAGTTTTCCTTAGAGTCCTTCAGTTAATCTAAACAGTTATTGGATGTAATGACATTAAAATGGAAACTCGGCTGGTAGTTTTTCAAAGCACATGAATTTTCATAAACTCTTAAGGTATAAACTAGAATAATACGATTTTGGGATAAAACTGAATAATAGATAAGTAAAACTTAACATACGCCGATAATAGATCAAGTCACATATAATGTTAGACAGAAACAATATTGTTTTAACAATATTCAAAATGAAATTCTTAAAATAATCAAATCAAAGTTAACATATAAGTATAAAAATAAACTCTTAATAATATTTATCGAACAAGATAATCTGCAATAGGTACCTACAGTCGAATATAAGAGGTACTTAATTCAATACAAACAGTAACGCAGCTGCGTGTGTCAGAGAATTATGTTTATTAAATATTTTCTTTGCAATTTCGTTACGTTAGCCATCGTCTGCCAGATATATTTATATACAAATGTATATACTATACTATATCTATTTGAAAAGGTCAAAAAGTAGTTTATAAAAAGGTTATACATATAAAGATTCCTTACGTGTCCATTTTGTTTACATCTTGTATTTTAAGGTTAGAAAAAAGAGTTGGCTGGATTGTATAAAAAAATAGGTAAAAAATAGGTAAAAAATAGGTAATAAGTTAAACGGTTTTATGTTAAACATACATTGCAATGTTTAAGATAAATGTACTAAAAACCAAAAAATAATAAAATAGATACAGTCGTGGGAATTATAAACATATGCATAGACTAGACTAAAATAAAACCGTGGGGCACGTCAATTGTCTACAATCGTTGATTAAAATGTTTGTTTTGTAATGTTACACTATAATTAGGCAGTTGTTCAACCGACAACGATGGACGTGTGATAAGTAGGGCTAGAATGTGGAAACAAGCTAGCAAGCTCGAGTTTTAGGGTTTCATAGTGGTGAGCGAGTAGTATTTTTATCATATGTTTTGTCGATTAAAGACAAACTACGAGCAGTGAAACGATTCCTCGCCAGCCAGCAGTGTGAATGTCCAACGATAAACTAGTTGAAACATCTCTTTTATTTACATGGAGTGTATAACTATTGGAATTTCCATGAGCAAGAAAATAGTAAGTAATTTCCTCACCGTCTGCGGGCCAACTGCCTAGCGACGAATTAAACGATTCTTCTATCGCACATTAAGTCGATAATTTGTAGACAATTGACGTGCCCCACGGTTTTATTTTAGTCTAGTCTATGCATATGTTTATAATTCCCACGACTGTATCTATTTTATTATTTTTTGGTTTTTAGTACATTTATCTTAAACATTGCAATGTATGTTTAACATAAAACCGTTTAAATTAAAAAGTTTTTTTACCTATTTTTATTTTCTAGTTTTTAGTTTTTATTTCGCATTCTTTACCATTTTGTTCCCACGAGTAATGGACATTTAAACGGTCGACCCCCCCCCCAGAGGTCCAATAAAACGGCAAGGCTATGTACAACAAGATGCGCCTGAGTCTTGAGGGCTAACGACATATCATTTTTATCCACCCTAATGCCATACAGTTCTCGGCGCGTTTTAACCTTTCACCTTAACTTGGGTGGTGTACCGCTAACGACGTATCATTTTTAGTCACCCTAACGCCACACTGTCATCAACACGATACAAAATCTTGACTTGGGTGGTGGATTCAGGCTGGATTAATCAGATACCTAAATTACAGATTCAATTTCTAAATTTAAATCTTATTATTATACGCCATTTAGTGGCTGCGCCCATCTTAAATATTGAGGTTGTATAGTGCACTGTATTCTTCTTGTCAAGCCCTTTTATTTGATACCCATATTGGTGGGATTGATAAAAAATTGTTATCAGCCATTTGGTAGCGGCGGCCATCTTAGATTTCAATTTTGCATAGTAAATTGTATTCTACTTCTTGTGACCTTTCATTTGATACCCATGTTGATGGGATTGATAAAACCTAAGTTATCCGCCATTTTGTAGAGGCCGCCATCTTGGATTTCAATTGTTTATAGTATATTGTATTCTGCTTGTTGAGCCCTTTCATTTGATACCCATATTGATGGGATTGATAAAACCTACGTTATCCGCCATTTTGTAGCGGCCGCCATCTTGGATTTCAATTTTTTATAGTATATTGTATTCTGCTTGTTGAGCCCTTTCATTTGATAACCATATTGATAGGATTAATAAAACATAAATTATCCGCCATTTTGTAGCGGCGGCCATCTTGAATTTATAAAGATAATGAATAAACATAATTGTATTGTCACCAAAATCTAAAGTGTATACAAAATTTCAGATTAATCGGTTGACAGGAAGAGGGTGAAATTTGAATTAGTAAATTTGACCCAAGAATAAAACAAAGGGGGTGAGCTAAATAAAACCGTTTAAAAATGTACGAGAACTAACTTAAAAACTACAGGACTCCTGACAACACAAATAAAACTTATATAGCTGGATTTCTACTAAAGATTATAGCAGTAGAATTAAACTAATGAACGATTCGACTGTATCCTATTACTATTCACCTTTCTCTGGTAGTCCTATAAAATACAATGTAGATGTAAACAAATAAATCCTAAATTGTTTGGAACAAATGTAGTTACGTATATATAATTATTACTTATATAACTTTCATTGCTCCAGTCGGGAGCTTCAATTCTTTCATTGTACGGATATTATTATTTTTACGACTGGTCGCCACGTGTCTTACACCTCAATTTTATAAAGGAGCTTGTCAGTGTTATTATTTGTGACTCGTAAAATGTCAACTGTCCATCTAATTGTATATAAAAAAACTTTAGGCTGTGTTTCTGATATAATTTAATGTTAGTTTTATCGCCGTTCATAAGAGTTGTATCAGAGAGTAATCGAGAACATTTCCTTTGAGAATATATTTAAACTAAACACAGTCATTGTTTGTAAAGTTAACATAAATAATAATTAGGCATTTGTATCAAATATTTGATATCTTGCAAAAACAAAAAAATGAAAAAATATAGAAAAATTATACACCATATATGGTGTATAATTTTTCTATATTTTTTCATTGTCGGAGCGTGAACAAAATGGCTTCATCTTCAGATTATTTGTAACCTACTTTTGGTTTCATAACTCATAATACATACTACCAGTATTAATAGTACGCGGTGATCAGTTTGCAGGGGTGCCAATCACGTGAGCCGTACGTTTCCTAACCGGTGTTGTTCGACATTTGCCGACAATTGTAAACCTCTAGAGGAATTTGAAGTTAAAACAGTCATAATAGTACTCTTACTCATATTATAAAACATTAAATGAATAGAAATATTACCATCGGTGGTAAATAATACTCAGTGTTTAAAGACATTTAATTCAAACCTTTTGGTGATCAATCATAAACTTCGATAGTTGTGTAAGTTTTGAAACTATCTAACAAATAACACACGTTATATTTTGGATAAGACACATTATGCAAATAGAGAAAAATTAAAAAAAGTGTGATATTTGTATGATTACAATCAAATATGTGGTAGCAACGCTGATGAACTTCAACATAAGCGTTATGTCTACTGAAAACATATCATATATGTATATACGAAGAGGCCACGCTTCAATCAGCTCCATGAACGCCTTCGCTTGAACTCTCATAGTCTTCGGCAGATCGTAGTTCATAATTATCTTGTTAACTAATATTTTTGTCTGATTTCGAACAAGAAGCAGACGCTCGCAAGCCCACGACATACTCGCTACAGTGTAAATAGCACTGAAGCACCAAATAGCAATATTTATTAACGGTCCATAATAATCTTCAGGTGTCCGATAATAATACAACGAAGTCCAAATTGTTATAACAATGAACGTAAAGGTAGACATGAGAGTCATAAAAATTTGATAGTTGAACACTTCGTTGATCATGGAACAGATCTTACCCATCAGATCGTACATAGTGGCCAAATCACGAATCTTCATATTAGTATCAGACGCTCGTCCGATGAAGTTCATTTTTGCTTCGGTAACCATCTTGGTGTCTCTGATGGTGAAAATTGTAAGATTCTTTTTCTCTTGTATCTGTGTGAATGCTGTCAAATAACTGTTCATCAGCTCTAATCTATTATATAACATACAAATCAATTTGCAGAATATCAATATCAGAAGCTTCTGATAAAAATAAAGAGGCAATGCTATAAGTGATGAAATTTTAATGGTTACTGCGGTAACTAAGTCAGCAATACTGTTGATAATATGTGTAACAATGAGGACAGCAAATAGTATCCAAGTATGAGTAAAAGATTTCTTGTAAAAATCTGAAACTGTTTCAACACGTAACAGTGTGTCGAGATTAGCAAATTCAGTAAAAATTTTAATATGAGTATCGTTTACGAGAAATGCTGTGGTTACTGCTGATGTAAAGTATTGAACCAGCATCACAATTTTGGGTACCTCGTCTATGGTGTCCACCAAATTGATGTTTCCATTAATAGCTGTTGGTAAAGTGAAGGTGCTAAAAAATGCAACGACATATCCGATGACTATCAACATACCAAAGATTTTTATTTTCCAATTTGGTGATTTAAACTTATTATATTCAACGCAAAACGAAAATATTCCGAACATATAACATGAAATATATATCGGTTTTACAGATTTGATAATACTGACAAGATTCTTTTTATAACTGGGCGTCATAGCTCGATCTTCATTCTCTTTTTCCTCAGCCATATTTATTTTTATTTTATCAATTTTGCTCGCAATGACTTTGTAAGCTTCAGAATCGACGAAAGTTTATACTAAAAGTGTAATCCAATTAGACTCTTCACAATCAAATAATATATCTGAAATTAACAAATTGAAATACATTACTTGATGGTTAATATGAAATATGCATGGTGACACAAATTTAGACAAACATTGGTGTGTAACGAGTTGTCAAATTAATATTGTAATGTAAGGTTTATTATTTGTAATATCTACATACTAACCTAAAATAAAATAACATTAGTTTTGACTACTTTTATAGTTTCATTTAATTAGTCTTCACTTAATTTAATTAAATATATTTTTCTGGGTTTGTATTAAGTTTTCATTCCTTTACAAAAAAAGGTTGAAATACATTTATACATCAAAAAAGCTACAAACTCTCTTTTTGGGACGAAAATCTCTTGGAAATAACATAGCGTTATGCTTAGCCCAGTACTTCGATATCTAAAAAAAAGTACTAACATTAGGTATAACATACATAAAAATAACTTCACGCCTTTTTCTATCCAAAGGTGTATGCAGCAGCTGATAAGCCTCGTCTCGCCGTTATGTTTTCGTCCCAAATGGAACAGGTGGCGAACCTATTGCCATACCGGGCACAAAGTTTTCAGTCATCTATATTTTTCACAGAAAACTTCCGAAATTAACGTCGAAGTCATTGGGGTGAGCCAGTGTGAGGATTCAAACCCGCGACCTCTAGATTTAGAAGCGGATGCTCGACCACTGGACTTCCGAGACTTCTATTATCTATGACAATTCTATAATTATCCCAAGTCTAGACCATTTGTGTTAGATGTATTTAAATATACTCAGTTTATAATTCTTGGGATCTAATAATAATTACAATTTATTCAGCAATACGACGCCTAGTAGTATGATTAGGTTTTAAGAGTGGTAGTTTGAAGAAAAGGTTTAAAAAATCTCATTCGGCACACTTAAAGCGAGTGCCAATAATAAAGAAATAATTTAAAGAAAAAAACTTTTTTAAAGAAGCTTTTATTTAAACGCTCTAAAAAGAATAAAATAATTTTAACCTTATAAATTTTAACTATCAACTTATAACCTTATTATATACAATTTATGTGATAATAAAAGCTTGTCGCTATGTTTAATTACCTATCAGTGGCTATCCATAACCATCTAGAAATATTTTTTTAGATTTAATGATTACTGTGACGGATCGCATTATCCAAATATATTTTTTTGGTTTATAACATATATATGGACACCCGAACACATATAGTGGTACAGTTCCGTTGCCGGCCCTTTCCATGGGAAATGGAAGGGGTCGGAATTGGGATGGAGGAGGGGGGAAGGGTTGGGTTGAACATAGCGACAAGCTTTTATTATCACATAAATTGTATATAATAAGGTTATAAGTTGATAGTTAAAATGTATAAGGTTAAAATTATTTTATTCTTTTTAGAGCGTTTAAATAAAAGCTTCTTTAAAAAAGTTTTTTTCTTTAAATTATTTTCAAGTTTTTAGTTATCGATGGGTAAGTTTCTCAGTCTCTTCATCTCATTCAAAGCATCATTGTTACAAGGTCATTTGCCAGTTAATTTCGAACAGTCCAACTCTTCAATGAGGAGACCTCCTAAAGTCTTTTCTCTACTTAAGGCCGCGTATGCTGGACTAGCAGCAAAGAGTTTCGAGCCTAAGTAAACAAATTTTTTTGTTACTTATTTGTTGATTTTGCAACTTAATTTTGTTATGTGGGACTGTTGTTTAATAACAAAATATGTTTAACTACTTGTGATGTGTAACGCCATCTGTTGTTTTAATCAGTACTTTATACTTGCTGACCTGAGTGTAACATAGGAGTGAGTTGTAATAAAAGTTATAGTTCGTTCCCACCATCCACTGTGTTTAATTCTAATAATACCTATAACACCATTAAAATCCGTTAGTGTAGCAATCATGTTAAAGTTATTAAATCCTGTCCAATTTACGTCGGTATCCTGAAAGGGCATGGCATTACACCGGTCGAATCGGCCCATTCATGCAGCAGATTGCGTGGCTGACCACAATTAAAACACTGTTAACTATTAAAACATAGGTCAACGGAAAGCCGTCGACTGTGATGGACTACCGCCTCAGCCGTAAAGTGGTCGTAAGGTTCTCAATGTTAGCACTAACTCATTTTGATTATAAATTTGGACGCGCCTCTTAACCCTGTATCTTGACATGGTGATTTGGCATCAGTGACTGAATAGTAAACAACAGATTGACTGACACTGCCCAAACAAGCAGGCCACTAGTATCTAGCCGCTCATATTGAAAACCCTATGATATATATAATATTTATACACAATCTAATTTGTTTATAACATTAATTAATAACATAACATAGCTCGACTCCTTTTTCTACCCGAAGGTGTAGGCAGCATCTATTAAGCCTCGACTCGCCGCTATGTTTACGTCTTATCTTATCGTATTATCTTATCTTTAAGGGAGTAGGATATAGGATATGGGAGTAGGAAGGGATGGGGAAGGGGAGTAGGCCTCCGGGTACCTCTCTCACCTAAAGAAACACGCCGTGAGCTGGTTGTGGTATTTCCACCGGTCGAGCCATCCCATTCATACAGTGAATTGCTGGGCTCTACCACTGTTGCCATACAGCGAGCACAAAGTGGTCAGTCAAAAATATTTATCACACATGACTTTCGAGAGAAATTTCGAAAGACATTGGTGTGAGGCCAAATTCGAACCCAAGACTTCCTGATTCAGAAGCGGGCTAGTTTACTGAACCACCGAGACATAGTTTTTGAAGTTCTCATATAACTCTTTAATGAAAGGGCCATTTGATACGCATATAGTAGAAACGCAAATATTTATTCCACTATATTGGATTTAGAATGACGTCACATTATTTTTCGAGCTACTATTAACAAGCCCTTTCATTTGATACCCATATTGTAGAAATGCATTAAAAAAAACTGTTCCTCTATCTTGGATTATCCGCCATATTGGATTTAGAATGACGTCACATTATTTTTTTAGTTTTCCCAATGAGCCCTTTCATTTGATACCCATATTGTACGAAAGCTTAAAATATATATTCCTTCATCTTGGATATTCCACCATATTGGATTTAGAATGACGTCATATTATATTTTGAGTTACACTCAATAAACCCTTTCATTTGATACCCATATTGCAGAAATGCATTAAAAATATCCATTTCGCCATCTTGGGTCGTCCGCCATATTGGATATAGAATAATGTCATACATTATATCATGCATTGTCATCCAAAGTAAACGTGTATACAAAATTTCAGCTCAATCGGTTGAAGGTATCTACTTCAAAATTGAGTTACAAGATTCCACCGAACATACATACTTACATACATACATACAATACATACAGTGCAAGGTAAATAAAAGCTTATAATAAAAGCTTATAATAAAAAGAACCGCACTTATGGTGGGCTTTTATGATGTAACTTTATTTATTTACGATACTGAAACTTTGTTACTTTACTGAACAAAGGTTGAATGTTATAAGTATGCCTTCTGAATAATTCAGATATCGTCACGTGATAAATCCGATATGAAGTAAACGAACTGAGAATTTGGTGAATAATTAATGAATGAATTTGGTATAACAGTGTGTCAATTTCGATATTGCAATGAGCTTGAGAAATAAATAAGGTTTCCAAAAAATTGCATAAATGGCATTATAGCTTGTTTTTGTTTTATCACTATAGTATAAAACAAGTCACTTTCCGCTGTCTGTCCCCTTATGTGCTTATATGTTTAACACTACGCGATGGATTTTAATGCGGTTTTTTTATAGTTAGAGGGTATCAACAAGGTGGTTTTAATCTTTATTTCACATATGATGTTGTAGAGAAAAAGTGACAATTTTCGAGATTTAGCACTCTAATTGCAAACGCTGGCTGAACCCTAAGTGAGAGATCAAAACAATGTTCTACATTATTAAACACCTTCAGAAGGTCTACAAAAAAGTCTGCGAGGGCATAATAATATGTCTATCTCTTAGGGATAAACCACAATGACCATTTTGATTTTTTTACTTTTTATGAGAAATAATGGCTTACTTACGAAGCGATTTAAAACATTACAGCATTAATTTTCATCCAATTAAGTTCTTTTTTTTATGGGATAGAAGGGCAAACGAGCAGGCGTGTCACCTGATGGTAAGCAACCAACGCCACCCATGGACACCAGAAAAACATGTAGTGTTACTGTTGCGTTGCCGACCTTTAAGGGATAGGGGAAAGGAAAGGCTGGGGAAAGGGGGGTGGGCCTCCGGGTACCTCTCTTACCGAACGAAACGCGGCATGAGCCACTTTACGACGATCTTCTGAGAGGTCGTGGTATTTCACCGGTCGAGCCGGCCCATTCATGCAGCGAACTGCTTGGCTCTACCACTGTTAGAGTCATTTAAGACACTTAATTGGATGAAGATTGTACATATAATATAGATGAACCCTTTACAGCATGCAATTTAAACGAATATTTTCGAAGGTCTTGCAGTATTAACATAGCGGGACAGCCGTTAAAGCCGATAAATAGCACAAATTGAACCTCATGATATCCAAAATTTACTTATTTATTACTTTTGATGCGGAACAAAATTCGCCGGGTCAGCTAGTATTTGGATAAAGTAAAAATGCTAAAATCTAGCTATGTTCTAGCTACTAAGCTATCGAGTATCGGTAGGGACTCGCAGTTTATTGAATGAATGAGCTTACTCGACCGCTAAAATACCACGACATCTCAGAATGTCGAAAGGGCTCATGCCGTGTTTCTTGAAGTGAGGGAGGTATCCGGAGTCCCAATCTATTTCCCCGGCAAGTTCCATACACAGCGCAAGTTAGACACTTTGTGCTGTATGCATCCGTGAGCAGCGCTAGTTGCTTACGAATCGCGAATAACTGTGACAGTTGCGTTGCCTAGCTTGAAGGTGTGATGGGGATTGTAGAGGTTAAGAAGGTGAGAAGGAGAAAAAAGTGGGGCTTCGAATACTTGTATCACTCTCACCAAACGAACAACAACAGGAATCACTTTACGTCAAATTTCTAAAAGGTACAAGTCTTTCATTCTAGAAAATTAATCTTATATAGATCTTATAGTCGTATAGACACTTATCACTTCACCTTGCTAAGTTTATTCTATCTCTTTTTTCATTTTATCATATCAGATTGCTGGCATCCAGGCATTTCATGAATTATTCACGGGTCATAAGCAAATGTTCTTTTTGTTCCAGTCTGAATAGAATGTAAAATGAAAGTTATGATAGCATACATGTTAATTCAAATGAAAAAGTAGTTTTATTAAATATATAAATGATCTTATCGAGACAGATATTTCTTCTGCATTTATATCTCAACTAGCTGACGCGCCGAACTTTGTTGTGCATCAAAAGTAATACATGAGTAAAATTGAATGGATATCATGAGGTTCAATTTGTGCTATTTAGCGGCTTTAACTGCTCTCCCGCTATGTTAATACTGCAATATCTTCGAAAATATTCGTTTAAATTGTATGCCTTAAAGGGCCAGGATCATCTATATTACATGCACAATCTATTTAAGATACTTAATTGGATGAAAATTAATGCTGTTTTGCTTAATATCGTTTCGTAAATAAGCCATTATTTCTCGTAAAAATTAAAAATATAAAAATTAACATTGTGGGTGGGTATCCCTAAGAAATAGACATATGCTCTCCCGGACTTTTTTGTAGACTTTTTAAAGTTATTTAATAATGTATAACATTGTTTTGATCTATCACCTATTAGGGTTCAGCCAGCGTTTGCAATTAAAGCGCTAAATGACGAAAATTATCATTTTTTCTTTAGATCATCATACATGAATTATAGTTTAAAAACCACCCCGTTGACACTCTCTAACTATTAAAAAAACCGCATCAAAATCCGTTGCGTAGTTTTAAAGATATAAGCATATAAGGGGACAGACTCTCGATTAATTTAATTAAATATTGTTCTCTTAAATTAACATATTTCTCCTAAGCAACATCTCCTTTCGTACCCTTCAAGCAGTTTGGCATACAATTAAATTATATTCAAAATCAAATACAATAAATTTTAACTCACGATTGTTGAAAACATAAATATGTAAGTATTATTCGAGTTCGGAGGGAACATTGGTATTTAATGTTGATACTGTTTTAAAGTTTGAACCATAATTTCAAATGAAGGGGAAGTTTAGGAGTTAGAAGTGAGCATAGGTACATATATAACATAAGTTGTGTGAGTTTATCGAAGTGTCGTATTATTTGTTTAATATTTCCTCCCAAGAAACCTACAACAAAATTAAAGAAACGAACAAGGATGATTTACTGGTGATTTAATGCTTTACAAATTTTGAATTAACAGAAGTAAAAAAAGGTGTTATTAACTTAAATATGATTGTGTTATGCTAGCTAAAATAAACAAGTATTAGCATACTTGTTTATTTTTACCGTAAGGAGGACACTCATGGAATAATTGAGTAGATTCATTACAACCCCTCGTTCAAAAAAAATGATTTAATAATATAAAATCTTTATTTATTACATAACTTCACGCCTTTGTTAACCGAAGTGTGTGTGTAGGCAGTGACTGTTAAGCCTCGTCTCGCCGTTATGGTTACTTCCCAAACGGAATAGGTGGCAAACCTATTACCGTACCGAGCAAAAGTCATTGGTGTGTGCCAGGATTCGAGAACCCGCGACTTCCGGATTCAGAAGCGAGGTGCTCGACCTCTGAACCACCGAGGCATTAACGACATATAGTCGTTGAGTTTTATCACGTATAAAATTGTCCGATTAGTCATGTCGTCTGAAATGGGCATTATACTAATAATCTGCCTCAGCACCGCAATAGTTTTAAGTACTTAAGTGGCAAAGTGTCACTTATATTCAAAGTGCTCACTTGTACTTGATTATTCAAAGGCTGTATTAATGTGTGTGTGGTTTTGATAAGTAGTCTTGCGTAATATATTATGTTAATTACTTGTTCACAAAAAAGTACATCAATAACATTATGTTACTAAATTTGACGGGCCTCGTTGGTAAAACTACCGGCTGCAGCAATGAGGTCGGGGGTTCAATTCCCACCCGAGCACATATATAAATGTATATGCACAATAAATTAGTGGAAAATTTAATTGGATGATCGGGAAAGAGCAACAAACAAGCATTTGTTTAAACATAAAAAATATATGTGACCTAATATAGCCTATTGTTAAATTAATACCGAATTGGATCGATCTTTCCCGATTAAGCCAATCAAATTGGGGCAACAGAATTGGCCAACGTAATTAACTTACTTTGACAATTAGATGGCGCTGTTTAAATTACTTCCGAAAGATGATTATTTTTATTATACCTTTAAGTTAGGTCAATGAAGATCGCCGCCGCCGACGGGCCGCGAGGGCGCACAGCCAGCGGGTGCGCCCGGGTTGCGGCCCGGGAAGCATGACCCCGCTGTGCGGCCGGGGAGGGTCGTCAGGGGCGTCGCCGGCCACGCGCCTCTTTACAGCGCGCGGTCTGAGCCGCCCCACCCGGAGGAGCTTCACCGAGGCTCCCCGAGGATGAGCACCCCCTCGTGACAGGGGGGAGCGACGGCGGGGAGGAGCAGAGGGCCAATGCACTGTCCTGGGCCACCCCAACACCGGAGGAAGGCCGCCGCGAGGTTTTAGTGGGTAACCCTAGGATCGGATTTCAGTTTACTGTTTTGGGAGTCCCACACTACCCCCTGCCATCCCCAGGCGGGGGGTGTGCATCAAGCATTTCCTCGCGTAAAAAAAAAATGTCAATGAAGATATAATTCGTTTTATTTATTAAATGTTAGGGCATTTCCACATACGCTGTCTGTAATATCCCTAATTTCACATTTATTATTAAAGTGCGTTCACAAGGTCTTGCTTACATCTCACTTAAGGGCTCGTTAAGTGTTTTCGAAGTCGCCATTAGTATGAAATATGGATTAATAGCCGTAGAGCGACGCTGCGGCGTCATCGGTATACGGCTTCTTAAGAGGTGTCTGAGGAACAATAATACCGTGGAGTCGCTAATTGATTTTAACAAATTACGTACTAACTAAAGGAATATTTGAATATCACTTTGAAATTGAAACTTTATGTGCTAAAGATTTGCAGTTGTAGTTTTTAAGTTCAGCAGATATAAATAGTACGTAATATAAGTAGCGTTTGAAAATTCGTTCGTACATACATAACTTCACGCTGAATCCCTTGCGGGGTAGGCAGAGAGAACGGAGCGCCATAAGGCACGATTCTTACACACCTCACTCGCTTCGTTGACTTTCATAACTCTTTTCATGCACGCGCGTCGATTTTTGAGGCTCGTAACATCACCTTCCTCCAGAACACGTTCTATTTGGTCATGGAATGTGTGTCTTGGCCGTCCTCGACTCCTACATCCATCCGCTTTTGCATTGTATATCTGCTTAGTCAATCTTGCATCATCCATCCTTACTTTAACAACCAACTTTAACAGTGGTAGAGCCAAGCAGTTCGCTGCAATAATGGGCTGGCTTGACCGGTGAAATACCACGACCTCTCAGAAGACCGACGTAAAGTGGCTCATGCCGCGTTTCGTTCGGTGAGAGAGGTACCCGGAGGCCCACCCCCTTCCCCATCCTTTCCTATCCCCAATCCCTTAAAGGTTGGCAACGCAACAGTAACACTATATGTGTTGCTGATGTCCATGGGCGGCGTTGATTGCTTACCATCAGGTGACACGCCTGCTCGTTTGCCCTCCTATCCCGTAAAAAAAAATCCAACCTTTCTACATGTCCGAACCATCGGAGGATGCCCTTTCTTACTTCACCGACACTTCGTAAATCGTTCGTAAAAAATAAAATTTTGTAAAAGTCTTGTCTTGATATTTTTTTTTTCTTAAATATAGATGGTAGCTGACATTGAAACTGTCTACTACTGTATTTGTAATCTTCACCAACAAAACTACGAAACAACATTTCAGGTATAGCATTATTTCTCTTAATTCATTGCGGAGCTTAATAAATAATATTAAGATAAAATTGGGGAGATACACAACCACAAACTACTCTATTGTTCTTTATTGACAAACGCGCATAACCGAGTAAGCTGACACGGGTGAGTTATGATTGATTATGAGCAATTCTGTTGAATCCTGAAGCTTTCAGACTCATTCTGTGCCTATTCGGCGAGCGAACGGGTGCTTCTTTTGCTCATTCATATATATAGAAACAATACCCTCGATATGAACAATGAACTACGAGGATTTCGCATCTATAACTCAACAAACAATTATCAATCCAAGAAACGTGATATGCATGATAAGACTGATGATAAAGACGGCCCAATAAAAGGTAAGTATTTACTGTAACGTTACACCATTACTACTAGAGGGTGTAGGCAGTAGGAATTAGAGATTGCAACCCGGTATGTTTCTCAACCCGGCCCGGGCTGGTAGCTTTCGTGGCCTACCCGCCCAGGACCGGTGGGTGCGTTACATTTAGGGCATCAAATGTAATTAATAAATGACAAAAACTGATGCGAAAGTCGTAACGTAAGTGGCAACACTTTTTCAGAATTTGATGCTGAAGAACTGTACGGACCAAAGATCACAGACAAGGATGGAGCGCTTCTGGACGCCCATGACAGTTTCTATATAACTACAAAAAGTTTGCTGGTCTTGTTTCAAATAATGGGAGTAATGCCGATCATGAGGGTACCGAGAAGTATGAGTTTATATATTTGTTTGACTTATTGCCAATTCCACATGCCGGATAGGCAGAGAGAACTGAGCACTGAAAGACACGATTCTTAAATAAATATTACAATTAATGTAATTTTATTAAAACAATCTTTTTAAAATTCACCCTTCCCTTATACTTATATAACAAAATTCATTTTCATACTTGAATATAATTTCTTGGACACTTGTTTAACATCAGAACTGTTCCTAGTAGACAGCAAAAAATCCAGATAGGTACCTTATTGAAGAGCAAAAGTTTTAAAAACTTTCTCGGTTAGAATCCTTATGATATCGTCCGTCTTCATCAAATAAAATTACTATTATAGAACTTTTCTCCGAGTTTAATACTTTCTTTTTAAAAATTTTGCAGAACAAAATCCAATAAGTTCCATATTGTAACGATCTGATGGTCAGATTGCAGGCTCTCGCACTTTGTGAACAAAATGTAATATTGTTCAATAATAAAGTTTATCGATAAGACTTCTTAAAAGTTCCAGTTTCAAGTACATCTTTTCACACGTTTTAATGCTGATAACATAAATGGTCTCACTTCTAGGTTTTATCGAATTTGTTGATCATTATTCAAGATTTAACAGTATTAAAGCCAAGACCGATGAAATACTACGACCTGTCAAAAGATCGACGTAAAGTGGCTCATGCCGCGTTTGGTACGGTGAGAGAAGTACCCGTAGGCCCACCTCCCTTCCCCATACTTTCCCATCCTACTCCCTTAATGGACGACAACGCAACTGTAACACTATATGTATTTCAGGTGTCCATGGGCGGCGCTGGGCACTTACCATCAGATGACAGGCATGCCCGTTTGCCATGCTATCCCATTAAAAAAAATCTCCATTTGATCTTCTTAGACGTGAAAGATTACTTTTAATAGTGATCAGCATAGCAATATCTACGTCTTAAGACTCGGGTTCGAATCGTGACTTATACGATTTTCAGTATTTTCATTACGAGCGACATATTCGCTAAGCGAAAAAGCTCCTAAATAAAGGGAGAAAAAAAAATCATTACATTTTCTTCACATATAAATACTAACAAGCAAACTGCTCGAAAACTATGAACATCACTTGTCCGTTGAGTCTGTAAAAGCTCAAATAACTCCTTTTGAAATAGGTCCTATAATATAGGCTTTCGGAAGGATTCAAAATGTCAACCGCTAAAGAGATTCACTCTCTCTCTCTTTCTCTTCATTTCTTTGTCTTAGAATATAATATAACTCAAGTTGTTATTCAAACATTTAGTTTCTCTAATGACTATTTGTTCTTGTAGACGCTCAAACAACGATGCGTACAACTTATAATTGGATATCAAAAGCCACTCTGTGGGCGTACATCGTTTGGAGTTTGGAATCTATTATCGTAATCAAAGGTAAGAAAATACTGATTACTATATTTATAACATAACATAAGTTCACGCCTTTTGTTACCCGAAGGTGTAGGCAGCGGCGTTAAGCCTCGTCTCGCCGTTATGTTTACGTCCCTAATGGAATAGGTGGCGAACCTATTGCCATACCGGGCACAAAGTTTTCCAGTCATCGATATTTAACACATATAACTTCCGAAAACAATTTCGAAAAGTCATTGGTGTGAGCCAGTATCAGGAATCGAACCCGGACCTCTGGATTAGAAGCCTTGTGCTCGACCACTGCGCCACCGAGACTGACGGGACTATATTTATCTTTTTTATATTATCATTTTTTTTGTTAAAAATGTGTCTTACTCTACACGCAATAGGAACAAAATTGGTACACATCCTTAAATATATTTAAACTGTATTAAAGTATTTAAGTCGCCAATTTATTTACGGAACAAGCAGAAATAACAATGCACCATAAGACGCGATTCTTACAAATCACTGATTACTATACATATTATGTTCCTGTGTATATGTGTATGTAATATTTTAACCTTAATATGCGAATTTTTTATGGGTTAAGAAACATCAAGTTGGGCCGGATTTGCTGATAGTCAGTACTGGTCTAAACGTCTAACACTTCAATAAAGTTGTATTTTCCAAATGACAAAGAAAGTAGGGCCTTTTAGCCACAATTGACACAGCCTCTATGATTTAGGCCCCAACCAAAGTAAATTTATTATAGCTTATAAAGTTTATTCACCAAGACGCTTTTAATTATAAGACTTTGTAAATTCGAAATTCCGATTGAAAACTTGGCGGCCCATTCGATAGGAAGCAATTTTGTCTAATTTATCTTTCACTTTCCAGTGGGCAAAGAGCGCTTAGCAAATTTTCAGAATAATTCTAATAAGAGATTCGATGAGGTCATTTATAATATTATCTTTTTGAGCATTTTGATACCGCATTTTCTGCTTCCGATTGCGTCCTGGCGTCACGGACCTCAAGTGGCAATATTCAAGAATATGTGGACTCATTATCAGGTATATTACTAATTATCATTACTTTAATAACGATACCTGGAGATTTTAAATTCAGAACTTTTAAAAATTGAAAATGTTAATTTTTTTAAATGTTAGTATTTAAGTAATTTAGACAAAATATTGAAATTCATTTAATATTTTTCGTGCAACAAACATCCCTAGATACACGTAAACATTCACAGTAGGAATGGTGTGTATTTTTTTATTGTTTTCTAAGTCAACATACAATATACTGTATTCGAACGAGCTGTAAATTTTTCATAGACCAAAGATAACGTTAGCATGACCACTCCTAGTATTTGTTGTCAGTATGTTAACAATATGTATACAAATAAATAAAATTGGAATGTTTGTTTGTATTAACAAAAGAACCTCTTTTACTTGTCTATTTGTCTGTTTTTATGGTCAATTTCCGAAACTACGGAACCTATTCTGATGAGTTTTTCTTTGTTATGTAAATTCGATGCCATAGGTTATGTTTGTTTTTCACATTTTTTATGCACAGCAAGTCGTATATAAAATAATAGTTAAACTCCTTGTTTCAGCTAAAATATCTGAAAATAACAGGAACTCCTATAGTATTTCCTAACCTTTATGCATTGACCTGGGCATTGTGCGTCTTCTCCTGGGCAATCAGCTTCACTGTGATATTGTCCCAGCACTATCTGCAGGAGGACTTTGAGTTGTGGCACTCTTTCGCATACTATCATATTATTGCTATGCTTGATGGATTCTGCTCGTTGTGGTATGTCAATACTAAGACATTTTTTTATAACTTCACGCCATTTTCTACCCGAAGTTGTAGGCAGCGGCTGTTAAGTTTCGACTCGCGAATTTTGTACGTCCCAAATAGAATATGTGGCGCAACGTATTGCCATATACCAGAGGTCCGGGTTCGAATCCTGACACTGGCTCACACTTTTGAAATTGTTTTCGGAAGTTAAGCGTGATAAATATCGACGACTAAAAACTTTGTGCCTAGTATGGCACAAATGGAATAGATCCGCTACTTGTTCCATTTGGGACGTAAACATAAGGGCAAGACGAGTCTTAACAGCAGCTGCCTACACCTTCGGGTAACAAAGGCAAACAAAGTCATGAAAGAATTCCTAGAAGTCATGTCATTGGTGAGAATTCGATTCCACTATATCTTGATTCAGAAGAGGGGGTGTTCGACCTTCGGACCACTGAGACCTCGAGACCACACACATATTATATCTAATATAATAGCAATTTTCAATCAACATAAAAGGTTTTGCAATTTTGTTAATGTTTCCTCGTGTATGTTACTACGTGATATTTTTTTTTTTTTCAGTGAACAGATTTTGATGATTTTCTGATTGAGTATTTATGATGATGATACTTTTATATTTATTGATATTTTAAAACGATATAAAAAAAAATCTGGTTGCCTGTAAAGTCGGTTTTACGGGCGAAGATTTTACGTGACAACGTCTTTTTCTCGGTAGAATATTTATTGATATGAATATAATTAAGTTGAAGGCATTTGCTCGTCCGTTTCCATTGTTTTGAGAGTGGTGATTCCTGTTGAACATTTGAAATTGAATGGATGAATTTTTAATTTTAAAGAATCAATTTGAAAATCAAAACACTTATTCAGATCGAAGGTTCAAATTTTTGCTAAATAAATTTGAAATTAATTAAAATTTGTAATTGTAAATGATGAAGTTGAAAATTAAAACATTTACTTAAATTAGATGTTAAAATTCTTGCTCAACACAGTTTAAATCAAGTTTTCTTATATCTGCCACTTTTTCTTAATATTTGTAATTTTAAAGAATCAATTCGAAAATCAAAACATTTATTCAGATCGAAGGTTCAAATTTTTGCTAAATAAATTTGAAATTAATGAAAATTTGTAAAATAATAATTAATTAATTAATTAATTTTAAACTAATAATTTACTTAACACTATCAACATTTATCAATAGTATGACATTTATTTATTTCGGCGGGCCTCTCTCTCGTTCGGTGACTCATCGTAACGTTACCGAGCGTTACACTTTTTCATAAGTGACTCCCAGCCGCAACCTAATTTAAGACGTTGTCACGTCAAAATAACGATAATAATATTGTTTTTATCTCTCTTGTGGCACAGGCAGAAATGCTTGAGTACCATAAGACACGACGCTTACATACTTCACTCGCTTCTTTGATGTTCAAACTCTTGGCATACACACTCGTCCGTTGTAAGGCTTTTGACGTCGTCACACTCGTCACCCTTGTATAGGACACGGTCAATTTGGTCATGACAAATGTGATCTTCGACGACCCCTCATTGATTGGCCATAAGCGTGTTAAGGACTATTAATTCTTCTAAAACTCTTAACATCGTATCCATCGGTTTTTAAATAATAAATTCTCTCAACCGTAAGTGACTAGCTCCGCCCCTGAATATCTGCGTCCGGTTGCCATCCTTTAGTTTGAGATCTCTCTCAACACATGCGGCAAAAGTTCACTTAACGTCGACTTTTTGAGAGGTCATTATATCAGGTATTTCACCTGTAGAGCCAGTCCACTCATGCAGCGACCAGCATTGTTCTACTACGATAAAAATCACTTTTATAGATTATTAAGGATTTATAATCTGTGACAGGTACATAAACTGTAATGCATTCGGTACAGCTTCACGTGGTTTAGCAATGAACCTTCATAAGGCTCTGTCCGCAGATCAACCGGCTCTCAAAGTAGCTCAGTATCGTCATCTGTGGGTAGATTTATCCCATATGATGCAACAGTTGGGTACGTACATAAAAATATATTTTAATATCGATAATTAAAAATCACCATTATCTATACTTCTATACTAATATTATAAAGAGGAAAGATTTGTATTTTTGTATGTAACGAATAAACTCAAGAAGTACTGGACCGATTTTAGTACTTTTTTTTTCTTTAGAAAGCTACATTATCACTGAGTAACATAGGCTATATGTAATCATCGTCGTCATCGACATTTTGTTTGTACGCGAGTAACACCGTGAGGCGGGAAGCTAGATACTATAGCGGTACGTAGTCCGCGCGGTATGCTAGTTCATAATATTAATGTTTCAATTTAAATATTAAGAAAGGACTTTAAAAGTAAAACACTTAATTTTATCAAGTATTTACTTTTGTAGTCGTATATCTATCTTTATCGTTAACATTAATTTTCGTTTCTGGTATGGTTGTTTTTTACAGTTTGATTTACTCCAGAACGCTGCCTATGCATCAGTGATAAGAGCCGTGAAGAAAAACTTATTGTCTATAAATATATTACAGGTCGTGCCTATTCCAACATGTATGGTATCTACTGCATGGTGATCTTTTTCACAACAACTATCTCACTGTACGGCGCACTCTCAGAGATACTGGAACATGGTCTGAGCTACAAGGAGATGGGACTGTTTGTAATTGTGGGATACTGTATGACTCTTCTGTTTATCATCTGCAATGAGGCCTATCATGCCTCTCGAAAGGTAAATTTTGACATATTCAAAAAGTCAATGTAATTTAGCCTTATTCATTGACAAAATAGTGTAGCTCTACCCTGGTTTGAGACAACTTTCCAACTTAAACCTTCTCTCTTTCTCATGCACAAAAGTCAGCGCAATGTGTGTATTGCGCGGTCACGTTGTATATATTTAAACTACGACGATGACAAACAAGCATTCCTGCCAGCCATAGTGCTTAAGCAGCGACAAGCAAGTCACCTGCTAGTTAGCAACTACCGCCGCCCATGGACACCTGCAATACAGATAGCGTTATAGTTGCGTAAAGGAGTGGGATGGGATAGGAGAGGGGTGTTGAAGGTTGGGCCTCAGTGTATTTCTCTCACCAAACGAAACGTGGCATGAGCCACATTACGTCGATATTCTGAGAGGCCATGGTATTTCACTGGTCAAGCCGGCACATTCATATAGCGAACTGTGTGGCTCTATCCTGGAAAAACTCTATAGACGCCTCTAAAACCAGAGTAGCCGATCGTAAAGAAACATAGTCGCTCCTCTTTTAAAAGATTCCAGATTTTAGACTCGGAAATTAATCTCAAATATCAATAAGTAAAAATTATTAATACTTGGTCTATCCACAGGTTGGACTGGAGTTTCAGGTGCGTCTGCTCAATGTAAACTTGGGCGCTGTGGACAGGAGTACTCAACGAGAAGTAGAAATGTTCCTCGTGGCGATCTCAAAGAACCCGCCCATCATGAACTTGGATGGATTCACCAATATCAACCGCGAGTTGTTCACTGCTGTAATTATGTTTTCTTTATATTCTGTATCCAAACCGGGACCGTATTACTGGGACTTGCAGTCTGTCCGTCCATCTGTCACCTGGTGATATCTCGAAAACGTCAATAGCTAGACTAGTCGAAAGTTGAGATTTCCACAGATTATTTATTTCTATCGCCGCTATAACAACAAATAAAATTATCATAAAAACATATTTTATACAGCGAACTTATTTTTTTTTACCGTTTCTTGATCGATACAAAATGGGAATAAACGAGATTATAAGCCACTGCTTTCTACTTCAGATATTATGAGCGTGAATATACATTACTTTTATATTACTAGATCAAAATGCTTTGGCACGGGTCATTTAACTTTATTGGCGGAAAGGATAGTAATGGAAAATACCCACCATTAATTTTATGGCAATGACCAGGCAAATTATTTTAATAAAATTATTTATGAAATTACGATATCTTTATACATAAATAAAAACGTTATTATTTCTGTTTTACGAACCCTACAATGATCTTTTTAAGTTTAAAGTTAGCATTTAAGTTTGCTAAAGACCAAAATAATAAGAAGACTGACTGAGTTGAACGAAATTCTTAATTTGACAACTAAATAGGTAAAATTTGGAATGTTATGTATGGATGGAACGCTAAAGAATAGAAATATATAATGTTTGAAGAATGAAATAAGTGATTGGAGAATGAAGTTGAGAAATCATGTTTGACGTGAGAATGGCTTGGGTATGGGCAGAGGAAAGACTACAAAGTAAGATACGAATCGGTGCATTTTTAATTATTGGAACGAAGTTTTGGAACGAAGCTCCTTATCGCGCGTTGTGAAAGGAGGCTAGACGGAAAAAATTGTCACGACACTTTTTCCATGCCAAACTGCACTTTCAAGTATCGGCTTATTTAGAAAAATGTATAACTACCCAAATGGTCTAGTGGCAGGGATACCTTGCTCTCATACAGGGGGCTCGGGTTCAAATCTCGGTAAGTTTTTATTTCTTTGCAGAACATATCGTTCATGTCTACATATCTAATAGTGTTGATGCAATTCAAGTTGACACTTCTTCGTCAGAGTGCGAGAAAAGGTCTTCGAGCGATCGTCAAAGCTGTGTTCAACACTTCCACCACTATGTTTGATGAGGAGGTTACTGATGATGAAGAATAGAATTTGAGAATGGATCTTCGTTCTTGGTGGAATTTTAAAATACAATGTTATGTTTATCTTAAGGCTTTAAATTAATCGTTTGTTTTTTGAAAGATCAGGTTTTTTTATATAATAATTACTTTAATAATTACTATAATATCTATAATGATCACTTATTTCTGCCCGCAGACTAGACTGCGTAAAATATATGATAATATTGACAGGTGACATTTAAGGTTTATCTTCTGTCAAGAATAAATATGTTTGAATATTGTGTGTTTTACATCACTTTAGTTTTCTCGAAAATATTTACATAATATTAACACAACGAAGGTAATTTGTTTGCTATTCACCGATGTCGGCAGACGAAGTTTGACTATTAATCAAAAGTCTCTCACATCACTGTAACAAACGAGGATGTGCTAAAAAATAGCTTCTCTTATTGTTCAATCTGTAAATGAATGTGTTTATCTAGCTGAGGCGTTTATTTTGAAAATATATGCCATAATATCCCGTATTTTTTTATTTGAAAATAACTTAAATGATCCATAAAGCGAGCAATAAATAACACAACAAAATTGTAAGACTTATCACACCGATATATAATGCTATTAAATTAATAAATATTAAACACTCATAAAAATTAACATTAATTAATTTCACTTAACACCTAAACTAACTAACAAATGATTAGCTTAACTTCATTACATAGTATCAAACAAAGTCATTTTCCTCTGTCTGTCCCTTTATATGCGCATATCTTTGAAACTACGCAACGGATTTTGATGCGGTTCTTTTAATAGTTACAGGGTGTCAACGAGGTGGATTTGATCTATAATTCATGTATAGTGTAGTAAAAAAAGGTGATAATTTTCAAGTTAGAATTTTAATCGCAAACGCTGCCTGAACCCTATGTGATAAATCAAAATAAAGTACTGTATTATTATACACCTTTAAAAGGCACAGAAAAAGTCCGCGAGGGCATATGTCTATCTCTTAGGGATAACCCACAATGACCATTTTTATTATTTTACTTTTTACGAGAAATAATGGCCTATTTACGAAGCGATTTTAAACATTACAGTATTAATTCTAATCCAATTAAGTGTCTTAAATAGATTGTGCATGTAATATAAATGATCCTGTCCCTTTACAGCATGCAATCTAAGCGAATATTTTCGAAGATATTGCAGTATTAACATAGCGGGATAGCAGTTATTACTTTTGATGCGGAACAAAGTTCGCCGGGTCAGCTACTGAATAGATAAATAGGTACTTAATTTTGAATCCTAGTTCCAATTGATGTATTATAGAACCTTCTCTAAGTAATATTATCTCAGTTACCGGTGAAGGCTGTAGAGGTGCGCCCACTTATCTAATATCTACCTATTGGGTAGTTCCGCAGTGCGGTGTATCCGCTTCGCTCAAGTACACTACGACGTCGTTTTGTATTCCACTGACGTACGAACCAACTTGGCCACTCGATGTTACATAGTTTACTTTCAATTTATTCCGTTTTAGCAATTAGAAAATAATGTATTTTATTTGGCTACATAAATATTTAAGTTTATAAAAGTAAAATAATTGCTTTTTTAATCGGAACAGCCTGAAAGTAAAGAACCTATTTTAACAATTATTTCACCAATAAAATACCTACTTTATACTTATACATACATAATTGCCTATTTTAGTTGTTATTTTAATAATTAGCATTTTACGTAAATAATAAAAAAAAAACGACGGGCCTCGTGGTGCATTGGTAAAACTACCGGCTGAAGCAATGAGGTCGGGGGTTCGATTCCCACCCGAGCACAAATATTTGTGACAAACATGAATATTTGTGTGGTGTCTGGGTGTTTTTCTATGTATTATATGTATGTATTTACAAAAAAAAAGTATATATGTATTTATATCCGTTATCTAGTATCCATAACACAAGCATTTAATTGCTTAGCTTGGAACTAGAGGGCGCTGTGTATATTGTGTCAAAGATATTACTATATTATTATTAATATGCTGAATTGAAATTGTCTTTATCTGGACTATGTATTTATATTTCGAGGAAGCTCGGTTCGGCAGAAGCTAATATAATATAAAAATAACTGTCATCCTTTATATTTGTTTTCTTGCCCAGGAGATGTGATGTGAAAAACCCCACGTTTGTCCTCCCACTACCCACTTTCCCTACCCTTCTCTGTACGTGGCTGTCATAAAAGATCGCTACAAGACATCGTTGCAAGGTTTATACATACTACCTAACGAACTTCTTGAACCCGATTGCTTTTTTTATGGGATAGGAGGGCAAACGAGCAGGTGTGTCACCTGATAGTAAGACACCAGCGCCGTCTATGGACATCGGCAACACATGTAGTATTACAGTTGGGTTGCCGACCTTTAAGGAAGTAGGATAGAAAAGGATAGGGAAGGAGGTGGGCCTCCGGGTAACTCTCTACCCGAACGAAACGCGGCATGAGCCACTTTAGATAGGTGAGTTAAAATACAAAATTGAGAGAGGATCGATACATTGGTGCGCTTTGCTGTCCATGGTATTTTGAATGAATCTATTCTTTGACGTTTCTCTATCTCGTATTGTCCACGTTTCAACTCCATACAGGAAAATTAGGAATATCAGAGCATACTAAGCAGATCTTGGTAGTATTGACAATGACCCTTTTCTCTCAGATGTTATTAGCAACCATCCTGTAACGTCTTGGTATGTAGTAGAAGTTGTTTCCCATTGCCTTCTGCCACAGGCATTGTTAAAGTTATTTTGAATAAGAGGCCGCTGACACCTCTTCTGACCAGTTTCCTGGTCAGGAGTGTGGTTATACTGCCATTACTCGGTCGCTAGAGCCTCGTCCGCATCAGCAGGACACCACAATGGTTGCTAAACACCGCCACTGAAAGCGCGTGCAAGTGAGAATGACAGTTCGGTCGGATAAGCTGCTAATTCCGTTCTCCCCATACCCTTACTTAAGTTATTTACATACATACATAAATAACTACATGCCAAGTTCCTTGTGCAGAGCGCAGGGAGAAAGCCCAGAGCGCTTTTAAAACACTATTCTTGCAGACCTCACTCTTTTTTTTCACTTTCATAGCTGTTAATTTGTCACGGTGGTCCAGTGGGAGGGCACACGGCTTCTAATCCAGAGGTCCCGGTTCGAATCCTGACACTGGCTCACGCCAATGACTTTTCGAAATTGTTTTCGGAAGTTAAGTGTGATAAATATCGATGACTGAAAACTTTGTCCCCAGTATGGCAATAAATTCACCACCAATTTCATTTGGGACGTAAACATAACGGCGAGACGAGGTTTAACAGCCGCTGCCTACACCTTCGGATAGCAAAAGGCGTGAAGTTATGTTATGTTATGTTCATAACTGTTATTAATCTATATTTGAAATAGTCCCGTTGTCTAGTGGTGGAGCTCCCTGCTTGTAATTCAGAACTCGCGCATTCGATTCAGGACTCACACCAATTTCCGTTATAATGGCAATATGTTCATCAGATTCGGCGAGTCGAGGCTTTAACAGCCGCTGTCTACACCTTCGGGTGAAAAAAGGCGTGAGTTTACGTTACATTAAATAATTCACATACTCTAAAAAGTATTATTACTATTTTTTAAATTATTAAAAATCTACATTTAAAATGAAACATCAAACGATATCAGCTATAACCAAAAGCTTAACTTGGCCAAAGAATAAATTGTAAGAAAACCACTTGTTGCTATGGTTACTTACGGCTGTATTACATTTCGAAAAATCATTTGGACCTTATGATTTAGACGTCAAAGATAGAATTAGAGTAACAAGTATAAATTCCCAATAACATATGTATAATCAGAAATTATTTCGTATATGTTGGTAATACAGTAGTCAAGTTGACACAGCTGGCAATGTCAGGGAATTGCGTTTATTAAATATTCTCTACAATATATCGAAACGAGAGACTTCTCGGCGATATATAGATATATATTTATGTGTATACATCTATATAAATAAAATTGGAATGTCTGTTTGTAATTTCGAAATAACTGCTTCTTAGTACATACATAATATTATAGATAAGATACATTCACCAAAATAACATTGTATTTTTTCAACTTTGACGGTCAAACTTGTTACGGCTAATTTCTGAAACGGCTGAACTGCTTTTGTCAGAACTTTTATTTGCAGGTAATGTGGAGTAATTTGGGCAACTTTTATTTTAGAAAAAACTATAGTTTAATTACTACTAGTTTATTGCTTCTGAGGCGAAACTCTACCCAACCTCTTCCTTTCCAATCCCTCTTCTGACTACTTTCTTATCCTAGTTGAAAGACCGGCAATGTGTCTATAGCACTGTTTGTGTTGCAGGTGTCCATGGGCGGCATTGGTGACCTACCATCAGGTGAAACTCCTTGCCTATCCCATAAAATAGACAAAGTTCGCCGGGTGAGCTAACTTATATATATTTCTGTTCGGCCATTCGATTGAATATATATTTGACCTTTTTTTCCAATAACACTTATTTATTTGATAGAAAGAGGTACTTCGAGTGTTCAATTTCTTTGCATCGTTCATTTTATAGGTGAAATAAAATTGTAGATCGGAGGACAGTTTTCGGCAATTCTTACGAATAAAACTCTAGAGGAATAACTGAATTATTTAAAGACATAACCCACCTCCTTCTGTTGTGTTGGGTCTAATTTATCACTTTTCCTTATTTGGTAACATTTCAAAGATAATTCGACCTCGTAAAGTAGTTGATTTCTTGACTTCATTTAAACTACCGTCGCCAATATCCCGATGTTCTAGTGGTCTAGCATACAGATTTCTCTGTAGAAGTTTCTGAATTCGAAAGTCCTTTTATAAGAATTAGTTTCAGAAAATTATGTCCGAAGTATTACAACCAACCAACCACAGGTGCCACCAACCAAGTAAATATTTCATAGGGCGTGAAAAAGTAACGCTGCCGACACCTTGAAACATTTGTTAACCCTACATTACGTTACATGTTAAATTGAACTAACTTCTTCTTTCTCTCTTTTGTGACTCAAGAGAGACATAAAGTAAGTTAACTTACAGGGACAGTATTTAATTGTATATGAGAAAAGTTTAGGAGTTGCAAGTGGGAACAGAGAGACAACTAATTGTACTAATTCCTTAATGGCGCCAAGATTTCTGGAAATGCAATTCGTGTAGAAATAAAGAGATTAAATATATATCAATGTGTAATAATGAAAGATCCACTCGTGGATTTTATTACGTTTAACTCTCTTTCTCGCTCTTTCTCTCTCTACACACACAAACCCGCACCCAACAAAAATATCTCATGTGTTTTTTATGGAATAAATAGGGGCAAACGGCATGCTCGTTTGCCCCTATTTGCTCGTTTGTGTCACCTGATTGGAAGTAGCTAAAGACGCCAGTTGACACCTGCCACAAAGATGTTACAGTTGCGTTGCCATCCTTTAAAATAGGATAGGGAAGAGGATCGGAAGTGGGACCACTAGAGGGCAAGGGAACTGGTTAGGCCTCCGGATATCTGTGTCACCGAGCGAAATGCGCCATGACGCACTCTACGTCGATATTCTGAGAGGCCATGATATTTCACCGGTCGAGCCGGCCCATTCATGCTACGAACACAGTTTTAACTACCATGGGTATCAGCTCCCATAATGTAAAGTAATGAAAAAATATTACAATTATCAGAAACATCTAAATAAATTATGGCGAATAAATGCGATAAAATCTACAAATAGGGCTTTCATTGTTATGACTGCTTTTCTCGAGAACTTGAGAAATAAATATATCAAACTAGCTTACAAAGTTTCATATATAGGTACCTAACTTTATTTACCTATTATGTGTAAACAATAAATAAATATTGTCCTGAAACTTTAATTAATTTCCGGGATACACTGGAAATTGAAAATATACAGCAGGTTAACAATTTAGTTTGGTAATCTGGCAGTGCCCCAACAGCTCATCTAATCTGCATTGTAATTATCTCCGGTCGCCGCTAACCTCACAATCTGTCCACCCTGTCTACGTGTATCTTGTTAAATCACCTATATCACTTATATGGTAACGTAGATTTAAGTGATATAGGTATCCTCGTAAAATATACGTTATATGGTTACCGTTTACCGATTTAAGTTCATTAAAATAATAAATATATGGCTAAGTTTATAAAATGTATAGATAAGTATTTTGTATATACATAGTGAGTTAAATATAGAATTATTTGGTTAAATTATCAATGAATCTAGTTGGTTGTTTATTGAGAAAAATGCAGCATAGTAACAATTAAAGCCTTTATTTATTAATAGCTAATGTGAAGAACATTGCACTGTCATTTATTGACAATAATATCTAGTTGTTTGTTTGTAATCGATAAACTCTGAAAATAATGAATCAATTTACATTTTTTTTAACATTATAAACCTAAACCCTTGTCTATATAGTACACACGATGATAGTTTTATTTTGCGAATTACAATATCACACAATTTAGTAATAACATTAGAATTAGTTATTGTGAGTCAGTCAGAAGTGTTGAACACACTCGACCAAAATCCCATTACATACCTACCCAACCAAGCTCTGGAAGTCCTATAAAAACTGTTGCACACGTAAACAAATAAATTCTAAATTATTTACGTACAAACAAGTTACCAACGTTCCCAACTTTTATTGTTGCCTGTTACTTGAAGGATTTTATTGTAAGGTATTATTGTTTTTACGACCGCTCACCACGTGGTGTGCAACTCAATTATGTAAGAGAGCTTTCAGTATCATTATTGATTACATACCTATTTTTTTTTTAAACGAGGAAATGCTTTATGCACACCCCCCGCCTGGGAACGGCAGGGGGTAATGTGAGACTCCCAAAACAGTAAACTGCAATCCGATCCTAGGGTTACCCACTAAAACCTCGCGGCTCCGACCGCGCGCTGTAAAGAGGCGCGCGGCCGGCGGCGCCCCCGACGACCCTCCCCGGCCGCACCGGGGGGTCATCCTTCCCGGGCCACGACCCGGGCGCACCCGCGGGGTGTGCGCCCTCGCGGTCCGTCGGCGGAGGCGATCACTGATCTCGCCGCCGCCGCCTTCGAGCCGGATTGACTCTCTCCCGACCCCGCTCGGCGCCCTCCTTCTGGAGCATCACAGCTTCGCAGAAGGAGACCACAGCCCTCCACTCCTCCTCGCCCGCCAGCATTGCCGCTACCAACGCCGGCGGGGATAACTCTTGCCCGATCCCGTCGACCAGGACTCGGCGCTCGGCCGCCCAGGCCGGGCAGACCTCCAGCGTGTGCTGGGCCGAGTCCAGGTCGGATGCGCAATGGTGGCATCTCGCCGTCTCTTCACGTTTTATTCGACTCAGATACTCACCGAAGCACCCGTGCCCGGTGAGTATCTGAGTCAACCTGTAGGTGACAGCCCATTTACGGAGCACCCAGGCCTCGAGGTGGGGCAGGACGGCCCCGACGGCGCGCTGACGCGCGCATCCCTGGAGGGCCGGCGCGTCGCGCAGGTTCCCCAGGACCCGCCGGAAGGCCTCCCGCCTCCACACTTCGTGACCCCGCGCGTCCGTACCCCCACCTCCCCGGCCGAGATCGTACGCAGCTGCGTACATCTCGGCCAGGATGATGAAGGGGGGGAACGCGCGAGGACCGTCGCCGCCTCGTACGATATCGTGTGGTAGCCTCGTACGATCCGTATGGCCATGATCCCCTCCAGGCTCCTCTGCAGAGCCCTGGAGCGGGAGGACCGCGCGAGGTCTCGCGACCAAACGGGGGCCCCGTACAGGGCCACGAACCGCACGACGCCACCGTAGAGGCGTCGATTACATACCTACTCGTACATTTATCGTCTCGGTGTATCTGAGCTTTGAAAATTCATCGGATCGAAACAATCAAAAATTGAGAATCATATGTAAGTATTTTTATGTGGGCCTTTTTGTATGCAACTAACGCCTCCGACACTTGCAACACAATTATTGTTACAGTTGCGTTGCCGACCAAATGGGTGATCGAGCGAAATTCAGCATGATCGTTGTATTTCACCGGTCGAATTGGCCCATTCATGCAGCGAACATAGTTTTAAAGTGAATAGGTAGTTAGTTGCCATAATCAGAAAGTGACTTTTGTAATATTTATTTATTTGTGTTGTGTATTTACAACATTTTCTAGAATTTTTATAAAGTATTTAAATATCTACCAGAGAATAAGAGACATCTGGTGGCTCTGAAGTCTCGTTTTACTGGAAAATGGAATCAGAACGTTTGTAAACGTAGATGCACAAAGAGATGCAAACAGATTGTACGCTGGCAGACCAAGAGCTAGTTTAAATTCCCAACGGGGGATTAGAATGGCAAACATTCAAAAATATTGTCTTGTTTTCTTTGCATATTCACGCCTTTACGACCATGTTCATGTAAGCAGCAGTAATCATGCGAAATTAGTGCGAGCCAGGATTCGAACAGGGGATGCTGTTCCACCAGTTGTGGTATTGTAAAGTTTTGTAATAATTGTATTTATTTATCAAATAAATATAATTTTTAAGTGCTGTGAACATTGTAGCTTGTGTTTACGGTCGGTTTGAAAATTAATGTTAGTTTTTTATTGCAGTTCATTCACCAGGGTTGCGTGGAGAGTGTTTTAGTACATTTTCCTTACGAGTTTATTAGCAATAAACACTATAAGTATCGCAAAATTCGCGAATACAGTCGTAAAGATAATAATGTTATCCATATTACAAAAGGAAAACTCAAAACAATCGCCTTTGTAGGGCTACGTAATTTTCACTTAACTTAACACAAAAATGATAGGTTCGTAATATTCTTCTGTATGGTTTTAAATTTGATCTCAAAAAAAAAACTGAAATATACTCCAAGAATGTTCTGTTATGTTCCGATATAGATTTTTGAAATTATGTACTACCTACTTAAAGAGCTAAGCAGTTCATAGCATAAATGGGCCGGCTCGACCGGTGAAATACCACGGCCTCTCAGAATATCGACGTAAAGTGGCTCATGCCGCGTTTTTTTTTTTTTTCGGTGAGAGAGGTACCCGGAGGCCCACCTTTCTTCCCCATACTTTCCCATCTTACTCCTTTAAAGGTTGGCAACGCGTTGTCCATGGGCGGCGGTACTTGCTTAACATCAGGAGACCCGCTTGCTCGTTTGCGCTCCTAATTCATAAAAATAAAAACTCATATACCTAAAACTAAACACCTATTTAAAATTATTAATAACACACCTAAATTTAAAATGACCAAATAATGGTCAAAGTTAAAAGTACTTAAAATTATAGTTACATATCTGTATTAATCAATTATAATGTATCTATCTTAAGCGACAGTTGCTTAAAAAACATTCAAAATCAACAATAATTGACCGCGAAAGATATTATACGCAAATTTAACATGCAAAACAAAAGTATCAAATAATTTGAAAAATTGCTACAAGCAATAATAATAACATCGTAATAAGTATTTCTGTAGACAATTCCGAAAACATCATGTTAGCATTAAATTTAATGTTCCAAAAGTTAGAATTATAAATTAAGTTTCGTCGAGAAATAAATAGGCCTCATAGCAAAAACAAAGCTATTATCTTACGAGATAGGCTCTGTGATAATTTCTCATTGTTTGGCGTTCATGAAGATGGTTTGAAAATAGATTAAATAATACTAGGTTAATATAATATTGATTCTAATACATTAATACTAATTTACTAGAGTTTAGGTATAAAATTTGCTCCTGCCTGACTGGAATTCCACTTAGTCAGGAGCAAATATGATATACCTAGAGCTAGACGCTCAATTAATTGTCTGGTACCAAAACCTTAGATTAACATACTGATATTATTACTTTCAGAAAGATATGGTGTTTGGTGTGTTAATAGAAATAAGCTGTCCTATAGGATGAATAAATTATTTTTGGATGTTAATTCTTAATTGACACTACCTCGAATATTGCGGGCGTGCAATTTGTTTTTTAATGAGATCGAAAATAATGACAACGTACAATGATTCCAGAAAAACCATTTAATAATTTCGCTCTTCATATGACTACTTATTCATTACTTATTAAAGGTGAATACGTGAATGTCGATGATATTGTGTGCAACCTCACAGCTTCCGAATGATGAATGCTTAATCCATCTCATATCATCAATATTTACTGTATAGCAGTGAAATAAACATAAACATATTTTGAGTATAAACTAAAAAAGCAAATAAATACAGTGCATTTTCAAAAAGAGGTGAATGTTTATAGCTGATTAAGAAATGACTGACTGGTAATATGACTCCAAATATTTTGTGGTATAAAGAAACTCTATGCCTTATCTTTTCCACTTTAGGTTGCCCATTTATTGTCGTTCATTATTTCTAGTTCGCTAGCTTCGTATCGTAAATCATAATAAAATCTTTATCATAATTATCCATAATCATTACATACCTATAAACAAAGTCGCTTTCCGCTCCCTGCCCCCTCATATGCTTAGATCTTTGATGTAGTGTTTAACAGATAGAGGGTGTCAACAGGTGGTTTTTATGTATAATTCATTTATAATATAGTTAAGAAAAAGTGATAACTTTCGAGATTTAGCACTTTAATTGCAAACGCTGGCTGAACCCTAAGTGATTCATCAAACAATATACTACATTATTATACACCTTCAAAAAGTCTACAAAAAAGTCGTGATGGTGGATGTCTATCTCCCAGGGATAACTTACAATGATCACTTTTATTTCTTCTTATTGCTTCTGGGGCGAAAACCAAGTTCACTGGGCCAACAAGTCATATATAAAAATAGGAATACAAAACACAAAATTTATTTGGAAAAGATGATTGTAGAATTTAATGGTACCTATTAAATATACACAATGAAAAGGTAATTATCACACATATATTGTTTTATTTTGAACAAAACAGCTACGTGCAACAACTTGGACATAATGATATTTCATAATACCTATATTCCTTTCATAATTTAATGTAATTCATAATTTAATGTAATTATCTGTACATTAACTCTAAGGTACAAATTCTACGGTTAGTTTAGAGCCTACATAAGGTTCTATTTCTGTATACTTTAGACTTGGAGATTGCGCCATCTATGCGTACAATGACAAACTACATTAAACAGAAGAATCTGTCACCACTAGAAGAAATCGTAATGTAGCTACTTGTCGCTAGATGTCTCTGTTAAAAATAAACAGGTCGCGGGTTTGAATTTTGGCTCACACCTATGAGTTTCGAATTTTTTTTCGGAAGCTATGTATGTTAAATTAGATAAATATCGATAACTGAAAAGTTAGTGCCCGGTATGGAAATAAGTTCGCCACCTATTCTATTTGCGACGTAAGCATAACGGCGAGACGAGGCATAAGCAGTTATGTTACATGTTATATTATTTTACCTAGGCATAACAACCAATACACCGAAAGACATATATTCAAAATTCAAAATATCTTTATTCCATAGACTTTACAAAGTACTTAGAATCGTCACATAAAAAAACATTCACGGAGCTTAGATTCCCTTTCATCACACTGTCTTGAATGTGAAAGCGAATCTAAGTGCCAGTTCCGGCGTCAAGGCTTCTTGAGAAGAACTGGCAAGAAACTCAAGGCCGACTCTTTTCAAATATCCAGTTTAACAAATAGTGATAAGCACAATCAATACAACACAAAAGGAGCAGTTCAATTCCAAACTTTTTTATCGTTTATATAGTCTGCGATACAACAATAAGCCCTTTGATATAATCTACTTTTAATATAATTTTTAAATTTCCCCATGGATAATTCAATCGCGTCGTTTGGAAGTTTATTGTAAAAGCGTATACATTGACCTGGGAACGAGTTAGAGATATTATGGAGCCTAGTAGTGGGCACAGCGAGTTTGTTTTTATTTCTTAAATTTAGTTTATGAACATCACAGTTTTTCTTAAATTTGGTTTTATATTTATGAACATAAATAAGATTTTCTTAAATATATTGCGAATAAAATGTCATAATTCTTATCTCTTTAAATTTATTTCTTAGTGTATCCCTGGGACTCATCATATAGATAGCACGAACGGCTCGTTTCTGGAGCACAAAAACCGAATCTGCATCCGCGGCACTAGCATGATACCCCAAAGCAATAAGCCGTACGACATAATGCTGTGGAAATAGCTAAAATAAACTAAACGCGCAGTATCAACATCGGCCAGTTGACGTATTTTCCTTACAGCGTAAGCTGCCGAACTTAGTCTACCTGACAACGTTTCTATATGTGGGCCCCATTGTAATTTAGAATCTAATGTTATACCAAGGAAGACAACCTTATTGACCAATTCCAATCTCTCATTGTCCATCACTACACTGGTTTTTACTTGTTTAACATTTTTTGTAAAAAAATTAACATATTTGGTTTTATTACTATTTAAAAGCAAATTATTAGCACTAAACCAGTTTACAATTTTTGAAAGAGCATTGTTTACATAGTCAATTACTCTCTGTTATCTATTTACCTTAAAAACTAAAGAAGTGTCATCTACAAACAAAACTATTTCATGATTATTTTTCACAAGATATGGCAGATCATTAATGTATAAAAGAAACAGGAAAGGTCCTAAAATAGAGCCTTGTGGCACTCCCATTGCTACAGCTGATCCATGTGATAGCTTCCCGTTAACATATACTCTTTGAATCCTATCACTCAGATAAGAAATGAGAAGATCCAAAGCGATGCCTCTTATACCGTAGTGGTGTAATTTTCTGACCAGAGTTTCATGCTGCACACAATCAAAAACCTTACACAAGTCACAAAATATTCCATAGGCATCCTGTGACTCCTCCCAGGCTTCAAATATACATTCTAATAATCTAATCCCCGCATCACATGTTGACCGTCCGCGCGTAAAACCAAATTGCTTATTGTGCAGCAGATTATTATCATTAAAGTATTTTAGTAGCTGTGCGAGGATAAGCTTTTCGAAAATTTTACTTATTGTCGGTAGTACTGATATTGGTCTGAAGTTAGTGGGGTCTAATGTACTGGGGCGTATTATCAACACTTTCTATTGATCAATCAACCAATCATTTATTTATTTCACAAAATTTTGGGTATTTCCAACATGGTGACAATGTATTTTCAAGTTTCTCCAAAATTAGCCAAAGGAGGCGTGTGAATGTTTAAAAAATATACAAAAAAATGTCTAACAGAATAATCAAACAATAATTCAAAATTTATAAAATGTCAAAAATATTATAAATGTCTGCAAATAGCATTTAATCAAATAGTCCAACAAATTATAGTTATTAAATTAATTAATAGTAACAGTTATACAATTGCGATAATTGGTTACAAAAATCATCGTTTGTCATTAAAAAAATCATCTGAACAATAATAATACTAATGCAGCGTTTCTGGGCTTTAAATGCATCTATATAGTTTACGGAACTACCCTAAAATATGACACCATAACGCAATACTGAAGCAGCAAGGCCGTAATAGGCAGTAATGATGGCATCAATAGGTAAATAATGAAATTAGGGTTAGCTCTCAACCCAACTAAATCGTAGAGAAGAATAATCGATTTTATAGAATGCCCAGGTATTCTATACATTTCCTAGATATTGTGTAGAATACCAGCATTATACGCATTGCCTATACGATATTTAGAAATAACTAGCTGACCCAGCGAACTTTGTTCCGCATAGAATGCCTTTTTAGAAGTAAAGTGCTAAATCTTGAAAATTATCGCTTTTTCTATACTACATTAAACATGAATTAAACATACAAACCACTTCGTAGACATCTACCTATAACAAAAAACTGCATCAAAATCCATTGCGTAGTTTCAAAGATCCAAACATATTAGGGGACAGACAGCGGAAAGCGACTTTGAGTTATACTGTGTAATGAAATAATATCTACTTTGTGAACAGAATTTATAATAATACATAATCCAAAATCAATATTGGTAAAATCTGCTAGAGGTAGGTAGGTACTGTAAACTCTTTGGTATTTTTAAATATAAACTCTTTTACGTGTTTCGAAATTTGCATTTAAAAATTTTTAAAAAGATATTTCTGATTAATAAAATATTCTGATGTAAATAAAATAAAATATTAATTGTTAAATGAATTTTGATCGAGTAGTATAAAAAAATACCAGAGTTATATTTTAATATATGAATTAATTCGTTTTAAAAAAAGTTGTTACATTAAATAATATTATAACCACTGAACGAGGCGCTGAGAAGGAGAAGAACATCGGAGGAGCCGGAACCTGGACGAGGTGCCCAGGGATAAAGCAGTAAAGAAAACCCACATTAAAACCCGGCACGTATTTTTATTATTTTATTATATAATATGATATGATCTATTGGCATTATTAATTATCACACATGCACTGAGCTCATAAATACCCTTATAACAGAATAATTTAATTATATTACATTAAATGGTGGTTCTCAAGTCGGCATTCCTTTTATTATATAAATTGAGGAGCTGAGAATCGAACCCCTTGTATTACATTACAGACTCGATACTCACGAGCACGTTACAGTACCTTAGCTATCATAGGTAGTAACATAACTATAAATAGATGCGAGTTTGGTGAAACTGGTTATCTCTTCACCTATCAACTATATCGCTGTACATATAATATAAAATTTGATTAAATTAACAATGTAGACAAAGACATTTTAATAATTATTAAAATAAAGTGTCCACTCTGAAAAATAACAGCCATTATATTATTATTAGTGTTATACATTTTAAATGTTGCAATTTCTGACAATAGAATAGCTTTATGTAATTAATAATTAAATTATTTCTAAGATTCACATCCTCTATTATTTCTGGAAAAAAATGCTTTAATCTTTATTTTCGAAGAGGTCGAGTACCCCGGTTCTGAATCAGGAATAAAAAATAGTGGGATCGAATCCGGCTGTTTTGGAATTCTTTTCGGAATAACTGACAACATTGTGCCCGATTCATATCAACAGGTTTTGCCACTTATTCGATTTGGGACGTACAAATTGGCTGAATTAAAGCTTAACAGCCGCTGACTCAGTAGTCAGCGGCTGTTAAGCCTTAATTCGGGTGCAGTCACCTTCGGGGTAGAAAAGGGCGTGAAGTTATAAAAATAATATAGGAAAATACGATTGTAATAAATAGATAGCAAATAAACAGATATTTTAACACTAGCATTACAAAATTGCTAGCAATTTAAATAAAACCGACAATTAGGGTCGACGCCATAGTTGTTGCGCCCGCGCCGCCCATTCCCGCCAACCAATACGCACGCATGACGGCCAGTTCGCGAGACACGCAGAATTACACCCCAAGGCAGTATTTATGGTTGGCTAAATTACAACGGGACAAATATAATACTGGGGTCCTGATGCAACGGTTGGCTTCATATATGGTATTCATATATTTCATATATACTCGTGTTGTTATTTAAATTGCCATTTCTTTCATTTTTCTATGCCATTGGGGGCAAATAAATAAGCAGAATATTAAATAAATCATAAATAAGACTTGCGAATA
The DNA here is from genome assembly GCA_905147225.2 of Euproctis similis. NCBI lineage: Eukaryota > Metazoa > Arthropoda > Insecta > Lepidoptera > Erebidae > Euproctis > Euproctis similis. The sequence continues at coordinate 21,769,825 of LR990105.1, read as the reverse complement.
GTGATGTCATGCTTGTATGATAAGAGTAATAACAGTCAAAGAAGCGAGTTAGTTGTGTTAGAATTGTACCTTATGGCGCTCTAGCTGCTATCCATCTGCTTACTCCGTAAGGGACTTGGTGTGAAGTTATATAACATAACCTACCATATATGTATCATACGTAGGGAACAAAAATTCCAATACTGCGTGACCTCAACCAATTACTAAGATATAATAACTCACTATAATTTTCAAAATGACATTCCAACTCTCGATTTAAACATAATATATCATTAACATCATTTGTGGACAAAATTACTAAACAAATTGGTCGAAGAGACGAACCCTGTAGTTGTAATAATAAGGGTAATGTTTAGTGTTTTAGAGCTTAAGGCAAAATTAGTTTCATTTTATTTTTACATCATTTACAATATAAACAATAAAAAAAACTAGCTGAAATCATATTTCTCAGAATCTCGGTCTACTGGCCGCATTTCCACGCTAAATGGCAACGCTAATCCTTTGCGCGAAGAAAGGAGCAGCCCTCTGGTCGCGAGAGGCCTCGATCAGTCTATTTGCAAGATCTTTATTAAATACACGAGCACTCGGACTCCATGTCGCCAGAGTCTCGACCACAAACAGCTTATTATTATTCCTTTTATTTTTTTATGTATATAAAGGATTGATCGTAAGGCCTTTGCTAGTTAAAAAATCAATGCCTTTAACTAAAATGAGATCAGCGTGTTACTTTGCAAGTTGATGATGATGACCTTGGAATGGAGGTATGTTTTTGTTGCTATCAAGTCTGAGAGATCAATCAAGTAATTACAGTCCATTGGCTGTAAAAAATTCATTGTCATATTTTTTATTCATCAGCATGATATACAGGAGCACTTAACGTTTAATATTATCTATGCCACGATTTACAGGTCACTTGTAATGTAAATATGAACAATGTTTAAATGGTTGAAGCTCTTTGCTCACTTCCCCCCGTAGAGAATAATAGGAGGAAAGTATTTAAAACATTGCAACTCGGCTCACCCGCTATTATAGTAAGGGGAAAATGTGAATTTCCCTATCTTTTCGCAGGTTTGCCCACTAAAATCCTGTAAAAGCGTATCTTAGGCTTTACGGCTGATCCAGATTTGCATCAGAGTCCACCCTGCTGTTATCCGCATATAAGATCTTTGAAACTCAGGAGGTTTAACCGACATTGTCAGACGAAACCCCAGACAACACCGAGACCATGACACACCGTTGAATTTAATCGGTTTATTTAACGCATAAAATTATATGGACAGTAGGCATAAATATTTTTGTAATATAGCTATGCTTCCAAAATTTTGAATTCTGTATTTAAAAAATAATGTAACGACACCTTTAAACCCAAAATACAGTCAAAACTTAAGGCTTGCCTGCTAAAGAAATATACAAAACAAACAAACACTTGAAAACTTAAACTCACTTTCTGGCGTAGTCGGGTAAAAACTTATTAAGTTCAAGGACTAACAGTTCATTAATCACCCGTATCTAATTGAATACCAAATAACACTAACGTGACCCGCAGAACACTTTCACTGATGAGGTACCGTAGCCAGTTATCAACCTTTATACTATTTTTAATGATCATTTTTTCACGAGCACCCGCTTCTGAATCAAGAGGTCGCGGGTTTGAATCACCACTTATTTCTAATCCTGGCCAATGACCTGACCAATCACTTTTGACCGAACTTGATTTCGAAAGTCAGCTGGGCACGAAATATCACACATCACATGAGCTTTCTGCCAGTGGAGGTCCCTCCGAAATTAGTCCAGTCATTTTAGAGATTAGCCGGAATAGGCTAACAATATATTCGCATATGAATCGTGTGTACATTCTTATTATTTTACTAAAAATAGGTCATTTTAATTATACACACTGAAATGCTTCTATTATTTTTGACTTGCATAACTGATGCGTAAAAAAATTATCAGCTACTGATAACTGAATGATTCACCCTACTTTTGCCGTGTTGAACAGACAGTTTGACGCCATGAATGGAAAATGATCTTTACTTCTAAGAAACTACATCACTATCAAATAGTTAAATTTAACCTTGGCTTTTGTAGTACGCGTGTACTTCAAATTGTACTTTCAATAAAGGAACAATGTAAACAAACAAGTAATTTATAGGCGTTATTTAGTTTAAATATATTTCTTTTATTTTTGAAATCAATGGAAAGCCTTTGAACTCGAGTGCCATCAATACAGCCTTATTATTAGTATGGCTATTTAAATGTAATTTTTTTTACATTAAAATAGACAAAGAGTTAAACTCTGGTATTTTTAGTATTTTTCTCTTATTTTATTTGTTACGAAAGCTATATTGTACCTTTAGGTTCCTATAAGTGGGTACCTATAGGTACCGTGGCTTATAGGAATAAGTGGCTTATGCCGCGTTTCGTTCGGTTAGAGAAGTACCCGGAGGCCCACTCTCCTTCCCCATCCCTTCCTATCCTACTCCCTTAAAGGTCGGCAACGCAACTGTAACACTATATGTGTTGCAGGTGTCCATGGGCGGCGTTTGTTGCTCACCATGAGGTGACACGCCTGCTCGTTTGCCCCTATACGATAAAAATATATAAGTTAGTGTTGGGATCAACAGAACCGCATTGTGGCTTCCTAGCTGGACTTTTCTAACATTCTTCATAACATTCTTAGTTCCCTGGAATCTGCCCAACTCGGCAACGCTCTATTTACGCTATCCCTGCTACATCTAAATATGTAACAACATGATACTACGAGTGATACCTTAAAATCAATGAATCAGCCTTATAATTGTTATTCGCAGTAATATTTAGGAACCGGAAGGACTCGCCCAATAAATAATTGAGGCGTAGATACATTTAGAAAATTAATCCTTCGGTAAGTTAGTATATCATGTTGCATGTGTGAAACCGATGAGGTCATTGTGAGCAAGGATTTGAATAGAGAGTTTAGTTTTTAAATAGAAAGGCCGTTGCGAAGGCTCTTCGGGGAAAGATTAGAATCTAACCTATATGGCCAGGGCAGGCCTCATTAAGTCTCACTTCAAATCGCGTGTCGGTCGCGCTACTGCTATTTTATATTTCCGGTGATATTTTTTTTATGAAATAAAATGTGCCTCTATTTCAGGAGAAACCGTAACCCTGCAGACCTTTTGGTTATGAAGAAAAATCAATAATTTCTTAATTATCATGACCAGTAATGATTATAATCTTTATACTGTTTCCTTATAGTTTTAGATCCATATATACTTTGCTTGTTAACAATTGCTGTACAAAAATAGTAGGTACACCTAAAACGTATCTTTAAATGCAATCATTTAACTGAAAATACATTTTATTTAATTATACAATTTTTTGTCAAATCAAACCAAATAAAATCATTTATTTTGCGAATATGGGTACAAATATGTCTCAGTATACAATGTTATAGTGGTATACCATATCCCAACGTCTGGCATACAAAAGAACGTAAAATCTTATAACTGACAAGGACTTGAGTGTATTTTTTACCCAAAGTCCTGTGGCTTCTAGCTTGATAGATGTCATTGGACCACGATCCAACACACCCAGTTGACAAAACTGCCAATTTGTGTTATTATTTTGTAATTGCGTTCCAAATTTTGAGCCGATACCAAATATACACTATTATATTCGTATATAATATTGTTATCTACTTTATACTATCTCGATTGTTTTTTACGATAACTAGATGGTGCTTATCTGTTTAAGTGCAAGATAACAGAGTCTGTGTAGGTATTATCTTGAATCATAATACCTCTCAAATAGGTCATATCTCTCTCGCTCTGATGTACTCTTATATTAAATTAATCGAAGTGAATTTTTGTTTTCAAAAAAGTGTAGAAAATTTACTAAAAATCCAAAGGTATAAAAATAAAAATACAACAAAATTAATATTTTGTGTAGTATATTTTAGTAAAATATGGAGCTTTGAGAAAGGTCCTTTTTAAGGTTTTGATTGATGCGAATAATGAAAACAATATTAAATTACAACAAAGAAAGAAAGAGTATTAATTCAACATATTTTCATTGTTTCATCACAAATAACTCGTGAAAGGGGAACCTTAAAAATCGAGAAAAAAGAAAAAAATGTATAAACGCGCTAAAATTCATGTGGGTCTATAATTGTCATGTATCAAGTTTTATTCATAAAATTTTAGTATTAATATATTATTATCACGTTTACTTAGGTGTTTCATTTGAGCCAGTATAGGTAGAATGAACTGTTTGTTATCTATAACACACACAGCAATAATCGTGGTTATGAATTTATATGATTGTTTTATCTTAATAATTTTATGAGGCATTTAGTACCATTTACGCATGACGATACAATTACAATTCATAACTGACCTATGCATGTGTATAACGCTGATAATTATATGTTGTCCAAGTGTCTTTAATAACCCTGAGAAGTGTACGGATAACACGAAATTAATATTTACTTACACGCTAAATATAGTAAATCTAGCTAAATATAGCAATCTACCATTTGGTACGGTCGGGCTAGTATGACGATGTTAATATGACGATTATCCCTTAAGTGTCCTTCCCCTTCGTTCAACATTACATAAAAACTTAGTGATTAAATAGAACGTGTTCTGGAGGAAGGTGATGTTAGAAGACTCAAAAATCGACGCGCGTGCATGAAAAGAGTTATAAAAGTCAACGAAGCGAGTGAGGCGTTTAAGAATCGTGCCTTGTGTGCGCTCTGTTCTCTCTGCCTACCCCGCAAGGGATTTGGCGTGAAATTATGTATGTATGCACAGAGTAGCTACTGGGCTAGTTAGGCAATGAAACTGTCAAAAGCTTGTCAAATTTGGTATGTTATCAAATCGTAGAGGGCTGAAACGTTTTTTATTCAGTTATTGTATTTAAATTGATACCTTGTTTGATCAGGTTATTGTATGTATGCAGATTATTAAATTTTTTACACTAGTATTGTGGTCGTGACAACCTTGCTTTCAGCCTTGTAGGGGCTCTGCTTTGTCTTATTATCACCTGCATAGACTACACATATTTTGATACTTTCTGTGATAATTTTCTGAACTTTTTTTGGGTTAGGGAGGCAAACGAGCAACGGTATATTTGGCACCTGACGTGGCCCATGGACACCTGCAACACAGTGTTACAGTTGTTGGCCTTAAAGAAAAGGGATAAGAAAGGGGTTCGGCCTCTGGATACCTATCTCATCGAGCGGAACGTGGCATGCGCCAATTTAAGTCGATATTCTGAGCATGCAGCTAACTGTGTGGATCATAATATTTATTGGATAAAAATTATTATGAAAATATTATTCAATGTACTGACATTATACTTACAATTCCTATAGTGACTAAATACAGGAAAACCAAATAATAATTAGAAAAATAAAGAACAATATTGTATTTAATATAAATTACAAGATTTACTTAACTCTCATAATAAAATACAATTACATGCAATGACACAAGAATTATTATGTCACTCATATACACGTGAAGTATTTGCGTATCAAAATTATTACAGCACGCTACATCTTCAAGTACACTGGACTACGGAACCACAGGGAAACTAACCTTTATTCACTGCTACTTCGCTATAGTTGACAGACGAAAATACATCGTAATGTGTGCCGGTAGTATCGAATCGAAAGTCAACGCTTTAAGACTACGTTACATAACAACTGTTCAGACATAATAATAAGACACGAACCATAAGACTGGTTTGGCGCCATAATTTTTGCTATTAATTAAACGTGGTCAATAAGATTACATACGTGCAGAGTATAAATTTTAATACACCTCTTTTAGTTCAGCTGCGATAACAAAACGCGGACGACGCGTACCTACCTATGTGTTTTTAAATTTCGGATGCTTATTTCTTTTTTTCCATACGTTTCCATTACGCACTGGCTGTTTTGGAATAGAGTGCTAATATTTGAATTTGACAGTGTGTTAACTTTTTCTTTAAAATATTTGTTGACAAATATAAATAGTGTTGTACCAGTATTGTTACTTGAGAACATAGTACAGTTTATTGAACAGTTATCAGTGCTGGCTGACAAAATCGAGTGAGAATAACTCTAGTTTTTTTTGTGTGTATGCATTTAATGTTATGAAATTGATATAGTGGTTCCGGCTCATGAATATTTCATAGAGGAAGGAACACGCTACGCCCAGTTTGCCAGTTCACTACACCAGATAAATTGTTTTAATTGGACCAGCAATTTGAATTGTTTGAAATCATCGTGTGCCTGATTAAATACCGGACGGTAAGATTTTTATGTTTACCATGTTAAAATTAATCGTAAAATTACTTATACGATCATTAATTTTACGTTTTTATTTATTTTTAATTAACATTAAAATAGCTATATGCTTGTTAGCAACTAATAATACAATAGCTAGTAATGTGGAAGAACGCAAAATCTGCTAATCGAACTAAACTAAACTAATTAACACCTAAAGAACGCTGTCATGTTGGCTTGCAGAGCTAAATGACTCTAGGTAAACTTCTTTAAGAAAATCGATTTTATTTTATAGTCTCTTCCTCTTATTATTCTCACCATATCGATATTTTTTACAATGCGGTATCCCATCTTTACTCAATGAAAGTCAGACAAAAAAAAATTTTTTTTTTGTCTGGCTATTACTAAATTTACTATTTTTATTGGTATATAAAATATAATTTTAGGTAAAAAATAATGCTAGAAAATGATATCATTATGACGGATGAGATTCATATTCAGGATGAGATAATTAAGATAATTTTTCTAACACCACAATATATGATTTGTTATGTTTCGTTTACTGTTGAAAAACTTGATAAATATTAAGGGTAAGCTCGCAGACTAAATCTACCATTTAAATTAATTACATTACTTTCAGTGTACAGTTACAAGTCCCAAGTTCTCAGAAGTCTGGCCGAATTGTCACTCTAGCAACGCAATGGTAATGGTGATGAATGGCCGCGAGAGGCCTTGATCAGTCTCTGTGCAAGGCTCTTTATAGAGTGCACGAGCATTCGGACTCCATTTTTCCAGAGTCTCAACCCAAAACGGCCCAAAAACATAATAACCTGTAAGATTTCTATATTTGTGCCTCTTGAGATTCTCCGCTGAAGCACCGGCTGTCCCTACCCCTGCTAATGAGTGGTAACCTCAATCACATTATCAGAGGCACAGTACAACAGACAAATTACTTTTCAAGCTCATTGCGAATGGTTGTAGGTACAGAAAGAAACAAAACTTTGTTAGTGGAGAAAACCGTACAAATATTTTTTTTTCGGTACATTTTAAATTAAGACACGACGGAATAATTTGCTGGACAGGCGGCCGAAGTGTAACGTCGCGCCGCGCGCCGATGCGATATATACGTGGGTGTGAGTTCAAGAACGGTTAAATAGAAGTGAATAGAACATTAAATGTAAGATATCCGTGAAATAGAATTTAGCAGAAAAGGAATTTATTAAGAACTAGTATCGGCGGTCCAGTGGTCGAGCTCCTCGCTTCTTATTCAGAAGTCGTGGATTGTATTCCGCAATGATTTTGCAGAATTCTTTTCGGAAATTATACCTGATAAATAACGACGACTGACAACATTGTGGCCGGTGTAATGACAATAGGTTCGCCACCTATTCCATTTCGGACGTAACTTAACGATTCAGCGAGTCGTGGCTTTAACAGGCGCTGCCTGTACCTTCTGGTGGAAAAAGGCGTGCCGTTTTTAGATTTAGTGCACATTTGGAAAGCTCCAAATGTACACTGAACCTAAAAACGCCTTGGAATGGAAACTTTGGTTCAAGCGAACTCACTAAAAACTAATTAAATACCGGTGGTGTTATGGATATTTCAAAAATGGATGGATATTTAAAACGTTCAATAGACCAATGATTCAGATTTTCTTGGAAGTTAGCAGTTGGTTATGATTACTCGTAAACGTACATGTTTTTAATAGAAATACAGTGTCGGAAATAATTTAGGATCACAAAGAGCTCTGCCTTAATCCGAATATGTATGTGTCATAGTGTTGATCAATTTTATCATTGAATTATGAGTCAAGGCAGTTGTCACTAAGGTCAAAATTCAATAAGTCAATTTTGTTATTCGTATATAATAATAATAACATCGTATTGTAGCTGATTATAACATATATATTTATGTTAGCTGTTGCCCATGACTTCGTCTGCGTGGACGCGATAAAGCAGCAAAAATACTGTGACTGTGCCATTACAAGGGTTCATTACTCACCCCTAATTAGTGATAGCGTAATAATATTCAGCCTATGTGTTCACTCGACCTCTTGGCTATATTTATGCAAAATAGTATTTAAAACATGCAATACATTTAGAGTTTATCCGTAACAAACAGATAAACACACAAATAGACAAAAATTAAAAAAAAAACATATTTTTAGATTCGGTATCGATTGTAGATCAGGTCCCAAGTATTTAAAAAAGATATTCAATGTACAGTTTCAACTTTCCTACGATTTTATTATATGTTTAAATTATTCTTGTCTAACATCCACAAGATATGTTTTTTGGCGCAATATTAAGATGGTGTTTAGAGGTTCTAATTAACTAAAAAAAATATAGATCTGAGTATAAACACAACAGATATGGTGTACCCCAAGGCAGCATACTAGGGCCGCTGCTGTTTCTTATATATATTAATGATCTGACGGAAACAGTTAAATGTAATTGTGTATTGTATGCCGATGATACCACTTTGTTGGTGGTTTGTAATGACATAAATACATATGAAGATGACATTCATAACATTTTAAGTGATGTGTCTAAATGGCTACATAATAATAACTTAAATATAAATGTTAATAAAACAAAGTTAATTCAATATCAAACTATCAATAGTAATCTAATCCCTCTAAGGATTGTTCAAGATGGTACTGTTTTGGAGGGTGTTGAGTCAACTGTATTTTTAGGAGTGACTATTGATAAACATTGTGGATGGAAGCAACATATTAATGCTGTATGCTCTAAGTTATATAGATATGTCTACGTATTAAATAGGCTAAGACAAATATCTACAATAGACACCACTCTCTGTGCCTACCATGGATATGTCGTTTCGATCTTACGCTATGGTTTAGTTATATGGGGTAACTCGGTTGATATATTAAGAGCTTTTAGAGCACAAAAGAGATGTGTCAGGGCTTTAAGTTTTTTTTTTTTTTTTATGGTATAGGAGGGCAAACGAGCAGGCGTGTCACCTGATGGTTAGCAACCAACGCCGCCCATGGACACCAGCAACACATATAGTGTTACTGTTGCGTTGCCGACCTTTAGGGGATAGGGGAAAGGAAAGGATGGGGAAAGGGGATGGGTCTCCGGGTACCTCTCTCACCGAACGAAACGCGGCATGAGCCACTTTACGTCGATCTTCTGAGAGGTCGTGGTATTTCACCGGTCGAGCCGGCCCATTCATGCAGCGTACTGCTTGGCTCTACCACTGTTAATTAAGTGGGGCTGACTTTTGGGAAAGCTGTGTTCCTTTATTTAAGAAATATCGAATCCTACCGTTGACCTGTTTGTACATTTATGAGATTTCTGTTTTTGTCCATAAACATATGTATTTATTTAAAAAAAAGATTTTAATCGTAATAGAAGTTGCAGATTTCCCAATAAACTGCTATTGCCTAAGCACAATACTACTGTGTACAGCAGAAATTCGTTTTGCATGTCTATTAAAATTTATAATAAATTGCCTGATAGTTTGAAAATATTGATATTGACTGTATTTAAAAAACAATTATTTATATTATTGATCGACAAATGTCATTATAATTTAATTGACTTCTTTAATGATAAAAATCTTATGACATGACATTGTAATGTATTGCAACATATTATGATTATATCTTTAAAAAATTGTACACCCTACATTGTAAAATATCAGCACTGTTAATCTATGTACGATGTACATAGTGTACGATGATGTACGATGTAACCTGTATGTACGATATTTTCACAAATAAATTTTACTTACTTACTTACTTAAATTTTGCATTTTATACATTATGCATTTTCTTCCAAATTTAAAAATAATGTAGCACATAATATGTCTTAGAAACTGGTCGAAATATAATCAAGTTAATTCGTTTATCCTTTTTTATTTAGGTACTACATGAAATGTTGTCATACAATAAAATAACAGTTTAACTATCATTACATAGTATAAAACAAAGTCACTTTCCGCTGTCTGTCCCCTTATATGCTTATATCTTTAAAACTACGCAACGGATTTTAATGCGGTTTTTTTTAATAGTTAGAGGGCTTTAACAGGATGGTTTTGATATAATTAATATATGATTTTTTAAAGAAAATATGTTAATTTTCGAGATTTAGCACTTTAATTGCAAACGCTGGCTGAACCCTAAGTGATAGTTTAAAATAATGTTGTACAGTATTAAACAACTTCAGAAGGTCTACAAAAAAGTCCGCGAGGGCATATGTCTATCTCTTAGGGATAACCCACACTGACCATTTTTATTTTTTTACTTTTTACGAGAAATAATGGCTTATTTACGAAGTGATTTTAAACAATATAGCATTAATTTTCATCCCATTAAGTTTCTTAAATAGATTGTGTATGTAATATAGATGAACCTGGCCCTTTACAGCATGTAATTTAAAAGAATATTTACGAAGATGTTACAGTGTTAACATAGCAGGACATAGCAGTTGCGTTGCGCACCAAAACGCGTGCATATAGCACAAATTGAACTTTATAAAATCGAAATTTTACTCATTTATTACTTTTGATGCGAAAAAAAGTTCGGCGGGTCAGCTAGTGTTTGATAATTAACTGTTCTACTTCCTCGGTCTTATAATTTATTCATCGTATAATTCCATTGATACTGTCTAACATAACTATATTTTGGTGTTAATAAAAATAATTAACAAATCGGAAACTTATATGGTACAATGTATTTTATAAAGTTCAAGGTCTTTACAGCCAATCCACTTTTTATTGCCAAATTATTGCGTGATGCAATCATTTATAGACAATAAAACTGATGTAAGTTTATAATATTAAAAATTATACTCAGAGGTTAGTTAGTTAGCAGTTAGAGTTAGTTTTTACCTAATAACACTTTGCCTTGTGGACCTAATAACACGTGAAAAAACTCAGCCTACGCCAACGGGTATTAAAAATATTTAAGATATAATTAAGAACTTATCAAATATTTGGAGCCGTTCTTTTTTATTGATGTTAAATATTATACAAGCCAAATATAAAATAGTATACATCAGTTTTAATATTTATTTTTGGTGCAGGCGAAGCTGTACGCCGAAAATATTATTTTAATACAACTCGCTAACCGTGTTGCTATGGACGTCTTATGAAGAAACAAAATTTAACTTATGTCAGGTTGTAGCTATATACCTTTGTCAGAATGGTAGGAGATTTTCTACTTCTCCCATTTATCTGGCATCTGTTCTTTGAAAATAAGTGGTGTTACCTTCTAATAGTTTGTATGTAGGGCATGACATTAAAACCAACTTTAGGATTATATCGCGTTTATTTATTACCAATTTTATTAATCTCCCGACGTTTCGAACTCTTTACAGAGATCATTTTCACGAGTGATGAACAAAAAGATGGTATCTGTTCAAAAGCTATTTTCATTGATACAGAGAGCACCCACTTTTTGGAAATAAAAAATCTAAAAGTTGATGTTAAAAATATGATTTTTACTATTGGTAACCCATATCAGACCATGAAACAAAAATTAAATATTTATTAACAATATATATTTACTAAAGAAAAAGTTTAATAATTAAAAATAACAACTGTTACCTATTAAATCATACAACAAAGGATCTGTACAAACCAAACTTTTTTTTTAGTAAATATATCTTTTTTATTTCCAAAAAGTGGGTGCTCTCTGTATCAATGAAAATAGCTTTTGAACAGATACCATCTTTTTGTTCATCACTCGTGAAAATGATTTCTGTAAAGAGTTCGAAACGTCGGGAAATTAATAAAATTGGTAATAAATAAACGCGATATAATCCTAAAGTTTGTTTTAATTTCATGAACGTGATTCGCGAAAGTCTTAGAGATAAATATTGTATGTAGGGGTTTTTGTTTTGGAACATATAAAAGATAAACAACATACAAGGAAGTATCAACCACGTTTCTAAGTCCATGGACGTCGTCGCATACGGTCAGATATTATTAGGTACACCCACCTACCAGTTCGTTTGGATCAAAATAAAATTGACAATAAGCGAAATTCAATCGTTAAAAAGTTTCGGGGTTCTAGCGACCGAGCTCCCCGCTTCTGAATCAAAAAGTAGTGAAATCGATTCGGGGCTTACACCATTGCCTTCTCGAAAGATATATCGATAACTGACGACATTGTGCCCGGTGTATGCAATAGGTTCCGTAACTTATTCCATTTTGGACGTAACGATTCAGTGAGTCGAGTTTTAAAGCTGCTGCCTACACTTTCTGGTAAAGAAAAGCATGAAGTTACGTACATATTATGTAATAATTTTCCAAATACGACAAGACGCTCGGCTACGTTCAGACACTAATTAACAATTCAATCTATTAATTATCTATCTATTTATACTTATATCATAGTAGACAAGGCCATGCCTGTTCATTGGAGATATTTTAGAAAAACAAATATAAGAGGTTTATTAATAGAGTAACAAAATCCAGAACAAGCATTTTTAGAAGTTCTTCGTTCTCTCATCACCTTTAAACTAGTACACTTTCTTTATTACAGTATTCATCGAGGTCTAGCCTAGGTCTAGATTTATTTTGGGAACTAAATTAATAAAAAAATTCTATAGACACCATCTTATCACAACTCTAGGGAAAATCATCTATCTCGAAACTACTCAACAGATTTTGATGCGGTTTTCGTATTTAATGATCAAGTAATTAATAAAAAGATAAATTAACTACTCAAATATGAAAAATTTTGACATAACAAATAGTAACAATACAACGACTGTTAACTAAATAATATATTTGTCACCATAGATTTATCATAGACCTTAGTAGATGGTACATGTCAGTAAAAATGTACTACTAATCATCACTGACAGCGCAACTGCGAGCTAGCATGTATAAAATTCAACACATGAACAATAATTATGTAAAAGTTGACACTTGGAAGCACTTTTTACGCACACATTGATAAGTCACTTACACATCAACAACCCATTCTTGGTCTTGTTGTTTGGGTGACTTTTGCCGATCTATTATTCTTACATCTATGATTGTCACGATGAGGTTTCGAGTTTAGAAAACCACGTGGCAGAATACAAGACGTCAGACAACATAAACATACCTACTTCTCTGTCTATGATTCAACATGGGCTGGCTGGCGTAGCAACAACGCAGTCCATTATAGCTGATTGAGCACGCTTATTACGAGTGTCGACCGTGGGCAGAGATTGTTTTATATTTGAGTTTTATATACACCCACGTCACCTCATCTGTTATGGCCTCTTTGAAAATATGACGTTTGATAGGCTCTTAAATTTTCCATGTCAATTCGCTAATTTTCGAGATAATTGCAGTATATACGTATAGTCTTGTGGTCTAGTGGTCGAGCTCCTCGCGTCTGATTCTGAAGTCGTGGGATCGATTACGGGCTCACATTAATTCATGATTTCATTCGAAGTTTTATGCGATTAATATCGATGACTGACAACTTTGTACCCAGTGTATGGCAATGAATTCGCCACCTATTCCATTTGGGACATAACGTAACGATTCGGTGAGTCGAGGATTAAGAACCGCTGCTTACCTACGGGTAGAAAATAGTCGTGAAGTTATTTTATGTTACTTGAAGTATCAGACTACATACTACAAATCTTCGAACATGTACAGGAATTTTTTTTTTTTTCTAGCCTTAGACTCGGTTATTTCGGTATAATGTTGAGAAGTTAGCAGAGTCAGGATCTTCGCAGTCTGTCATTGTCCTTCCACTGTCTCCAGCCACTTCTGATTTAGTACCAGCAGTTGCTAGAAAAGGTTATATAAGTATCTACTTATAAAATATGATGATATTGTAATTCTTCTCAAGTCTTCTGTCAAAAGTTTGACAGAGTAATGATGGGCATTGCAGGCGTAGCATTAATATCCCATATTGTGCTTTGTTCTTTCTGCCTACCCCGCATGGGATTTTGCGTGAAATTATGTATGTACTAAAGTTAAAAAATCAATGCTAAAATTGCTAAATGTGTAATACATATGTGTACTCTAATAAAATATTTATTTTATTTGTAATGATTAAAAAAGTGTATATAAAATAAATAATATCTCTTACACGCTTAAGATATTTTTAAACGGCGCCACATATTTAATCTATTTATATACAAATAAATATAAAAAATCGTTCATTAGTCTTGCTTAAACTCTAGAACCACAGACAATCGGCCCACAAGTTTGTCACCAAATATTTCATTCAGCGAGCCAACGTCTTTACCTATACCTTCGTTAATTATGAGCATGAAGATAAATAATATCACCATACGCGTGTGTTGAATTAATTACACATCATAATATATTTATGATCACGTAAAACTAAAACTCAATACCTATGAGGATAAAAACCTTAATAAAATTAAATATTTATCGGCGATAAAATAATTAAAATATATCTATCTATCTCTAATACTTTGATAGTATCGGTAGTCCTATTGTCTAGCACTCCCACACTAAATCAAGAAGTCGTGGGTTCCAATCCGGGCTCACACCAATGACTTTTCGAAATACTATTCGAAAGTTATGTGTGATAAATATCGATGACTGAAAACTTTGTGTCCGGTATATCGCAATAGGTTCGCTACCAATTCCATTTGGGACGTAAACATAACAGCGAGACGAGGCTATAATGCCCGCTGCCTACGCCTACGGGTAGAAAAAGGCGTGAAGTTATGTTAAGTCACAATATGTTATGTTATTTACTTGTAACTAGCTGACCCAGCGAACATTGTTCCGCATTAAAAGTAATTTTTACAGCGCTTACACTTAAAGTGCTAAATTTCGAAAGTTATTACTTTTTTCTTTGCATTATACAAACAAACCACCCAGTTGACACCCAATCTGTTAAAATAAACCGCATCAAAATCCGTTGCGTAGTTTCTAAGATCTAAGCATATAAGCGGACAGACAGTAGAAAGCGACTTTAGTTTATACTATGTAATTATATATTTTGCACATATAAGTACTTATAAGTACTATTGGACTATTTATAACAGTCATCATTATAGTCTGATCCAGAATGCCTCAACATACGCAGGTAGGTAGGTAGATTAGTTTTTGTCGGTCGAACGTGAAGTGGCCTCCTCAGCACCAGTTAAAATAGTGCGCTCCGCGAGTAGTGTGTGAAATAATAATAAACAGTCTTGGAACATTTTGCTTTTTTTAATCCAGTCATAAAGTCTACTCACATTAAAATATTGCCAGATAATAAATATAAAAACAGGTAAGATTTTTCTTTAAAATTAGATGGTAGTTTCATTTTTTATTTTTTTATTTATTTACTGGTGAATTTTGTTAGGTACTAAATTTCTTATCATCAAAATTTTACGTTTTCAGTAATCCATTAAAGATTATGGACTTATTCAAGATTAATATATTCCTAATGATATACACTATATTCCTAATGATTAGTATCTCATTAATTTGTTGTTGTGTTTAATATTATTTTGGTCATTGGTTTTTTTTTTCTTTTTGAACATGTAATAAAATTATTTGCTAATATGGATTTCATATCCCCTTATAGTTAGTGAGTCGAACTTACTGAATCTAAGATCTTGAAATAAAAATGTTGATGTGAATAAAAATCGATTAGTCAGATCGATAGCCTAGTGGTGTAGCATTTCAAACTTCAGATTAAGAGTTCTCGGGTTGAGTGGGTGATTAACTTTTTTAATTATTTATAGGATTAACATTTCCATCGATTATTAGAGGTATGTGTCAATACCTTCTTTTAAATAATCTAATTTCTCTTTTGTATAACACTTAAAGGTACCTAACTTTACTATTTTCTCATAGATAATAACCTACTACTACTGATAATAAAATTGTTATCTCACGATAACTTAGTACATACGGAGAGGAAATTTTTGTCCAGTAACTAACTAGCTGACCACGGGCACTTCGCGCCGCCATTCTTCTAGTTAGGTTCTCGTGGCTGTTCTATTTTATTTTATGAATTTTATAGTACACATAAACCTTACTATAGAATCGTTCTATATATTACTCAAATCTCAATTACTATATGTTGTATAATTTGGGAGATATAAGCAAACATACGAACGACTTAGTTTAATTTAATACTATCTAAAAAAATATCAAACGCGGACGTTGCTAGCTATGTAAATAAATTAGGCCGATACAAAAAGTGAATATAAAAATAGCACAGACGAGAACTGACGTTGAAATTATGTTTAATTTTAAAACCGGGTTAGATTCTATACACTAACACGACCATGTTTAGTATTCGAAACTAAAAATGGCGTGTAAAGTACTATTGTATTATAATATAACAATAATATTGTATTTGGAATTTGATTTATTGTAATATTTTTTTAACGATTCCAAATTACAACATCAAATCGATAACTATATTTGGAAAATCGATATTTTGCATCGACTTGATAGAATTTAATTTTATTGTTTTTGTTTATTTGGGTATGCAAGATTTTTTTATTTTGAAAAGATTTTATTTGCTTAAGTTGGCGCTAGGTGGCGTTAAATTGAAATATATTTATATATTTTCGCTGTTTGATTCCGCTAGGTAAAATATTGTAATCTAATATTATTCGTTAAGTTAAATCTCAACAAGTCACAAGAGGTTTTTAATATACTAGGTACTAGATAATCTGGAATAAGAAACACCTTCGTATGCTGTTCGTATCTGAAACGCTGACCTGAAAAGCAATGAACAGCCTGTGTAATAAAATAACTAGTTCATTAATGGTTCAATACTTTAAATTATGTAGTCTTTCATTGAAAACAGAAGCGATAAAATACTTTGAGGTCGTGGAAACATAACATAATACATCACTTCACGCCTTTTTCTACCCACAGGTGTAGGCAGCGGCTGTTAAGCCTCGTCACGCCGTTATGTTTACGTCCCAAATGGAATAGGTGGCGAACCTATTGCCATACCGGGCACAAAGTTTTTTTTTCAGTCATCGGTATTTTTCACTCATACCTTACAAAAAGTTATTGGTGTGAGCCAAGATTCGAACCAGCATTAATCTGTGTATTAAGTAATTTTGCAACAAATTAAAAAAAAAAACTTTTTTCACTGTGTTATGGAGCTCGCAGCATGCTTTTGAAACTATAATTCTTGGGTTCCAATCCTGGGTCCCATCAATGTGTTTTCGCAGTTTATCTGTAATATACCTGTACCTAGGTATGAACCGATCTACTGATCTACGAGTTCTATTTGGTCATGGAATGTGTGTCTTGGGCGTCCTTCACTCCTACATCCCTCCGCTTTTACATTGTATATCTACTTAGTGATAGCGAATACCAACTGTATATCGATATCTATATTTAAATAAATGTACTCTGTAATGACCTTGGTTAAAAGTACATTAAATATAATAGTGATAATTCTTTCGAATTAATTAATTATTTATATAATACTTGTTGATCCAGCTAACTTTGTTTCGCTTGAGATGAAATAAAAATAGTAATATGGGTGATCCCTTTTTTTTTTATTTTTTTTTTATTTTACGCGAGGAAATGCTTTATGCACACCCCCCGCCTGGGGACGGCAAGGGATAGTGTGGGACTCCCAAAACAGTAAACTGAAATCCGATCCTTGGGTTACCCACTAAAATCTCGCGGCGGCCCTCCTCCGGCGTTGGGGTGATCCAGGATTCGGATAAACCCCTCTGGTCCACCCCGCCGTCGCCCCCCCTCTGTTACGAGGGGGTGCTCATCCTCGGGGAGCCTCGGAGAGGCTCCCCCGGGCGGGGCGGCTCCGACCGCGCGCTGTAAAGAGGCGCGCGGCCGGTGGCGCCCCCGACGACCCTCCCCGGCCGCACCGGGAGGTCATCCTTCCCGGGCCGCGACTCGGGCGCACCCGCGGGGTGTGCGCCCTCGCGGCCCGTCGGCGGCGGCGATCACTGAGCTCGCCGCCGCCGCCTTCGAGCGGGATCGGCTCTCTCCCGATCCCGCTCGGCGGCCTCCTTCTGGAGCATCACTGCTTCGCAGAAGGAGACCACAGCCCTCCACTCCTCCTCGCCCGCCAGCATTGCCGCGACCAACGCCGGCGGGGACAAGTCTCGCCCGATCCCGTCGACCAGGACTCGGCGTTCGGCCGCCCAGGCCGGGCAGACCTCCAGCGTGTGCTGGGCCGAGTCCAGGTCGGATGCGCAATGGTGGCATCTCGCCGTCTCTTCACGTTTTATTCGACTCAGATACTCACCGAAGCACCCGTGCCCGGTGAGTATCTGAGTCAACCTGTAGGTGACAGTGCCCCATTTACGGAGCACCCAGGCCTCGAGGTGGGGCAGGACGGCTCCGACGGCGCGTGAACGCGTACCGCCCTGGAGGACCAGCGCATCGCGCCAGTCCCCCAGGACCCGCCGGAAGGCCTCCCGCCTCCGCACTTCGTGTCCCCGCGCGTTCCCCCCTCCCCGGCCGAGATCGTACGCGGCTGCGTACATCTCGGCCAGGATGATGAAGGGGGGATAGCTCGCGAGGACCGTCGCCGCAATATGGGTTATCCCTAAAAGATTGACATACACCATCGCGACCACTTTTTTGTTGACCTTTTCAAGTTGCTTAATAATGAATGAAGTACATTGTTTTGATTTATCACTTATGGTTCAGCCAGCGTTTGTAATTAAAGTTCTAAATCTCAATAATTATAACTTTTTCCATAATAAATAATACATGAAAATCTGTTAAAAAAACCCGCATCAAATTCCGTTGCGTAGTTTCAATGATATAAGTATAAAAGTGGACAGGCAGAGGAAAGTGATTTTATAAACAATGACAAAATATGTATAAACTTTCGAGATCATAATATCATGATAAGAGGAATCATGAGAATTCATTAATTTAGTTAATTTTCAGTCAATTGAACTTCTTGTACCTACATAATTGATAATTTGGTAATTATTGTACTTTATAATTTCACACCTTTTATATATGTAGGTGTTATTAGTAGCAATTCTTCGTATTGCCGAATGGATTATCTATTTATTACAATGTGATCGGTAGGTAATTGTTGGTAGTTTATAATATCACTCATCGCTTAGCTATAAAAATAAATGAAAATCGTTTGAAGAGAACCATATGGATGCAGTTTGCTTGAATAATATCTTTTACTCACATCAAAGACTAAACAAATTATAAAGATAAAAGCTTTAGTAATAATAACTGGTTGTCAAGATTAGTCCAGTGCTCTCGCACACGGCTTCTGATCCGGAGGTCCAGGTTCGAATACAGACCCGGGCTCACACCAATGACTTTTCGAAATGGTTTTCGGAAGTTAAGTGTGATAAATATCGATGACTGAAAAGCTTTGTGCCTGGTATGGCAATAGGTTCGCCACCTATTCCATTTGGGACGTAAACATAACGGCGAGACGAGGCTTAACAGCCGCTTCCTACACCTTCGGGTAACAAAAGGCGTGAAGTTATGTTATGTTATGTAATTTTAAAAAAAATACCTATAGTTTTTAAATTTGATAAGACTGTAATGTCTAAAATTTATTGAAATAGGTACTGTGGTTTTTGGATTATACCAAACAAACAACGTAACATATAATTTGTATATTATATTAATGACTAGCTGACCCGGCAAATTTAGTTTTGCCCCGGAAGCAATAAATAAAATATTCTTTCTAAAAAATATTAGGAGTAACTTAGTCACTTTTTATTACACCAGCTACCTGACCAATAAAAGTCACGTCAAAACCGGTCCAGCCATTTCAGACATTACCCGGAACAAAACTTTGACTGATTGACTGATTTGTGCCCGATATGGCAATAAGTTTCCTACCTATTCCATTTGGGACGTAAATATAACGGCGAGTTTACGAGGTTTAATAGCCGCTGCCTATAACTTCGGGTAGAAAAAGCGTGAAGTTATGTAATGTTAGCTTCTCTAAGAGTAACAACTTACAAATTATAATGTCAAATATCTTTATCTTAAATAACGGTAAATCATTGAATATGTTGTAAAGATATTTAACCGTGAAACAGCTGAACTTAATATTCATTAGTAACACACTGTGAAGTGACAAATCAAACAAACGCTATTTATATTGTCCTTCAAATGGAACGTGTAATGTCATCACATATACGAGTGTGCTCGTAAAAAAAAAAAATTACAGTAATAGCTCAATGTAAACGAACGTAAGAAATACATACAATATGTACTAGAAGTTGTGTTTGTCGATGTGAATTGTTTACCTATTGATAGTTCGCGGCGACTTCCCATTGGTTAATATTTCAACCAACACACAAATTTGTCTATAATAAGGTTCTTGATTAAATATAGAACCACGAGGTATAAATTGACAGGAATCCAAACGGTATAAGACTTTTCCATAGTATTAATGTACACAATAATAAACGCAGATCTTAGTTCTCTTTTCTGCCACAATCTGCGCTAGGATTTCGGACGCACCAACGACTACGCACGCACGTCGCACTTAGAGCTTTCAACGGCGAAAAATCTTCCCGCGTAAGGATTTGAACGAGTGCTTTCCGAAAGCGCCCTCTAACGGCAAAAATACGTTCCCCTAAAGAGAGAACCTTCATTCAACTCCTGAGTTTCTATACTTCGTGCGACATCCGTACGAATCCACTAGAGCTGCTATTAAAATTTTAATTTGATAAATTAATTTTATATAATAATGTACCTACCTATAAAAATAAAATCGGAATGTCTATACTCATGCTATGTTGTAATATAAAAATAAACCATTTATACTACGCTTATCTATATACAACAGTTACAAGTTTTCGTCGTCAGTATGTTTGATAAGTCTAACCTCTGATATAACGGGACCGATTTAGACACTTTCACGAACAAGAAAAATATTCTACTCATTTTATTTTAGAAATTAGGATGCCTCGAAACACCTAGTAATAAAAACAACAGTTAAAATTAGGTGTGTTTTAAATACACAATTCACCCATCAATGTCATCTGCATAGGTTTATAAGGCAAAGAAATTACTACTATTATACAGTTTGTGTTAAAAAACGAAAATATTTGATTTAGGTGAAATCAAAATTATTTTATTAATGTACTTGGATCGCCCGTTTTATATTTATCTAAATTCCTTCTTTAAAAAGAAGAATACAATTTATTAATAAAATTATCATTGAACTCGGTTCATTCGTTTTAAGGTGTATCTATTAGAAATACTTACTCTCGGTGTTACATAAGAAAATTTGAATTATTGGTGGTTAATTGGAGGTAATCGAGAAACCTCTCCTCTCTTCCTCCGCCATAAATGTCCCTTTTTACATGCTATAATTCATACTTTATAGTAATATATAGGTACCAAAGAGGTACCAAACTCAAATGTGATTTGTTTTTAACAAATTTTATATCGCGATAGTAGTGTACTCTATGGCCACATGGCGAAATCATTTGTCTGCAACAAGCAAACTAGCGAAAAATTTTGTTAGTTTTGCTATTCTCTACTAGATGTCGCTAACTCGAATACTTTGCAAAATGACGTTTTAGTTTTCATGTTCAATATGAGTATAGACCACACTTAAATATTTTATTTAATTAATATTATGATTATTTTGATAATAAATGATTGTTTAGTCCCGTATTATCTTCTCTCTCTCTCTCTCTATCTATTATCTTATCTGCTCGTCACTAGATGCCACTACTTACAGTTTACATAAATACGCGTAACCTACGCCAAACAGATGGCGCTGAATGTTTCTAAAGTCTACTTAGCATCTACATAATTTCCATTTTTATTTTTTCTAGTAGTTTTTGGGTATTACTACATTTGTGTAGTAATACATTTGTGACACCGAAACTATGTTAATTGTCATATTACCACATTAAGTTGTAATATCTACTTTACAAAAGTACGTTTATGTTAGCCCTCAGGATAGAGAAATTCCTTAAGGATAGGTATGTAATTATATAGTTTTATCTCAGTATCATCCACGTCCATGACCGTAGCTATGATAAAGAAAGGCATCCTCCTATCTATTTTATAAGATGAAATAGACAACAAACGTTTACTGTATATATAATTAAAAAATAACTAAGCAGTTTATTGCTCTAAGTTGTAATTATTAATTACGTTAGTCGCAAGCGTATTATCCACAGAGACATAATAACAATAACACAATCTATTTTCGGCGGTTGCTTCTTAATTTAGCGGAGTTTCTGCAAATGTGGGTTTAACACTAATTTAAACTTCCACAACAATAACACAAACAAACCTCATTAAATTGGAAAAAAATATGTGACTCAAACAAATAATGACTTTTTTTTTTTAGTTATATTGTATCTCAGTGGGAGTCTGTAATTTTTCTGAGTATATGCCGTGACGAATTAACGATCACGATTGTAAAATATGTAAAACCCCTTTGGACGGGATGTAGAACAACTGTTTGAAGTATGACGCCATTGTTGTTCCGTGTTAGCGCGCGGCGCGGCGTGGCGTCGCAATCGGTGACGTCGCTGTACAAGTGACGCGTGCTATCAAGGTCACTGGGAAACGACTCGATTATGCGCTTACGTTTATTACGTGAGATTTTTATTCGAGTAATTTTAAACTCGTTTCGTAGATCGATTTAAAATGTAGAGAAGTTACTTAACTATGATGATTTTATTATAACTTTAATTAAAAAGACTTTCAATATAAGATCGTGTAGAAGTCGCATAATTACTTATTAAATATTACGAAGTGCAGTAACATCTGCCAAAACCAATAATTATTTAAATTATAATCGGTTGAATAGTTCCGGTGCGAGTACGTTACAAATAAAGTAATAGTCATCATTATATTAGCAGAGATTAGTAGTAGGGATGTCTTAATCAAGTTTCGTTTAAAACCGCAGAGAAAAGCTTCCATATGAAAAATAAAAATTATGAATGAAATGTCTCAAAACCGATAATTCAATTCACAAAAGAAAATTCACAACAAGCAACTAGTATTTTTCCCGATTAGCTCCTTGTGTCTGAAGGATGTATTTAAAAGATATATTTATAAAATTGCAAGGTATTTCTTTTTTTATAATATTAACCGTTGAGATGTCGATGTCGTTTCGCTGCAAGGAAGTTCGTCCGTTCCAGCGGATGTGACCTCGCTATCAATTAATATAATTACATCAATAAAGGTCAATGTTCTGTTGCTATAAATAAGGATAATAGTGAGAATTATATAATACCAATTTAAGGTACTATTTTCCTGAATGACTGGTTACGATCACATATAAAATATCACTATAAATATCCAACTAACTAATCTAACTTCACGCCTAACACCCTAATGGGGTAAGCAAAAGGAACTATATGTTATATTTACAATATAGCCTTATAGTCCGGATTTTTATAGAATAAGTATGTATTATTTTATTTAAGATGGCTTTTACCATATCGAGTAAAATAAGTTTTTGAAGACTTAAAAATACTGAGGTCATAGAGAGTTGAAAGTCACCTTAAATGATTTTGCGTCATGGAAATACCATAGTATCATAGGATCTTGATTATTCATATAAGTATTACAAAATTTTATTTCGTCACGAAATCTCTCAAATTTTTCCATCGGAGTGAACATGCCTTCTTTTTATAATTGCCTTGACATCAATGATTAGGATTCCAAGAGAAGTTTCTTCTTCCAGCATCTCTTATTGGAGTTGTAGTCTGATTGTTCTCGCTCTATCAAACTGCTGCTTACCATCAGGGGGCAAACATTCCCCACTCCTTTGAAAACTTTTTCACTTCTCCTTGAAAATGGGTGTGTACTTCTTGCTTTATCTTAAAAATGATAGTGTGATGGTTTCTGGCAGGATTCAATGTGCCAACATACTTGAAGATTTTTTTATTATTCTGGTTTAAGAGGGCAAACGAGCAAGTGGGTCACCTGATGGTAAGTAACTTCTCACCGATAAATACCGTGGCGCGTTGCCGTCCTTTAGAGGTAAAAGAAGGGAAAGGAAGGGGAAAGGGAATCGGGCCTCCGGATACCTCTCTCACCTTAAGAAACGCGGCACGAGCCACTTCACGTTGATATTCCGAGAGTTCGTGGTATTTCACCGGTCGAGCTGGCCCATTCATGCAGCGAACTGCAAGACTCTACCACTGTTGATTATGTATTTTAATAACTCAAGTTCAAGAGAATCCGCTGCACGTTGACTCATCAGCTATTATACATACATTTGCATAATTATGAAACGAACGGAAACCAACATTCAACGGTTTTCCCTCTCATTGGAATGGAATATAATGGGATATTATGGAATAATTTGACACCACTCACTTGACTAAGCACCAATTGACTAAGCAGGTAGTATTCCATAGCCGTATTATGTACCGGGTATTTCAAATAACCAATTTTAACCAGACAATTTGATGTTTCATATTCAATTCTGGTAAACGTATCTCCTGCTGAACGGAGGTCGACGGGTTCAATGTCCGCTAGAGTATAAAGGAATGGAAGTTTCTCTGAGGTCTGGAAGTTTTTCTACACATTGTTAAACTTATTAACAATGTGTAGAAAAACTTCCAGAATAATAAAATAAATCTTGACATGTATTGGTGGCCCAGTGGTACGAGCACACGACTTCTGATCCAGAGGTCCGGGTTGGAATCCTCACACCAATGACTTTTCGAACTTGTTTTCGGAAGTTAAGTAAGATAAATATCGATGACTGACAATTTTGTGCCCGGTATGGCAATAGGTTCGTCACCTATTCCATTTGGGACGTAAACATAACGGCGTGACGAGGCTTAACAGCCGCTGCCTACACCTTCGGGTAACAAAAGGCGTGAAGTTATGTTATGTTAGTGACTAACCGATTTCACCAAGTTGACATTTGCGTAACAATGATAAATAAGGGATCCGCTTTTAAGGGTAGTACAAGATGATATCAAGCTTCACGAATGGGCTATCTTACTGAAGTAAAAGAAAATAAAAAGCATTACTAATGCTTGTATTTCGACAATGCTGTAATGTCGATCACAGATATACAAAAAATTACATTATCAAACCATAATACATAGTATGCCTATCTAAAATTAACAAATAAGAATTATATTCTTCAGAATTCAACAACCTTATAAGTAGGTATGTTATTATTTTTAAATTGTACGTTTAGTATAAATATTAAAACGGAAATAAAAATTGTCTTCTGAACCTAAACTGAATATCAGATTCAGGTGATATATTTATCACAACCATCAATTGCGGTCATAGTTGTTGACAAAATACATTTTAAACTAGGTATTTTGTTTTAGACATAGCGCGCTCCATATTTTTAGCTCCAACTAAATGCTTGTGCTATGGATACTAGTTATTGGATATTGATACATATATATATTTCTTTTGTAAATACATACTTATAATACATAGAAAAACACCCAGACGCTATACAAACATTCACGCTTGTCACAATTATTTGTACTCGGGTGGGAATCAAACCCGTTAAACTCGATTCTGTAGTCGGTAGCTTTGCCCATGCACCACGAGGCTCACCAATTCAGTTTAAAATGTACATCTCTAATCTCCTCGAAAGTGTAGCCATCTGTATTTTCACTCGTCTTGGTGAAATATTAGATCCCAAATTGGAATATTTTACTTTAATATTGCATTCACTTGTTTCAATGGACTATGGAATATTTTGCAATTTTGAATTTGAATTTCGAATGACCACGTTCTACGTCTATACGTCACTATATATGGAATTATTATTTTATTTAATTCCACTATTTACCTGTTCCAGTGGAATGGTATGCATCTTATGGTGCCAATGTCGTGACCTAATAATCCCATAGGAATCGTACTTTGTATTCATTTAAATCGAAATTATTCGTCACAAATGAACGAGAACTGATTATTATTGCTGTTCGTTCCAAGATCAATGACGTTAAAATGCCATTGCAATTGTTTATAATATTTTACCTGTTGATGAGTTGAATTTTCTTAGAGGTGCAATAGAGAATAAAATAGGGAACGGGGAATAATAATTTATTTATATTATTTACTTATAATTACATTTTTGCAATGAATCGTGCCATTTTGCACGTGTACAACTGTGATGTTTTGTTTATTACATATTAATTTATTGTTTAACAAATCTATTCTTGAAAAGTAAATACATATGTACACTATAAATGTTTTGAATAATAACAATGACAGACAGTCAAAAAAACAAATTATCAAAATATATATATATATAATGTCTTTTTATTTTATTTTTTTACGTGGGTACGTATTTATCCATTTTTTTAGTTGTTAATATAGTACTTAACGTATATACTTTAATAAGAATAACTAGTTGACCCGGATAACTGTAATCCGCATCAAAAGTATTAATGGAGTAAATTTTGGATTTATCACTTTTTATTTGCTACATTATATATGAATTTCAAATAAAAACCGCTCCGTTGACACCCTCTATCTAAAAAAAAAATACCGCATCACAATCCTCTGCGTAGTTTTAAAGATAACAGCTGGCGTATTATGAACTCTTCATTCCAGCCAGCTTACGCGCAACCTTGCAAATTCGTATTTTCAACGACTAATTTCAGCTAGTCGGTCACGAGTAGTCACTGACATATTTACTCTAAATTCGATTTATCGATGACTAATTCCATTTAGTCAGTCTTGACTAGTCTAGATTAGCTGAAATTAGTCGTTGGAAATACGAATTCGCTCGGCAGCGAGCAAGCTGGTTGGATTTAAGAGCTCATAATACGGCCCCAGACAGCGATAAGCGGCTTTGTTTTATGCGACGTGAGAGACAATCTTCATTATCATGGTATAATTTTAAAAACAATAGATATATGCTCCTATATTGATACAATGAAGGAGAAAGTTTTATTTATCTCCCTGTTTTTAATCAATAAGTGTCAATAATAAAGAAATCATTTAAACTAAACAACAATTGATGTCTACTTGGATTCCAATCTGTCACTTCACGAACATAACTCCGCTGCCAAATAAATCGTTAAGTTATCGAGAATACTTCGATTAACTAATATAATTATTTCTAATTCGAGAAGTGTGTGTTTATGGCGTTTATTAATAATAATAATAATTATTAATTATACCCCAAACTATTGGTATTTATTTAATATTATTCAAATTTTCCTCCTTCCGATTCACTACTAAACCAGCTGCCTCAAATATTTTTACTCGAATATGTTTCCGTGGCAAATGATTCATTCATTTGATCATTCATTTGTAATATTGAATGAATATATTTTTTTACAATCAAAGACTCGTATTCTTAAACTACATATTTCCGATAACAACATGTAATTAGAACGTTAATTAGTTATGTAAACTATTAATAGAAATTATAATTGGAATAAGTACAAAATAATAACGTCAAAACAGCTTCATGCCAGTTATCTTGTGGCAGGTAGCAATAACAAATTTAGCAACTGGGATTTCTTACATACGATCAGCTTAGTTCCGGCTGGTCGGTGTTAAAAGTGAGAAAGAATGAATGATGCAAGATTGACTTAGCAGATATACAGTATAAAACCGGACGGATGAAGAGTCGAGACAGTTATGACACACTTTTAATGACCAAATTGAATATGTCAATGACAAGAGTTATGAAAACGGAAGAAGCAAGTGATGTCTTATAGCGCTCTGTTAACACTCAAGCGGTTCTTGGCGTGAAGCTAACTATGTATTTAAGTACATCCGGCCAAGGATTAATATGTCCACGTTAAAAATAACTAAATCAATATCGGAATGGAGATGCTTTAAAAATAGCACAGTACAGTAAGAATATACAGTGGGATGATGTCATAGTTATAGTATATTAAATATTTGTATAACTATGTTAAGATGACAAATATGAATGTCATTTAAACAAATATGAATTGAACAGTGGTAGCGCCACATAGTTCACTGCATGAATGGGCCGGCTTGACCATTGAATTATGAGAACCTATAAGAATGTCGTTAAAGAGGGTCCCTCTCCTTATTGCACTCCTGACAGTCCTGACCTGCTTTCTATACCATCATTTAGCCCCGCAACCAAACTGTAACACTATCGGTCTTGCAGATGTTAACGGACGGCGCTTGTCACTTACCTACCCCTAGGTGACCCACTTCTTCATTTTACCCCTATCCCATACAACTATGAGTTATTAGTGGTCAACTAAATCTGAGCACGTGTTTAAAGGAACGCAGCACGCTTCATTTAAAATGATCGCGTACGTGACTTGTGTATGTATGTTCAATATTGAAACATATTTTTTTCTCGGTATATAAAGATTCATTTAATAATTGCTTCAGACTCAAGTGCTTACGGGACGCCCCACATTCAGTTCCCGGGTACAATTGTACTCATAGCAAATTAAATGATGGTGACGAGAACATTACATCATTACGTTACTCTGTGATTCGAACTAATTACCTCTGATGATAAGTTTGTAATTGTTTGTACTTTGCCCTATTCTAGACGAGTACACAGAATATTACGTACGTACAATAGTCAAAGTTTAATTTATTAACAATAATTAAAATTACAATAACTAGTTGTAAATGTGGTATATTATTTCACACTTACGGTAAACAGAAGGTGTGCTAGCGGAGCGGGCTTATGCTAGAATACGCTGAAAGAATTTGTTGATTGCAAGTACTTATTTAAAGTTGTAAACTATTAAAATATTTAAAAAAAAACATTCATTCAGACTCCAAGTCGGGATCATGAAATGCAAAGTCTGTGTTTGTGTCAACTCGTTAATCCATAAAGACACAGACAGATAGGGAAAACGCAGCTGAATTGGTTATGCAATATAAGTTACATATTAATAAAATTAAACATTGGGAAAAACACAAGGTTATATTTCAAAGGTTATTATTAAATTTAATAGTAAGTAGAGCGTAAAACAAATGTAGTGAAATTAAAATGAATCGTGTTTTAGAATCCGCAATGATCTTATCTATTGTTTAACTAAGAATTACTGATTATTTATTAGGCATGATCTTAAGCGCGTGCGTGTATTTTAACCGCAGAATCGTTACCTACCGTGGCTACACGAACGATTTTCCAAACGGCTTTTATATCCTTTTCATATAAAAAAATGTGAATTAGAATTACTAACTACAATTACAAATGCTATATCTAGACACAGACAGACAAGACCTGCTGTTAAGTTACCAGCGCCGTCCATGGACACCTGCAACACATATAGTGTTCCAGTTGCGTTGCCGACCTTTGACAGGATTGGGCATCCGAGCATATTATGGATAGGGAGTGGTGTCAGGAGTACTTTACTTATACTTTTGAGCATCCTTATATCCTGAAGCCATTTTCTATACACATTTAAAATTATGTATTGGATTATCATTTACACTAAAATATTTATATGTTTCAATAACATAAATGGCTACTAGTGCAGTTGTAAATTAAAACTATTCTTGAGAATTGTTCATATCATTCAACCGGTCCATACTAGTATATCAATATCTCATGACGTTAATGATTTTTATGACAATTCATAAATCCATAGTCACCATAAGCAGATGTGACTATGACGATACATTGGAAAAGGAGACTGGGCCTGGCCCGGACACTGATGAGTTTGGACTGAACACGTGCTGGGTTTTAGGTTTTCATTCATATCATTAACGAGAAATCTTAGTCACAATTGCCGAAATTTATACCTATATACGCACAAAAGTCCTACAGCCAGATATCTCTCTTAAGGAAAATGAAATAGAAAAGTTATTTATGGAGATGTTTTTTTTTTCTTTCCTCGACTCCCACTTCCCTTAATTTATACCTATATATACTTAGCAATTCAATTTCCTTGCTTTCCTATCTGTATAGTGCCGACAACAATTATTTCCATAATTTTACATAGACACTTGCATTCAGTTCACTTTGAAATAAATAAATTTATTTATTTTGACTCTCGCTGACCCCGTCGAAAACAAGCTTATAAGGAAGGAAGTTGAATTGAAAGAGAGTGTCGGTATAGTAAGAAATTTTACACCGACACTTTCTTTCAATGTCGGTGTAAAAGTTCTTAATTTAACACCAACACACCAGCAGCCGGCTCGAGGCATGCTCCGATGGTTCGGAATAAATTGATGAAGGAGTAGAGGATGGCCAAGACACATATTCCATGACCAAATAGAACGTGTTCTGGAGGAAGGTGATGTCAGGAGCCTCAAAAATCGACGACCAAAAATATATTTAAAATCTTATCGATTTTCAATTTAAACTGGTTAAAATAGTCAAGTGAATCGATATTGGGATTTTTTTTATACAAGAACTGGTTTCAAGCGATGTCTAACTTATGTAACCATGCAAACCTGTAAGAACTGTTTGAGTCATAAAACTAAACTTGAGACGTCACCTTGTTAAGGTACTTTCACGAGATGGATACCATCTACGGGAACACTGTGAGATGGAATGTTCCACTTAGTCAGCATCCCAGGGTATTTCCAAATACTTTGCGACTAACTCATTGAGTGCTTTTTGATCTGAGTCAAAATTTAACTAACATATTTAGCGTGTCGGTTGATCTTTCAGTGTAATGCATTTTGCTACAGTTTACACGGAAATGAAAGTGCATTCTTGCACACTTACTTTTGTCGTGTTCAATGTAGCTTTTTTCTTGTTGTCGACGACTTAAAAACCCAGAGGACATTACTTAACTCAAAATTTTGCATATATTTTCCTCGTATGAATATGAATTTCTAAACTGATTTGCTAGCTAATCCTCCGAATTGATTACTACTGTATTACATGGTTATTGTACAGAAGACACAATTTGCTTTGGTTAAAGCCCAGATTTTAAAGTAAATGCTTCAAGCTAAGGTCAATTTTAATAATAGTTTAAAAATCATTCAATATTATTATAAAAAATATAACATAACTTCACGGCTTTATTACCCGAAGGTGTAGGCAGCGGCTGTTAAGCCTCGTCTCGCCGTTATGTTTACGTCCCAAGTGGAATAGGTGGCGAACCTATTGCCATACCGGGCACAAAGTTTTTCAGTCATCGGTATTTATCACACTTAACTTCCGAAAACAATTTCGAGAAGTCGGTGTGAGCCAGTGTCAGGATTCGAACCCGGACCTCTGCATCAGAAGCCGAGACTTTATTTTATATACAAATGATTTTATTTTACCTGGATGTCATAAAAATATTCATGAATTCAATGAATTTACACTAATTTAGTGTAGACTAATTATTAAGTTTGTTTACCTTTTTGCATAAAAAGTTCTATGACCTTAATACGAGGTAAATCATCTCAAATATTTCATTTATTTGTGGTAAATAAATAAACTAAATAAAAAATATCGTTTGTTTTGAACTTAAGTCAATTTCTTATCATCATACTTTTGTCGGAAAGGTTAACACACACCCTTCATGGTTAATATAAAACGTCTGTCTTGTTGATTTTTTTCAGCTTGTACATTTTAGGTTTTATTAAAAAACTATTTACTAAGTTGCTACTTATAATAAAGGCGATAATTTGTGAATGATTTTTAGTTATTCCTATGTATGTTACTGAATTTGAGGCTACGTATTGGTTAGAAATGGGTATGCAGATGGAATTTATAGGATTATAGGCTTTTCATTTCAGGAATTTTCTCTAGGGATTTTAAACTTTTATAAAGATTATAAAATATATAGATTTTCAAATTGAAGTTTAATATTAATGTAAACAAACCTGTTTGTTTTTATTTATGAAAAAAAATCTTTTGATTTCGGAACTATACGAGTGCAGACAAGGGCGGTAGGTAATAATTTATGGGCTACCATATTTAAATATCACATTTGAAATTTATTAAATTTCATAATATTTAATTAACCAGCATAACAGTGTTGTGATTCATTGGTGAAAGTGACCTTCAGAATAACATCACTACCACCTCACCTCGTCGCGCAAACAAACAGACTAAGCAAATAATTATATCGTCATGAGTCACTCAAATGTAATTTGATTTGATCTGAAATGCCGTTTTGTTTATTTTGTGAGATCATTTAAATAATATTTCGTATAATAATCTGTGATAGAACTGCTATGTTTTAAACAAATATATTTATCTGCTCTATATCTAAAACTATGTCTGACAACTACGTAAAATTATACTATAATTATCTAAAGTTGATAATAGAAAAACGTCGTATAAACATACAATACAAAAATTGGAAAAACAATTTTGGTCTTAATTACATAACGCTATAAAATATTTAATTTACATTCCATCCTCCTCATCCCAGGCATTTTCTATATAGTCAAGATTTCATAAGAAATTATAGAGCTTTTGGCTCGACCAGTGAAATACCACGACCTCTCAGAAGATCGACGTTAAGTGGCTCATGCCGCGTTTCGTTCCCCAGCCCATCTCTTGTCTATCCTACTTCTTTAAAGGTCGACAATGCAACTGTAACACTATATGTGTTGCAGGTGTCCATGGGCGGCGCTGGTCATTTGCCTTCAGGTGACACGCCTGCTCCTATGCCATAAAAAAAGAATGGAGACAAATACGGTGCAATTTAACAATGTGTAATTTTAGAATCAATAATACATAGGCAAAAACATTATTTGTACTGTATTTGTATTATACTATCTATTAGGCCAGTCTTATTAGACTCAAAATTATACCTCAATAGTCTCGGTGGCGCAGTGGTTGGGCACACGGCTTCTGATCCAGAGGTCCGGGTTCGATTCCAGACACTGGCTCTCACCAATGACTTTTCGAAATTGTTTTCGGAAGTTATGTGTGATAAATATCGATGACTGAAAAACTTTGTGCCCGGTATGGCAATAGGTTCGCCACCTATTCCATTTGGGACGTAAACATAACGGCGAGACGAGGCTTAACAGCCGCTGCCTACACCTTCGGGTAACAAAAGGCGTGAAGTTATGTAGTTATGTTGAAGGCACACACCAGTAATTGTCGCACCAGATATTAAGGGCGTGAGAATACACGTATAACGTATAACGTAGAATACAATATAGGTAGTATAGTATAGGTATTGCTGTACTTTTCTTGCTTCACTATCCTTATCCATCCGCGGGTTGGGACTTTTCTAAACATGATCCACGAGTCAAGAACAGTTAAAGGAAGTTATTTTCATGTTTGATTGCCAATTAATAATGTAATTAATCATAATAATAACTCGTAACTTTCTAGCTAAGCTCCACTTGGCTGTATCAAGGTCCAGGTTTTGTTGTTGCAAGGCAACCAGAGGAGCGACAAGATTCGAACTTCATAACAATCATTCATTTATAATATTTATTATTCATCTATCATCATCAGACTAAGAAATATGAAAAATTCTAAACTTGAACAATTCTTATAAAATTTTATAGGCATATTGGGAAGATCTGAGTAACGAAAAACATTTCTTTTTCATGCCTCACCCCTCTACGATTAACGACTGTTTTCTAATTGTTTGACAAAAACCTTCTTTTTTGGCAACGCAGCGTTTGCTGGGTCAGCCAGTTTATCTATTATCACGTCCAACTGGTTTTAGAGGATTTTTCCACCAACTCTAGCAGTTGATTCCATGGCGGGGATAAATATATATATTATTTATAAATGAAAAATATGCAGGTACAATGTTTTGTTCTTAGCGAAGTTTGTTTTGAGGACCCTACTTTTTTTAAAGTAACAATAGTTCAAAAATGTTTTGTCAGAAGAACCAATGAGGTTGAAACTGCTTTTTACACAATGCTTTAGAAAAAATAAGGCTACATTTGTTTTTATAAAAATTGGGTGTTATTGAAATAGATGTCAACTGTTTATTAGTAGATAATTTATATGCCTCATTATTTATTGAAATATTGTTTTCGTTTTTATTAGATCATTTCTTTCTCTTCATTTTATTTATAATAGCCTTAGTGAAACTCGCGTACGCGTAAAGCGTATTTTTTTTATGCAATTTCATCAGATGTTAAGCTGGCTCGTGATTGAGTAGGTACCTAACAATTATCTAAATATTGTATTAAGTTTTAAATAAATTTAAACACGATCACCTCTCAGGAAATCGACGTAAAGTGGCTAAATGCACGTTTCGTCCGCTGAGAGAGGTATTCTGAGGATGAATGAGCCTCAGAATACCTTTTTCTTGCTCCTCATTCCACTCCCTATCCTATCTGGAAAGCCAACAACGCAACCGGTAACACTACACCCTGTGTCGGAAGTGCCCATGGGCGGTATTAGACACTAAGTGACCCGCTAGATTGTTTGCTCCTATATCCCATAAAAAAAACAATTTGGAATAATATGTATCATTTTTTTAAAGAATGTATGGTATACTGATAGACCATTCATCATTACATAGTATAAAACAAAGTCCCTTTCCGCTGCCTTGTCCCTTATATGCTTATGTCTTTAAAACTACGCAATGAATTTTTATGTGGTTCTTTTAATAAATAGAGGGTGTCAACGGGGTCGTTTTTATCTATAATTCATGTATGATGTAGTAAAGAAAAAAAGATAAATCAAAAATGTACTTTTTTATTACTTTTTATGCGTAACAAAGGTCGCCAGGGCTAGTGTCATATAAAATTTCACACGACCGCTGCGTCATCAGCACCAATTTAACGTTGTATAAATGAAATGTATTACATTTTTTGACCTTTTATTGTCTCTTACAAATATTTAGATACATATCTCTATAGTTTTCACGAATCGGAACTGAATGGAATAGCTTCGTGAATAAAACTTTTGGAACACTGGTTTTTCGGTGTGCGTCATAAAGATTGAGCCACACCATTCGGTGGTCCCATGTGTTAAGAGTCGTGAGTGACGTCATACTGGTTTAAACTTAAAAATCCTTATAATACCAGATACCTACGTGGAAACCAAAACTAATTGGTAATTATTGGAATTAGAACATTTCTATCAATAAAAAAAGGTTGTTAGTGATAGTGCGAACAAATTAATTCTATAAGTCGAGCACAGAGTATGTTATATGGAATAAATATGAGAATGTTAGTGTATTCAGGAAATTAAGTAACTTTTTTTATGTTTAATAAAAAAAAAGTATATTTCAACCAGCAAATAGATGAATAAATAGTCTCGGTGGCGCAGTGGTCGAGCACACGGCTTCTGATCCAGAGGTCCGGGTTCGATTCCTGACACTGGCTCACACCAATGACTTTTCGAAATTGTATTAGTGTTTGGAAGTTATGTGTGATAAATATCGATGGCTGAAAACTTTGTACCCGGTATGGCAATAGGTTCGCCACCTATTCCATTTGGGACGTAAACATAACGGCGAGACGAGGCTTAGCAGCCGCTGCCTACACCTTCGGGTAACAATGGCGTGAAGTTATGTTATGTTATGTTATTAAAATAGATGAAGTTATACAAACGCTTGCAGCAGAAGCTAATTTAACACCTATGTGTAACCTATGGATTAACCCTATAAAATTCCAATAGAAAGAAGTCTATAAATAGTTATAATCCATAAATTTAAAGGCACAGTGAGATTTATTCCGTTCAAAAAGGAGCAATCCGTTAAAAACTCGCTTTACAGAAAGCACCAGTTTTTAGTTTCTGATATAATTCTTAATAAAGTCTACTTTAATAGATTTTAAATGTCATGATTTTTTGGCGTTATTTGCACTTAAGTGTCGGCACAACATGTCATCCTTTCAACCTATCCATGTTGTCAAAAGATTTGAATGTTGTTTTACGACCAGCCGGCCTGACGTCAACTTCTTGGGAATATATTCGTTGGTGGTATAGGGAAGGGGTTGGAAGTAGGATAGGGAATGGAGAGGGGAAGGGGTTGGGCCAACCCATACATGCAGCGAACTGCGTAGTTCTATCAGATTAGATTTTAAGAAAATATTGTCCTGAGATTAACAAGCATGGTTCATTAGAAATATCCTCACCTAATATTAAATATGAATCAGGTATTTCAAACCCAGGGGTTTCCAGCCACGCGTGTTTCAAGATAGCGTTTTGATTCATCTATGAGTTTTCATGTTTACCTAGACATACACAAAAAAAGTCATTATTAACTTTGTGATATCATGCGAAAAGTACAGACGTCAGCAAAAAAAAGGTGTGTGCGATGTTGTCGTGTCGTGGGCTAAGCGTTACCCTATTTACAATACTTTATATGGCGATAACTCAGATAACTGTTTGGTTGGCAAAATACGTAAAACGAGTGCAAATATTAGAAAACACTCGTGACAATGATTTTTGGGAATTGTTTCAATATATTAGGGGCATAATTATCCTCTTAGTTTGAAAGAAAAATCAGTTACCTTTTTAGATTATTTGTATGTACTATAAAAGAAAAATTTTTTCGAAGCTCTATATAGGTGAAATTTTATTCCCATGATCTGTAGTAAGTCCTTGCCTAATTTACTTACATGATATTGAAGTTCTTATTATCTGCTAATATCTATGTAAAATATTGACAGAACTAAATTTGACTTATTTTATTTTTTATTCTATTCAAGGACTTATTTTTTAAATTAATTGTCATTGTTGTTACAATGTTAATATTATTAAATTAATTGTCTGTACTTCTGTAGGTACATCCTATTTGGACTCAGATATTGGATGCATTATTTTATCTTATAAAGAGCACGAAATTTCGGGGAATTATATATTACATTTAAATCTGTTGTCTTTGAAAAAAATTATCACTATTGCGATTGGTATTATATAAATTATGAAAAACTCTCCTTTCTATTGGAAGTCTTATAAAAAGGATAAGATACTAAATAAAAAATGACATATACGTACAGAGCTTCACTCCAAATACCTAGCGGGGTAGACAGAGAACAGAGCGCGAAAAGGCACGATTCTTACTCACCTCACTTACTTCTTTGACTTTCATAACCCCTGTCATAAACGCTTGTCGGTTTTAAAGGTTCCTGACATCACCTTCCGCAAAGACAAAAAAATATAAATTTGGTCATGGAAAGTATATCATGGCCGTCCTCGATTCCTACATCCTTCCGCTTTTGCACTGAATATCTGCTTATTCAACGTTTCATCCATTCTTTCTACATGTTCCAAATATCAGAAAATAACTTTCTAACACTAACACCAACACTCTCTGACAATTACTATTATTTTTTATTAATGAAATTGAAACCGCGAAAATAGACGGATCTTAACCTCACGGAACTCACCTGCGTCATATCCGATCTCAATGCGTGCGCGTCCTTATTTAGTGTTGTGATATTCCATAGATATTAATATCGATATTTAATTATACATGCATGAGAGATCGCCACTCGGGTATTGATTGAATACATTTTTATTAGTATTGGCGCCTCAATGATGCTTGTAGGTATCGATTATACAGGGTGGCGTTTGTTGGATAAAGTTGTAACGGTATTTTATGAAGTATTTTAAATTATAAATATTACACAATACATAAAATTATTTAAGTTATTTATTATTATTCCTCGGAATTCTTTTAGGAAGTTTGAGCCCGGTATATGGTAATAGGTTTGCCAAAATCAGTATGCCATAATCAGAATTTCCTGATATTGCATAATTTTATTAGGTTACCTACTCGTGTTTCATTTATGAGTCAATCTCTTTTTAAACTGTATCACGCTCTTGAACGGTTTATGAGTCAAAAATAGTATTTAGAGACTAACTCAAATCACGTATTGTATATTTTTAGTTGTTTATAAACGAGTCCAAGTATTTATTTAATTAATAAAATACCATTAATCTTTGTAAAGAAAGTCATCGAAGAGACTGATTTCAGAAGAATCGCGTCTATATTGCTTCTCAGATCTTTCTGTCTACCCCACAAATCAGTGTGAAGTTGTGTAGTGTTTTATTTTTTGCTACAGTATTACCAAAATGAACTCTTTCTTACAGCGTTGTTTGTAGTTCTTAAGTTCATTGCTCCATGTCGTAACGCAGTACGATTCATTCAACTACGTCACACAATTTCCATTCATGAGCTATGTTCAATGTCATTGACAAAATCGTGCGTTGGCAACTTCACGCTCATAGTACATGCCTATAGGTCTGAAGTTGGCAACGGAACTTGTTACAGTTTTACTAAGTTAACTAGGTACCTGTTGTTTTATAGATTTGATTTGTCTGATTATTATTATCAAATTAATGATTATGTACTATCACGCTCACTATAATCGAAGGTGTGGGCAGTGACATCTATAGATCGACAAGCCGTCTAGTTTTTTCAGGTTATTCTCATATATCGGGCTGGATTTTGTCAGTGATTTTACGTAAAATATATAGTTTCCGAATTAGTATTAATATTAATTAATTATTAAAGTAAAAATTTGGCTAAAAGCACTAACTTATCGAAATTAAACTAATAAAATAAACGTATTTAAACAATAAGACTATATATGAACATTATTGAAATGTGTATCGGTGTTGTATCTCTTACGTGAATGTATGTCTGTATGTAAGACAGGACGCTCAACAATAGCCGGAATAGGATGCCGACAACGGCGAAATGGGCGTGCAGACTGACTCCCTAGACTAGATCCGTCAACAGGTTCTTGGACTCGAGTTTTTTATTTTGTTGGATTAAATTCATTAACAAAATTAAAACAATGCGTTAATAAAAAACGGCTTTACGCATAGAGAACACTGTGCTCTGATTAAATAATTAGGAACCATCGGAAATCCTGGTTCATAATAGTTCAGCAAGGGTCAAATCCGCATCGCAAATTTTATTGTTAATTGAAAGATATAGGAATAGTCTAGGAGGCCTACTATCAGCCTCTCGAAGTATCTGGTTAGAATCCAACAAATTTTCGGAAAATATCAAAAAAACTATGTGTCTGTTTGAAATATTATAGTAACCTCTTATAACTGAAAATGTTATTATGAATGTGATGTTGTTCTGGCTAATCTATAAAACAACTGAACCGATTTCGTATGGATTTAAAGTTGTAGATATTTGATATACTAAGCAATAATATAGATTACTTTTAATTTAGAAATAATAATATTATGGTATGGGCATGTAATGAGGATATATGATACACTTGTGGCGAGAAGAATGATATACTTGTGAAAAGAAATAAGAGAAGAGGAAGACCTAAGATAATATGTATGGATTTTGTGAAAGACAACCTGATTAAAATAGGTGTTGGTGTGGCAGATGCGAATGATAGGGTAGTATGGAAAAGAGAAACCCGCTGTGCACCTCAAATAATGGGAACAGGGCAGGAGAATCATGATATTGATTAGACATAATATTATTTTTAATAAAATTTCACGCTTACAAGCTAGCATGGAGAATTCTAATTTGCTAAGTCAGTGCCGCAGATTTTGTTTATTTTTGTATCACCGGATACCTACACTGCATCAGTATTCATTGACGTAAATGTTGATAAGGCCGTACCATTCTCTGAAATGTAATATCAAAACATCCCAATAACACATGACAAATAATAATTTTGATTATAAAAGAATTACTCAATGTTGCACTTGAGAGTTATTTCATTTTAACAATTAATTTGCAACCAGGTCATCATTTTGCTTCCCTTATCCTACTCTAAGTGGGGTCGGTACAACATGTCATTCTCTCGTATTACATATTTGCCTGACGTCAACCCTCCTTGAAAAATAATCTATAAAAGTAAAAATGGAGTCTATGCTTGTAATACACATTTTTATTTCGGATTTGTATTTAACATTTTATGAACCGACTGCGTTTGAACGACAGCTATGTTTCTATCAAATATATATTTTTTATTTATTAGCGCTCTTGGTAACAATATTTGTAACGACCTTCTCTTGCTCCTCATGATCGTGTCTGCAGATATGACAGGTTGTAATTCAAATATCGATGTCCAAGCTTACTTGAACGACTCAGTAATAAGTGTCAAACAATATAAGATCCTATTTTACACAGTTACAAGGTTTAATATCCAGAAGGCAATTTGAAAAGAATATATTTTTTTGTTGTGTTTAAAAATATCTAGGTCACGAAAACCATTGCTTGAAGCCCTCAGGCATAAACATCGGACCTAAATACCAAATTATCATCAAATGGAGACCAATCATTAGGTTTCGAAGCAAAAAATTATTTGAAATATAAAACTGTGTGTTTATATTTATATTTGCGGTATTACCTTTTGTAGTTGTTGAATTATGTTTTAGTTTTTTTTTCTCTTTTTGCAGGCACAGGCAAGGGGTGCACACACATACGTACCGCATAGTAATTTGAAGGTAAGATATTTTTATTCATTTGTTTTGATTTAATTTAAATTACATACATACATTCATAACTTCACGTCAAGTCCCTTGCGGGGTATGCAGAGAGAACAGAGCGCTGTAATGCACGATTCTTATAAGCCTCAGTAGTTGCTTTGACTTTCTTAACTCTTGTCATACAAGCTCGTGGATTTTTAAGGTTCCTAACATCACCTTCCTCCAGGACTCGTTCTATTTGGTCATGAGAAGTGTGTCGTGGCCGTCCTCGACTACTTTATCAATCCGCTTTCGCAAATTAATTTAAATTAATCCTGGCATTCGCTTAACATTCATAGTATTAAATATTGACTCGTAATGGCCGATTCTAGTTGTAAATTGAAAACGGCGCCGAAACCTATTGCCATACCTAGGCCAACATCTTGTTAGTCATCGATATTACAAATCGATTAAAAAAAACATATAACGATGACATGCACATTTAAGAGTCTATCATTCAGGGTCTACGATGAAATTTTTTTCCAAAATATTTAGATTGAGAACGCTATGAATTGATTTGAGAGTTGATTTGAACTACTTTTATATTGCAACCTTTTTAGTAAATATTTTATTTATTTTTAATTTGTCAAATCAAAAGCCACCTGGACACGTGACAGTGCACGCATTTTGACAGTTCTCGCTGACATTAGACGCGTTTACATTATTCATATGTAAATGCGAAACTTCGAATTTGGTTTTTTTAATATTTTACGTCAATCTATTTTTGAAGAAATTATTTATTTATTGATGAGGTCATGGTAAAATATCATGTGTTATAAATTGTCGCCACAATTAGTGGAGATCGGATCTTTAGTTAAGTGCTGCGGGAAGGGAATCTTAGTGTTGTCATCATGTTGAACGAATGGTTCCAGCGAAGGATAAAGGAAATTTGTGTAGAGATTTTTCAGGTGAGTAGACTTCACAACTTCTAACAATTTATTCTAGAAATGTCAGCCTTAGAGAACAGATTCGGTTTTTTTTTTCAAATATTTATTACAATATTTATATTCTACATTATTATTGGCGGTATATAAATTACCTACTATATACATTTGACCCATTTAAGACTCGTTATTCTGTCCTTTTTTTTTAATATATCTTACCGCTTCTATAACACTCAGATGTAAGCAGCATTGATAAAAAATATCCAAATGTTTCACAAATCGGTTTTATTGCCAATTTATCGATTAAAACTAACTGCTGTTATATAGTGCTAGTCACATAACTAATACAACGCCATCTGGCTAGAAGACGATGAGAAAGATCACGCTATTATACAATATTTACCTCTGTTGCATGTTTTCAATGCTAACATACATTCTTTTGAGTTTTTGATTCAGTGTGTCTTTTTTTTTATTAGCTTTTTATTAGATTCACCTGTATGTTTGTTTGTATGTTTGTTTGTAACCGACTTCTTTGGGCGCGATTTTGACCCACTTTAAACGGCCAGATTTCGTTCAAACTTTGTAGATTTATTGAGGACCGATGACAATACACTAATTTGATAAAATTATTCCATTTTTCAATTTGCAAAATATGATTTTTAGTGTTCATAGTTCACTTCTCGCAATCAGCGGAAAGTCTACGTTATCAACTTGAAACGAGTTCCTTGTATAAGTCACAGATGACGCTATTAACGCGCTTGTTATAGAAAACCGAACTAAAAAATATAAAATAAATAATAGTTTAAAAAAACTAAAAAACACGCTTTTTATAGAAAACCGAACTAAAAAATAGAAAAATAAAAAAATATATATTTTATTTAAAAAAAAAGCGTGGGGTGCATGGTGTCAATAGTTATATATTTTATTGACAGATATGAGTAGAGTGATTATCATTTCGATAATATCTTAAAAAGCACCCCACGCTTTTTTTTTAAATAAAATATATATTTTTTTATTTTTCTATTTTTTAGTTCGGTTTTCTATAAAAAGCGTGTTTTTTAGTTTTTTTAAACTATTATTTATTTTTTGTCAATAACATACGTATATTTCCTCAAGACAATTTAGCTCTTTCTCGAGTATTTTCCTGTACAAATACCGTTAACAATAATTACACCACACATGTCGCCCAGCGACGACAACTTGATGAGTGTTTTCACACAGCCCGTCCATCTTGCGAGACATAGAGCAAGATAAAATACAGATGCCAATAATTATCTAGAAGTTACTACCTAGCCTAATAAATAATCTACTACCACTCTCAGTCCTGTAAGTCCTCTTTCACTGTGCAGTAATAAGAAATTTTACCCTTATTTTGTAGATATTCCTCTCTATTGCATACAAAGAGGTTCGCCTCTTATTCCATTATGCATACGGCTACAAAGTAGAACTATCTGCTGAAGTAATTTTTTGCGGAATATTATAATCTGGATCATCAATGGATTGAATATCATGAAGTGATAATTATAGCATTAGTTAGAATTAATTTCATTTCTAGGCCTACGTCCAAGACTGGACATCAAATGGCTATTGGTGGCCATGAGTCTAATAGAGTTCACGAGTATTTGCGAAAACTTTAGAATATTAAAAATAACCGTTTGTGCCTCCAAATGTTGTTTGCCATGAAAATTAATTAGTCTTCTTATTATATACTAGCTGACCTGGCGAACTTTGTTTCGCCACAGAGCAATAAATGAGATTTACTCGTTTTTCTAAAATAAAAGTAGCCTAATTTACTCCATATTACAAAGCAACCAAAGTCCAAGCATTTCTGAGAATAGCCGGAACAAGCAGACTGATAGAAAAATAAAATTTTAATAATTTTAGTTTGGTGTTTATACCGTATATATATTCTTATTCATGTAGTAGAATTCAACCATTTCAATATTATAAACAAACAATGCAATTTTATTTATTTGCTTGGATGCTCAGCTACTTTTGACCTTATAAGTAACTGACATAGTGTTGATATTAAATTGAGATCAGAAAAAAAATTCAAACCCCACCAACGCTTGTTGTTGCTTTCGTCACGGTTGATTCTCATAGCTTTTTCTTCTGAATCTTTAAAGTAATTAGTCAAAACATACATACTTAAAGGTTCCATTTCATTCAGTCTATTTCATTGTCCATATATTTTACGAAATATTTTTGACATTTGACGAAAAAAAAAATACATAAAATCGTTAAGTTACAAAGGACTTCCCATAAAAGGCTTTGTTTCATTTCAGCATTCGCTACGCTTGGACTGTTTTATGGCATATAGGTGATATGTGACCGATTTGTTTGCAATATTATGGACATTTCACAATTTGACAGCTAGTTTAGTTTTTGAACAATTGTTCTGATGGTTGCTAAGTTCTGATCTGATTGGTTAGGATCTATCTGTTTTTCGCCATCCTTTATTTTTTATTTTCATGACTATTAACCGACACAAAACTTTTATTTGTGTTAATAATTTGATTGACTATAAAGTGATATATAATATCTCTACTATATATATCTGGTATGAAAAAATCTCGATACAATGTGTCTGGTGTGAAAAAGAGATTTAAAAATGGTGACATTACATTTTTCAATCATAGTATCGAGTTCATACCAGGATAGTTTTCGGAATTACTGTAGTTACTATATAGTAATTAAATTGACGCACTATAACAGTATAGGTAAAGACCGGTAAAGTTGATAAAGCTGTGCGAAAATTTATTGATCCGCTCTTGAACTTCGAGGTGAGGAAGTTGGACCGATTCTGATACTGAAGACTCGCTATATCTTTTTCATCTATAGGAGATGCTATTTCTACTGGTAAATCATTGTCATCTTCAAAAAATATGACAAAAATGGCATTCGGTTGCTTGATAATGCTACCGTTTCTGCGATGCTCCCTAAAAACAAATGCGTGCTTATTTAAATTTTATTACGGTTTACTAGTTAGTTTAAAAATACATAAATTAAACTGATTATTAGTAAGTAATCTAATATATAAAATTCTCGTGTCACAGTGTTACCTTACTTCTGCCAAACAGCTTGACCGATTCTCGTGAATTTGTATGTGCATTGATTGTGCATATCGGTCTGATGTGTAGGTCCGAGCCCACAATAATATCTATTTTTCATCCCCATAGATGTTAAGGGAAG
Organism: Euproctis similis; assembly: GCA_905147225.2. Lineage (NCBI taxonomy): Eukaryota > Metazoa > Arthropoda > Insecta > Lepidoptera > Erebidae > Euproctis > Euproctis similis. Next base: position 21,725,355 of record LR990105.1, on the reverse strand, counting down.
CTCACGCTTAGATTTTTTTAAGACAGCCTAAAAAGATACATAGGTACAATCCTAGATTTAACACGTTTATTTTCTGACACGTGACATTATTTTTAATAAAAATATCTTCTAAAATGTAAATAGATCATTATTATCTCACCTTTTTTTCATACACGTCTTCCTTATCACTTGCACAGAAAAAGATAAAAGAAATCTTGCACGCAGAAGAAAAGCACCATGAAATAGAAACAAAAAGTCTACTGTTTCCACGTCAACAATTTTTTTTATTGTATTTTAAAAATTATTGTTTATCATTGTTTGCGCATCCACTGCGGTGGGTTAATCCGCATTTTGCTATGTCTTTTGTTAGCCCTTTAAAAATTACGAACTGACAGATTTCTAATTAACAATAAGGATTAGATTTTTTTAAAGTATGTAACAGCAAAAAATCATTTTCTGTGACAGCAATAAATCATGTAAATAATGGTAGTTATTATCATAACGAATTTTAACAATAGCCAATAAATTAATTCCACTTCAACAACCTACGACGACTGTGAATATTTATTAGTAGTGCACATTTCTATGAATATCTACTAGAAACGGAACTTCATTTGTACGTTGGAGGAAGTTTAAAAATTTAATTGTCTTATTTATTTAACCTTGGACGATGCCATCTAAGTATATGGAGGAATCAATTATTTTTAATTGCTCTATATTACGGAATTATAATTATATGTAGTAATCGAAAAGTCAGCAAAAAGGATATTTTATAAGCTTTTATTTACCTTGCACTGTATGTATGTATGTATGTATGTATGTATGTATGTAAGTATGTATGTTCGGTGGAATCTTGTAACTCAATTTTGAAGTAGATACCTTCAACCGATTGAGCTGAAATTTTGTATACACGTTTACTTTGGATGACAATGCATGATATAATGTATGACATTATTCTATATCCAATATGGCGGACGACCCAAGATGGCGGAATGGATATTTGTAATGCATTTCTGCAATATGGGTATCAAATGAAAGGGTTCGTTGAGTGTAACTCAAAATATAATATGACGTCATTCTAAATCCAATATGGTGGAATATCCAAGATGAAGGAATATATATTTTAAGCTTTCGTACAATATGGGTATCAAATGAAAGGGCTCATTGGGAAAACTAAAAAAAAAAATTGCGTGGAGTCCCGCCGCGCTACAGAAGTGGAACTAAGTAACATGTATTCACAGTAGCTTTCTTTATTTTTATAGGTCTTCACCGACACTTAAAAATAGTCAATAAATAATTAACAATATAGATTTATAATATACTGCTAATGTAAGTAAGGGTGAGGTCTGGTGGTGCGTTGGTAAAACTACCGAATGTAGAATCGAGATCGGCGGGTTCGATCCCCACTCAAGTATAAATATTTATCTGGGTCTAGGTAGAATTTGGCTGGAGGCTGCGCCTCACAAAAGTGAGGCTCTGTGGTTCCACCGCCTCACTCGGCGCTGGGAACCACCAGCCGCGCGGATCCAGGTGGGTGACACGGCTGTCCCGGTGGCGAGGTACTTGAAGTATCTCGGCCTCACCCTGAACAGCCTCTGGAGCTTCGAGGAGTACTTCGTGAGGATGGTCCCCCGAGTAGGACGGGTGGCAGGCGCGTTACACCGCCTCCCCCGAGATTCGCCGCCTCTACGGTGGTGTCGCGCGATCCGTGGCCCTGTACGGGGCTCCCGCAGTGGCTGTTACGCCTCGACTCGCTGTTTTTTTACGTTCCGATTGGAATAGGTGGTGAACCTATTGTCCTACACAGAGTGCAAAGTTTTCAGCCATCGGTATTTATTACACTCAGCTGTCAAACATAATTTCGAAAACTCATTTGTGTTAGCTAGGATACGAACCCACAACTTTTGATTTAGGAGGGGGGTGCTCGACCACTGGACCGCCGAGACTACCGAGATGACTACTATCTACTTCAAAATTGAGTTCTAATATTCACCCGAACATACATATGTCGGCGCAGGACGCCATCTAGCGGTATATGATGTCAACTATATATAATAACTAGTTGACCCGGCGAACTTCGTTCCGCATTAAAAGAAATAAATTAGTAATATTTGTATCTTAAAAAGTTCAATTTGTGCTATTTATCAGCACGGGTTACAGCGCGCAAACGCAACTGCTATGTACCGCTATGTTAATACTGTAATATCTTCGTAAATATTAGTTTAAATTACATGCTGTAAACGGCTACATTGATCTATATTAAAAGCACAATCTACTTAAGATAGTTAACTGGATGAAAATTGATGCTGTAATGTTTAAAATTGCTTCGTAAATAAGCCACTATTTCTCGTAAAAAATAAAAATGGTCATTGTGGGTTATCCCTAAGAGGTAGACATATGCCCTTGCAGACTTTTTTGTAGACCTTTTAGAGGTATATAATAATGTAGTACATTGTTTTCATTTATCACTTAGGGTTCAGGCAGCGTTTTCGATTAAAGTTTTAAATCTTGAAAATTATCACTTTTTATTTCTACACTATACGTGAATTATAGATCAAAACCACCCCGTTGACACATATGCGCATATAAGGGGAAAGACAGCAGAAAGTGACTTTGTTTTATACTATGTAATGATAATTGATAAACCTATAAAACTTTATTAGGTAAACTGAATTTAATTATGATTACATGTTATTATTAGTCTTGGTGGCGCAGTGGTCGAGCACACAGCTTCTGATCCAAAGGTCCGGGTTCGATTCCAGACTTTGGCTCACACCAATGACGTTTCGAAATTGTTTTCGGAAGTTATGTGTGATAAATATCGATGACTGAAAAACTTGTGCCCTTGTGTATGGCAATAACGACGAGACGAGGCTTAACAGCCGCTGCCTACAGCTTTGGGTAACAAAAGGCGTGAAGTTATGTTATATTATTTATGTCTATATATTACTGAAATATATTTATTATTTAGTTATGTAAAATACACGAAATTTATAATTATGTGATTAATTAAGCAAAGGCGTGAAGTTATGTTATATTATTTATGTCTATATATTACTGAAATATATTTATTATTTAGTTAAGTAAAATACACGAAATTTATAATTATGTGCTTAATTAAGAAATTCATTATATATATTTAATAACTGTTTTGTCGATATTTCCTTTTATTGTTTAAATGTTTAAATCCATACTGATGCTGCCTGAATATTCGTAATATTTATTTTCATGATTAATATCTTAATATTAGATAGTATCAACTCGTTCTATGTAATATTTGTTTTATAAGAGAACTTAATTTAAAAAACATCCTAGTAGCGCCATCCGCCGAAAGATAGTGAAGTTATTGATTATTAAAATAATTAATTTATATATTTACAAACTATTTCGTACTTAAACTGGTCAAGATATTACTAAAATCTATTATTTAGTTAAGTAAAATGCGCGAAATTTATAATTATGTGATTTAACAATTCATGATTCGTAACTGTTTTGGTGATATTGCCTTTTATTCTTTAAATCAATACTAATGCTGCATGAACATTCATAATAATTATTTTCATAATTAATATCTTAATACTAGATAGTACCAACTCGTTCTATGTAATAATCATAACATATGAGAACTAAATATTAAAACTTCCTAGTAGCGCCATCCGCCGAAAGATAGTGAATTTGGTTTGTTAAAATAAGTAATTTATAGATTTACAAACCATTTCGCACTAAAACTGGTGTCATAATTATCTAAAATTGTTATTTTGAATTTTAACCTATTTTTCAATTATAATTCTCGAGTAGGTTCACTTGTTGTGTAAAAAGATGTTGTTCATCATTATTGTTATATATTGATATAACAATAATGATGAACTAATAATGATGAACTAATGAAATAATGGTGGTACTAGCTGGTCATAATTATATGACCAGCTAGTACCACCATCCGCTACTAGATGTCTATACGGGTAGTTTAAAAAGTCGCTATGTCTTTTCGTCCTTGGTTTATATGGATCTTGGCTTTTTTGTAACCATTATATTATATTAATAGTGGCCGCAAGGGGGCGTTAAAAGCGTTAAATGCTCTCGCACGAGACATTAGAAGTTCCACTTCAATAATGTGACGTCATTCTAAATCCAATATGGCGGATAATCCAAGATAGAGGAACAGTTTTTTTTAATGCATTTCTACAATATGGGTATCAAATGAAAGGGCTTGTTAATAGTAGCTCGAAAAATAGTGTGACGTCATTCTAAATCCAATATAGTGGAATAAATATTTGCGTTTCTACTATATGCGTATCAAATGGCCCTTTCATTAAAAAGTTATATGAGAACTTCAAAAACTATGTCTCGGTGGTTCAGTAAACTAGCCCGCTTCTGAATAAGGAAGTCTTGGGTTCGAATTTGGCCTCACACCAATGTCTTTCGAAATTTCTCTCAAAAGTCATGTGTCATAAATATTTTTGACTGACCACTTTGTGCTCGCTGTATGGCAACAGTGGTAGAGCCCAGCAATTCAGTGTATGAATGGGATGGCTCGACCGGTGAAATACCACAACCAGCTCACGGCGTGTTTCTTTAGGTGAGAGAGGTACCCGGAGGCCTACTCCCCTTCCCCATCCCTTCCTACTCCCATATCCTATATCCTACTCCCTTAAAGATAAGATAATACGATAAGATAAGACGTAAACATAGCGGCGAGTCGAGGCTTAATAGATGATGCCTACACCTTCGGGTAGAAAAAGGAGTCGAGCTATGTTATGTTATTAATTAATGTTATAAACAAATAAGATTGTGTATAAATATTATATATATCATAGGGTTTTCAATATGAGCGGCTAGATACTAGTGGCCTGCTTGTTTGGGCAGTGTCAGTCAATCTGTTGTTTACTATTCAGTCACTGATGCCAAATCACCATGTCAAGATACAGGGTTAAGCGGCGCGTCCAAATTTATAATCAAAATGAGTTAGTGCTAACATTGAGAACCTTACGACCACTTTGCGGCTGAGGCGGTAGTCCATCACAGTCGACGGCTTTCCGTTACCTATGTTTTAATAGTTAACAGTGTTTTAATTGTGGTCAGCCACGCAATCTGCTGCATGAATGGGCCGGTTCGACCGGTGTAATGCCATGCCTTTTCAGGATACCGACGTTTATTGGACAGGATTTAATAACTTTAACATGATTGCTACACTAACGGATTTTAATGGTGTTATAGGTATTATTAGAATTAAACACAGTGGATGGTGGGAACGAACTATAACTTTTATTACAACTCACTCCTATGTTACACTCAGGTCAGCAAGTATAAAGTACTGAATAAAACAACAGATGGCGTTACACATCACAAGTAGTTAAACATATTTTGTTATTAAACAACAGTCCCACATAACAAAATTAAGTTGCAAAATCAACAGATAAGTAACAAAAAAATTTGTTTACTTAGGCTCGAAACTCTTTGCTGCTGGTCAAGCATACGCGGCCTTAAGTAGAGAAAAGACTTTAGGAGGTCTCCTCATTGAAGAGTTGGACTGTTCGAAATTAACTGGCAAATGACCTTGTAACAATGATGCTTTGAATGAGATGAAGAGACTGAGAAACTTACCCATCGATAACTAAAAACTTGAAAATAATTTAAAGAAAAAAACTTTTTTAAAGTAGCTTTTATTTAAACGCTCTAAAAAGAATAAAATAATTTTAACCTTATACATTTTAACTATCAACTTATAACCTTATTATATACAATTAATGTGATAATAAAAGCTTGTCGCTATGTTCAACCTAACCCTTCCCCCCTCCTCTTCCCATCCCAATTCCGACCCCTTCCATTTCCCATATGTGTTCGGGTGTCCATATATATGTTATAAACCAAAAAAATATATTTGGATAATGCGATCCGTCACAGTAATCATTAAATTTAAAAAAATATTTCTAGATGGTTATGGATAGCCACTGATAGGTAATTAAACATAGCGACAAGCTTTTATTATCACATAAATTGTATATAATAAGGTTATAAGTTGATAGTTAAAATGTATAAGGTTAAAATTATTTTATTCTTTTTAGAGCGTTTAAATAAAAGCTACTTTAAAAAAGTTTTTTTCTTTAAATTATTTTATAATCGAAAAGTCAGCAAAAGGAGATTTTTTGTAATCGAAAAATCAGCAAACCGAGCTAAACTGTTTTTTCTGGTGTCGGGGCTGGTAGATAGAAACTAGAGATCTCCGGAACATTTTTGTCCTGTATTGCACTGACTGGAAATCGTTGTAGGTATAAGTCTATAAGATACACTTTTGTTCCTATATATTTTTTCCTATTTACTACAGATTTCAGAAATTCCGAACAAAAAGTACTTATAAACTACTAAACGCCAAAAAACTCTCAAAATTTCGACATAATCCCGGATTTCCTAGCTACTAACTAGCTAAATATACTTATTATATGGGTTATTGGTAAACCATTATTAGTTCCCTATCTAAGCATTCTCGCAGATTTATGGTGAAAGCTGAAACCTCATTATCAGTACTTTGTTGTAATAGCAAAGTGTAAGAACAATATAATTCAGGCTTTTCAGTATGATGTTAAACCTCTACATCATGTCTGATCTATGACATCAGGCAAAAAGAGAATCACTTCCCACTCCAGTTTTTACCACGTTAATGACCTTCGGATGTTTAATTGTCCAGCTAATTACGACATAATTCGACGATGACAAAGTAATGTTTTAATTGTACATCTATAACTGCCTACTTTCATCTCATCCCATTTAACATTTATAATTTGCAAGCAGTTATAGTATTAATTATGGCAAGCTAATATAGTAGGTAAACCGCTTTTGAATATTCTAACAAGAATGCACACATACATTTGTGCAAAGTCTAGGTATCCTTCGTTAGATTTTGTAGAACAAGTTCGAACCTTTTACTGTCGAACTATCAAATTAATTAAAAAAAAGAAATTGCCCTACTTGTGGGATAAAAATTCAAAGTCAGTAGTCAGGTCAGTAGAATCGTTGACAAAATTGCGTGTCGTCGTGTCGTCCAAAACACGACGCCGCTTATCTGTGACGATCGCGTGCACCAAAAGCAACACAAAGGTTTCCGAACGGACATTGTTTTCGCACAGTTCGAAATTTGAAATTTAAAATTCGAAAATGGCGGGCAAAAACAGCGTAAAGGGGCTATCCACCGCGGCGTGCCCACCCAGTCGGCCGGCGGTACCGGCTCAAAACGAGGCTCCATTGCGGTCGTTGGCGAATACCGCCAATTCCTTACCATTGCCTCTCCCTTGCCAGCACGCCATATAATCACCGCTTATTTTCTTTAAAATAATACCCTATGCCCCACTGTTTCGACTCTAAATTCTTTACACACGCATGTGGACTAATTTCACAGCAAACATAATGATTAAATTGTTTCGGCATTTCAAATCAAACGGAATTATGCTGTTATATCTTGTTTAATAGCGCCGAGGTTATGTTACTATGTGCAATATATGTTTACACCTAAGTAAAAATTCTTCCTTGACGTTTATATCTTCAATAGTTTTTACTAGAGACTTTAATATTTCTGAAGGTTTTTTAACTTTACGCCAAGTTCACTGCGGATTCGACAGGAGAGCTAAGAAAATGGGCTCGGTTCTTATACACTTGACAGGTTTTCGACTTGCATTACTCTTATCTTTAGATTTTGTAGCTCATTATTGCCTGCTGAAAAATTTCACGCTAAAGGCTTTCATTCGTATGTAGCTAGCTAGCTTTATATGTCTTCGGACTAGCTGAAAAAAGATTCAGATTTCAGTGTCGATCCAGGAAATGGTCCATCTAAGTGCCAATTTTTATCAAAATTTATTTAGTGGTTAACCCAAATAAACTAAAAACTTACCACACCAAGAGTAATATTGGTAATAATATATTTATTTTTCTATTCTGTCATTTGAAACTTGTTGAAAGTCACTATTGTTAGAAACAGTCTGTCTACTGTTATTTATTACAATAGATATTAATTGTTCTAAAATTACATTTATTTACTTATAACTTATTTAATTGTAAATTTAGAGCAATTAAGTTTATGACATATTTGTGGGCAAAGTGATTTGCAGATTATGCCGTAGGAATTATCTGTGGGATGCATATTTTCCGAGATATCACAAAGAAGGTTTTGAAAGATGGTGGCCGGGAGACAAGGGCGGCAATCCCGCAAACTTGGGTTTAAGCTTCTATTGACCCACCACACACACATGTAGGAAAAATATAACTGTGTGCTATAAAAATACAATATTTGGTTTTTAAATTGTAAAATTTCAATAGACTACATTGGCCTGTAACAGAATCACTATTGATCATAACAATGTTGCAATAGAAGTGTTACGTTTCATCAAATACACATCTTATAAAACACGTGTGTATAATTTTCTGTGTCATTAGGCGAATACCCATTCCAAGGTCACACACGTGGTCTACGTGCCGCCGTGAAGGTGCTCCAAACTTGATTTCGCTCTGCCATATGATACTAAAAACTGATGTCAAGTTCATTGATCTATTTTTTTTTCCTCTGCCCAAACGATGAGTAATCTTATGTGTACACATTTTTACGCCGTAAATTCCGTAAACTATAATTTGATTCTTAATTTAGACGTGCATAACAACATGTAAACGTTGTGTTCAAAAATACCTGGGTGTTGTTTGGCTGTATAATGTCGCCACACAAAAGTGTAAGCAATGAAACTTATGTTTCGATATACTACTAATGTTCAGTTCCCAAATGGTGTAATTCATTGCCACACATCGGGCATCATAGTTAATCTCGTCGTTATATATTACTTTATCCGATCGAAAATATGAAGTAATAGTCTAGCCGTATTCGAACCCGCGTCGCGTCGTCTAAATTGGTTACTAGACTACCGAGCCTGTCATATGCTTCTTTATTTATCGCATCAACAGTACTTAAAATGGGAAAATCTGATGACTACCACCATGCGTACACATATTTACGTAGAAACTCTCATAGACTAACACGGAACGATGATCTATTGCCCAAAACAATGAATTCCATTCATTCATTCACTACGAAGGGAAACACCAGACAGTATCCTGTATTAACGCGAACGAATGACTAATACACCTTATTAACATATGTTAATATTCGTGACCTTCAAGTGGGTGCCACGTTGAATGAGTAGGTACCAAGCCTCCAATACTAACGTCACTAGCAAATGTATCGATAATATCCAAACGAGATTGTCGCATAGCCGATAGTTTTGTAATACATTGACGTTTCTATACGACTGCGTGGATTGCAGCTGTTTAACAAACCATGCAATAGTCATGTCCTTAGAAAAAAATACTTTCTATTTACTAGAAGTTATATGGCAGTAATGACGTTTGCTTGATTACAATTTAACAATACAATTACTCAAGTTCATTGAAGTGAGAATCTGAATGATTCATTCGGTTGACCCCGTATCGATAAATTTTGTATTGTATCGATTTTTACCATGGCTGATGTCATTATATTGAAAGTTAGCTAATAGATTACAATATTTTTTCTTAATATAATAATTTTTTGAGTTTTATCCACACATCTAACTGTATATGTCGCTAAAAAAGTACGTCAATATTTTAATAAATAAACTCTTAAGAAGCTAATTTTAGTCATTTACGAGTAGAAATATTTTCACACACGTCTTATTGTAAGCTGGCGTCTGTCAAATAATATGTAGATAATAAGGCAGAACAATGTTTAGAAGTTCAGCTACTAGGTGTCTATAGAGAAATGAAGCGCTGAAGCGTCACCTCTGCATCCGTGAGTCAGTGTCACACTACTCGCTCATTAGTGAATGGATGTTGTAACTGATTACGCACAAGATAAAGAAACTTTCTTATCATCTCATGTCCGCCTTGAGATCTCTGCGTTCTGCTTTTGGTACACTCACGCTGACCTTGTTCCATTCCATACGAATTGCACCAGATCATGTAACCACGTGTACATAGTCACTAAACCTGACCCCGTAAGTTTCTTTCGGCCGTAATTTATTTTAAATAAACACTTTAATTAATATAAAGATTTTAATTCTAACATAGTTTTCAGTCTCAAATTATACCTATATTAGCAGACCGCGCGAACTTCGTACCGCTACATTGTATGCAGTTTCCCGCCTCATGGTGTAACTCGCGTACAAACAAAATGTCGATGACGACGATGATTACATATAGCCTATGTTACTCAGTGATAGTGTAGCTTTCTAAAGAAAAAAAAATTATTAAAATTGGTCTGGTACTTTTTGAGTTTATTCGTTACATACAAAAATACAAATCTTTCCTCTTTATAATATTAGTATAGATTATATATTGTGCTTTTATATGTAGGTGTAATAGCTACTTATAAAAACAAAATATTACACGTATTTACAAAAAGAAAAGTATTTACTCAGTATATCTAGTTTCCATAATACAAGCATTTAGTTGCTCAGCTTGGATAACTAGAGAGCGCTGTGTATGTTGTGTCCGAAAATATTAAATTAAAACTGAATCGTTATTTGTTGAGTAGTTTAGATAATCTAAGTCGGCAGAATTACCCATGGAAATGATGTAAATTAATATAATAATATATTTTTTGGTGCATGGTAGCGGATGTGAAGCCTCAGGGATGCCATTCAATTTAACAACTAATATCAAGCCCAGCGTGTCGCAATAGGCTTGACAACTTAACTTTTACACTTTTTTTTTCACGAGTTTCACGCTGTTCCATGCTAAAAGGAAAAAAAGAGAAGCATATTACTCGCCTTATGTTGTCTATTATCGTCTCAATAGCCTAGTGGTTCACGGTGAGGACTTCTGTTCGGGAGGTCCCATAGAATTTAGTTTAGTTACGCTTCAATTATATTTTTTAAGATATTAGGTGCAATAAGTAATCGATAACTGAATAATTTGCAGGCCAATCTCATTATTTCTTTCATCGAACTTGAAATTTCAATTTGTGACAAATCGGCGCTGCCTTAAGGTATTATCAAATGAGTGCAGATATTCAAAATAAAAGATTTTCCTTTTTTCATGACTTTTAGTGCTTATGAAAAAAAAGGTGAATATCAAGGTAATCCAAAAAAATTGCTAATTACAAGTAATTAACATGTTTTACTAAAGTTATTTAGAAAAAACCTCTGTGTAAGTTCGATTTACTCTTGACCGAGTTATAACTATATATTATTTTATTTATCTGCCAAGTCTATACAGAGGGCGTATTGTTGACTAACTATTTATCAAATACAAACATGCAATGATACACGGTCTATTCACACAAATTCTATTTGAAATTTCATGGTGCACTTCTTGCCGCGTCCCCCCGAATTGTCTTCTTGACGGTCCACACTTTTGTGTGCCATCTTTTATTGATGCCGACGTGCGCGTCCCGACATAATAACACAATTGTTAAAATTTGAAGGCATAGACACGCCACTTTTTTTTTAAATTTCAAGACCTCCACAGAGCAGTACCTAATCTACTACCGTTAATATGAAAACAAAAAAAGTACAACACTGTCGCACCTTTGCAGTGCCACCATATTGACAATAGCTTCTATTATGTGTCCCATAATATACAACCCAGTGAAAGTTGACGACAAAATTATTTGTCTAACCTTTATTGGCTAACGGTAAAACAAACCTATTTTAGGGAGCAGAGACAATGATTCATTATTTGCACGGAATATAGTTTTACAGGCCAATAAATAATTTGCGAAGTGTGTGTTTTTTTTTTTACGTAATGCCAAATATTATTTATTGACTCGTGTTTGACAGTTTAATAATGTGTTTATTTTTATTTTTTTACTGACTCCAACACTGAACTATTTGCGTACCTTATGTAATGAAATGGTATTCAGAATGCGAAATATCTTTCCTATTTGTGTTATTTCACGTTTTAGTGTTTGCTATGGTGGACAGCGGCTTTGACTCGCTGATGGAAATACTTTGTGCCATGGAAAATTAGCTACAATTTGTCGGACATCGATAATTTTTATACTAATTACCGAATAAATTGTTCCCAGATCCGAAATCGGCCGCTTGCAAAGATAATAAGTTGTGATAAATTAATACTCCTAAATATACATTTGAGGAAATCTGATAGCCATATTATCCAGTAGTCGTAATAATAGTATGTACTATTTATTTATATTCGCCGCATGCAATAGTAAATGAAATTTTATATGATTAATATATTAACAGTCTCGGTGGCGCAGTGGCGAGCACCCCGCTTCTAATTCAAGAAGTAGTGGGTTCAAATCCTGGTACTGGCACACACCAATGACTTTTCGAAATTCTTTTCGGAAGTTATGTGTGATAAATATCGAAGACTGAAAACTTTGTGCCCGGTATGGCAATAGGTTCGCCACCTATTCCATTTGGGACGTAAACATAACGGCGAGACGAGGCTTTACAGCCGCTGCCTACACCTTCGGGTAACAAAGGGCGTGAAGTTATGTTATATTATGTTATGTAATATATTAATATGATTTAAATTCAATTTTATACTATTATAGCTCACTTTGATAGCCAAACTATCAGTGCGCCTAATGTTTTGGCTGCTTTTCCCTAAGCTGGGTTACTGAAACTTTTAGGATAATTTATATCCACACTTCGGATTTAATGTGTAACCTAGGCAACATGTTTACTCCGGGAAGGAATCAGAACTGAGCAATCGCTATTCTTCTGCCACTACGCTACCAGGCACAATGAAGCAACGCCGAAAAAGTTCTGCCGCTGTTTCGGCGTGCGTTGTTGGCAAGAGAGGAGTTCAATACGGGCGGGCGTAAGCACAGCAGGACGTGACAGCACGTGGCGTTATTAGTTTGGTTGTATTAAACCAAATGAATGAATTCACGAATTAGAACTTATTCTTAAACTGAAACCCATATTTTACCTTTCATATTTCATATCTTCGAATATATCCTAATTGTAATATATTCGAGAAAAAATGTACATAATTATTACCCACAAATTTTACCCATAATTTAGTTAAGATAAAATAATGTCACGCCATCGACTTCAGATCATTAATGGCCTATTTACAACAACAAGAAATTATAAAAAAAATCTAACACAGTAAGCTGTTAAGCCCGGTAATGAAAAAACGTACCCTGTCAGCTTACTTTGAAATAATCCAAAATTGAATACCCCTTATCTTTACAAAATTTATATGCAATATATTTGCAGCCAATTGACAACAATATCTCAAGCGTGCAAATAATTCCAAAGCAAATTTTTTGACAAGTCTCTTAAATATATAAATAATGGTGTACCTACTTTTTCCACAATAGTTGTTTTGAGTCGTGTTATGTAACATCAGGAATAAGGTATAAATTAAAATTAATACGTATTTTATTAAAATTATTTTTACCATCTTATCCGCGTTTTGATTTTGTATCATACGATTATTTACAAGAAATGATTTAAACGCAGTAGGTAGGTGTGCACAGACTGATAAAAGTTAATTTAGGTAAGCTAGGTTTTGAACTCAGGAAAATTTCATTTTCTTTTCATAGGCGCAAGCAACTAACGTAGTCAGCAAATAGAAGTATTAAAAGCTTTTATTTTAAATTACACTAACTAACCATCATGAATGTGCGATGGATTCGGATGGAATTCGGATGGATATTTTGGAAAATCCTGTGTTTGTGACATGTGTTATTTTTTCAAAACCTAAGTACCTGTAACTTTACTAATAATATGCGATGGCAGTGACAATTATGCCTTGACACGCAAAAGTAATTACATAGTTGTTCTAAATGTTGAAATCTATTCCCATAAATAGCACAATTTTCCTATTCGACACACACAACTTCCGGAAATATTTTCATGTGAACCAGAGCCTTTGGTGCAACAAGTTGAAATATGCTTTAAAGCTGCTGACCTATGATATTGTTGCTATTCATTAAATCATTAACTCACCTACTCCTTAAGGAGTATTTAAAAGGAGTACTGAACTGTGCTAGATTGAATGTATTGTGAGAATTTATTACCGACTTCAATAGTAAATCCTTAAATGGTCAAATAAATATTCGTTGTTAAATGCTATATTCCAGATTTTCAGGAATTGAAAAGGTGCTAATTGTAATTAAACCAATGATTCATTTACGCACATGTTATTATTATGTTATTGTAATTTATTACGGTTAAATGTATCAACACAAATTTAACTTGAATTATTAATGAATGACATGGCAGTACATAATTGAATGAATGAATTATATTATAAGATTTTTATTGAAAAAAAAATGAATGACATGGCAGTACGTAATTGAACGAATGAATTATATTATAAAATTTTTATTGAAAAAAAAAATACTTCTGTGTAATTAGTGTACTTCGAAGATTCGAAAAACAATCAATCAATCAAATAATTAATTTTATCATTTATTTGAGTCGTAGCTGGTGTGTGATTGAGAAGCTTTGATTACTTGAGTAAATTAAGTGATTTTTTATAATTTAATTTAAGAATTAGCACGTCAGCTTTGTTCAGAAAAATATCTGCGTGACACAGGAATAATTGGACGTTAGAGCCACGTAGTACTTATGCGAGCGAATGTGAATATGTCTAGGATTTTCATATAAATATATAGCTACATATTCCCACAGTAAAAGAGGTATATCTCAAAGTATTTTATCACGAATGTGCTGCATAATAAAGCCTTATCGCCAGTCATTCCTACAAATGCAAAAAGTGAATAGTCAGCGTATAAGTTTCTAGAAGCCAGCCAAGTTGGCAGACAGCGCGGCGACAAACAATTTTATCAATCACATTATCATCAAGCAGTAACTATCAACAGGAAACCGGGAGTTGCACGTGTATTTTCAATTTCTTCGTAGAACTGTTTCTAAGCTTAACGTACAACCGGACATTACGCTGTAGGTACAAACCCAAAATTGTGTGGGTTTTGATTTTGATTCATTGTTGTATCATATATTTAGATAGGTGATGTCTAGAAGTCTAGTTATGGATAACTTAATGATTCATGGCCTAACCCAGATGGTGATATAGCAGCATGGACGTACTACATGAGTGGGGTTTTCTAAGATCCTGGCGGAATATTCTATAAACCTTTGCCAGTGGAATGTTTGCATCATCATCCCGGATTTGATGAGTTGTTATTTTTCCATTTGGTAAGGTCGGAAGAATTAACGGTTTCAGGTAATTTTAAATACATCTTTTTTATCCGCCTGTGTGTAGAGAGCAAGAGAAAGTATAAAGAACACGGTGTAAAAAGAGATAGTATATTAGTTTAGTTAGCTTTTCATATCATATCTATTATTTGAGTAGGTATATTAAATTAGTTAAAAATAATGCATAAAAAGCGTAAAGTTAAAGTAATATTTCAGTCATCGGCATCGGTGAGAGGTGTTATTGTCATTATCTATAGGTAGACAAGAATTGAAAAAAAAAAAACTATTATTTTCAGGAAAAAGATAAATATGTATATACAATTGAAAAATTTACTAAGAATCATTTTTAAAGTTGATTAAAAAACAACGGTATTTTAAAATCCTAAAGGTGCATGCAAACATTTGAGTGAATAGAAAAAAATAAGTCCTGTACCTACTTACTAAGTTGAACAGATAGCTGAAATGTTTTAGGATTTCAATGATCGCTACATCAAAACATAAATTATAGGTTACTTAAATGTTTATTTTAAATTAGTAAAATTGTATGTCCACATGGGATGCAAATTTATTAACTAATTTGCCTTTAAATATTGTTTGCGTCTCATAAAACGTGGCTATAAATAAGAAAATCTGGTTTAAGTTATGAATCCTTTGCTCTCGATAAATCTAAATATATATATATATATATATATATATTAATGTGTCTATGTGTATTGCGACGATGTTATTAATACGTATAAATTAGCAATTATTATTATTCATCTGTAAAAAGTAGCATCTAATTAAGGACAAGAGGTACCTCATTAGATGCCGCATTCGGATCCCTCATTACAAATGGCATTCGTAATTACTTACCATCACATAAATACTTATATATATATAAAACTCTTGATTATATAAATATAAGTATAAGTATATAAATATAAGTTTATAAAATTTCTAAACGAAGATTTTTCAAGTTACAATGAATATTTGGAGTGTGAAGCTGCAGGTTTTAGTTAAAAATCTAATATGTATAGAAATTTATCATCCGCTTTCATCAGAGCTATATATATATATATATAGGTATATATAAAAAAAGAACTTATTTAAAATTCTGCATTACAAAATGTAGGTAGTTAATTTTATTCGTAAAGGACGACGCTGCATTGCTGAAAATCGGAAACCTGCTATATACCTATTTAGTTATGAAAAATATTTTCTTAATCGAATCTCGATAAATTTTACAGTACCTACTGGTGAGGAAAGTAATGTATTTTTAATCAGGTTGCACATGTAAGTCACGATCTTGAAATTGTTACTGCTTGATTCATTTTTAATTAATAACCCAATAAATGAATGTTATTAGCTTTTCACGATGGGGGAAATTTTGGAAATATTGAAAAAAAAATAAACCAATTTTCTGACTCAGCTGAAATGACTAACTGTGTAACAGTGTGCGCGTGAGTCACGTGTGAGCTATTGAAGAAATGCTCCTCAGTTGCCAATTTATTTGTGTTTTTCATTGATATTATTTTAATGTTAGGATTTCGGATAAATAATTACATGTGCGACAATATCCAGCATATTTACTGGCCATCGATAATTTCACTTGAATGTTCGTTCAGAATTTGAAATACGAAAGTGTGAAAAATTCTTTTTTGACATTTTTAATCGAAAGACGAAAAACATTAATTTTATATTTTATTAGGTATTAACAACGTGGTTTGAATGCAAAAATTAAACAAAAAAAACTTTTATCTTTTAATTATTTAAATAGAAAATATTATAGTTTTTAAATGCAAACACTATTGCTAAAAATATCATATCGCAATAAAATTATTATTTATTTTATTCGAAACATTAATGAAATCCACTTTCTTATAATAATTGAATACATAAAACAGATATAACACGCGTCTATTATTTTCTGTCGGAGATATGAATACCTACCTCACATCCGCTTCCCTTACAAATGTCAAGGATGAATTTTTATTCATATTCATGGACACAATCCACAAATATTGCGTTCGGCAACCGACGGTGCAGTATAACATATAATGGTTACACAATGCAATATAAAATCATCCCCTATCTACAAAGGATGCGGTCCAAACAGACCCCTCGGCATACATGGTATCGTTGCAATTGGATAGGTACAGGTCCCGCCTACCGCCCACGATTGGCTGACACAGGATAAACTCCATCGGCCCCCTCTCGCCCCCCTACTGTCGGTGCTGTAACATGTGCCTCATAACAGTGTGCACCGGCCTTTATCATCAGCGCGTTCACACGAAAATATTTAGTCTGTCACACGACACGACGCGTGCCACATCACTACCAGACCTTTTTGGGGGGATGCTTATATCGATCGTGAGCTGTTATGGATCACCACAGTAGAATCCCAGCGTGCGCTTTATTCAGAAATACGGGTACCGTCATAGTTAGACTGAGAATGGAGGAAGTGGCCAGCAGTTGTTGCCAACGAGAGTCGTGCCCGATGTCCGGTTGTCCGAAGGCAGTCCACAGACAGCAGTCAGGATGTGACCAATGCACCAGGACTAGATTTATGAACCAGTACAGTGATTGTGATAGTGGGTTTTACGAAAAGTATCGTCCGTACCGTGCCAGCTCTGCAAGAAGTAGTAAGCGTTTTTTTAGTTTTTTTTTATACTGTATAAAAATATTATTATATATATTTATACTAATATTTATTTATTGATTTAATTTATAAATAACATATGTATTAATATTTAAGTTTATGTAAGTTTATAATTGTTGATCATTATTTTCTTTCACTCTCAAATATGAAATCACAATTATATATTTAAGTAAATCCGGAGTAGTAAGCAATATTTATATCAAATTATTTTTTCATGTATGATAAAAGAATGATGTTTTATGAATGTTAATAAATTAAAAGTTGTTTATTCATTCAACAGTTTACGAAGATCTCTCAAAATCTATCTTGCCAAGTTTGACGCCAAACTTTGACTACATAGAAATACCTATGTATTTCTGTGAAGTCAAAGTATGTATCCTGAAAACATAACCTTTCCTTCAAAACAACAAAAAAACAACCTCTGATCGTTGATAAAATAATAATTTGTATTTTCTTATATCACATCACTTTTCACGCATTTTACTCGCAAAAAGCTAAGCTACTTTTCCTTATAAAGCGTCAAATGAGATATGCAAGCTCAAGTTTAACACCATTTCCACACAAAACTTCCGGAAACTTTA
The DNA here is from genome assembly GCA_905147225.2 of Euproctis similis. Classification (NCBI taxonomy): domain Eukaryota; kingdom Metazoa; phylum Arthropoda; class Insecta; order Lepidoptera; family Erebidae; genus Euproctis; species Euproctis similis. Next base: position 21,707,002 of record LR990105.1, on the reverse strand, counting down.
TTGTACTTCACACAGGATATTAAAACAATTTATTATTATATTGTTTACATTTAAATTAAATTAATAAAAAGATTCATTGATAAATATACTGTAGTAATACACGTATAAATAATACATCACATGAACTTTTAAATTAAACAAATCTTTGGATAACACCAGTATATTGACATGGTAAAGCCCCCCAAATGATAAACAACTCATATATGTGTATATATATTATGACAATAATAGTTGTGTGTTAGTTAGCTTTATTTATTTATAAACTTCATATCCGGCCGGTACAGACGTACGCCTATTCTCACATCCTTCCAAGTGTTGTCGGCGTTTAGGTACTTTGCTCTCATATCGCCTTAATTGTGATTACATTCTTATCTTATAAAACAAAGTTTCTACCCGATGTTAAACGCTTGAATCTTTTTAAATACGCTACGGATTTTAATGCATTTTTGCAATAATTATTTATCGAGATTATTTTTTGTGTATACTATTCGAGCGTATTATAAAAGAGAAGGCTTTTCAAGTTCAAAGACTGAATTTAAATTCTACCGGATAACTGGATCGATTGTAAGAATATTTTGTGTTTACAATTAGGCCTGATAGATGGCGCTGTTTTTAATAGACCAATATCTACCCTCGAGTTTATACAGAAAAAAAACTCGCGCCCATTTATATTGTTCGAACTCGAAGATCATAGATAACCGTGATTCAAATGTAATTAATATAACGTTCCGATACAGGAAAGAAATATCTCACTAAACTGTCCGATACCCTTTAAGAGGTTGACAGTTACGCTCGACCAGCGAGTGAGTGGAGAAGGCTTTCGTAATTAGTAGCTCATATTGCTCAGTATGCTCTCTATATATGGAAGATAAAATGATTAAAGTATCGCACGCTGAGAACATTGGCTGCCTACTGTCTTGCAATCAATGTACCTATATATTCTTTCTCTCTCTTTGTCTCCCTCCTACAGTACACGATTGTATATTTAGTTTTTCTTATTGGGACCAAGTTATAATTCATTCGATTTGTTGAAGTACACTTGTCGCTGCCTACACCTTTGTATATAAAATGCGTGAAGGTGAAACTGTATATAGATTTTTTTATGAAATTAAGTTGGATGCTGGCGGTCCTGAAACCTGTAAAGAGTTAAAAACTATAACTCTCTCGTTACGATAAGATTTACGATAAGAATTTCTATTCGAAGACCCACCGGTTCGAATAAGGATAGGTATGCATTTAAAACTTATCGAAAGTTGTGTCATGGATATCTATGAATGAACTAAATAAGTCCTAAACCAGCTTGCCGCTGCTGTCTATACTTTTGCATATAAACATCTTGAAAAAAAAAATAACGCTGCTCAATGAGTAATCAGATTTAAAATAAACAACATTATAGAAAAGGGTTTTAACCTCGTAGATATAGTTTTATAATTATACATTATACAATTATACATTTATTTATATATAGACTCGACAAGTTCCACTAAAACATAGCGATATTGTGAGAACTTGGGTAAACCCGAGCGGAACTACCTATTATTAACAACCTGCGTCCGATAACAGAGAAACGATTCGTAATACATTTATTAATTGTCATACATGATAATGTTTGTTTGTTGGTATGTTTCGTGGAAAATTAAGATATATTTACACATACATATATATTTGTAAATTCATAATCCTGCAAGTGATGATGTAACCACCGTGACGTAAATGACGTCCTCCATTATTATCCATTATGGATGATTACATTTTGGTGATGACCTATCAAATGGAATTGTGCCCAATTAAGTATTAATACCTTGTGTAAAAACTGCATCCTGTCTATTCATATATATATATATATCTATATTTATAAGTGATTAATCTAAGTTTAGTGAACTAATTTATGGCGTCATCTACTCGTGCTGTTTTATATGTCTCAGGTTCGAACACGGTCGGCACCCGCTAATGTTTTCGAAAGTAAAATTTTTTAATCATTGCATTTGTTCATACGAGGAGCAGCAGAGAGTCTACATCTTAAGCTAAAAGAGACGTGATATATAAATTGTAATTAAAACAAAATCACCCTCAAATAAGATGCGAAATCTAAAAAGTAACAGTAAAATTTATTAAATATTTAATAAAACTTTCGATGCTCATGATATGATTATAATTAATTATAAATAATTAATACTTAAACTTTTGGCAATAATTAAAAAAAAACATCTAAAATAATTTACGATAAACTAGTGCGGTGTGTGCCCGGTACACAAACTCGGCACCTCTCAATCAGAAGCCGATCGCGCGGTTGCTTTTCTGTAACAATATATGTACCTATAACCCTTGCACGGAACGGGAAAAGCTATGTTGAAATAATTAAAGCACAGTACACACTGCGGCGGGCTCGATTTCACGAGCTATGTCCGCGTCATTAGGGCTGCGATCCACCGCCTCATTAGCAACATTTTCACATAAGATGTCGTACGTTTACGCGGAGATGGCCGCCCGCATCAATTATAAACAGTTATTTCAATGGCACGGGAACCTCATAATTGCAGTGTTTAGATGTCACTCACTTATGAGACATGTCGATCCTAGCTCCTTTTTTTAAACGGCGCGATAATAAAAAAAAAATAAAAAAAAAACAAAAACATAACCCAGACTTGACATCATTTGTTAAATACTTATCAAAATATTATTATTGCATTTAAAGTTGGGTCGACGAGAAAAAAACAGTTACTTAAAATACATAATAATACTCAGATTATCTTTTTTTTTTGTACCTTATTAAAATTAATTTGTTGTAAAAATTTTGCGCTTGTTTCGTTAATTTCGAAACGGTTCAAGATCGATTAATGTACGTGTACTCTTCGCGACGTTATTACCATTTAGAGCGATTTTTCAGTTAATGAAGTGCGGTATCGCCGCGGCTCTTGTGAGACGCGCCGCCCGTCAGCTCTCGCGAGGCGATCATTTAATCGCCCTTATTATGTGCAGTCAAATTTTACGAGCGGATCGCTTGTTAGCTGCGCCCGCCTGCCTACTAACAAAATGATGTACCGACACACACACACACACATTTATTATAGCGTAACATAAAGCCTATTTTATATAATGCCACCGGAATAGATGTACCACCTTAATCATCTAAGAATACATTCCTATCGCGAATTTGCAAATTTATTGAAAAAAACTTACAATAATATCCAAATCAAATTATTGCAAAAATTATACTTACTTGAATTTAGTAAAAGTCCCTAAGATAATAATGCAAGTGGGATGAACATCGACGAAATTTTCGCGGCAAAAATTCGTGCCAAAAAAAAAAATGGCGAACATTTACATAATAATTGCACATGTAGGCGCCTGCTACGGTCTGACAGACGCCGGCCGTGCGCGCCGCCGAGTAACTTTTCTCGGTTTTCGACTTGAAATTCTAGTTAGCGGTGCGCGCGATATCTTTTTAAAAAGGTTTAACAAGATGTGGTGTGTCTCGTTTTGTGTTGTTTTTCGGTTTGTAGCTCTTTTGTGAACGGTGCGAGAGAGCTGTTAAAAAATAAACGAACTCTTTGTTTCTCCGGTTAGTCGGTCCGACCTCCGACGCGGTGCCCACTTTTTTTTTATTATAACCCCTTTATAACCTGTGTATTACCTACGTGTAGGTATCTACGGGTTTTTTTTATGGTCGCCCGGTCAGTTCTTCAATGGGTTAAGGAATTCGATCGAGTCTCATTGTTCATCTCAAATATCTCCACGTATAAATGGTTGGGAATATAAAGAGGATATCAATTACTGACTCGCCTCGTCTCATTGTCGTATCGGCCACTTAATTATATTTTAAGGGCGTAAAACTAATTGAAAATATCTTGCTCTTACTATCGGTTTATTGACATTGCTAATGATGAGGAATAGATTTATTTCAAATTTTTTTATAAATTTTGATAAACTTTAAAAATCTCATCTTCCATGTCCAAGATTTGAAATGTTTAATTAGCCAAGTATTTTTATCTACACATCTTCTTGGTTGCTCAGAGAAAATATTTGTCTCACAGTCACTCTACGTCTTTTACGAGCTGACCTGTTGTTTTTTTTTTGTTTCTCTCTACATGAACTTTTGACGGCGCGCTCACGCGGTTGCTTTTGACCGTGCCACCAATAAAATGTTATGATCGTATGTTTTACGCGTGTTGTGTGTGTGTGTCGGGACCTTCTTTTTACACGATCCTTATTGCCCGGCACCACCTTTGCGGTCGCCTTTTGTAAACCCAATTGGTAACAACATTATTATTGTGTCAATTAACAGGGCAATATAAATCTACAACGGAATCGCGTCTAGTTAGGAATACGATACGATTCAATGTGGGGTTTTGTTTAATATTATGCAAATTATTTTATTTATGTCGTTTGTTACAATGAGATGGTTTTTCAAATGAGTAAAGTAACTAATAAAAGCAAGTAACTACAGTGACGCGATGGTCCGTTCCATTAATTAATTATGTCCATTTACGATTCTATGAACTTTTATGCTATTGCTATTGAAAGATAGATGGCGCTGTTTCGCAAGTTAGAAGTTAGCCCGCGCAAAGCTCGACAGTTGTAATCAAACTATTATTAGTTTTACTAATTGATGCGCTAACCAAAATCACAGGTGATATTCTAAATAGATATTTGTATACATAACCTCGATATAATTACGTTATCGCAAATAACTGAGAGATCTTTGCATACATTACTCACTATACTAGCAGACATTTTAAGTGTGATTCACGCGGTTTGAGTCAAAACATTATAAAAAAAAATTCAACATTCTAATCGCGTGAATCGTTTTAACTTTTTGCGCTGATGATTTTAGTGTTAGTATCATCAGGGTGTAAATTAAATTGTCCCTTCAATGATGTATCAGAGTTATAATTCTATCTTTTCTTTCTCATCTGAATAAATTCAAAACCTGCTATTAACATTTTTGGGCATAAGAATGTCAGATGTATGAGGTTAGTAAAATTAAAAAAAAACAATTACGTCAATCAAACATCAAATTAGTGTCTTTAGCGCTAATGTAATTCAATTTTAACGAGTATACGAATGTCAATTCTATAATTCTGCATCTGATGATGGACGCCTTCTGCATATAAAAGTTGTTGTTAGTTCAATCATTACTTCTATTTTGGTTTAAATATTCATAGTAACACACAATTTAAATAATAAATTTAAATTTTATACATTTAAACGTTTATTTAAATATGAGATCGGAAAAAAACATCGATCGCTATGTACGGATTAAATAATAAACAATATTATCGATATTATTAGATCCGCGAAATGTCCGCCTCTCGATTATCGTGAGACCACCTTTACAAATAGTGGCACATTAGTGATTCACACAAGTTCACTGGACAATTAGCAAAGGCTGTGCACCTCTGGGCCGTCTTGTATTTTATTCATCGGATGTACATTGATTACCATAATCGATCCATGGCGCGTGCCGCATACGGAACAAGAAGCTTTTTATACGTTTCCATTGAGTGAGATGCATTCGAAAAAAAAAACATTTCATTCATTCGTTCAGTCATATTTCAAATTATGAATCATTGCATTCGATGCGTTTGCCAGGAGTTTCGAAGTACCTAGTTGTTCACGAAGACCGCACTCTCTCATTCATAAGACGCCGTGGCTTGAATTATCACCGGTCTGTTTAACATAACGTAGTAAGCAATTAATATTGATTAGTCAGTTAAATGTGTTTATCAATGATATAACTGATTTATAGTATACAGAAACTTTTAAAAATAGTTTGCGGTGAAAATGATTTCGTTATCATCATCATCATCATCAGCCAATTGCAGTCCACTGCTGGACATAGGCCTCTCCCAATTTGCGCCACAAAATCCGATTCTCTGCCTTCCGCATCCAGTCTTTACCAGCAGCCTTTCTGAGGTCGTCTGACCAACGGGCTGGTGGGCATCCTACGCTACGTTTACCAAGACCCGGGCTCCACTCCATGACCTTCTTACTCAATCTACCATCCGTTCTTCGGCAAACATGACCAGCCCATTGCCACTTCAGCGAGCTTGTTCTGCGAGCTATGTCGGTTACACTCGTTCTCTGGCGGATATACTCATTCCTGAGTTTATCCTACAGAGATACCCCGAGCATAGCTCGCTCCACAGCTCGCTGAGCGACTTTAAATTTGTGGACTAGCCCCACCGTGAGCGTCCACGTTTCGGCACCGTAGGTCATCACCGGCTAGACGCACTGGTCAAAGACTTTGGTCTTCAGACATTGCGGTATAGGCAGGCGAGCTGAAGACTCGACACAGTTTGCCGAATGCAGCCCAACCCAGCTGAATCCTCCTGTCGGCCTCTTTCTCGAAGTATCGTCTACCTAACTGGATAATTTGGCCTAGGTATTTGTTTACGACTTCGAGAACTGACCCTTCGACGCTTATCGGTCCGGGCACGACATGTTCATTGAACAACCTTTGTCTTCCTTTGTTCATGCCCAAACCAACACGCCGGGAGGACTCGTCTAGGCTGCGCAGCATTCCGCTTAACTGTTCCAGCGACTCTGCTATTACAACGATGTCGTCGGCAAACCGAAGATGTGAGATGTACTCACCATTCACGTTGATACCCTGTCCAGTCTAACCCAGTGTCTTGAAGACGTCCTCCAGAGCGTTGGTGAAAAGTTTGGGAGATATGACATCTCCCTGTCTTACACCTGGATTCAGCCCGATGGAGTTCGTCACCTGGTCCTGTATCTGGACAGTCATCGTGGCGGTGTCATACAAGCATCTCAACACCTCGATATAACGCCATTCAATCCGACATCGCTGCAATGCATCCAGAACTGCCCAAGTTTCGATGGAGTCGAAGGCTTTTTCGTAATCCACGAATGCCATACACAGCGGCTGATTGTACTCTTCGGTCTTCTGTACTATCTGTCGAACAGTATGGATGTGGTCCACGGTACTAAAGCCTTTTCGAAACCCGGCCTGCTCTGGAGGCTGGAAATCGTCGAGTCTTGCAACGAGACGATTCGTGATGACCCTAGAGAACAACTTTTAGATATGGCTCAGGAGTGAGATGGGTCTGTAATTATTCAGTAAGGTCTTATCACCTTTTTTGAAGTACAGTACCACGTATTTCGTATACTGAAATGTTATTCGTTAATCTGAGTCTTCGTTTTTTTCAATGTTATAGGTATATAAACAAATTACCAAAATTGTTTAACACGAAACTGTTAACTATGGGTCTGATGAGTGATGACCTAGACTGGTAATGCCGGCGGAGACGCTGAGGTTCGATAGCCCCCCATGAAAATGGGAGTTAGTTATTTATCGCTTTAGAACTATCAAGTTTACTGTAACTAATGATGTTGTATTTTTTCCCAGGATACGTCAACGTCTGTGCAACTGTCTGCTTGCTGTTGCTGGTCTGTAGTCTGTCACCGAGGTCGTCGGCGGCGCCGCACAGGAGCCGAACCAGCATGGAGAGACAGAAACGTACCGTGGACGAGGAGAACGGCTTGTGGGCGAACCCCTGTGATTATAGTGACAATGTATGTACACCTACCCTTAAAATAAATAACCCTACGCGATAGTCTCTACATTGCTATATAGATATATTGAAATACATTGATGGCTTTGTTCCCATAAAATTCCAACATAACATATCTGGAACAATGTTGGACTGATAAATTGTTTCAATTAAAGTTATAACTTAAAGCAATTAATATTCCAATTTTGATAAATAGCAATTGCTATATTAATTTGCTTATAATTTAAATTAATTAAGTAGCTTAAATTTGTGTGTCTTTGCAGTCAAAACCAGTGTTCCCGCCGAATCACGTAAGGGAGGCGGCACTGAAACTTGTAGCGCAAGCGAAGAGCGCTTACGCATCCACTTACTTGTACAACGAAACAATTGTGAGTACATACATACTACATACTAACTATTACATACACAACACTGCTCTTAGATTTAAAAGCCCGTTGACACATCATTCCTTACGTTACATAAATTGCACCAGTTTTGTTTGAGAAAGTAGAAGTTACACTTTAAGAATAGAGATTTGAGATCACCAGCATAGCAGTCCGAACTTTACCCTTGCATTGAAAAGTTCTAGTTTGAGTATAATTTTGATTGTTTGTTAAGGCCTTAAAAATTACGTTAAAACTTTTAAATGAATTTATAGTGGGTACAATACAGCTCCGTTGCTTTCATTCATCGATATTGGACAAGACCGACAGAGTTATATAGGTAGTAGGTAGTATTCGCGAACACAACACATCTATATGCCCGCCGCGTAGCCTCAAATGGACGGACGGAGCTTGCGGTCGACCAATAATAATACATAATGTTACCCAAGGCTCGACGACATTCGACAAGAGGCCTGTATTAGTTAGCGACATATTACTTCTTCAATCATTGATTTATGCACGCCAATTTGTATGCTCCAGATAACCTGACTATATTATTACTTTACTTCCTATTCGATATGTGCCGATATTTTATAGGGACACAGTTTGTTTGTTTAACCTAACCTCCGGAACTATTAAACTGATTTATACAATTCGTTTAGTAATACTTAGCTGGTGGTATATTGAGGATGTACGGGGCTGTCTGCGATTGCGCATTTTATTTAGCGCATTGCTTCAGCAAAATGATGCAAAAGTTGATGATTACTGAGTTATATGAATTTCATCAGATTGATTAATAAAGTAAGAATTGATAATTCACGGTTAATGATTAATAATTAATTACCAAATCTAGGGAAATCGCAAACTTAACGTTATCCTTGTAAAGTCTAGTATCTATTATTATAGTACAATTATTATTAATTAGGTCACAAATTTGTCGTGATAAATTTTCGTTTTGGGACATTTTTTTCCGCAATCCTTTTGTTGTATTGATAGACGGTCGTGAAGAGATCGCATCGCTGTGGGCGCCTGTATGCCTCTCTGCGTCCTGTCGAGTATTTCCTCTCTGTTGGTTATCATATTATCGCTAAGCATTCAAATTCGATATCACCTTTAAAAAATATGCCTACATTTAATATTATCAATAATATTTGAACACAGTTTTAAATTTCTTCATACATTACTCCGATAAAATAAAAATACAAAACTATGTTTTCAGTATGTTATTTAATATTATATATAGTACGAGATTCGCAGACGCTCCAACCTACATTTGATTATTTCATAAAACATTCACGAATTTAATACAAACGTTTAGCATGTCAATACAATAATAATTCCATTTGGATTGTAACAACGCACCGATCCTAGGAATATAATAATTTCCGAATCGGAAGTAAGGTTGGGGCGAGTCGACGAGAAATAATGCAATGTCGACGTCGCGCCTCGAATAGTTTATAGATGACCCTACACCAATACACTCGACGGCTCTAGAACTAGCTGAATACATTGCTTTGAATGTATACAATATTATCGATTTATTGAGAGTCGAACAATCAATGGTGATCGAACAATGGTAGTGTTAATGTTGTTATGTATTTAGTGGTAGAGTTTGATGTTCGCGTATGAGGTATGGTAGCATTGTAATAGGCTCGATGGTCGTAACGACGGCGACGTCCTGTCCGCTGACTCCTCGTAAAACGACATTATCGACTCACAGTAGCCGGAACGAAGAACAGGACGGTGTGGCGTTCGCGTCGAATACTGATTGAGCATATTAGTATTGCGAGACACACCTGCTCGAGAATTTTGTTTCTTCTTGTCTCTACTTACTTAATATCTGTCATACGTTACACATATATCATATTTATTGTGATTTAAACACGCAACGATACAATTGACTACCGTATCTGTTAGATTACAAGGATGTTGGTGTACCTATTCTTATTTTATTAATAATAATCCTTATGAAACGAAATCTCTGACCGCCGCGTCTATTATTCCTTGCAGATACCGTTAGTTTAGTTGGTTTTATAACATGATAATCGTCTAAATTACACGTAAAAGGTTGTAATGTATATAAAAATAAATCAGGCCTCGCTGTCCGTCTGTCCGTCGTCGTCGTCGTTGTCAAGCCCATTCCCGTATAAATAATAACCGGCCGCGATTGTACTTAGAACGCAATAACAAATTCAACGAACTCTACCGGTACTGTGTGACTCGTCACCGGCCACCGTGTGAATGTCTCACTACATCGGTGTCGTGTTATCACATCACATTTTTGACAGACGCATTCTACCATTCCACCACCAAATATTTCTATAATATTTTTAATATAATTTCATATAAACTACACTGGGCTCTAACACGGGTCTTGATAGGATAGACTTGTAGCCGGGATAGAGTCGTCACTTCGACAGATGTCGTCTGTCAGCTGAACTAGTTGTTTCTTTTATGAAGGCTTATCTTTGCTATTACAGCGTTGTATGAACATTGAATTACATAGTACATATATACATACATATAGCACGTATATATCCGATATGTATACATAGTACGTTTGCGGTAGTTCTCACGGGCGACGACAGGCTGTCTGCGAGGCGTTGGGTGTGCGCATGTGTGCCGTAAATATATCAATGTATGCGCATGTGTGGGTGCATATTTATTTGATAAGCTTCCGATGTATCGCGCTAGCTAGACGTTCAGATGCTAAGTCGTCGAATTTCTTCGCACCGAGTGCCCACCCACACGCTTTCCTGCTTTAGATAATGTTTTATTGTTTGTTTTGTGCCTTTATTAAACATAAGTCTAAAGTTATTAATTTATATTAAAAGATTTCTGATGATTTTCGCAATGAAAATAAATAAAAGTTTTACTTCAAAGTTAATGCATCAGTAATATTTTTGAAAATTTAATATTAAACTCACATCCGAATATAGTTAATTTAAATTAAATAATAGTCTAAATTTTGATAAATAATGTCTAATTTCTAAATCCAATTCTGCTAGCTACCAGAATATAAGCGTTATTCTTCTGCGGAAAACCAATCAACTGGTTTTGATTTTATTTTATCAGTTAAATTAAAGCTTTTTCTTGTTTTGATACAATGTTTTGGATGAAAGATCTGGTGATGGTCATTTGCAAAGCCATTCGTCCCATGTATACAAAGTCACTGGAAACGTCTAGTATCTTAAATGTCCAGTACATTAATGTAAATTTCACTAGTAAATGCAACTAGAATAAGTTGTTATTTAAGTTTTGGCTATGGTGTGATATACGGCCGGATGCACACCTGTGTTTTTAGTTGGTGTGATTGTCTACCTAGCACATTCCTTCTCTGTAAAATTTGATTGCGTGAACATTCTTTTGTATTATGCTAATGTGAACCGGACAATTAGAAAACACATACCTACACTACCTTTAAGTAGAATTACTCTAAGATTGTATAGGTTTAGGTGTTTTCCAAATGTTTTCCAATTTTACCAAAAATTATCCAGTCAATTTAGATTAACTGCAGTGTTATTCCTGTACTGAGTCATTTTATATTGTTATAAAGTAATCGTAAATTTATTTCGCCAATAACATCAACGGCAGATTTTATATTAGCGATCATTATCGATATCGATTTGAACAAAAATCACGCTAGGTTAGCTATTTTTTTTTCTGCGATCGGTACAAGATTACATTGTTGATGAATGATTTATTAATCGTTTTGTTGGATGTTTACAAATCTTTTAATTAGTCCCATTGTGAATAATATTTTTGTGTATGGTCGCCGTTAACCGCCGCCAGCGACATCTGTCTGTCCAATTGTTTGTCGATTGTCAACGGTATTACGACTCTGCGCAGTCTGTGCAGGAACACTTTTGGTCAATTTAATGCTCGCCACGTGAGCTTCTGAATGCAGCATCAAATTTTAATGTCTATAATACTACTTGTGTTACTTGAAGTGTAAATGTCGACGAAAATCGTATCATTACGATCTCATCTTACATTTTGGTATTTAGTGGATTTTATTGATGAATGAATTTAATATTTGTTTAATTAAAATATACTTACTTATAAACCAAAATTAGCAATAAATCTACACGCGACAACAATGAAGGTTTTAGCTTTGTAATATTTTAAATTATGTTTTTATTTGTTTCAGGCAAAACTGCACAGTTTCTCAAAATTCTCAACAGAACTCCTACGCAATTGGGAGACGTATGATTGGCTCAGGAAGACAAACGAAGACGCCCTACCCAAGGAGAAAGTCCTCAATCAGACGATGCCAGATGAACATATCGAACAAGTAATGGTGAGCATCTATCGACATATTTTTATCGATTTCATGTCATGAAAGCAAATTATTGAATTTACGATAACTGTTGCCAATTGCCATTCATTGTTGTGAAAAATTTGAGAAATTTTCGTCAAAAATTTCACGTTCGATAACACGGTGGTAATGTTGCCAGATACGATGTTACTCAAACTTTAAAATACAATAATAACCGATGGGCGGCGAATTCGCTGATGCCAAAAACGTGCATCCGTATGAGTTTTTCAATCGGATTCATGGAATCGACATCGACGGTGGCACTTATTGTTGTCGGCCGGCTATCGCTTACGTGAGAACACAATCGTTTCGCAACCACGCTCGCCGCCAACAATCGTAAACGTAATCGAATTTAGGATGATAATCACATCACGAATGTCCTTATCAACTCATTTTTTTTGTTTGTCAGCCGCGTAATGGATTAATGCAATTTTTAAATATAGAACCCGCGCAAAGCTTTTTTTGCACAATTCGATAGCATTCTTTTTTTATCTTGCGCTGCATATTTTCAATTTAGCCAGGATCTATCAATTAATAAATTATCGACGTATCCTTAAAGAATACATGTAAGAGCCAGATATTGTTGGATAAATAGGTTTTGAAACATTGATATTAACTATAGTGAATTGAACTAGATAAAACTATTTTGATCAAACCAATCCGATTGTGTCCATTTGAATCTAATATTAATTACAAAAATATTTTTTGTTATAGACAAATATTGACCAAAAACTGCCGTCGATGTACATGGGCCTGAAGATGATCGTCGCTGGACTGTACAGTTTCTCAATTGAGGGGCTGAACGATAATATAGTGAATGATGACACCTTGAAAGAGAACATCAATCGTACTATGCACGAAGTTCGCGCTGTCCTGTGTTATTTCAACGTGAGTATTTATAGAAATATTTGAAGTATCAAAAAAGAAAAAGAAACAAAGAAAAAATTAAAAACAAAAGCTAGAATACTAATTTGCTTTATTCATCACTAATGATATGTATTTGTTTACAGGACATCATGAACGCTCGTAAACTTGAAATTCAGCCGCTCCTCAACAAGGACATACCAAGTTTTGCCAACGACTCCAGCTTCGGTCTACTCTTATACAGAGACACCCTCAACTATCTCGAGTATCTGATTCAAGTGTTTACGAATCTCGCGGAGAAGGAGTCACAAGCTTAAATACTGGAGTTTTCGCATTTGTGTCTGAGCCAACGAAGAACCCGCAGAGTAATAATACCCAAGTGTCTATCGGCTGGCTACTTAATCTTGGTGCTTACAACTGATGACTGTCCACCACGGCATCGCTTCGCTTCTTGATCATCAGTTAACTGGACATCAAGAAACTCTCCTATAGTATAATTATTTTGTATTATTTGGCTGTTGAATACAAAAAAAACAAAACAAAATGAAAACGTCTTTGCCATTACATTGCCATTTTGGTTTAGACCAAATTAGTTCCTCTTTATTTTTTTTTAATTTGTTGTAAATAATGACGAATTTAAAATAACTTATTTATTGTCGGACTAAAGCTGAAATTTCTTGTTAATCCTAGTCAAGGTTTATTTATTTGTCGCTTAGTTCCGTTCGCTTTTCAATTTCTCTATGTTTATTATTATTATTTTTTGTAATTATATTATTTAATTTAGAATTTGATAGTATTAGATTTCATTCCACAAATGAAATTGTTCAGTTGTGATGTGAGTGGTTTATTTGGGCCTCTGTAAAATTGGTCAGTTTGTATTCGTGTCTGAGACATGTTCTGAGGCTGGAACTAATAATTGTAATTGTACATATATTTAACATTCCTACTTTTCAATAGTTTAATTATGTGACGATCTGTTAACTGTATTTATATATATTATATATATTATATATATTATATATATATATGTTTCATGACTCCAATGAAATATGTGTAGCTTTAATAGAGCTGAAATAATGTATAGAGCCAGTGTACTTATATAATTTAATCATTAATTGTATAGTTTAAAATAGTACCTGTCTATGTTTGTGGAAATAAATTATTATAAATCTTTATGTATCGTTTTATTTGTGTTGATGTTTTTTGAAGTGTGACTAGTGTCGTTGAGGGTCAAAACTGTGCCCGCCTTGAACGAAAACAAATGCCGCTAACTACTCCTTCTAGTATTTGGAATCTGAAGTTACAGATAAAATGTGGGTATCACAAATACTGTACCTGTAATATAAAGTAGAAAATGTACCTAATTTTGGTATGATTTCAGAAGCTAATTCGATAAATTATTTTCCTGAAACATGATGACATTTTCTTTTTTTTTATCGTCAATATTCATAGATTAAACCAAAAGTAACAGAATATTCTTTTATATTATTAATTAGGTTTATAGAAATATAGTTTCGGGAAGTCTCGGTGGTCGAGCACCCTTCTGAATCAAGAGGTCGCCGGTTTGAATCCTGGCAGAATCCCGGAAGAATTAATTTCGAAAGTTACGTGTGATACATATCAATGACTGAAAATTTTGTGCTCGCTATGGCAATAGTTTCGCCACCTAGAAACATAACGGCAAGTCGAGGCTTAACAGCCACTGCTTACACCTTTGGGTAGAAAGAGATAAAGGTTATGTTTATGTATGTAGTTTTTTTAAGGGGTCGGGGAGCAAACGAGTAGGCTTGTCACTTGAAAAACATACAGTGTAGCAGTTGGGACTTTAAAGGATACTTTTTATTAGGATAGGAATGGATGGGGAAGCTGGGTGAATCTCCGGGAACTTCCTTTACCCAGCGGAACAGTGTTGGTATTTCACCGGTGGATCGGGCCCATTCCTGCAGCGAGCTGCTTGGCTCTACTGCTGTTAAAAAGTTTCGGGTTTCATTCAGCTCTGATCCAGGTTAATGTCCCTACCCTTCTGTAGATATAGAAAGAGCCGATTAAGTGATTTAATCTGGTTCAAAATATCTTTTCGACATCTTCGTATCATAAATTACCCGGTCATTGTCGAGGATGGAACAGGTTTTTCCCGATGACCAATTAATTAATACCATAGAGATATGTCTCTTGCCGAATAATAAGTAACGGAGGACTACTAAACCTGGAGTACTAAAGGCGTGAGGGTACAATAATATAATATACTTATTTGACCTATTTTATTAAAAAAATATATATAAACCACTTTAACTATACTTCAACTTAAACTTAAACTACCACTTTAACTTAAACTTTAAATACATAAACACTTTAACTTCACGACTTCTTCTACCCGAAGGTGTAGGCAGCGGGTAGAAAAAGTAGAATAAGCGTCCGAGTAGAAAAAGGCGTCAAGTTGCGGTTATATAAAAAAATGCAAATATTTGAAAATGAAAATATATAATCTCTAACTATTGGGGTAAAATATTTTCAAATGTTCCTTATTTTAAATTCACTTCAAAACTGTCTTCACAACGGACCTGTAAAATGGCTTAAGCAAATAATAATGTCACTAATTCACAAACTTTACATAGTCGAAGATTACACATAGTTCCCATGAGCCGGGACTGGAAACAATTTCATATCTTTACACAAGACGTTCACAGCATCCGACATTTATATTTGCATTGGTGACATGGACCCCGACAAATTAGTACCATGCAGACGATGGGACCTGAAAAATAATAAAAAAGTTTCTCAACAAATTTAACTTTTACTGTCAGCAAAAATTCACTAATCTTTAAAAGCTTGGACATAAAGCTCAAATTCGTATTTTGGATAAAAAATTTATGTTTGTTTGTTTTAAGTCCCGCTACTGATCACAAAGCGCACTGTCAAACGGCTTCCGCCATGTTTGTTTAATATGTTGTCACTTCGACATATTATGTTGTTTTCAAAATTCTTATAGAAAGTATATTTCAGTTTATATAAAAATCGTTATGATAGATTTCAAGTCAGGTCATTAAATAATATTTTTTAGATATATTGAATAAGACGAAATAGTTCATAAGCATGCTACTGCTTTTTATCAATGAAATATGAGCTTTAGGCAATGAATAAGTAATAATAAATATAAACTTTAAAATAACTAAAAACTGCAAAAAATAAACCCAGTGTATAGTTAGCATAAAAAATAAGCTTAGAGTTATGACATATTAAAAAAACAAAGATAAATTTCATCCAGTCATTTAGGTTTAGGTATTCTCAAAAATATACCCACTCTTAAAACTTAGTATTAAATCATTGTGCTATAAACAAACTGATTGCGCCAGCGATAGCACCCATAAGGTAAATCAAATCATAGCGATCGCTAACATAACATACATAACATAACATAACTTCACGCCTTTTTCTACCCGAAGGTGTAGGCAGTGTCTGTTAAGGCTCGTCTCGCCGTTGCGTTTAAATCCCAAAATGAATTTGGCTATTGCCAAACACACAAAGTTTTCAATCAACGACATATATCACACATAACTTCCGAAAGTTATTGGTGTGAGCCAGGATTCGTACCCGCAACTTCTTGATGCAGAAGCAGAGCGCTAAACCACTCGACCGCTAAACAAATAATAAAATATAGCCTTCTTGAACTCAAACTATGCCGAAATCTTCAAACATTTCTACTTGCAACATTTTATATTCTCTAGGGTCTAGAAAAACATTCCATAATATTGTATAGCCTCCCTACGGAGGGATGTCGCTCGTGTGTAAATTTGAAACACATATTTACACATTAACAACGCAATATCATTGAGAGTGACCTACCACATTCTGTGTCAACTTGGATCACATATATATTTCTTTTTTTTTTCGTTTAAAGATATATAACAGAATTTGACTTCTTCAAATTTTGTTTGGGTTCCGTGATATATTAATTCCGATAATTTTGTAATAACTCATCAAAAACTTTAATCAGACTGCATAAAGCTTTGTGAAATATTTTTCGAGGGCCTACCTTAAAATTTACTTAACCATGGGAGGAAAGAGGATGCCAGCAATTTGAGCTAAAGTAGCTCTACGTACAGTACGAGTATAGAAATACAGACAGAAAGACAGATTCTAAGAATTCTAGTTTTTATATTCATTGATTTAAGTTAATAAAATAATAATTTTATTATACTTTATCAAATCATTTTGCAATAAGTCTTGATCACAGTTCATATTGTTATGAGTTATGAAACCAAATGTAGTTCACGAATACGCTAAAGATGGCGTCACTGTGTTCATACTCCGACATATAAAATGAAAACTGACAGAATTTAAGTACAGAATCATTAAATCAATTATCTGACGGAGGTAAAAAAAGTATTATACTTTGAAAAGTATAATATTCTTAATTTCTTCTTTTTCTTTATAAAAAAATATAGATACATAAATAGCCGGAAAGTTTTAATTATACCAGCTATCCGGAACCCTTCAGCAATAAACAAGCATTTTAACAGTGGCAGAGCCAAGCAGTTCGCTGCATGAATGGGCCGGCTGAAACACCACGACCTCTCAGAAGATCGACGTAATGTAGCTCATGCCGCATTTCGTTCGGTGAGAGAGGTACCCGGAGGCCCACCCCCCTTTCCCCTATCCCTTAAAGGTCGGCAACGCAACAGTAACACTATCTGTGTTGCTGGTGTCCATGGGCGGCGTCGGTGGCTTACCATCAGGTGACACGCCTGCTCGTTTGGCCTCGTATCCCATAAAAAAACCTAACTTTATTAGCTACGCAGTAATCTTTACAATTTTCCATCGGCTGATCTCTAAAAAGGGGGTATTTAAATATTTTCACATTCGTTTAACGATCCGCGGTCGGCTGTCCACAATGGCGTTTAGGGCTCCACCCGAAGGCTCATGCGCGCTTTATCTCGCTCACGTTCCACTGTTTTATTTATTAGAAAGATTTATTATTTACCACGGGGCTCGCACACGATGTGTCACGAATCATGGGACGAAAAAACGAGGTTATGTTAATGTTCCTTCGTTTGCACGTGACATCTGTCTTTTTTTCTACTTGATCACCAAACTTATTAGCTCACTTACAGGTTCACGCCGAATCTCCAGCCGTGTAAGCAGAGAGAACAGAGTGCCATGCACGGTTTCACTTTGTCACCCACTTTTTTGCATTTCATAACTCTTTTTAGACACGCTATTCGGTTTTTAAAGCTTCTGATATGGCCTTCCACAAGGACACGTTAAATTTAGTAATAAAAAGTGCATTGTAAACGTCCTCCGCTAGAACATTCTCCCACTTTTGCAATGTATATCTAATAAATCAATATTAAAATGATAAGAAAATTTTACTTTTAAAACGTATTCCCTTGTTTCCTGTAAATGTATGTTTGTTTAGTTAATAAAATTATCTTTTGTTACATATATGTTTTGTTCGTATGACTTAATATAATCAGTTACTTACTGTTCAGTCAGCATGTCTCAAGGAAATTGGAACAAAAGGAAGAACCGCCTACGTAGATACTCCACGTGTTGGTGTTGATAGAGATTCTCAGATTTCGTCATAATCAAGAGCTATATTTATAAAATCGCCGATAAGACTTGATTAATGCAAGATTAAAATAACAAAGAGAAATTATAACAACGTGAGCTTTTTCAGATTACAATTCAAATTTATTTTCTCAGTACCGAATTATCATATGTATTGTTTATGGTCTTCAGTTTTTTATTAAATTAAGTAATATTAAAACATTTATCTGAGCAAAAACCGCTGAATTTTTAAATATTCAAAGTTGATCTCAAAATTAGGAGATAAATATTGTCTCTTCTTAAAAACCAAAAAAACAATAGTTTCTCTTTATATAACTAACATAATAATATATAATGAGTTTCCACACCATCTCCTAAACAAAAGTTTTGAATCCTGGCTCCGAACTCCGAATACTTAGGTCATTATTATACCTTTTCAGGAAATAATAAAACATATCGATGACTTGTGCCGGATGTATGGCAATAGGTTCTGATTTATGTACATTTGGCGAAAAAATTAGGCGAGCCGAGGCATAATTGCTACCGCCTGCATACTACGATACAGAACGCGTGAAGCTACAAAAAGGCACAGTAACTATCTAAAATCGTAATCTAAGAACGAGATTTTTGAGCTAGAGTTGAATGAAATATTTTTCTTAAATAGACTTTCTGATACAATACTAGGTTCTATTTCAAAGCTTAGTCTATGACTTCATCGACTATGATATTCCCACACTATTTATTAACAAGTATTACATTATAGCAAAAGGAATCAAGATTTGTATCGCACTTGACCTACGCAAAACCACAAGACTGCCATGACCGAGTAGAAGTAAACACACATAAAAGAAAAGACCAAGACGTCCAACACTCCTTGTTTGACAATATTTGTTTGCAAGCCTTTAAGCAAACTGCGTCGCTTGACAAAGTTACGTCGGAGCGAAAATAAAGGATTATTATATATTTTCGTAACAAGTTATGTTATGTGAAGAGTGTTATTGGAATTATTAAATAATGTTATTATATTTGCAATGCAATTTAGAAGTATAGGAAATACTTATTGGTTAAGACTCAAACCTCCTCAATTACAATTTGGAAAATAACGCAATGCGTTTTTTACATATGTTTTGGAATTAAAATATGCACACACATATGTTAATGGCAACCCCTTTGAGGGATAGGCGGTATGAATTTAGGATCGTAAGATACTATTATTACACACTTAACTCGCTTCCTTGACCCTTGCTATAATAATGTCGTCGATTTTAAGGCTTTGACGTGTCCTTCCGATTAGACACGCTCAATTTAGTCATAGAAATTGAGTCTTGATCTTCATCGACTTTTGCACTGGATATCGTCATTGTCATTTATTCATCATTCATTTTTTCCATTCCACATATCTGAATCTTCTATACATTGAACTGAATAACAGAAACTGAAATGTTGTGCTAAGGAAAACAGGAAGTAGTGTTCATTATTAACAGTTCCCATAATATTTAAAAGAGCCCAGTAAACTTTGCTGCATGCTTGGCCCTGCTCCACCTGTGAAATACTACGATCTCTAAAAATATCGACGTAAAGTAACTCATGCCAAGTTTCGTCTGGTGAGACTGACATGTGTCCTTTCCCTTTTCTCTCCCTATCTTACCTTCCCCTTCTCTATTCCAGTTTGAAGGCCGGCAACGCAACCGTAGCGCCATCTTGAGTTCGCCACCCCACTCCACAAAAATATAGAGCAGAAAAAAAGGAATTATATTTCAGAGTCAAGACAAATCCACAATTTTTAAAGCCAGACTAAGATTTAATAATTGACAAAACTATCAATCACATTGATGTGACATCGCCTATTAAGAAACTCATAAAATGAAACTGAAGACAAACAGTTCCTTGTAAACTCTAATTTAGTTCAGCATCACCAGCATCACCCAGACACGATAGGAGACAAGTGATTGCATCCAATTATCTTTCGTCTGTTAAGGTCATACATGTTCCGTTCATAAGAGGAACATGACCTCGTTGTGCCTAGAAGCAAAAAGACACAAGTAATACCATTTTCATATTGACATAAGACGTCATTATCTCAAGTACTACAACGCTCTCAAAACTGTGACAGGAAGTGAGCACATACCTTTCGTCAGGCGTCGCCAATTTGTGGCATTATTTAGTGATATATTTAGTTTATTATTAGTAATCAGTCACATAATAATATGCTCCATCAATGAATTAATTAAGACTACAGCTTATCGACATTTTTATTCTATTAGACTATTGATAATGATTAAAAGAAAATAAAATGTATAACACATGTAAAGTGAGTGTAAAGTGATGACCGTCAAGAAATAAGTATAACTATTCTAAGATTGATTCCAATCGGATGGTGTGGGTTAGACTTATATTGGAATTAGATTACCTGACCTATTTTTTAATAACTTCACGCCTTTTCCTATCCAAAAATGTGTGGCTGCAAGCCTAGACAGTCATTCATTGATATTTATGTGACCATATAAAATAGATTAAATTGTGATGGATAATAATAAATAACCGTAAACTTCTTGTAACATAAGTAGAAAAAACTCAGTGATATTGGGAAAGTTTAGAGAGTTGGCTAACTCTCTAAATCGTCTGTCTAAAACTTCGAAACAAATAAAGAAAAAAATAAATTTAAAAGATCGATAAAGGTTGTGCACTTCTGACACTGTTATAGCAACAATTATTGACTTTAATTACCGCAACACCTTACTTCGTCTACTATTGTGTGCGTATTTTTTTTTTTTTTAGTAAACCTATTACGTATTACGTTGTATTAATTTTTTATTTTAATGTTAATGTACTGGATGAGTCATGTGTGTTTTTACGTTGTACGATGTAATTGGAGTGTTAAAATTACAATGCAATATTCTTGCAAAATTGTTTTGGAACTAAATAAATAAATAAAGTTTCAGTTGCATTATTTTAAATAAATATTTCTTATTACTGATGATAAATTAATCTTATTGTGTTGTTTTTTATGAATCTATATTTACACACTTGATATCTAGAGCAGTAGACAGAGTCAAATAAGCGGTTATGTATCGTATAAATATGTGGCAGAGTCTATAATTCCACATAATTCTAGCAGCCTATATCTCTCGGGAGTTCTAGCGTGGTAGAGGGAAGGTTTACATTCAGCAGTTGACAGATTCAGCCTGATGATGATGATAATATCTATCTACTGTATTAAACGGTACTGTCTGTTTAGAGTCCTACTTTTGCTTTGTAAGTTCACTCATTTCTCTCCCTGACTGTAGGCCACAGTTGTTTGCATTCGACTCAACATATTTTTACTTCCTTAATAAAATGAGTGGCGAAACCTATTGCTATACACCGGGTATAATATTGTCAGTCAGCGATATTTATCACTCATAACTACTATGACTTCATGATTCAGGACACCAGGTCATATTATATAATAACCCTGACAATATTTCCTGATGATCTAAAAGGTGATGAATAGTTCAAACGTAAAGTCACTACAAACAAACAAACTAGCATTTCCATTTATGATGTTAATTAGGAGCTAGCGTGCAAACTCATACATTAAACCTTCGGATTTTCCAATATAAATTGTGGCCTATGCATTTTATTAAAGGTTATTGTTGAAGGGAAATGAGTTGAAGTAAGAACAGTACACAAATAATACTAGAATGATCGACTTATTTAATTATTTTGATGTTAAGATAGTATTTTTTTTTTTGGTATATTGAATTAACGGATAATGTTTGAAAAATATGGATTAGTGGTATGAAACAATATTTGTTGCTGCTTTTATAACTTAGGAAAGAACTATTTAAAAACGTTATTTCTTATTTAAAACTCAGCATTTCAATAAGGCTTAGTTTCTGGTAGAACTCTGTACATAAAAATGGATTATTGAAAACTTTTCTGAAAAACTATACGTGATATGAATAGACTGAAACAATCGTGACCTGAGAAATCCATAAATTCCATAACGTAAATTACGGACGTAAATTAATAAGTGCTCAAAAACAATATTTTGTCACCAGATGAATATAACTTGCAGGTTTAATATCTTAGTTTATTGATGAATTAACTGGATGAAACCAGCAAAGCTACTGCCAGATCTTGGATACAATTTATATTACATAAATTACAAATGATCAACAATGGCCATTAAAACTTCATTTAAATGTGGTAGCATTAGGGTTTTAGTGTCACATCTTCACAACAGATAAGTTATTAATTATTAAAATTAATTATTATCAAAATTGGGTGATGAATTGATTGAATACATGAAAAATATCTGAATTGACCGTATTTCTGCGACAATTCAATATAATTATAGGTTTTTTTTTACACATTTTTAATATAAACAGGTACTTTTCTTGCATTGCTACATTATTTGTCGGCGCTATCCGAGTATCGGTATCGCCGTATCCGAGCTAAGTACATGGGTCATTGCATTGAAGGCAGGTAATGACAAAACAGGGTATTGATTAATACCCAAGTGGGGAAGATATGTCTATTAACCTAGACAGACTACTTTCTATTCTAAACTCGTCTCTACATATGCAGCTAACATATTTAGTTAATTGGTATTTAGTAATGCAAGATATTCCCTGTTTGTTGGTTTTATATAAAAATATACGCGATAAAACAAAATGGAACTATAAGTTAACTTAATAATAAGGAGAAATAAATAAATTATACGTTATATATGTAGGAGCGTAAGTTGGAACGGGTATGGTATGAGCGAGAGGGATGAATGTGAGAGGGGAAGGACACACGACGACAAGACGAGATCGAGGAAGGTGCGCGTGCGAAAAGATAAAAGTATAATAAAGTTTTAATAATTATTATTTGCATTTTCAATTGCTCCGCTTAAACCTACATTTTGGGGGCTCGTCCGGGATAAGTGGGCAATTGATTATTGTTAGTAAGGAAGAAAACGGTGAAAGTAACTACACGGTTAGCTACTACCTACCTACATATATATAAATTAATTAAACGCTATTTACAATATATACAATTAATAAAATAGCTGTAGTCAAATTTCACCGCATCTCGATTTACTGGCAACGCGCCCAGAGGACAAAGACAGTTTTTTGCTTTGAAATTTTACATAAATTTAAGTATACGGAACAAAAATAAGGTTCGATATTATGCCAAATGCAAACGAAGATGCAGATTTTTCAAATAAGTTACATAAAAATACTACAAAAGTAGGCATTTGGTGAGTCAGATTACAAGATTTATTCAGCGCCAAACTATTAAACTAGGAGGTTTGCATTCATATGAGATCATATTAACCTTTAATGGAGTGTTCATGACTTCAGCTGTCAATTGATTCAGTAATAAAACAAAGTTTCTCACTACCAATTGGCAACCACAAAATTAAAGTTCGAAATCGCCTTAATTGTCAAAGTGTAGATAAATTGGACAGATTAGATATGGTTACACATTCGTACACCACAAAAGTTTATATGCATTATTAGAATCTGTAAGTGGAATTTGATGTAACAGCGTCTATAATTTCGCTATTTCTCTACTAGAAAAGAAATTTAAACTTCACTAAAATAATAGTGAAAATATTGTAAAGATAATGACAGGCCTCGTGGTGCATTGGTAAAACTACCGACTGCAGAATCGAGGTTGGCGTGTTTCAGTCCCACCTGAGTACAAATATTTATGATAAGTATGAATTTTGTCGTCTGGGTGTTTTTATATTTATAATAACATAACATAAGTTCACGTCTTTTGTTACCCGAAGGTGTAGGCAGCGGCTGTTAAGCCTCGTCTCGCTGTTATGTTTACGTCCCAAATGGAATAGGTGGCGAACCTATTGCTATACCGGGCACAAGCACAGACACTGGCTCACTCATTGGTGTGAGCCAGTGTCTGGAATCGAACCCAGACCTCTGGATCAGAAGCAGTATGCTCGACCACCGAGACTAAATTATGTGAACAAAGTAAAATGAGTAAAATGTAACAAAAGATAAGTTTAAATGTATTAATATCTACAAATATTATCTAGTTTCCATAACACAAGCATTTAGTTGCTTAGCTTGGAACTAGAGGGCGCTGTATGTGTGTATTGTGTCTAAGATATTATTATAGACCCGATTAGATTTTAACTGTTTGAAGGTCGAACACAGATTTTTCTATGGACTTACACACTCAAAATGATACTGCGAGTGAAAAATAACACTCATCTGTTAATTAGTATGATCACTTCTGTTTAAGAGAACCCGGGTTCGATCCCGGGTGTACAGTATAATTTTTTTGAAAACCTATACAAAAGTTGTACGTGACAAATATCAATGATTCCGAAAGAGTCTCTCTGATAAGTATGAAATAGCAATACCTTCCAGCGACACACGGTAAAGGTACAAAAATTGGCTAATTTATTTTAATAATAATATTATAATGTAGCCATATGCAATAAATAATACTGTTAAGTGCACTTATTTTGACAAATTCCGGAAGTAAAGAAATACCATATCATAATACCAGCCTATCGGCAACAACCACTGAGTTAAATATACAAGAGGAGCAAACCTCATACAAATGCGTCAAAAAATGTGTGTCCACTTTTTAGATGCAATGACGTAGCTTTGAAACCACTAGACATTTAAAATTAAACATATATCTATCTCAGTCACACAAATGTCAAATACATTGCCGTCACTTTGATTAGACAAAGATGGCAATATAAATTTGCAATGGCGGTGTGGGGTGGTCAGCCCATGCGAAATTTTACCCAACTTTTTCAAGCCATGTACTCGTAAAAATATTTAATAAATATAAATTCAATATTTTACTATTACTTATTAATTTCTTATCAGATGTATTACAAGATAACTGAAATAATGAATGGATCAACGATCTCTGTGTACTCCGTACTAGATCGGCTGTTCCGAAAAAAATTGGATCACACTCATCTGTACCTAATTGTGTACACCTGCCTTAGAGCAGCGATTTAAACCGCTGTAGGTAAGGTGTACAGTGTGTGTAATTAGGTACTGATACACAAAATAGTGAAAACGCTTGAGTAGTAAAATAATGTACTTACATTCATTATATTGAAAGGGAATTATTGTATTTAACGTGGACAGGGCCTAACAGCCGCACGGGTCGATCGATCTTAAGGGAACATACCCATACTACGTGACCTATTTTTTAAGATTTTTCGACCCCTCCCTCCCATCGGTGACCACTCGTAGTATATGCCAAGATCCCCCCCTCCCCCTTTAGCTTTCACGTAGTAATTCATAATTATGATTTTTATTCATTTCACAGGCAAAAATCGAAAAAAAAAAATTATTTGGCTCTTTATTGGATAAGACTGCATGCATACTTAAATTACTAGTGAATTATGTATTATGAAAAAGAACAACTTTAATTGTGAAAACATATTGCTGTACAGTATGTAACTTACAGTAACTTAGTTTACGAACACAACAATTATTTTCTGTTTAATCACATTAATATTCATCTAGGTCGAAAAATTACGAGATTTCTCTCATTAAAATCGACTACGTGACAAAAACCTGAGCCAACCCCCGGTCCTGTGACTAACCGTAGTATTTTAAGGACTCCGCTCCCCCCCCCCCCTAAACGGGTCACGTAGTATGGGTACGGTCCCTAAAGTTAAGCAACGCTTGGCGCGGTCGGTCCGTAGATGGGTGACCATCTTATCATGACGAGTTCCTCCGTGTTTCGGCAGGCACGTTAAATTGGTGGGTCCCGGCTGTCATTTGAACATCTTTGGTAGTCGTTACGGGTAGTCAGAAGCCAGAAAGTCTAACAACCAGACTTACCAAGGGGGATTGTGTTGCAATTATTGAGTTGCACTACTAAGTTTTGTAAAAATTGCCTTTTAGTCTCTTTTTTATAAGTCTGAGTGAATAATTTGCTTTCGTGATACAATCTTATTTTTAAGTATTTATTAATTATGGCATTTATTAATATAAGCGAATGATCAACTTGAATTGACGATAAATGATCTCCCGGGTGTAGGTAGCCAGTCAGTTTCTTTTCTCAGCAATCGGATAATTTTCACCCACTTGTCACGGCGTGCTGCATCTTTAGGCACCCTGCAGCGTTATTATTATAACAAAAAATATTTAAAATCTCCTTTTCCATAAATTAATAACTCTCCCACAAAAGTGGGAAACTAAAACTAAGTTTTTAGTGGTATCACTGAAGCTAATTATGAAAATTCAACATTTTATCTATTTTACTGTATTTTAATAATAATATAAACATTAATATTACGTGTGGAAAGTAATTCCGGTTAATTTCTTATGGGTTTCCGATCTTGAATCGCACTCTTTTACTACGCATTTACCCATTTTGTACCTATTGTTATTCGGCTCGCGTCTGACAGATGACTGAATTGACATAAGCTTCGCATAAGCCTGTAGACTTATGGCCGGTGGTCACACTTTTAGAAGGTTACTACAAGTCTATATCATATAGGTCAATGGCAACAACTCTCACGCCCATTAGTCACTGACTCACGCCATCCCTTTTAACTCTGCGTGGTATTTATAAGTCTCAAGAACAAATTCACATTATAATTTAGTACTCCTACTTCTGGATGAGAAGTGTCATGAAGATATCAACTACTTCATGTATCATTTTCCTGCTCTTATTCCATTATAAGTGGGGTCGACACAATATGTCGTCCCTTTTCATTCGCTTCTATCGCTCGTCACCACTCACACTGACTCCCTTCATAAACATATATTTTTTTATAGAGTCCATCCATCTCTTTTTCGGTCTTCCTCTACCAATGTATCTATTCTCATATTGCATGAATGATATTTTTTTTATGGGATAGGATAGGGCGAGGGCAAACGAACAGGCGTGTCACCTGATGTTATGTGACCACCGCCACCCGTGGACACCTGCGACACATAGTGTTACAGTTGCGTTACTGACCTTTAAGGGAGTAGGATAGGAAGGGATGGGGAAGGGTGTCGGGCCTCCGGGTACCTCTCTCACCGAACGAAACGCAGCAGGAGCCACTTTACGTCGATCTTCTGAGATGTCGTGGTATTTCACCGGTCGAGCGAGCCCATTCATGCAGCGAACTGCTTGGCTCTACCACTACTACCACCTCTACCACTGATATCTATTCTCATCACTATCAGTGTAACATGACTTTTTCTCTTCTCTTCTCATTACATGTCCATCTACCACTTTGACTGTATTTATTTCAGCTCTAACAAGACAACTACTTCTAGACTATTTTTAAATCAAGTAACCATAGACATGAATAAAAGTAAAACGTGATCTCAAACCGTAAATAATTACATTGTTCCATGACTCGAGATTCATCTCGTTCCACTTATAATCTCACAGTCATCGGGTTTTCCCAATATACTTATTACAATAGACAATATTTAAACAGGCATGTCATTTGATTACGTAACTAGACCTTATTTTAGTAACAGGTAGTAAATTTATTGATGCAGAAAACATGAATGGATCGCACAAGAACTGACACACACACACACAGATAAAACTAAATAAAATGCAAGTATATTGGAAAGGTACGTATTTAATAAACCCTTCCTGAGTATCTGTCAAAATGTCCATTGTGGACACAATGTTTGTCCGCCGAGCGGACTTTGGACATCCGGATCTGAGTTTGAGTATAGATTTACAAAAATTTTAGATTTTAAAGAATCTAAAGGGGATTATATAATACTGTTAGTAGAATTATATTCCCAATTAAATAACTTATTGCGATATAATAAATTCAACTAGAACAATATATATAGACATGTATTTATTTACGTTTTAAAATGAGTCATCAAAAAAAATGTCCAAAAACGACTCTTATTTTCTAATTATAAATAAAATTAAGCCCTTACAAGATTTAGAATCATTTATTTATGGTTCTATTACAATATAAAAACAAAACAGCACACTCGCAGGAACATTTGTTTATACCACTTAAGTTTGTTTACATTACGATAAGAAGGTAACGGCCACTTGAGATGTCGGCCGCGCGCGGCTCAAATTAAATTGTTTATATAAACATCTTTATATCGGAACCGGGTCGTGTTTTGTTTATAAAAACTTAAGCATGTGGGCTATGTAGTTAATTTATTGATTTATTGGGTTTAGATAACCGATTTTGAATATAAATTTCTCAAAATTGGCACCAAAACAAATCAAACAAAAAATAGGGTATCCTTAGAATTAAGATTTTACGAAAAGTGTGCTTATGAGTAGTATATTCAGTCATTATTTATTATTTACATTAGTGTAGCTATTCGTTTAAATGAAAAAAGACACATGTTTAGAAGGTAAATCAAGAAAATCTTATTCTTGAACTTATTAGAACAATTGCCCGATTGTTAACGTATTTTGATGGTCGAAATTTTCGTATTTTCGGTTAACCCACTACTATTTAGTTATTTTACATTAAAGTTCAATATATAATGATATTATAAAACATAAGGATTGCTTAGTTTTAATAAACTTTCTAGGACAGAAAAATAGGAATCGAACGCAACACCGTAAAATGACCGGGTCGAGGATCTCATGTGTTTTTTTTTATTTAAATGCAAAGAATATTCCCTCATTTGTGTATATAAGTAATTATTGTTTACTCATGCATGATTTTCTGGTGTTAAAAGGCAGTTGGAGCTTAATAACTGAAAGAAAGACACCAAGAAACACGCGCAGACTGGTGCGGGACCGGTACAAAAGTTCCCGCACTTTCAATTAATTTTTGTAAACAAAATTGTACCACAGACACTTATATGTGTATGTGTGGTAGGGCGGCCCTGTTCATATTAAAGCGATTGAAATTTATGTTTTGTACATCGAAGCCTTTTAAAATCGAAAATACCCCTGAGCGCCAGAGGTTTGCAATCCCCTTCTATTTGTCCGCTGAGCGGACTTCCGACAGTATGGACGAAAGATACGATGTCCGCAGAGCGGACATTGGACATAGGACAGGTAAATAATAGTTTAAAAAAACTAAAAAACACGCTTTTTATTGAAAACCGAACTAAAAAATAGAAAAATAAAAAAAAAATACTTTATTTTAAAAAAAGCGTGGGGTGCTTTTTAAGATATTATCGAAATGATAATCACTCTACTCATATCTGTCAATAAAATATTAGGTCGGGGAAAAAGTCTTTTCGCATAACGTATGTATAAACTTATTATAAAATTTCTTTGTCTGTACTATTTGTGTCTGGCTGGTTTTGGTAACATTAAAAAGGTTACATTATAAAGAAAAGAAAAAAATAAAAAAAAGTTGTTTCCCGCTATTTTTCATTTGTTTTTCTCTCCGTAAAAATGAGTGAATCTAATGAAGAAATTCGATACATTTTAAAATTTTATTATAAAAAAGGCAAAAATGCAACTCAAGCAGTGAAAAAAATTTGTGATGTTTATGGACCTGATGCAGTATCAGTAAGAGTAGCACAAATTTGGTTCAAACGTTTTCAGTCCGGAAATTTTGATGTTAAAGATGCACCTCGCTCTGGTCGCCCTGTTACGAATAAAATGGACGCCATTTTTGAAAGAGTGGAGCAAGATCGGCATATTAGTAGTTACGATGTAGCTGAAGAACTGGGAATTGACCACAAAACAGTTTTGACCCATTTGAAGAAAGCTGGTTATACAAAAAAGCTCGATATTTGGGTGCCACACGAGCTCACTCAAAGAAACTTAATGAACCGTGTACTCATTTGCGATTCATTATTGAGACGTAATGAAACCGAGCCGTTTTTGAAGAGATTGATAACTGGCGATGAAAAGTGGATCACGTACGACAAGAACGTGCGAAAAAGGTCGTGGTCGAAAGTTGGCCAGGCTTCACAGACTGTGGCCAAACCTGGCCTAACACGAAATAAGGTGATGCTGTGTGTATGGTGGGATTGGAAGGGCATTGTTCATTATGAGCTTTTACCGTCCGGCAAAACCATCGATTCTGATCTTTACTGCCAGCAACTGATGAGATTAAAGGAAGCAGTCGAGAGAAAACGGCCGGAATTGATCAACAGGAAGGGTGTGGTCTTTCATCACGATAACGCTAGACCACACACATCTTTAGCCACTCAGCAAAAATTAAGAGAGTTCGACTGGAAGGTCCTAGTGCATCCACCATATAGCCCTGACCTTGTGCCTTCAGATTTTCACCTGTTTCGGTCTCTTCAGAATTCTTTAGGTTCTGTAAGGTTGACCTCAAGAGAGGACTGCCAAAACTATTTGTCCCGTTTTTTTGATCAGAAGTCCCAAAGTTTCTACAGTAACGGGATAATGTCTCTGCCCACAAAATGGCAGAAAGTTATTCAACAAATATATATTGTAAATAAATGTAAATAAACTTTGAAAAAAATGTCTTGACTTTTCATACAAAAATACGAAAATACTTTTTCCCCAACCTATTATTTATAACTATTGACACCATGCACCCCACGCTTTTTTTAAAATAAAGTATTTTTTTTTATTTTTCTATTTTTTAGTTCGGTTTTCAATAAAAAGCGTGTTTTTTAGTTTTTTTAAACTATTATTTATTTTAAATTTTTTAGTTCGGTTTTGTATGACAGCGCGTTTCTTAGTTTCGAATTTGAGGAATAGCGCCATCTGTGACTTATATAAGGAACTCGTTTCAAGTTGATAACGTAAACTTTCCGCTGATTGCCACTAGATTGTGTGTGCGATTTGTGAACTTTCATAGTTCACAAATCGCACCATCTATCGTTCAAAAAAGCGTGGGGTGCATGGTGTCAATAGTTATAAATATTTTATTGACAGATATGAGTAGAGTGATTACCATTTCGATAATATCTTAAAAAGCACCCCACGCTTTTTTTAATTTATATTCATTGAAATTTTTAACACTATTTTCTTAATTTAAATTCATTAAAATTTATTTTCTATTTTTTTGGTCGGTTTTCTAGTCTAGAACTTTCATAGTTCACAAATCGCACCATCTAGTGGCAATCAGCGGAAACTAAAAAAGAAGTCGGTTACAAACAAACCTACAAACCTACAAACATACAAACATACATACAGGTGAAGCTAATAAAAAGCTAATAAAAAAGAAGTCAGAATAAGAAATAAAAATCTGATGGTAAGTAACTAACGCCGCCGCAACACAGATAGTGTTACAGTTGCTGTGCCGGACTTTAAAAGCGCCCGTTGAGCCAAGCATGAATGCTGGCAAGCTGCATGAATGGGCCGCCCCGACCGGTGAAATACCACGACCTCTCAGAAGATCGACGTAAAATGGCTTATGGCGCGTTTTGTTTGGTGAGAGAGGTACCCGAAGGCCCACCCCCCTTCCCCATCCCTTCCAATCCTACTCCCCTAAAGGTCAATAACGCAACTGTCACTAGCGCAGCCCATGGACACTTGCAATTTATATATTGTAAGTGTCCATGGGCTGTGCTAGTCACTTACCATCAGGTGACACGCCTGCTCGTTTGCCCTCCTATCCCATAAAAAAGGATCGAAAAGGGGTCAGATGTGGGATGGGAAACGCTAGGGACTGGAATTAGGTCTTTGGATAACTATCTCACCGAGTGAATCCCGGCATAAGCCACTTAACGTCGATATGCCGCTCGTTTGCCTTCCTATTACATTAAAAAAACGTGATGTATGATCCGATTGGAGGTGTGTCTTGCATCAGACAGTCAGTACGTAGCAGACAATCCTCCGAACGCATTGATTAATTTCAATCAGCTGCCATCCGATCCAATGACGTCAATTTAAAAAAAAATAGCGGTTCATTGATTGGTACTCAAACATCTTCTTCAAACACATGTTTAAAAGTACTTGTTAAATTGTTACGATATCAATAAGTATTACAGATCATATTTTAATATATTTAATAACATACATACAATCACACCTTTTTACCGTGGGGGTAGGCAGAGACTAGTCATAATCAGATGAATTATATGTTTCTATATGGCCTAATTTTTTCCAAGTATTCAAACGACCGACAATCAACAACACGGAATTCCCAAATATTTACTCTCAATAGTGTTCTAGTTCCGATACATCAAGGCTGGTGAATTGTAACAGCAGCTGCGTGATTCATACCACGTCAAATGGACCGTGCGATGTAAAAAATGATGATTAACATAATTTACTTGACTTATATTATGAACTAGCTGACTGCAAGCACATCGTACCTCTTTACTGTATACCTAAATTCCTAAAAAGGTCAGTGCTCCGTTCCTGTTTGTTATAAATTAATGATGTCGTATATGTCGGAGCGTGAACACAGTGGCGCCATCTCTAAAGTATTCGTGAACTACTTTTGGTAGTACCCAATGATTAGTATTCAGGCGTGTCACGTGATCACGTGAGCCAATTGTTTTCGAACTAGTATGACGTAGTTAACTGAAGATTATAGGAGGGGGGGGGGGGGAAGCGCGTGAAGTGAAGACTTGACACTTCTGGACAAGGTGCACGGACATGATGGATGTAAAAGGAACTTCGAAACGTTAAGAATGTAGGCAAGCCACACACCGCGATTTATTCTAATAGGTTTTGAAAGACACTTAAAATATAAAATTTAATGTGCATGTGATT
This sequence comes from Euproctis similis, assembly GCA_905147225.2. NCBI lineage: Eukaryota > Metazoa > Arthropoda > Insecta > Lepidoptera > Erebidae > Euproctis > Euproctis similis. Next base: position 21,673,799 of record LR990105.1, on the reverse strand, counting down.
GTTGTATATTTTCGAAGATATATTATATATGACTAAACAAATCATTTATGTAGAGCGATTACAATCTATCATTTATACAGTTTTAAGAGCAATACAGTTCACTGCATAAATGAGCTGGCTCAACCGGTGAAATACAATGACCTCTCAGAATATCGGCGATAAGTGGTTCATGCCCCGTTTCGCTCGGTGATAGAGATATATGGAGGCCCAACCTCTTTTCTTCTCCCCTCGCTATCTCACTTCCAACTCCTCCCCTATACCATTTTAAAGGCAAAGCAACCATAACACTATCTTTATAGCTGATGTTTATGGGCGGCATTAGTTACTTACCATCAGATGACACTGCTCTTTTGACCTCCTATCACATAACAAAAGCAATACAGATAAGTTATTTGACACTGTTATATATGCGATGAGAAACAATATACTTATATATATGACGAATCAAATCAATTACTTATATAGGACGATTATAATCTGTCACTTATACAGTTACGATATTATCTAATTGTAAAAAGTATACAGCCTAAAAAAGCAGGATACCGTGTACTGCGTCATCCCATTTCGCTGATCACACACATTCTCTACACCATAAACTTCCCGTGTTCCATACACTGAGCAATGATTCACACACAAGCATGACATATCATCATTATGATTCACTCCCATCAAATATCTTTAGCCATATACCGTTTAATCTATTCGACAAGTGGAATTCTAATCTAAAATAATATTACCTATTTTGTAACCCATTACCTCCACACAATGATAGAGGTCGCAAAATCGGCACACTATCTATTTTTTTTCCCTCCAGATAACCATGATGAGAAACTAAATATTTTTGTGCTATGAAAAATGGATACATTTATAATACATAAAAAAACACATAAGTTTACGCCTTTGTTGCCCGAAGGTGTAGGCAGCGGCTGTTAAGTCTCGTCTCGCCGGTTTACGTCCAAAATGGAACCTATTGCGAACCTATGGTAAACCTATTGCCATACCGGGCACAAAGTTTTCGGTCATCAATATTTTTCACACAACTTCCGAAAACAATATCGAAAAGTCATTGGTGTGAGCCAGTGTCAGCATTCGAACCCGGACCTCTGGATCAGAAGCCGTGTGCTCGACCACTGGAACACCCAGACTATTTATTCTACATGATTATGTATTTTTTACTTTTGTAAATAGAAAACAGCAAAGACACCATTCAAATTTCGGTGCTAATCAAACAACATTTAATCCCAATTTGCTGATAATTAATATAACTGCTGCACTCCTTCATGTATTAGCATGATCTAATCTACAGTTTTACCTCAATAAATGGGCCACAGTAGTTTCAGAGATTTATAACGCAACAACAAACAAGCACAATCGTATACAAATTTATTCATTCATCGATAATAATAAAAATTATATAAAAGTATTATTAGAAAGTCCTAGGTTAATTGGTATTCGAACTTAGAACATTTAGAACACCAGTCAGATGACTCCTCTTAAAACTAGTCCATACTCATACTCAATATGTCTTTACGTTTTCTGAGTCATACGGAACAGTTATTTTGCAAAGCTATATCTGCATTTGTTCTATGGCATACATGACCGATACTTGTCATCAAATTGTTCATTTGGAATGTACATGCTTCCTTACATTCACTTCTTTCATTGGCCAACACTCAGATCCATACAATGTGACAGATCTGTCATCCGAGTTGTACGGAAAAAAAACTTCACGCCTTTTTCTATCCGAAGGTGTAGGCAGTGGCTGTTAAGCCTGGACTCGCCGTTTTGTTTACGACCCGAATGAAATAGGTGGCCATACCGGGCACAAAATTTTAAGGACGGCAACGCACCACGGTTTTCATGGGCAGTGAGTAGTTCCTTACCATCAGGTGACCCACTGGCTCGTGTTCCCTCCTATCCAAAAGGGGAAAACTAGAGGAAGTTGTATGTCAATGTGCTGAACTACTGGAGGAATTTTATGGGAGATAATGTGACATTCTCCAGATTAACAAGTTCTTCCGGAGCGTTAGTTAGATTTACTTTCAGCAATTATGTGGAAGTAAGAGGTTTATAAGTCATTTATTTCTTACTGAAGGTAGTCCTCACTCCATACTATATTATTATGGAACAGCACGACAAGAAGGTGAGAAGTAAAGGTAAATATTAATAAAAAATATATATGTATATTGCCACATACCAAATGTTCCCATGGTCCAAACAGTTTGTTCTGAACGCGTTAATTGACCTACAGTTATTTATATTGTCAACGACATAATTCCTTTGTTAAATGCTACTAAGTTAACAACGCCATATTAATATGTTGACACATGTGATATATTTAATGCTTTACCCTATTTTGCACCTTATCCTACGTTTTAAAGAGGGATTAACTTTAACTTGGAGTATAACTCAGGAATTGTGTCAATAAAATCCGATGAGTGTCAAAAACAGAAAAAACTGAAATCTAAAATAAACTTAAACTGTCCTGTCAGTAGTCTGAGCTTGAGCATACCTTCTCTGGCACCAATGACTCTTTGAAGTCATATTGTTTTGAATGTCGATGACTAACAGTGGATGGATGACTAGCAGTTTACTGCATGAATGGGCCGGCTCGTCTGGTGAAATACCACGACCACTCGGAATATCGGCCTGAAGTGGCTCGTGCCGCGTTTCGTTCGGTGATAGAGGTGTCCGGAGGCCCGATGCCCTTTCCCCTCTTACTCCCTTAAAGGACAGCAACGCACCACGGTGTCCATGGGCGGTGAGAAGCTGCTTACCATCAGGTGACCTACTTGCTCGTTTGCCCTCCTATCCAATAAAACCGACAACATCGGCACGATGTATGGAAATAGTTTCTGCCACCTATTCAATTTGGTACGTAATGAATCGGCAATTCGAGGCCACTACCTAAAGTTTTATAGAGAAAAAGTCTATTACTAAAACTAATTACAAAAAAAGATATATTATCCAATATTTTTATTACAAACTACATTATATATATATCTTCATTTTTATCTCCAAATTACTGTTATGTATAAAGTGTTCGAGAATATAATTCACTTATGTTTGTTCGGTGTCGCTGATTGTTTTCTTAGGCTGCTGTGTTGTGTTATGTCTTTCCATTTTTTATAGTTTACATTCATTTGGCACATTCAGGACCACCGAGTGTCATCTATAGATTAACAACCACTGTATTATTATAACAAGATATTATTTAAGTATGGACGCTTCCAATCGGACACTTCAAAGGGGAAAAATTTGAAGAGCATTATAAAAGCATAGCACATTCTTAGACCTATTATTTATAATTTCGATGGCCTAGTGATTTTGCATTCACTCTGTTGAGTCATAGGTTCTTGGTTCTCATCGAGGTTGTGACTTTTTCTCTTTACACCAGCATATATCCGGCAAATTTTCATACACTATTCACAGTATGCTCTACTTGAAAAGATAAACTCTTTATCCTCATCATCATTATTACTAGCCTTAATCTACTAAGGTTGTGGCGGTCCAGTAGTCGAGTACCCCGCTTCTGAATCAAGAAGTTGCAGTTTCGAAGCCTGGCTCACACCAATGACTTTTCGAATTTATTTTCGGAAGTTATGTGTGATAAATATCGATGACTGAAAACTTTGTGGCCGGTACAGCACTAGGTTCGCCACCTATCCCATTTGGGGCGTTAACATAACGGTGAAACGAGGCTTAACAGTCGCTGCCTACACCTTCGGGTAGAAAAAGGCAGTTATGTATGTTTAATCTGGTAATTGCAGAAAACAGCCTTCCCCTTTTTCTACAACTTGTGTCCAGGGATCGCCTTCTTTTTTTATAAGCTTGTCAGTCAACTTTGTGGGGGATGGCCCACGTCGCATTCTATCTTTATTTCACTAAAAAGTAAGAAAATACCTTTTCCTTAGCATTATCACTTTAGCCTCTCAAGAATATATTACTATTAGAAGAAAGCACACGCGTGCGGTCAGCAACTAGTAAAAAATATATAAATGAAATACCCTAAAAACTGATGATAACCCAAGATACTTGATATGAATTAAATATTCCGGAAGGTAACATAATATTAAAAGTAGAATAGGCTACATGCATTGTTACAAGCAAATATATGCGGACAGTTTAATGATCTGCTTGTATATATCAGGTTTCAGGCGGTGAGGCTTTTTGTCAATCAAATGTAGTGGAAAATTGTAAGATTTTAGTGTGTAATTATTTCATTTATCATTTGGTATATTGCTGCTGCTGGCCATTTTGAACGACTTCAAAAAAAGAGATTTTTAAATATGATATATGTATTTAATTTTTTAGATGTATGATATATTTTGTAGTGTATATTATATCGCGTATTGTACCCGTTATTGAGAATACTGTCTCCGAATTTCTACCCGTGGGTGATGTACGGGATTTGACAACTTCTTGATAGTCTAGTAGTTTAGTACTTCGGTTGGGTATATCTATAATTATCATTATCTGTAAGATATAATACGATTAATGGTTTGATTTTGATCTAATTTACTAAAAACTAAAATCTCTAATTCAAGTCATCGTACCTAGGTACTGATAATCTAATAAGAAAACTATATGGCAATTATGGTTTACATAAAAAAAACTTGTGTTTGAGTACAAAAGTATTAAAAAAACACGGCAATAAAAATATTACACCAATATTTTTAAACGTCAGTTTATAATCGAGCAACTAAAAAAAAACACATCGTCGATCCAAATTTATCGTATCATATCTAACATCTACGTTTAACAAATAAAATGCGTTCGAACATCCGTAGGACCGCAAAACACAAGCCTCGCTCCTTAGGAATGTCGCGTAGGTCAAATAAAAGAATTTCGGTCCTTCAAAAAATAACATAATCGGATGCGACGGCGCCACGTCGGCGAAAGCTCACAATGATACAGAATTATTATAAAAGACATGCCCAAAAGACGTGTGAAATCACTGTGACATCACATTACAGATAAAAAGTTAACATCCCAAAACAATTTTTTTTTTCATCGGCTATTAATTTTGTAGCGATTGGATATGTTACGATTGTTAAATGTACTTTTATAAGTGGCACAGGAAATGGTAACAAAAATGCAAGCTCGATATATCTTAATATTATTTTAATTTTAATGATTTTAAAATGTAATTAAACCCTGTGAATTCTAAAATCATCTGGTATACAACCTAATCTAATAGACTACATTGAAAATCGAATTTAATGGTTGAATACAGTATACCTCTTTTAAACATCCATAAATGCTGTATCGAAATCTAACTGATATAAAAAGCAATTGCAGAAAAATTTAAACGTTACCTACATCCTGGGTACTACAAAAGCGTGAACATATAAAATTATGACTATATTATACAGTCCATAACGAAAATGGCAACACGAACTGTGCTGAAATTAATTAGACATAATTAATAAAAACAAACTCCTCCCAGTCTGCCGAACAATCTTGTACGGTAGATTATTTTATTTATTTTTATAAAAATATTTTTCTGCTACTGAAAAAACTTGCTGAGTTCTTTATGTTAATAATGTTAAGGTTGGTTTTTCAATGTCGAATGAATAATCAATCGCAAATGAAAAGTTATCGTAGTGTGTATCTAAGGATTTTTTGTTATAGCATTCCGTACAAAACGTGCTTTGTAAATAGCCCCCGATGAACCACCCATTCATGGGGACAGTGGTGAGACTCAAGGATGATATCACAGTGTGGATACGCCATTTTCGTTTTAATAGTTTTTATTAATTTAATATTTTTTAAGTATTATTTACTACTGTACTATCGACACATACGTCATTTTATTTTGTTTTGATATAAAAATAAAGTATTTATTTTTCAACTGCAAATATTAGTGTTGCGTTCTTTATTTCTATATTTGTTTTAATTAGTTTACTACTCCTTTGAAACATTATGCCATTACGTATGATGATAAACAGTCTTATTAGGAACTGTTGATGGGATATTTTTCTTAATTAAATTTTAATATTTTATTGTAGCGCTTTTAAAAAAAATAAATGAAAAGGTTCTTATATGAAATATTATCGAAATTTAAGTAATTGTGATTATTTTTTTTAAATTTATTCATCATATCCTATTAAAGATGAGAAAGTTTTTAAGACGTTTGAATTACTTGCTCACGCGTCAAGTATTGAACCAAATTAAATGTAGAATATGTTAATCCACTTTGAAATTAACATTTGCAACTTACTAATGTAATCCGTTAGTTACTTTTAATGTTTTCGTAACAATGGTTTATTAGTGATACGGTCATGCTCCTAGGATAAGGTTTTTGCTTATTTTTATAGTTTGACATAAATATATATACGTGAGTAAAACCGTTGACATCAATTATTATAAATCATTACCATCTAAGTTAATTTTGCAAATTACCAATATTATGTCACCCAGGATAAGTTATAAATATCACCAAAATCAATCGCAGTACTTTATATATAAATTCTTATCCATATAACTCTATCGCAAGTTAAGGGGCCCACACGCGCGCATCAGGCAGCCTCTTGTAAAATTGACTTTGAGATTGAACGACACTTAGTTCTTTTGTTATGTGTCCTTCAAGTCCACAAATTTACGATCACATCTCACACCTACATAACGACCGTCAGCAGAGCTATTAACACCTTGAGTACTCAATGAAGATGTTCAGGTGATTTGGCGAGAAAGACAATGACAACTAGCATAGAAACAGTACAAAAAGACACAAAGATACTTTAGTATCCTATTTCTAAACGAGATTTTTTTTATTAATAGCCTATTTCACGTACTAATAAGGCTGAAAAGATTTTAATAAAGTTTTACAGTTTATATAGTTGACACATTTAACTTAGCCAGAACTTGGCGATAAATGAACCAAGATAAAGTTAGGATTTATCCTTGGCAGCATAGGGGTTTCTATGACAAACCTCTCAAGATTATTATTTGGATAAGTCAGTCTGTAGCAAGATAGAACTACGTCTTTGCGTAGGTAATATGAGGGAAGGAACAGGGCTGGCTCCTCGTGTTGGCTCCAGCTGATGTTTAAGCTTATATACTACAAGAGTCTGAATTAGTGCTCTTGACTCTCATATCCCTTATTAAACACGCTCATCAGGTTTTAAATCTGTAATACATTGTAACATCATTAATATTTAACCAAAAAATACAACACTAATATTAAATGATTGGGATTTATGTACCGCATATCGATGCGTATAATTAGCGAACAGCATTCAACAACAAACAACCAACCCCCTGACACCTTCACAATAAATCTAGTAACGTTTATGATTTTTAAAAGATCCCCATTCGAACGGACTGGGGGTGAAAAAATAAACAATTTATGAGTCTTCATCCCCCACCCCCACACCGCCACTTCAACCCCGCTACGAGCGTTCAAAGCCCAATAATTGTATATTCTTTTACAGTAGTGTGCCCGATGAAGGCGGCGCAAAAAAAAAGCATTCAACTAAAATCACAGGCGCCTTTAATCACCACTATTGAGATCTATCGCGGGATCAAAGCGCGTGCGATAGCATGACGAAATCGCCTCTCAAAATATTATTATAAGGTTCAATTTACAAGTGTTTAGTCACGCTGATTTTTTTTTATCGCCTCACAGCGGATGCTCGTGTCAAACGCTTTAGTATTTTGAGTTTGTTTTGAAAATTCTTTTATCTGATATATCTCGTATATCTATTGTTGTGTGTGCAGTTCATCTGCTTGGTTGGAGGCGATTTGTTGAGGGGCGGTGGTTGCTTGCTGAAAATGCTTACTGGCAATAATTTAGACGTCAAACAGGGTGTGTTTTTATCTTCTCGTACTTTGCCGGTGACTTGACGATCGTTTCAGGTTTTATTTATGACTTTGACAGGATATCGAACAATATGCGTTGGAATTTCGCGGCCGCTTTGATGCTATACGACAGGACGCGTTGGTGGTATTTCCGTTATTACGACCAAAAGTTATATGTAGAGATAAATTGAGCTATGTGAGGTTTTTTTTAGATTTTCTGTTGCTAGATATTATTTGAACCCGTTTCGACTTTTATCACATTTATGTATACTTGATTTATTATATGCTGGTACTGAATATCATCAAGTATTGCAGAAAATTTTAAATTTATTTTTTTATTGTTAAGGAAATAAGGGACCATTGATTGCAAAGATTGGGCAAAAGATCTAATTTAATAAGAAAGATATTTCCTGGCCAACACGGCGACGATTAGTTAAAGGACTTTTCAGAATTTACGATAGATATATACCAATATACCAATTGGAATACGATCAGTTTATTGCGTTTAATTAGGCTGATTGCGACAAAATTGTGGCTGCCTAAATTCTCAGGAGAATATTAGGTAGAGCCAAGTAGAACAGTGGTAGAGCCAAGCAGTTTACTGCATAAATGGGCCGGCTCAACCGGTGAAATACCACGACCTCTCAGAAGACCGACGTAAAGTGGCTCATGCCGCGTTTCGTTCGGTAAGAGAGGTACCCGGAGGCCCACCCTCTCCCCCATCCTTTCCTATCCCCTTCCCTTAAAGGTCGGCAACGCAACAGTAACACTATATGTGCTGCTGGTGTCCATGGGCGGCGTTAGTTGCTTACCATCAGGTGACACGCCTGCTCGTTTGCCGTCCTATCCCGTAAAAAAAAAGAAAATTGGTTGAAAAACAAAAAATTAAAAAAAAACTTTACGTTGCTAATGTTTAGTAAATCTACTTACTGATTTAAAAACGTACGTGTTAGTAACAGAACTTGATCTTGCTAAGCAAAGACTTCAACGCGCCGCGCTGTAAGAATATTGGGGCTATTTGAAATGTGTTACACGGAAGTGATTAAGAGTTTTCTTGTTTGTTAAAATGTACCCCTGAAGTGTTTTTTATCACTGACTGACTGACTGACTGAATTTTCACTATAATAGAAAAAAAAAACACTAACGATACTTAACATCACGAAAAAAATGCTAACAATAAAATATTAGCATTAAGTCGAGCTGCTCGCTTATGAATCGTGGGTTTTATTCGGGACTCACGCCAATGATGTTTTGGATTATTTTCGGAAGTTATGTGCGATAATTATCGATTACTGACAACTTTGTGCCCGGTGTATGGCAATAGGTTCGTCACCTACTCCATTTAGGGCGTAACATAAAAATTCGGCGAGTCGAGGCTTTAACAGCCGCTGTTTACAGTTTCAAGTAGAAAAACGCGCGATGTTACGTTTCGTTATATAAAAGTAGGTACTGTAACGAGCTCGGACTTATCGAGTCTCTCATGTATATGTAGGGTTCGTTTCTCAGCTCCTCAATTTATTGAATACAAGGAACGCCGACATGAGAACCTCCATCAAATGTGATATATAATTAATTGATCTGTTATAGGGGTATTATAAGCTCAGTGCATGTGTGTTAAATGATAAAGCAAATAAATTAAAGTATAGCATATTATTCATGATATTAAAATAAAATTAGATACGTGCCGAATTTATGACATGGGTTTTCATTATTGCATTATCTCTGGGCGCCTCGTCTAGGTCCCAGCTCCACCATTGATCTTCTCCTCCTCAATGCTCGCTCAGTGAATTTATTTTTAGCTATTATAGCTTCTTCATAATACGACTTATGTTTTTATTATATTAACATGAACTCCTGTATTTAAAAATCATACTATCTCTTCAAAATGTATTTTACAATTCATATTTTATTCTATATTTCACAGAAAATTCTATTAATCCAAGATATCTTTTTAAAAATTCAAAAGTGCAAATTTAGAACTATGTAAAAAGAGTTTATATTTTAAAATACTAAAGAGTTCACATCATCCTCACAGTACATATATTTAAAATGAATTTGTATTTGATTGATTTAGTAGCCTAACAGCAACTTATAGCTTACGCGCCTAATTAATAATTTCAGTAGCATTGTTAAAATTGTGTGAGTCTTATTATTAAAAAAAAAGTTTTATTTCAATCAATAAAAGAAAAACCTCTAAATATTTTTTTTCAATATATCTTAAGCTATATATACAGCTGCTTATACCCGTAGATCACAAAGAGATTTAATCAAATTACTGTTCATGTTTCGTCGATGTACACCGATATGCGTGGACAATTGGCACGGTGGTGGACATCTGCTGAAGCGCATGCGCAGGACAGGTGTGCACTCCAACAATGGCCATGAATCCTGACATGTAGGAAGATATAAATAATTTTAACCACATTACGTTATTGTACAGATCTGAGATTGGATTAATCTTTATCAATACATATTTAATATTCAAATAACTGCTTTCTACTACGTTCCAATTTCTACCAGTTGTATATTTTGTACAATTTTTGTCTGTCTGTCTGTTTAGGCTAATCTCTAAAATGGCTGTACCGATTTTGACGTGACTTTTACTTGCAGGTAGCTAGTGTAATAAGCAGTAAGTAAGGCTGCTATTTTTTTTTTAATATCTGTTATTTGTTCATTCATTACTTGGATCAACAAGCTTATAATAAAATTGTATTTAATCATTCTATAAATTTATTATTCAAATCTTTCAATGACTGACAAAACCATGCCATGTGTATCGTAATACATTCTGTCACCTATGCCACTTGGTATGAAAAAAAAATAGAGAGTCGAGGATTAACAGCCGCTGCCTACAACTTCGGGTAGAAAAATGCGTGAAGTTATAAATTATATTAAAATATAAATAGAACTAAATTTGTGTTTTAAATTAGTTTAAACATATCGGAAAAAACTAGCTAGTAACGAGATAAATTTGTCTATACATACATATGTACACTTTTCATGAATTGGTCGTGTCCTTGCTAAAAACGATGGAGTGTGTAAAAATCGTGCCTTATGGCACTCTGTTCTCCAGTCCAACAGTGGTAGAGCCAAGCATGAATGGGCCGGCCCGACCGGTGAAATACCACGACCTCTCAGAAGACCGACGTAAAGTGGCTCAATGCGCGTTTCGTTCGGTGAGAGAGGTACCCGGAGGCCCATCCCCTTCCCCATCCTTTCCTATCCCCTATCCCTTTAAGGTTGGCAACGCAACAGTAACACTATATGTGTTGCTGGTGTCCATGGGCGGCGTTGGTTGCCTACCATCAGGAGACATGCCTGCTCGTTTGCCCTCCTATCCCATAAAAAAAAAATACTTACCCCGTTATGGAATTGGGACGCAGTTAAGCAAGTAAGTATAAGTATCTGTCTATATTGTAAAGTCTTCCCCAAAATATTGGTACCATTTTAATTATCACACTTTTACTCTTTGGGGGAAACTACAAACATTTTTCCATATATTTGAAAGTAGTTGCACTGTGGGTTTTTTTTGCAGCTTAGTTTAGTCTATTTAAGCAATTAATAAAAAAATGTTCCTTTAAAATATTGACAGGAATTAATTATAATTATTTTAGTTTCATATTGAAATCACATTCTAAAGTTAATCATTTATTCAAATACGTAACGGGGTAGGCAGGATAAAAATAAATGATAATAAATAATAGTTTAAAAAAACTAAAAAACACGCTTTTTATAGAAAACCGAACTAAAAAATAAAAAATAAAAAAAGTAAAAGTGTGTGTCCGCTCCGACGCACGACTGGAGTTTACTCCTCAAGAACGATTATAAAATAAAATAATAAATATTTACTGTCTACAAATATGAACACATTTCTTCGTAATAGAGAATGGCGTATCGCTATAAAGAGTGTTTCTATAAAGAGCTCAGGACATTGTATGGAGTGCCGACTCTTATTTATATGCTCTGTGACTATAAAGAGCTCAGGACATTGTATGGAGTGCCGACTCTTATTTATATGCTCTGTGACTATAAAGAGCTCAGGACATTGTATGGAGTGCCGACTCTTATTATTATACATTGTAAATCGATTCTTAAGGAGTAAACTCCAATAATAAATATATACTAATATATACTATGTACTAACATATTATATTAGAAACAAATAGTAATTAGTTAACAACGCCATCTGCTGGAATTAGTTAACAACGCCATCTGCTGGAATAGCTTTAGTGTTGTTGTCGTTAAAGCAAGTTAAGTGCTCACAATTTAAAATAATTCACATTCGCCAATAGATGTCAGGAATTCCAATAAAAAAGTAAGTTGATGTTTAAGTTAATTATCGATAAAACACGATAAAATGAAATTTTCTAAAAATGATTCCTAGCTAGATCGATTTATAGCCCCCGAAACCCCCTATATACTAAATTTCATGAAAATCGTTGGAGCCGATTCCGAGATTCACACACTTTTTATTAGGAGTACGATGTTGGCGATGCTACTGTGGCGCCCCTCGTTTCATTACCAAAGATCGAAAAATATTATTGATATTTCATTATTTTATTAGTATGTAATTCGTACTTAAATATAATTTTCAAAAAACACAATTTATAAAAACACAATTTATAAATAATATAATTTTTTTTTTCTCCGCCTGCAATACGTACTTACGTATATGTATGTATGTAAAAAACAAACAAACAAACAAACCCGATCCTAGAAAATGTGTCGAAATTGGTAAAGAGGACGGTAATTAGACGATTATACATACGGCCCTCGTGGTGCATCGGTAAACCGCACTACCGATAACACAAGGTCGGGGCGGGTTCGATCCCTCGTCTGGGGGTGTTTTTTTCTACATGTTTTTACGGTATTTATTTACAAAAATAAATATTTACTGTCTACAAATATGAACACATTTCTTCGTAATAGAGAATGGCGTATCGCTATAAAGAGTGTTTCTATAAAGAGCTCAGGACATTGTATGGAGTGCCGACTCTTATTTATATGCTCTGTGACTATAGCGCATAACGCATTTCGTGTGACACTCACGTGACTAGTACGATTTTGGTCCCCATAATTTTCATACCCCGGGCCTATATATGTAAATCGATTCTTAAGGAGTAAACTCCAAAAAAATATTTTATTTTAAAAAAAGCGTGGGGTGCTTTTTAGATATTAACGAAATGATAATCACTCTACTCATATCTATCAATAAAATATTTATAACTATTGACACCATGCACCCCACGCTTTTTTTAAAATAAAATATTTTTTTTTATTTTTCTATTTTTTAGTTCGGTTTTCTATAAAAAGCGTGTTTTTTAGTTTTTTTAAACTATTATTTATTTTCTATTTTTTAGTTCGGTTTTCTAGTCTAGAACTTTCATAGTTCACAAATCGCACCATCTAGTGGCAATCACCGGAAACTAAAAAAGAAGTCGGTTACAAACAAACATACAAACCTACAAACATACAAACATACAAACCTACAAACAAACATACAGGTGAAGCTAATAAAAAGCTAATAAAAATAACTATCCACGCTTACCATACAGGTTCAAGTTTCTGATGCATAAGAAAGACAAACGTGCCACGCAGTTCATGAATGGGCAGTCTCAACCTGACCTCTCAGAAAATCAGATTAAAGTTGCTCATACCGTATTTTCATCGCCGAGAGTGATATGTGGAGGACCATCTCCTTTTTCCGCTTCTCTTCATACCCTATTCAAGTTAAAGGTCTACAACGCAACGGCGACTCCCTGGGTGGTGCAGCTCAAGGAATCTAATTGTTTTCCACCAGATATCCAACTTGTACGTTTGCCCATTCTCCTATATAAAAATTTTGCCTTCATTGCATACCATGTTACATCGTAATATGTACATAAGTCCTGGGTGGGCAAGGATCTGTAAAAAATGAGTTTTTTTCTTTTTTATTAATGCAAGTTGGTACATACTACGGATTTAAAAGTAATTAGTTTTGTCCGTTTCATAAAAAAAGGCAATACTAATAGAAAGAAATGTCAAGTTAATCCCTTGCAATCCTTTATTTGTGCCAAGCTATTCTTATTTTATCTCTCTTTATCTGTAAATGTTTTAATATACTCAAAAAAAATTAAATGAATTTTAATCCATGTTCAAATTACGATAAGCAAAATAAAAAAAATTAAAGGCTGCATTGTAAAATATTTTACGCGTTGTCACTATTGTAATATTAACATATTGTGCCTATTGTAAGGTCGCCATCAACCCTCCGGAATTACTAGTAACAACAGAGTTTCAGGCTTGTCTTAAACAGTGGTCAAAACATGCAAAATATTGGCGGAGTATCATTGGCATTACAAAAGCACTAAGCGCGGATAGTACTAGTATAGTTTTTGCTAAATTGCTATCGAAAACTAATCAAAAACAAGGTCGTCAATATATTATTACAAAAAAAATTATAAACCAATACGCTAAGTTCTTCAATTTATTATTTCCCTTTTTACTGCAACATTCGGGGGTCATGACAAGATCGTGCACGTCGCGACCCCTGCCGTCCCAGTGGGACGCAATCTTGACCGAAGCAAACTCAGCCGGACGGGCTGCTAGGGCGTGCCCCGTAAGCGACGGGCACCGATTAGCCTCCGTCCGGAGACAAAGCGGAAGGGGAGTGAGACCGAGGACCTCCCTGGGGGCATGGTAGCCCTATGGTCCGAAGTGGACCCGGACGTCCGTGCCAGTGGGGGTGTTGGAGTCGTTCTCTCCTCCCGATTTGCTTCCGGAGTGAAAGATTATGACTTGGTAGGCCCGAGACATCTTTGGGTTTGTATAAAACTGGGGATCACGCGAGTTTTCCTGGTCGCAGCTTATGCTCCCGTCAGCTCCGCGGATCCCCGCGAACTCGAGGAGTTTTGGGAAACTGTTAGGGATATTCGGGATCTGGTTGAGGGAAATGAAAGGATAATTCTGTGCGGTGATCTTAATGGATGGGTCGGAACCAAGAGAGATGGCCTGGAGGCTGTCCTTGGTCCGAATGGTGACAAGAGAGTGAATGATGCTGGTAAGCCGATATTGGACGTATGCCTGGAACGGAACCTCCTTGTGTCTAACACATTATTCCGTCATAAAGATATTCACACGTATACGTGGAGACAGAATGAACAAAAGAGTATGATTGATTTGATTTTGGTAGTTTGATAGTCGTCTCCGAAATACTCTAAGGGATACAAGAGCCTACAGAGGCCCCACTCTTGATACGGACCACTTCCTGGTGGTAAGCCGTTTCGTGGGCCTTTTCAAGAAGTGGAGACACTGGCGAGTGCGTACCCATTTCGGAGAGCTTGAAAGGATAAAATGCGAGAAATTAGAAGATGGAAGTGTACGGAGTATGTATGTAGACCTAGTCAGTAAAAGACTCAGTGAGACGAGTCTTTCTGACCTAGGTGTTGAAGAATGCTGGGAAAGAATGAAAGATAGTATAGTGGATAGTGCAAAAGAAGTATGTGGTAGTGCAAAGAGGCATAAGATTCTGAGAGGTGATGCCTGGTGGGACGCGGATGTGAAATCCAGCGTCGAAAGAAAGAAAAAAGCATGGTTGGATTATGTCTCAAGTTTGAATCAGAATGATAGTATGACAGAGAAAAAGTATGAGAGCTACCGCCGCTGCAGGAATGTTACCAAAGCCTTAGTGAAAGAGAAGCGTGAAAGACTAGTTGCGAATGAGGAAGCGAGGTTGACGGAGAACTTCGAGGCGAATAACAAACTCTTCTGGAGGGAAGTTAGAAAGTCTCGGGGTTCTTCGTCAACATCCAGAATGGACAAAATTATGTCTAAGACTGGTGACATTCTTGCAAACCCAAGCGATGTATTGGGCAGGTGGAGTGAATATTTGGGGAAATGTACGAGTATGTTCCGGATGTGGGCGCCGCGAGTGAGCCTACGGCTGACACCGCTGCGCCAGCATCTGACGATGACATTACTATGGAAGAGATTGAATGGTCGATACGAAGTATGAAAAATGGTAAGGCAGCTGGAATTGATATGATGTCTGCTGAAATGATCAAACACGGTGGAACTTGTGTCCGGGACGCTTTCCTGACCTTGTGCAATCTGTGCTGGAGGTCGGGTAAGGTTCCCATGGACTGGAGGCGCGCTGTCATAGTGCCCTTGTATAAAGGTAAGGGATCACTTATGCAGTGTGCCAGTTACAGGGCCATCAGTTTGATCAGTTTAGCAGCAAAAGTGTATGGGAAAATTATTGAAAGGAGAATGAGGGTGATATCTGATGGAGTGTTGTGGGAGGCTCAGGGTGGTTTTAGAAGCGGACGAGGGTGCATGGATCAGATTTTTTCTCTCCGCAACATCGTGGAGAAACAACTGGCTGTTAACCGGAAGGTTTTCTGCGGTTTTGTGGATCTGGAAAAAGCGTTTGACAGAGTGTTACGAAAGGATCTGTGGGGCATACTCCCGGGCTACGGGGTGAGCGGGGCACTGCTGCGCGCTGTGCAGTCCACTTATGAGGGCTGCACAGCGTGTGTGCGTGTTGACGGCGGCTTGTCCCCCTGGTTTGACGTCAATATCGGCGTCAGACAGGGTTGCGTGCTGTCCGCTCGACTGCTCATCCTATACCTGGACAGAGTGAGATCGATGGATGTAGGGATGCGAATGGGTGACCTAGTTGTGAGCTGCCTGCTTTACGCAGATGACGCCGTGCTTCTAGCCGAATCGCCGTCGGACCTGCAAACACTAGTCACTATTATGAAAGATGATTGCATGATTAAAGGCTTGCAGTTGAATGCGACGAAAACGAAAGTTATGGTGTTTGAAAGGGAGGAATCCAGAACTGATGCAAGGATAATGGTTGATGATGTAGTGCTGGAACAGGTGAATGAAATTGTATATCTTGGATGCGCTTTTAGCAGAGATGGAAGGTACACCGCGGATGTAGAAAGACGAGTGGCGATAGGAAATAGCGTAAATGGAGCGTTGGGCAGATTTCTGGGCGCAAAAAACATTAGCAGAAAAGCCCAGCTTGCAATCCACAATGCAGTCCTGATCCCAACGCTAACTTATGGAAGCGAGAGCTGGGTATGGCAGAGTGTGCATGAAAGTAGAATAAACGCGGTGGAAATGAGGGCACTACGCAAAATCTGCGGAGTGACTCTCGCTGACCGCGTAGAAAACAAGGTTGTACGGAAGGAAGTTGGTTTGAAAGAGAGTGTCGGTGTAAAAATAAGAAAGGGCATGCTCCGATGGTTCGGACATGTAGAAAGAATGGTTGATGCAAGACTGACTAAGCAGATATACAATGCAAAAGCGGATGGATGTAGGAGTCGAGGACGGCCAAGACACACATTCCATGACCAAATAGAACGTGTTCTGGAGGAAGGTGATGTTAAGAGCCTCAAAAACCGACGCGCGTGCATGAAAAGAGTCATGAATGTCAACGAAGCGAGTGAGGCGTGTAAGAATCGTGCCCTATGGCGCTCTGATCTCTCTGCCTACCCCGCAAGGGATTTGGCGTGAAGTTATGTATGTATGTACTGCAACATGTGTCCCTTATTACTGCATGTAAATTGTGTAAAGTCCTGGGTGAAGGTAATGAAAGGAATCTCAAAAATCGACGAGCGTGTATGACAAGAGACTGAATGAAAAAAGTCAAAGAAGCGACTGAAGCGTGTAAAAATCGTGTCTTATGATGCGCTGTTCTCCCTGTCTACCCCGCAGGGACTTGACATGAAGTTATGTATGTACTGCAACTTACAGACTTACAAACGAAGGTGTAGACAATAGCAAATATTGCGACACCTATTGGCCATATATCGGACAGAATCAAATTCTTTGTCGATATTTTTCATACATGTTTCATCATCATCATCATCAGCCTATTCCAGTCAAAGGGTCTCCAATGTGCGCCACAACATCCAATTGTCTGCCTTACGCATCCAGTCTTTTCCAGCAGCCTTTCTGATTGCCCAATAATAATTTGTGTCCATCACAAATAGAATTTGGTAACACGGAAACTAACATCCAAACACAGTCTATCACTTCTTATGAAACAAAAATTTTAGCAGTCTTTACGCATAGACTAATAATCGTAAAACGACGAAAACGACACTCTTCAAAAATATCATGTTACTGCACCAATAAAACCCTTGTCCAAATATTTGTTATCATAAAACCAATTCAAATATAATATATAGTTCAATCTGCAACACCAACAATTATGTATTCACAACGCATAAGTTCTATAAAACACATTATTGTTAGTCATTTTAAGTTTTTTTTTGTTGAAAATTAAAAAAAGTAAGCGGCCGTTTAGCGCACACAGCACGTAGAAACACGTTATAAACATTTGCCTTTGATAAATAATAAAAAAAAAATATATGTTAGACTTAATTTGTCGTATGAGACAGAAGTAATAATGTGACCTTAAACAATGCCAACAACCTTATACGGAACTCAAACTAATTCTCTTCAGCTATGAACTACGTTATTATATCTCGGTGGTCCAGTGGTCAAAATCTCCGGTTCTGCTTTATAAGTCGTGAGTTCGATTACGGACTCACACCTAAGATTTCTCGGAATTCCTTGCGGAAGTTATGTGTGATAAATATCGTCGAGTGACAACGTTGTGCCGAGTGCAATGGTAATAGGTTCGCCACCTATTTCATTTGGGACGTAACGTAACTATTCAGCCAGTGGAAGCTTTAACTGCCGGGGTAGAAAAAAGCGTGAAGTTACCTTTTTTAACTTAATCAATACTTTTGTGTAGCATCGCTCTTAAGAATAACCACCTGATCTCTTCGCCGAGGTGTCTTAAGAGGCGACTATGGCATTTGATAGGATGCAAACGATTTTGATGGTAAATTAGTTCATCACTACAACCTCTAGTTCACAGTTCTCAAGTTCGAATCGTGGTTCATATCTACGCCATTCATTATATTGATGACTAAAAGTGAATCATTCGTGTCAGGATTGCCGCTGTCTCCACATTTATATATTAACTGCGTAAAGATATAGTTAATCTACTCAAGCAAACATATTACCATATTATTGACATATGAAAATGGTATCGCTAATATTATACCTAAGAAATCGATAACACCAAACGCCATAAAAAATAAATCAAAATAAATTTACGATCAAACACGATGTACATAATATAGGTCGTCAAACCAGAGGGGTGTTATTTGTGAGGAATGTATCATAATCCCAAACGCCACTTGTCAAACGGTGCCTTTATAATATTATGACAATAAAAAGTAATATACATACATATAAAAAAAAGTATTCATTGAGACAATAGGTCGGGGGTTCGAAGCCCACAAATAAATTGTGACACGGTCCATTTATCACGCGAGATAATAATCGCAGTTGATGCATACACGCCTCAACATAGTGGGGACGACGACGGAGGAAATACTTTAGAGGTTTATTCACCCACTTCTGTCAAATTTATCCTTCTAATTAAATTGTTTTATTTAAGTGTTTACGCTTTAGAATGTGCCTAATGCGTACGATCATTAGTTAATGATATTATTACCTAACTACTTATTTTTTTATATTTTCCAGATGTAAGGACGATGATCGTTTTGCGTGATATTTTTATAAGGACGCTTTTGATGACTTGATGTTTTAGTATTTTGTCTTTTTAATTGACAAGGGAAGAGAAAGAGTTACAGAAAATCTTTTATATATGATATAGGATAACTTAAAAATTGTATCCAATGTGCCATTAAAATCTAGTTACTGCTACCTATCGTGTTACCGAATAATCCATAGTTCAGATCAGATTAGACCACGCTGCTTACACCTTTCATCATTAGATACGTGAAGATATAAAAAATATTAATAAAAATCAATTAAACGTTTCTTAATATGCGAAAAAGCACGCTCAGTGGATACAAAGAAAAGAATTATAACTAATTAGTTTTATTATTAATTCACCCTCATTTTAATAAAGTGATAATAAAGTTTATAATAATAATACGTAATAATATTTATATTTGTTTTCGTTTTCATAACAATGAAGTATCTGGATTTTATCGCGTTTATTCAACTTATTTTACTCAAATGAGTAACTAAACTAAATTGAAAAACATAACATAACATAACTTCACGCGTTTGTTACCCGAAGGTGTAGGCAGCGTCTGTTAAGTCTCATCTCGCCGTTATGTTTACGTGCGAAATGAAATAGGTGGCGAACCTATTGCCACACTGGGCACATAGTTTTTCAGTCATCGATATTTATTACACTTAACTTTCGTAAAGTCATTGGTGTGAACCAGTGTCAGGATTCGAACCCGGACCTCTGGATCAGAAGCCGTGTGCTTGACTGGACCACCGAGAGAGACTGCTAAATAAATTGAATGTACGCAATAAAATCCATAAATGGGCAGTTTCATTGTCATATTTAATATAATACAGTTTTCTCACTCAATTATTCCATCTATTACTATCAAATAAACATGTTGATTTATGACTTACATATATATCTCACCGCACCCGTATTTTTATTGGCAGTAAAATACGAAATTGCGCATTAGTAATATACGTTTCAAAATCTGAATGAGATTTCACATCTGTAGTGAACATAATACCACGTTTAACTGGGCACGACGGTTATGTGTCGGCGCTTGAGATGTTACCGCTGTAGATATTTTTATGGAAACGAGAATCTCCAAATTATTTTTTTTTTTTTTTCACTCTGTTTAATGACTTTTTTTCCACTTTGTCAAGTTACATTGTCGGCTGTGTACGATAGTTAAACGTCATTCATTTCATAATTTAAATTAACGTCATTATTTATTGCTAATAAGTTAATTAATTTTCTAAGTGGATGGTTACATCATTGTAACAGCGAACAATAAAGGGATACGTTATTTGATAGGAAAAAAAAGGTTTTTTAAGTTAAGCTACTCGTTTTTAAGGTAATGGGCACAGTTGCAAGCGAGTCACTTGGTGATAAGTGACTAGCGACCGGACTGGGACACCTGGAACAACGAGAAGTTGTCTACATTTGGATAGAGAGTGGAACGAAGGTAGGCTTTCGAATACCTCTCTCACTGAACGAAACACGGTAAAAGCCACTTTACGTCGATTTCATGAGATTTTTTTTTTTTTTTTACGCGAGGAAATGCTTTATGCACACCCCCCGTCTACCGGCAGGGGGTAGTGTGGGACTCCCAAAACAGTAAACTGCAATCCAATCCTAGGGTTACCCACTAAAACCTCGCGGCGGCCTTCCTCCGGCGTTGGGGTGGCCCAGGACAGTGCATCGGCCCTCTGGTCCACCCCGCCATCGCCCCCCCTCTGTCACGAGGGGGGGCTCATCCTCGGGGAGCTTCGGGAAGCTCCCCCGGGCTGGGCGGCCCCGACCGCGCGCTGTAAAGAGGCGCGCGGCCGGCGGCGCCCCCGACGACCCTTCATGAGATGCCTTGCTGAACCAGCTCATTGATATAACAAATTGATTGACTCTACAATTGGGAAGCCGGAGTAAATACTTACTTATTTTTTAATTTAAATATTTTACTTATTATAGGTATGGTTATATAGATAGTACCTAATACACATACCTAATGTGTATGATATCTATTAAAACAAATAATTGAGATTATTACCTTTAAGTTGTTTTATAATGGTGTTAGATAAACAGGTTTAGGATAATGTCCTCTGTTCGCCAAATGATTGAAGCTGATTCTCACACACTCCCGTTTTTAAACGAGATAATGTGATAAGTAAGATAGCCATCGTCTAGTTCATCGGCTGATCTGCTGAGAATATCTTCTTAGTAGGTGAATATTTTTGTGTCTATAGCTTGTGTAGACTTAGAACATTGAACAAATAAGAATCTAAACGAACTACTGGTGTGATATAGCGTTTTAACCAAGTTGTGAAGGTAAGTTGCTATTTCAGAAAAAACAGACTCCATTAGTAGAAGTTTTTAAGTGTACTGAAATCTTTAATATTCATCTGTGTATTGAAAGACTTGATAATACATTTTAAAAATAAAGAATAAAACTTTTTGCAATAATATCTTATGCCTGCAATAATAAATATTTAACAAATAATGGGTATCAGAATTACTACATAAAAATGAATCTTCTATTTACAAAGGATCCCGATCTAATAACGCTCAGAGCAGACGCCGCTGATGTCTCAATTTCGAGAACAGACCTACGTCTGTGGGCAAACATACCGCCCATTTGAACCTCACCAGTGGGGGCTGCTTTACGTATCGTCACTTAATTGCATTACCTTAGCGTAATAAATTAATAATGTGACAACAAAACTGTGAGAATCACTGGGCAAGGTGATATCTCGCTGCGGCACCCCCGCTGGTAGGAGACCTCACCGAGAACAGACTCTTCTGTGACTAGTTACTGTCACACACGGCGTTTTGTTCACTTCAAAATTCGCCTTCCTTTTTTTCGACCGCTGGTATATAAAAAAAGATATGAGCAATCGTCGGCAATGCCTTTGCACCGCGTTCATCATTTTTCACATCTCATTCAATAAAGTCGATGCATAGTCGAGTCGAGTCGAGATAGTGATCGAATATTGGAATATTTCGTTGTGAGACCGTTCCCAATTCCCAAGGATATGGTGTTACTTTGCGTGCGGAATGTCGATACCGCCAGATATTGTTGTTGTTGGGTGTGTTGCGCTGATAAAATTGCCTGGCACTCGATATTTGGTCGCTTTATATTCACGTAAATGTAAAAATTAAATGGTTTGAAGGTAAACATTTATCACTTTCTTACAATTTAATTGGGATGGCTTTATGTATTTACACGATTTACGTGATTACTTACTACTTATACCTACTTAACTCCAAGCTTTCATATCTGACATCGTAGGCAGTGGTAACACCTCATATCATCTAATGAAATATTCCTATATGATAGATGGGGAGTTTAATATCACAAGTTTTTTTTTGAAAGTTATTTGTCACAAATGTTGATTTTTTTAAAATAACTTGACGTCGTTTTCTACCCAACATTGTTGGGTAGACAAATGTTTAATATGGCGCAAAATTTTAAACGGGACTAAACGACACCAAACAAACAGGCTAACATACAATACTAAACATTTACTACCATGGCTTTTGAAAAAAAAAGTACACTAATGCCCTCGTTACCCGATGGTGTAACATAGAGCATTATGCCGATTTACACCAATTAAATCCTAAGGAGTAGGTAGGGAAGCCTATTACTTTACATCGTGCACAATTTCAGCAAACTGTTTATGTGTACGCAGATTTAGAAGTTGGCATACATAACCGCTACACCATCGCAGCCGATGAAACGAGAAAAAATGCCGTTAAATTCAAAAATCATTATCCTTCCTGTGGTGCAAGAATATCATTGTCTGGAAACATCATTTGCATCAGTGCACACCATTTCACAATAGTTTGGAAGCGTCAACGCGATGCAAGACTCAGTGTAATGTAATTTATTTGAATACAAATTTCCAACCCTTTTGTAAGTATTGAGACGAGGTACACACTTTGTTTGCTATTGTCGGCTACTTTAACAGATTATATGCTTTTGTAAACGTTATAATAAGTTAGGAGGCAGGTACAGTTACATTCATTGACGATTGGACGCCTGCCCAGATGTTTATCTGTAAAACAATATTGTGGGCTTTGCAAAACTGTCAGTTTTTCGAAGATCCCTTATCTGACGTGTCTAAGGAGTTGTAGTGGCAGCTTTGTACCGCCGAAGTTTTGCATCTATTTGTTGAAACGAATCGGATCGCTGAGATTACGGCTTATCTCCGGATTTAACACCACTTAAATGTTCGGTAAGAATGATTGTGAATGAAAATATATGAACACCTTTGTACGAACACCGCTATACAGTTCCTATGTATTTAATTTTTTTCAAATATCTTTCGTGACAAAATTTACGTATTATATTTAATGTAATAAATAGAAACAAGTAGTGATAATAAATAATTTCCATTTACGTTGCGCAATTATGGCAAAATAAGAAAATGAAGATGCCAGTAGAA